>CM070556.1:72061318-72661318 GCA_036346405.1 Phyllostachys edulis
TCAAGTGGAGGAGGTCAAGTAGTGAACCTCTAAAGCGCAAAACTCGCAAGGCCAAGGTACCTTCTATTATGACAAAAATCTTTCGCAGCCGCCACTCCCGGTTTTGTTAAGCACTTGGAAAAGGAGAACCGAAGGATTTTATGTCTTTTGTGAAGGATAATACCGCTCCAAGAGAGCCTATGGCTGATGGCAATGTCGCTTCTTGGAGTGGTCGAGACCGATCTCGCCATCCAGAAGTCGAGACCAGAGAGATGGTCCTCGTTCAAAATCCACGACACAGACGTGGTCGTGGCTAAGCCCATTCTTCAACTCGAACTTCACCGTAGTGGTCGAGAGAAGAAGAAATCTTCCGCTGGGAAAGTGACTCCCAAATTCCTCTTAGGTCCAAGGTGAGGTATGTGAAATATACTAAAGTGTAAGAACAGAATTTACCTTTTTCCTTTTCACAACCTGAATTGCTTTCCTTTTGTTGTTTTTAGCCCGATTCTTCAAATTTCCGAGAATGCTTCCGCTGAGAAGCCTATTGCTACCTCTCCAATTGTGGAGAGACAACAAGGAAGTGGTCGAGGATCATCCTCGCCTGTGGTAGAGGAAGTCGGCGCCAAGTGGTTACGACAACCAATGAGGTAACTGTTGTACCAAAGAAGTAGTAGCGGCTACAACCTCTCAAGTAGCAATGTGACCACAGAGATGGTCGGAGACTCCAAGAAAGAAATGCGACCATCGAGATGGTCGTGAAAGCTCCAAGAACAAACTGCGATCATCGAGAGGTCGCCACGACTAATCGAGATGGTCGATAGAACAGAGGCACCGCAGAAGCCTCCGTCAAGATGGTGGCGGTTCGGCCCACCGTGTCGAAAGGAGATCGCAGGTGACGTTCCTCCCTGCATCCAAAGAAAACTGGTTACGTAATCAAGAAGAAGAGTATTTCAACTTCAGCACCGATTTCTTTGGGCCTCGCTTCCATCGAGGGTCTTCGCTTTCAGATTCGCGATCGAAGTCCCCCATCCCAACGATATTCCCAATAGAGGGATACCTTTGATAATGAACGCCTTGAGAAGGTTTGGGACCAAGTCACGAGGGTAGACAAGTCAAGATCCTGAGTCGGGTTTACTCGATGTTTGCTCGATCAACTATGAATGTAAGTACTTAATCGTACTTTATATATACAGTATAATCTTCTCTTGTTTCTCCTCGCTTTTTCATCTTGCGTAAAGCCATAGAGCAAATTGTCGTTGTCGGTGAATATCATCGACAACTTCTAGAACTATGACAGAAAGAGGAACTCGCAAACAGCGAGAGAGGTGGTAAGTCATCGCTATTCATAGTCACCTTGGATTTGACTACTTATATAGTGCTTACGGATTTGTCATGGAAAAACTCACGACTAGGTAATGGTCGTAAAAGACTTATGACCGGTGGCTTTGTCGAGAAGAATCTTACGACTAGGTCAATGGTTGTAGAAGAACTTACAATCGATTGACCCATGCTCATGTCCACCGTTATCCTTGCGTGTTAAAAAAGGACGCTAAGACCTTAGCCGACTCGCCGATTATGAAAAAGAGGAGTCGAAAAAGTTTAGGAAGAGGTATTAGACCTCGGGAAAAAGCTTAAAGAAGCTAACTCGCAACCATGAAGTCGCAGGAAAAATTAAACAAAGAAGTGCTGAACTTAAGACCGCTATATCTTTGATCTTTACTCTAACTCTTGCTTCTTTTCGAAAAAGAAGGCGAGACGAAAAAAAGCTCGAGAATGAAGTTAGAGAGAAAACTTCAGTTATTCACGAGCTTACTCGTATGTCCAAAAATAAAGATCAAAACCTTGAGACTCGAGAACTCGAATATCAAGTAAGTAATTCTTTACCGCAATCTTTACGAAGTTATTTCCTTTTCTCACTTCCACTTCCTTTCTAGCAATGGACGTTAAATTGAGAGAACTTGAGATGAAATCGCGATAAAGCCGTGATTTATAACCGCACTGGCCCTTATTGCAAAGAAGAATGTAGAGGATATTGTATCATGGGAGAAAAAGTATGCCGAGACCGTTGCTTCCCATAATGAAGAGGTCAAGAAGTTGGATTCTCAACTAGTGGGTAAGAAATTCTTTTACCCGTGATTATTTTTGTTTTTTTTCCTCTAGGAGTTTATTTTTGTTTGACCAATCTTATTTCTTTGAGCAAGTGGTCGAAAACAAAAAGCTCATGAGGCTTCGACTTGTACCCAACAGAGATGGAAGCAATGAAGATTAAACTTCAAGGAAACATCACGCCTGAACAATGTGCTTGGTGAGCTACATAGTGAGGGAAAGACTCCTCAAGATGATACAATAGCTGCTCACACAAGTACCATTGGGGATCAAGTCGATTTTGCAAGATCCGTGACCACTCAAGGCCAACAAGTCAATCGATAAAGGAGGCGGTCGAATCGCAAGAAGTTATGCATTAGCAAAACTTAAAGCTCATGACCCCAACCTTAATGTGCAACCACTCGGCCGACTTCAACCGCTCAAGCGAAGGAAGACGCTCGATGGAGGAGATGCAATCGCTTGGCGGAAAGTTTCAGAGGAGATGCAATGGGCTCTCCTCTTCGTGAGTAGTCTCAGAATGAACTTGTGAAAAACAATCTTTTGTTGATGTAATCCATCTTGTTCTCTGCAAATCATCTTGTCGAGTAGTTAGTAACTCAAAAGATAATTAACTAATTTAAAGACTAAGAAATGAAGTCAAATGTGATGACTTTATCCTAGCTCCCCGACTATTTGCTTAGTTTGTGAAAACTAAGTAAATAGTTTTGTCTCCTCGCAAATCATCTTGTCGAGTAGTTAGTAACTCAAAAGATAATTAACGAAATAAAGACTAAGAATTGAAATCAAATTATTCTAGCCCCTCGACTATTTGTCGAGTTTGTTTAGACAAACTAAGTAAATAGTCTGAGAAAGGTTTTACAAAACAGAGAGGTTTGTTTAACTTGTAGTTTTGGGTCTCAATTGTCATGCATCGGTCGAAAGGGTGGTAACGAAGTTGACACTAGGAAGTTCCTTCTAGTGGGCGTGACCACGTGCGAGAGGAGAGGCTTCGACTAGGTAATGTTAACATCTCCGACTAGTTTAATCAAATCGAGAACGGCAACTTGAGTTAAGCAAACGTCTAGAGGACTTTAAAATATTTACTCGCTCTTCTCCTGTGGACTCGATAAGTCTGCCCGGTAGCAAGAGTAGGAAACCGAACAAAGCTAGAAGCTCCTTCCAGCAAGGTGACCACGCAGAGAGGAGAGGCTTCGACTAGATGTGTCTCTTCCTCCCACCAGCTTGAGATGAAACGAGTACACCCAAGACGGTTAAGCAAATCTGAGAAAGTGCGCTCTTCTTAGAGTATTTTTCAAATTAATCAAGAAATAAACTAAGGTGAAAAGAGTTGGCCTTCAAAAATATTTCGACTAAATAAAACCCGAAGTTCTTTGTGTTGGCCATAAAAGCGAGTAACGAGTCGACACTAGAAACTCCTTCTAGTGGGCGTGACCACATGCAGAGAGGAGAGGCTTCGACTAGGTGATGTTATCCTTTGACCGGTAAAGAAAATCGGGTGTTTAAAACATAGTCGAAAAATAATGAAAGCACTACTCAAAAGTAAGACAATAGAGATAGAAAAACCCGATTCTTTATTGTCCTAATGGTCGGTTACACATAGAACTTGCGTGAATCGGGTCAATGTTCCAAGAATTCGAGAGAACTCGCCGCCTTCCATTGCCAATCGCATCGACCTCGGACGAGTAACTTCACCACCGTAAGGACCTTCCCACTTGGGAGAAAGTTTGTTCCGATTAGACTTGGATTGGCAAAGCCTCAATACCAAGTCACCTACAAAGAAGGTCAGCGAGGTTGAACCTTACGATCGTAGTATCTTCGCAGGCTTGTTGGTAGATTGCCGAACTAATTAGGGCTGGTTTCTCCTTTCTTCAAGTAGATTAATATCATCTGCTCGAATTTGTTCTGTGTTGGAGTCCGTGAATGTTTCGACTGTTGACAGTATCTTTAGTTCGGAGGAAGCATAGCTTCAAAGACCAAGACTAAAAAGAAAGGTGTTTCTCCCAGAGTCTGACCGGTAGTTGTACGAATCGCCCATAATACGAGGGTAATTTTGTACCCAAGCCCCGAGCGCTTGATGAGCCGGTCAAGACTCGAGTTTTAATTCCTCTCATTATTTGGCCGCTTGCACGCTCGATCGCCCCATTACTCGGGATGGGCCATGAGCATAACATAACTTGGTACTCAACTCGTCGCAAAATTCCTGAAATTTTGCGCCGAAAATTGCTTACCATTATCTCGTAATTATTCGACTTGGTACTCCAAATCGAGTAATTACGATCTCATCATAAACCTTTTTGTCGCTCGTTGTTATCGATCCATGTGTTGGCTTCAATCCATTTTGTGAACGATCAATAGCCACAAAAGGAACTCAAACCTCCTGGAGCTTTAGGAAACGGTCCGTGATATCAAGACCCCAAAGTGTTGCAAAAGGCCAAGATAGAGGTATTGTTTGTAATGCCCGAGCCGGTTGGTGTATTTGCTCGCTATGAAACCGCATCGACACACTTTTTAACCAACTCTTTAGCATCGATAGGGTCATGGCAAGAAAACCTTGTCGAAAAGCCTTGCCGACCAACGCTCAGAGGAAGCATGATTTCCACAAATGCCACCATGTATGTCGTGAAGGAGTGTTAATCCTTCGCTCTGCGGAATGCATCGCATGAGCACCCCTTGAGTACCTCGCTTATAGAGAACTCCTTCACCAAAGTATACATTTTGGCTTTTCGGGATAAGCGATCGCCTCGAGATCGTCTTCGCATGTAACCCTTCAAGATAATCATAGATGGGCGCCATCCATGTATCCTCGTATTCTAGAGAGGCCGCCTCAATAGGAGGTGTCTCGGCTCTTCGACCTGAGAAGGCTTCGAGTTGTTCCAAGAAGACTCCTTTTGGTACTTCAGATCCGAAGAAGCTATTCGAGCAAGTCGGGTTCATGAGGAAATTATCCTTTCGAGGGATGAATTGTGCCTCAAACCTAAAAAATGCTTTTCTAGCTTACGATTCGATAAGTACCGAGACATTGTCAAGTTAGAGCACCGGTACTTTTACCGACTTGATTCACGACTAGTTGAGAGTCTCCTCTCACGAGTAGTCGGCGAATCGAGAGCGCCACGCTCAGATACCGGCTAGCAAACCTTCAGATTCGCCACATTATTAGTGGCCCGAAAGTTTAATTGTATGGCATACTTTAAGGTCTCTCCCAGAGGAGATACCAGACCACCTCACCCCGAGCCACTTAAAGTAAGCGACCGTCAGTACATCGCCCATCGGGTCGGGAATCAGATCGGGATCCTGAACAGGTTCAGATTTGTCCATTCGGCGACAAAGTCCGCCAAGATCTCGATTTAACGGCCGTTCGACACGAAATGGATGTCGAACTCCCCAAGTTCGACCGACCATTTTGCCATGCGCCCCATTGCTTCCCTATTCTCGAGGATCGCCCTAAGGGAAACTCGGGCAAGACAAATTAGTTTGTAGCGCTGAAAATAATGCCGCAGTTTCTCAAGACATGAGGAGGGCATATGAAGCTTTTGGACCCGAGGGTAACGCTCCTTAGGTCCGTAAAACTTCACTTACGTAGTAAACCGGTCGCTGTACATTTTCACGCTTCTACAACCAAGATCGCTACCGACGCTCGGGCGTGGCGCCTAGGTAAACCAAGAGCGCTTTCTTCCGCCTCTGAGAGACCGTAATAGGAGCACTCGTAAGGTACCTCTTGACATCCTCAAAGGCTGCGTTTGCCTCTATTCGACCACTCAAAACTTTCGTGTCTCCTTAGAAGTTTAAAGAAAGGTAGTCCCTTTTCTCCCAATCGTGCGATGAAACGACTTAGAGCCGCCATGCACCCAGTGAGTTTCGGACTTCTTTCCGTAGTTGGAGGGCGATTTGTAAAATGGCTTTTATCTTTTTTGATTCGCTTCAATTCCTCGATAGATACTAGGAATCCAAGCAATTTCTCAAGAGATTCCAAACACACACTTCTCGTGATTAAGTTTTAAGCGATGTTTTCTCGAGATTGTCGAATGTTTCTTGTAGGTCGATAATATGATTAAGTTTCTTGATGCTTTTGACAACTAAGTCATCAACATAGGCTTCTAGATTTCGCCTAATTGAGATGAAAAAGTTGCTCGCATCAAGCGCTGAAAAGAAGCGCCGGCATTTTTAGACCAAATGGCATTTTGACATAGCAAAATATACCAAATGGTGTAATAAATGCGGTCTTTTCTTCATCGTCTAGACACATATTAACTGGTGATATCCGCAATATGCATCTAAAAACTTAACATTTCACAACCCGCAGAGAGTCAACCAACCGATCGACACGAGGTAAAGGAAAATCGCTTTTGGACAAGCTTTATTAAGATCAAGAAAGTTCACGACATACGCCATTTGCCGCTTGACTTTCTAACCATTACAGGTTAGCCAACCATTCTCGATGGTTGACCTCTTATAAAGCCCGCTTAAGTAGCTTATCCAATTCGATTTAATAGCATCTCGCCGATCGTGGGGCAAATCTCCGCAATTTTTGTTTTACGGGTACTTTGTCGTCCGTAAGGCTAGCTCGTGGCTCGATCACCTCCCCGGGACTCCGGCATGTCGGATGCTTGCCACGCTAATACATCTGCGTTAGCTCTGAGGAAGGTGATGAGGCGCCTTCCTATTTGGGGTCGGAAGTATCCCCGATGCAACAATCTCGAGGGCTCCTCAAGGCCCGTGAGGAACCTCTTGACTTTGTCGCTCGCTTTGGTGTATTTTTAGGCTTCGACTTGCTAGTCGAAGGTCGACTTTCTTCTCGAGTTGGTATTTGTCCTACCATCTCAAGGATCGACGATCGCAGTATGCGCCATCTTCTTGTCACAATGGATTGTAATTACTCCTTTGGGACCCGCATCTTAATACATTGATATCCATAATGAGTAGCCATTAGAATTTTGCCAAAGTTGGTCGTCCGAGTATGGCGTTATATGTCGATCGAAATCGACCACATCAAAGGAGATTTTCTCGTCTCCGAAATTACTTGGTGAACCAAATGTTAAAGGAAGAGAAACTTGACCAATTGGTTTGGTCAAGATCCCAAGACAATCCCATGGAAAGAGTATCGCATCGGTCTTACTTTGGTCCCGGTACTTGCATGTCATCCAGCACTCAGAATAAAATATTTATCGAGCTTCCACCATCAACCAAAACTCGATTGACCCGACAATTGTTGATGGTGGGTTCGACCACGATGGGTATCGACTGTCGAGTCGAAGGGATCGGGCAGTCACTCTTCTCGAAAGAAATGGTGACTTTCGACCACTTCGGTAATTTATTGACGAGAGGAGGATCTATGGAGTTTACCTCGCGTTCAGCAGCCTTGAGTCGCCGCTTGATTCATATGCCGATGATCCCCGTAGATGTGTTCAATGGTGTGTTGCGGATCCCGAACAGCATCTCCTCTTCATCATCCAAGATTTATGACCACTTGTTTGACCTACACCGCCGAGGGTGGAAGTGGTCCTTGTCGCTGTAGTAGTCTTCAAGCTGCTGGAAGACCTTAGCTATGAAGGTCATGCCCTTCCTTTTATGGAAAGGACACCACCTAGGCTTATCATTTTTCCGATCAGTATGCTTACTTTTGCCTCTGTCGGAGTGTGGCTTGATGTGCGTGGCTCTTTATCATTCACGTACCAATACCTCCTTGGAACCGCTGGTTTTTGACCCTTCATCTTATTCTTGGACTTTTTGCTTTCTTATCCTTCTTTCTACCAACTTCGCCTGGCTCTCGAGATGGATTGTCTTCACGATCGATTGTGTTGTTCCACTCGACCGCCTCGGAGGCAAGAGTATATCGATCGCCATTTCAAGAGTTCGCGATGAAGTAGGAGGATTTAAAGCAATATCCTCTGTTATCCTTCTACTACGGACTCGCTTGAAAGCCCCGATGACAAATGAATCTAAACTTCCGAATTGAGTTATTAACCCGATCAAGCGCTTTGATGAATCGCGCAATGTCTCGTTGTCGCTCGCCTCATCCGGTGCAAGTCGCCCTCCTTTCCGTATGCATTGTATGTGCCTTGGAAATTTGCCAAGAGAAGATCGCAGAGATGTTGCTAAGAATAGATCGACTCGAGTGGTTGGTTTAGTAACCACGATCGAGCGGATCCTTCGAGCACGCTTGGAAGGTAATTTGCCATCACATGCTCTCTCCTCCGCCGCTCGAACAATTGTTGTGTAAATTTGAAGGAATTCGATGGGATTTTGGGAACCATCAAACTTCTCCATGTTCACCGGTCGAAAACGAGGTGGCAATGAACGACTCGGAGATCAAAGAGAATGCCCGACATCCAGTAATGACTTCTTGACGCCTCCTTTGCAGAAAAGAAGGGTTGATATCATCAGGTGGTCGTACTCGACGATACCCAAGAATAAAGTTGACCCGATTGCATAGGTCTCGGTCCCACGAGGGAATACTCCTCGCAGTTTATCTGCTGTTGCAGATTTCCATGTCGGAGTGGTGAACGATCACCTTTCCAAGGAGCTTGTTGATCATCAGTCATTTGGAAGACATTTCTTCGAGTAAGAGATCGACACAACTTGCTGTTGCGCCGATTTCTACGCGGTGATATGTTGGATTGACGGTAGTCAGAAGAAGTCGATGGGTACGACTACTTGAATGATGTCGACGAGGAGCTTCCACTTTTTCATTGTACCGAAGCCTTTGTGCGATCTCTTCAAATAAGAGGTCGAGTCTTAGCGCTCGTGCTAGCTCTTGAGTTGGATTCTCGAGCAAATCATTGATGTGCCGGAGCTCTCGAGCTTCCTCCGATTGATATTGAATACGCCCGAGCAAATTCTTCCGAGCTTCAATCTTCTTCCTTGAATTGCCTCAAGATTTTCCATGTTAGACTCTTGAGATTGCCTCAATGAAGCGAGAATGTCGAGGATTTCCTGGCGCTCATGAAGGCGTTGGTCGTGTCCGCCTTGATGGTGGTGTCCCCGCCATTGCCACGAGGGGCGCAGTGACCTTCGGAAGGGTCTCCATCTCGGTCTCTAGAAGAGTGATCTTGATCTCGAGGGAAGGACGAAGACCTCCTGCTGATGATTCTCACTTGCGCCGAGGCCTCCGCTTGAGGAGTTGTCGAGAGACACCATCTGGCGACTTGGAGTAATCCTCCAAGTAGGGAAGTCCGGTTATAACTGTCTCCGTCGGCAGTGTGACTCATGGAGAGATGGTCGAATTTGCAGAAAAGCATGCTTGATCCCGCCTCTCTGGCGTTATCCAGAGAGAGAGAATCACTAGATGCCGTGAAGTCCTGCATCAGGCTTCTAGAGCTTGCCTCACCAAGTCGGACCGCCTTAGGGAACTTGGACACTTCGAGGAAAAACTCGTCGTGTCGTGAGTCCACTGGTGTGGTCCCGGTCGATTGACCCTTGCCCTTGAGAGGGTAGATTCTCTCTTGACGCATCTTGTTGGGGGATAAGGATCCTCCTCAACTCCACCGCGACATTGTCTCCTCGGATCGTGGGAAGATCCCTGAGGCAAGAATGCCATAGGATGAGTCATCACTCGGTCAGAATCAATCCGGCATCCATGTCGACGTCACAGACCGCCAAGTCGAACCAGCTTCTCCTCGCTCCATTCTCCGCCATGAGTGCATGAGATTTGGAAAACAGAGAGAATGTTGACAAGAAATTACCGAAGATCCCCACGGCGCGCCAACCGCCGGTGTTTTAGAACCGAACTTACGAAAGATTGTTTGATTCGGGGTCTCTAGAATAGAATCATGCAGAGATTGACACGGAATTTTTATCTGTGTTCGGCCTTCTCCGGAGATAATAACAACCTTACTCCTGTGTGTATGGTATTGAGTGTATATTGAACAATCGGGAAAAACTAAGACTATTACAGATAGTGCTTGTATTCCCGATGGTTCGATCCTCTCCCTTTCTAGTTGCCGCTTTTATAGTACGTGAAGGAGGCAAGCATCTAGGTAAAGCGGCGCCTCATCACCTCTATGTGAGCGCATGTTGGTAGTAATTACCGTGTATTAATTCCTCCGTCGCTCAATGCCTATATACCGTAGATAATGGGTATTACGTGCCATTATTCTCAGAGAATAACAACAGATGATGATCGTTGAATCCCTTAATCAATAAGACCCACTTGTCTGCAGTGTTCATTTGATTATAAGGTGGTCGTGGTTGACCTAGTCGAGAGGAATCTACGATTATGAGGTAGTCGTAGCAAGACTTACGATTATGGGATAGTCGTAGCATAACTTACGACTATGGGGGTGGTCGAGAAGAACTTACGACCATCCATTTGGTTCTTCCTTCATAACATTAAGGGGTACACTCAGGTTCACATGACGCCATATTTACCTATAATAAAAATTATAGATAAAAGGTAAAATGAGGATTATTATATCCTCGCCACAGATCCAATGGTCAAGATTGGCATTAACACCTTAGCACTATATATATATATATATATATATATATATATATATATATATATATATATATATATATATATATATATATATATATATATATAGTTAAGTAGTCCCTTGTTAGCTAACTGAGGCCTAGATTCAGCTTAGATAGTTCATTTCTTGGCTGCTCATTCTAATGTGTAGATGAACCATGCACCTTCATTGAACCCGACATTTAGTGTGTGATTTGCTTCATGCCATAGCCGCCCAAGTTTTGAAGGATTCTACAAGTACTTAGAGGATTTGGCATGAAGCAAATCACACACTCCAAAGGTGTCGGGTTCAATGAAGTAAGCCATGGTTCACCCATACGCTTAGGATGAACGCCCAAGGAGCGAAGCTAGTTTAATTCAGGCCTTGAGTCAGCTAACAAGGCCCAAGTCGATTTTAAAGGCACAAATACCACCGCTTGAAGATTTTATAGAGAAGAGATCAGAATAGAATGGTAGGACCTTGGGACGCAAGGGTGGAGAACTTGATCGACATGAACATGGTTACACGCATAAAGGTGAAATGAATGGCGAGAGGCATGTGAAGAGGTGTTGTAGTAGTTTTGACTCATGTGGTCTTGTGATAGTCAACTATCACAAAGCAGTTCCTTAGGACAAACCGTCTATGATACATCGCCTATCACATTTATTTCATCTATAAACCGTCTGTGATAATTAACTATCACAAACGGTTCTAAGTTAATAACAGTCTATAATAATCTGCATCATAGACGGTTCAAAAACCGTCTGTGATGACCTAATATCATTACTGACCCATAAACCCAGACGGCTCACGAAACCGTCTGTGATGACGTTTTTAAACCGTATGTGATGACCTTTTCTACAGTAGTGATCCTCATTCCATTCTCACGCTCCCTATAGCTTTTCCACACACCTCTCACCGCTGGCGAGCTTGCCTTCCCTCTCTAGTCGCACTGCTCGCACTCTCTCTCTCTCTCTGCTAGTAGGCCCCACACGATTAAGTGTTAATTAGTATTAAGTAACAGAGGTTAAAGATAATAAGCCTATGGCAAGTGGGATCGGTTGAAAAGTTAAACATAAATATAATTTAAAACATATTTAGTATATGAGTCACTGACATGTGGGACCACTCACTATTCCCAGTTTTAAAACGTGGTTTTAAAACCGAGAGACTAACATGTGGACCCTAGTTGTTAGTGGATTAAATCAAATCGTGATTGAATCATTTAGCTAAATAAATAATGAGTCTATGACATGTGGGACCGCCAACGGTTTATAAATAAAATCAAGAAAATATAAATATAAGTCAACGCCAAGTAGGCCCCACATGTAAGTTAGTAAAATTCGTAAAAATAGAAAAATTTAGAAAAGCCGCCAGCTCAGAGGAAAATGCGCTTTCTCGTTGGAATGCGAAACCTCGGAAGAACTCATTGAAAAATGTGCTTTCTCCGTTATAAAGCATAAACGTGAGAGAATATGCATTCGACGTTATCTTTTTAAAAAATTAATTTCAGATTTTCAAAACCAAGCAAATTCAAACATTAATAACTTCTCCATATGAACTCCAAATTGAATGAATCTTTTTTTTTTCTAAATTCATGCTCTGTCTGAATATGCAAAAATATTTAGGTTTTGTTACTATGGAAATTATTTTTCTATAATTAATTTGCTATCGGCTCTTTTTGAATAGACGTCGATACCTCGAATAAAATTTTTTACGATCCTCCATCCTCATACCCTAAGATACCAGAGCAAGGCAAGCACCTCCTTTGAGCATGTCGATCCTATTGTTTCAATTATTGTACTTCTTTTCTGCAAAATCTATTATACATGCGTGTTTGTTTGCTTAAAATTGCTATATTTACTGTTAACGGTAGTTAAATTCCCATTCGATGCATGAACCTCCTTGAAATATTGGTATCCTTGTTGTGGTAGCCTTTAGGATATGTGTTAGACAATAGATGATGTCGAATTGGGTATTTTGGTTAGGAATAATGAATAGTTGCTTAGCTGGGCTCTAGATTCACTAAAATGGATTAATTGTTGGACATGTGAGTGGGGATTTGGGAAAATTTGAAATGTGGTCCAAAGAGGTTACCTCGTTATTTTGTATGAAAATAAAAATAAAAATAAAAAACTTAGTTTGTGACCCAAGAGAGTTATATTTTAAACCGAGGAGTGTGAGAGGTATATTTCACAAGTAGATAGGGGGAGATTCTCTTGGTCGACATGACCGAACGCAGATATCCGCCTAAGCGTAAGTGCAACCACATGTGCCGATGGGACGACCTTAGTTAATTAAGTCATCGAAGACTAGCCATGCATATTGGCAAAGTCAGAGTAGTTCGAGCATGGCGGTAGGCTTGCTCGATGGGGCCCTTCATCGAGGTTTTGGGACCAAAGCCTTCCGATACAATGGTGAATGCCTCACGAGACGAGGGTTGTACCCAGTGAAGTGAGGATTTCCATTCATTGGGCTAGTGCATGGCTAGTGCAAGGGTAGGTAGTGCAACAAGAAAGGCTTTGCTACATGCTCTAGACTTCTTACTAAAAGATCGTGAGTGGTGGCATCGACGGATACTTAAACAAACTAGAGAATTCGCACATCGTGAGTAAAGTTGTACATCTCAGATAGTGTAAATTTATTTAAATAGCCATGCTCGTGGTGATGAGTGTGCTAAGTGTAGTATTGCGGGTATAGTCTTGTTTTTCGCAAAAACGGTTTGTGAAAAAAATGATGGGATGGTTGGTTTGTGGAGTGCCATGTCTATGACTAAGAATGAAATGTCGATCGCAACCGAGGAGGGTTTTGATTTTGTTATTATTGAGTTACATACTTATTATTTCGTTATCGTCAACCGCTTCTTTAAAATTTCGTACGCAAACTATTACATATGGATATTGATAATAAAACTTGCTTAATGCTGAAAATAACTTATAGAGTAGAGCATCATCATTTGTTAGCCTTTCATTTATAATTATGTTGTGATACACTACAAGTTTTGCTGGGTACAGAATATACTCAATCTTGCTTAAAATTTTTGATTAGAATATGAGAATGAGCCCATGTCAGACGACGTGTTCTTTGCACCTGGTACCGGAGGGTTCGGTGACAGGTCTTTCTAGGGTCATGCTGCTGGACTTTTGCATTTAATCTATTAAATTTCTACTGCTACTTCTGATACTTGAACTTTTATTTGGTTGATCGGTTCTTGTATTGTAAACTATGTAATCGCTTAAGTTTATGTATCATATTTGTTTCATGTTGTATGTAATTGTGTATGGATGTGTACACCAATATTGTGAATGTGTGTACTAGCCACTGATTATGGGACTAATACGGTACATACATGAGGATTTTGGGTATTCAATTCCCTTGGTCTCCACACAAATAACTACATGGAGTAAAATGAACAAATATATTATAGTAATTGCTAGCTGTGTAGACGCACGGGTTGATGACTAGTTTACTTCAAATATAAATATACTATTTGCTAAGAGCATGTTCTTGATTCTTAAATTATGCTGGTTTTGATTCCATATTATTATTATTATTTAAAATGCTGGGTTTCCTGAAACAGCTAACCCAACCGACAAACTAAAGCACTGATGTGCTGGTGTGCATCTCCCTATGTTGTTTTCCGACCGCTAGGGCCTAGATGGTTTATTCTTTGCAGGACAAATCTGAGAAAACAATACCTACTACTCCAGTAATCCAGTATTATTTTAATATCGTCATCTCGTTACGAAAGCACATATGAATCTGGTTGGTTTGCCAGGACAAGGTGTCATTTTAATATCGTCTGATAGACCAGCTGTATATGTTTAGAGATTTGGTCTCATCGAATTTATTTTCTTCTAATAATCTATTTTTTCTTCTAAAATACAGTAATATACCTGTGCTTTTTTATTTTACAGAAATAATCCCCTGTCGCTCCCTCGTTCGGTGACTTGAATAGTCGCCCAACGGTTGAGCGATCAGTGTATAAGTAGGCGAATGGTTGAACGACAAGTGTACAAGTCACCGATAGGTTGAGCAATCTCGTTAGTCGCTCAACCTGTAGCGACACATAGACAAGGCGACTCAGGTTAGGCGATTTGAGATAACAATATTTTTTTTATTAATCGGATGGAAATAATTGTGGGGAATAAATGGAAATTTTTGTAGGTAATACATTTAGCAAATCTTGTTTGTAGGTTATTAATTTTTTGGAAATATAAGGATGGTGACAAGGTTGATTGGTCCGCTTCGATTTTCAGAGACTATCAAGGGTACGTAAATATGTTAGACTCAGTAATAATATTTTGTAATCGTCGTATGTTGTTGTGGTGCGATAAATTTCTGAAGAATTTTGTGAGGACGTTTGAAATAGCAATTATTCGTAAGTAAGAAGGTAAGTGATATTGTGATGCGCCAGAGAATTCATACACACCCATGTCATAGTAACTACAAAGTAAAATATGAATACAAGTACACAAAGCACAATGAAGACCTCGGATTAACCGCCTTGCTACACCACCCGCACCACCTTCTCCGGCTGCCGCCACGCCGCACTGGCAGCCCATGCTCGCCCAGACGGCCCGCTTGGGCTTCTCAAGACGGGTGTCGGGGACCCGACAGGGTGAGGTGGTCAGGAGCCCTGCTGATCCATGCACCCAAGGCCTCAGGGATCGACTCCACCAGTGCCTGCGTGACCACTACGGCATCGCTGAGCTGTGGCCCAGAAAGAACCTCGATGGGTGCGGGCTTAGGTGCTCCCCTGACCTCCCCCGGCTTGTTTGCGAAGTAGCCATCCACGTCCTGCGGGGGCTCCTCATGTAGGGAGTGCAGAACTGTTAGCTGGGCTAGGAAATCAGAGGACAAATATTGTTTATTTGTGCAATATATTGACGCAAACAAACCCGGGACGAGACTAAACGCATTCTTCTTGGCGTGGGCCATGGCGCGTGCCCAAGTTTCATACCCACCATACCCGCCCTGTTGGAACAGGTCGAGGAAGAACGGATATTGCCCTGATGCTCGGTAGGGGTCTAGGAACGACGGCGCGGTGGGGCGTGTAGCCACGTGCCCACCCTAACCCTCGGCTCCGCTCGGCCTTGACCCGCAGGTGGGGGACGTGTCGGCCTCGACCTTCTAGGTCTGGTCAATCGCCGGTGGGGCACGTGGACGGGCCCTCTCGGGACCTTAGCCGGTTGCGGGATGTGCCGCTCGCGAACTCATCGACGTGGCCACCTCCGGACCGCCCCGCACGATGTCAAGGTGACGACACGCCGAGGCATTGTAGACCCGACGCAAACCGCACCATCTTGTCGCGGCATCACGCTTTGCATCGTGGACTAACCTGCCCAGATCGACACCGAGTCCTCGCAATCCCGGTGATGATGTCCGCTCACAAGGAGTACATGAAAGCGCCAAACTTGTAATCGTGGTAACCATACTCGACATTTCGATACACGAGTACCTACCGAGAGGTTCACGCTCGCACGGTGTACAGGTACGACGCTTCAGGCTGCACGTGAGCCGAGGGGAGGGTCCATGACAAGCACCACTGATGCGCGGTTCGCGGAGCGTATCAACAGAGGTACTCGCTATGCTGTACGCTACCGGGTCGACGGGTGGCCTCGTGCATTTAGTCTCGAGTGCCTCCGCCCACTCCGCCACCCACGACTCCATCTTCGCCGCTTGCTCGACCGCATTCGCCTCCTAGTATGCCCGTGAAACGCACTAACGCAATTAGAAGCCATCAGACGTCGATTGGACAAAATATCGACATGTGTTTGTGTAACTCACGCGTGGACCGAGTTGCGAACCCGATGTTCGGATGGGATCGAACAACTCGACGGAGGCCGAACTTACGCAACACCCCGCATCGCATAGTTCTCACGAATACATCAAGACGAAGCTTTTCCACGTCATCCAATACGACTGGTCGCACCAACACAGTGAGGACAACCCGTCGGGAGTGCGGGCCTCCATCTACTAGGCAGAGTACAGCTCCCAGTGCACGTCGTCAGTGGTGAGGCGGTCGAGCTACTCGACGAAGTGCTCGTACGCACGTGTGACATGCACGTGTGTGAACTGTGCCTGCGAGCCAAAATAGTGGTTACAAAGGATGACCCGTAATACAACTAAAGTAAAGATAAAGGAGAGTATGTACCCGTCTACGACACCAAAGGGACCCTACGCACTACAACACAACACCCATGTAGAGACGTCCAATCTATAGGATAGAGACGTGTTATTTCATCTCTAGAAGATTGTAGAGCCGTTTTTATAAAGTTTCCTTGGAGCGCCTCCCCACAAACCGTGTCAAGAACCGTAGAGACGCTTGTAAAACATGTGTACAGGATAAAAGACACTTTATAGAGACGTTAAAATTCATGTCTATGTATTTAGAGACGATTTAGTAGATACACTTACATAATGTCTTTACTTGATATAGACACGTCCGATTTATGTACAACAAAGCAGAGAGACACTTTTACAAATATATTCAATTCATGTGCACACAATTTATGCACATTCTCAGAGAGACGTTATCTACGCCTCTAGGTACGCAAAAGCATCTTTTGGACATCTTATCAGAAAAAATTTTATTTTAATTTAATTGGATTATTTCAATTTGATTCGTGCATTTTGCTACAAATGGAAACATATATTATCATATGAAGACATTATTCCACCTCATAAAAAAATTAGAAAACAAGAAAGCACATGTTGTCACATGGAAGCATCATATTCTCATAATCAACAAACTAAGAAAACTTTAGAGCATGCATGCACTTCATAGCAAAGAATTTGAATTTACTGAGAAGTGGAGTTCACAACCGAATCAAGCATCCATATAAAAAGGTGCGATACATCGCGAAAAAGATGACACAATTTTTTTCTATATAGTTGAATCTATCCATAAGCTTTGTCCAGGAGAAACTAATACATTAGCTCCTCCATCTCCATTGCATTCTCTTTATAGTCCTCAATTATCCCGCAAAGCCGGTTGAAAAAGAAATAAATGTCCTGGTTAGAAAAGTGTAAGATGACAAGTTTTTCTGATAAAATTAGAAGAATATAACATACCAGGTTGTTGTGTCAGAAGAAGTTATCACTTGCCACCCAGTTGAATTTGCTAGTTATGTAAACTAAATGTTGACCTAATGTTGGAAAACTAAGGACGAAATACAAACACTGACCTCAGGAGGATTGAACTTTGCACCCAGATTGCTCGCTTTAGCATGAGCTTGGTAGTCTTTAAAGAATGCTTCTTGGTCCTCTCGTGATTTTTTTCCGCGATAGACCGAATGTGTTGTGGATTCTCATTAAGTTCAATAATTATTCCATTTACATAGGATCCTCGATGACATATAGTTCAACCATCGAATTCACCTTGAATGCCGGGTCCTCAAATAATGCAAAGATCTCAGAGGCAAGACTAGAAGATCCCGATCACTTTTCTTTTGTGACCTAAAGTATTGCAATCATTTCCAGATCTCACAAAATCGATGAATTATTCAAGATGTAAAATATGGCGTATGGGCACGCTCCTTGAAGTAAATCTGTTATCAAACTTTAGCCATTCAAATTTGTCCATGATTGCCCACCATGCGCACTCAGGCCATTTTTCATCAAAGTAATAGAAATGATGGAAGGACTCGAGATTGGTCTAACCAAATTCACTCACACAGGCAATGCACTTGCAGCACATTTGGCTTCATGGAGTTGTGCAAGTAGCATCAATGTTTTGGAGAGGGTATTATAGAAAAATTATGTGAGCAAAAAATTGCATCTTTCAACCAAAACCAAAGGAGCTTAATAATGGCCAAGAAACAATATCTAAAGTATATACTCCGGCAGAGAGATTAAGGGTAATTATATCTAGTCTTGGAAAATAATCACAAGTATTTCCTTTCCAGAGAGATTAAGGGTAATTCTAAGCAGAGACATGAAGTACTAAAGCACTAATAAAGCACAATGTGGTCCTTATTGCAAAATGAAAGCATGCTATGCAATCGTTAACCTGAGCATGGGAACACAGTGGAGAACTTGGACATACCGTCTAGACTCTAGAGTATTGAAAACAAAACAGCAGGGGCAGTTAAAATGGCCAAACGTTCAATAAATACATGACTGCTCTTCAGTAGGCCAGTGGAGAAAGAACATGCTTGAATAATCTGAAAGGATTCAGTTCTATCTGATAAATGGCCATACCTTCAGCAAATTACGGGAAGGAAGCAATACACATGATAAAACATACAGAAAAATCAACTTAAGCAGAAAGAAGTAGTATGAACAACCAACCAACTCATTTATATATATATATATATATATATATATATATATATATATATATATATATATATAAGAACAGAAACGAAGATGGACATCAAAAAGAAAGTGTATTGGCACAAATAGTTGCAGAGGCAAAAGAAAATTGTGCCATGCTTGAATAATCTAAAAGTATTCATTTCTCTCTGACCAGATACACAAACTTTTTTATATAATAAATAACAATTTATAAAATAAGTGAAAAATGAGAGAGGATATTTGGATGTGTATAAATGATAACAATATGAACCAAACTGTTCTATATAGGATGTTACATTACAATTTAGGTAGCAGTGAGTATACTTAAACTTGTAAACTTGCAAAGAACCAATATAGTTTTCTAAATTTAACCAGATGCCACTGCCAACTAAGAAATAAAGAGCAAAAAAAAAACAAACGTGAATGATTGATTAGCAAATATTAGCTTTATAAGGCTGCAGAGTTCATTTATGTGCCTCCTCAATTTATCATCTGAAGAAGGTGTTACTTTTGAAAATGCTGCCGCCAAGCAATTTAGAACATTAACCTGTTGCATATTCATGTAAGGTATAGGCATATGGCCATTGGTTCTTGAATAAAGGAATTAATATTCAAAAACTAACCTGCAAGGCATAATGTTCAGTCTTATTAGAGTGCATGTCCAATAATCTACTGCAAATGGCTGTTATGACAGTTGGGAACAAATCCTTTCACATGCGAGCATACCTGTTCATCTGTGAGACCCCGACGTTTATTAGGCTCATAATACTTAGTCATCCAATTGACCCTAGTATTATCAACCAAATAAACCAGTCTCGAGAGATGTATACTCCCGAAATGCAATATACATACCTCACAACAAAAGAATGTATCAATTCCATACAACACATAGTACATAAGCAACAAACCGAAGTTAACATTAATATGGAATAGATATTACAAAAGAGAGGCCCTTAGGCCAAATAACAATAATTACAAAAGATAACAATGAAGCAAAAGTGCCATAAAGATGGCCCAAAATAAGAGCCAACCATGTGCCTTTAGCCCACAAGGCAATCGACCGACCGCCAAGCTAGTCGCTCTCCCAACCACCGCAGACAACTCAGAAAAGTAAAGCCCTTTGGGCTCTACCTCCTCTGCAACAAAGTTGTTAAAAGCAAATGAGTACAATAAATTGTTTATTGTACTCGCAAGACCGACGTAAGATAACAGAACTATAATTTAGCTACATGCAAGCTTTATTTAAGTGGATGAGGCTTTGGACTCATTTTAGCATAAAGCAACATTTATTTGCAATAACATAGTAGATTGAAAGCAATTTGACAAAGCATTTTTAATTGTTGAAATAACAACGCGATAATAACATAGTAACAACAACAAGAACAATCCCGAAGTGACTAACCCAAGTCACCACAACAATAGCATGAACTCCCGCTCATACCAACCATGTCAAGTTTTAATTAAAGGTTGTAGTCTAGTCTTGAACGACCTTACCAAGCATGTCCATAACCTAGGACGAGGCTATTCAATAGTTTTATCCTGCAGGGTGTACCACTGCATCCACACGCCGCATCGCCTTTCCATTAGGCACACTACCTTTGGTATGCCGGCACGCTAAGTCCTACGAGACATTTCCAATGGACAATGCTAATTCGAGTCGCACAACCCACGGGAGAAGGAGACATCACACAACCTTCCCGAAGCTAATGCTCCTCCCACATCACACACACATTTTATCTTTAAAACACACCAACCGAGCGACCCCAATTAACACCGCCCAAAGTACTTAGTCAAGAGGGGTTCCATATGCCCCTCGTGTGGTTAGTACGCAAAATCGCTTGGCTTAGTGACCCAAGTACTCGGTCCTTAGGGACCCAGGCATACCACCACATCCAAAAACCACGCCATCCATCCAATATGCCCAAGTCTAAATCAATCTTTTATTTTCAGTTTTTGATTTTACAATTAATCAAAGCACAAGTGCTGGACATATAGGAGTAATAATCAGTTTTGAGTGATCAAGACCATCGACTAAGTCGATGATCGCCCATTTCTACCGAAAACTAAGCATGTCTAAGCAATTTAAATCGAAACTACTAAGTGATAGGAGCTCATCCAACGAGCTCCCACCACAGCAAATAACCTAGGCTCATGGTAGTAGAGGATAAACAATTCCTACAGATTATGCAACTATAGGCTTGCTAGCTTACATTTAACACAAAGTAGCATGCATACATAGAAGTAAAACGATATATTAAGCTTTAAAGTAATGGGACAATGATGGAAATGATCAAACTGCTTGCCTTGTTGCTGGTGGTCACTTTGTTGCGGAGGGTCACTCTCGGGATCACCACAAATGTCGGCCTAACGGAAAAGCGAGAAAGAACCGATAAGAACGATTTAAACACAACAAAGACAGCACAACAAACGAACTCCAAATTCTCTGAATTTTCTACAGCAGCAAGAGGGTGATTTTAGGAATATTGCAACAAGAACCAATTGATTTGGATTCTCAATGCAAAAGATATGATGAAATCAATTCTGCTCAGCCTATTAATTAGAAATATGTTACTGTTCATCGCTAAATTTTCTAGAATAGAAGTGAAGCTGAAATTTTTACTGTAAAACCAGCACCTCATGAGATGAATAACACAATTGAGTTCACCTCATTTGGAGCTATATTGCACTCTCTACAAATTTTCAAAAACAAGAACTTGAACAAAATTATAATGCACAAGTCCTCATTTTTATAACAGCAACATGCTCAAAACTAATTTTCACAGTGAGTTCACTAAGAGAGGAAACCAACAAAGTTGGTCTCACCCAAAAATAATCTATAGAGCATTAGTTATGTATTTTACAAGTTAAGCATTGATTTAAGTGCACATTTTAAAGTTGGTTTTAAAATCTAATGGCAAATCTGTGCTCTGGAGCTGAACTCAACTTACAATCATTTTTGGATTAAAGTCAAGTTCAAGACAGAGCTAACACAATTTGAATGACCTCATTTGGATTAAAATGAAGAAGATATGAAATTCTAAAGTTTATACCTTATTTCAGTTTAACTAAGACCTCACCGAATTTCTAAACTCACAAGGGTATGGGAGGACGTGAGCCACGATCTCAGATCCAACGGCTCAAGATCTCCCAGAGAACATCACACACGCCAAGACGTGAAGGTCCAGAGGTCCTGGACCTCTTAGCAACTCACATGCGCGAGGTGAGGGGAGGTCGTGGCCGAGATGGGAAATCCAACGGACCACAACATGGAAAGGAGGTCCGAACGGACCAGATCTAAAGGGAGGTCCTCAACGGTGAGATCTTCCAAAGGAAGATCTAAACTATCAAGATCTCCCCAAGGAAGATCTGCATCGCCAAGACCTCACGGGGAGGTCCTGGACGGTCCAGATGTTCCAAGGAGGTCCTCGATGGTTCAGATCGTCCGAGGAGGACCTTGACGGTCAAGATCTACCCGGGAGGTCATGAACTACCGAGACAACCTAGGGAGGTCTAAGGGAGGTCCTAACGTCCTGCACCTCCGAGGAGGTCTCGACGGCCACGATTGCGCGAGGAGGTCTTGGACGCCCGGATCTCCTCGGAGGAGGTCTGGGCGTGCACTACAGCGCTTTAACTCGCAAGCGCGCTGGACATGAATAAATGCGCGGGACCATGAGGAGGTCCGCAGGGAGGTTTAAATGCGACAAGAGAGCAAAGTTAATGGCATTTAACGCTAACCCCATGATTGCAATGATTGGGCATTTAAAACGGTGAATTTATGTCCTAAAACGACAATGACACGCCGGACGTCCGACAAAATCCCGAAGCGTGAAGAAGTGATCTCGCCGGCGATGTAGAGCCCGCCGGCGAGATCCAACGATACCGTTGGGTCCGCAATAACGCGGCGCACCAATGGTCCTTCTCTCAACGGCGGCGACGGCCTTGAACGCCGTCGAGCCGGAGAGGTCAAAAGATGACCCTCACGGCCAAACTACGAAAATGCAAAATGGAGCTCCGCGCGACAATCAAGCGTGTGCCAAAACTAAAGCTCCGCGACATGCATTCAGCGGGTGCCAGCAACTAAAGGACTAACAGGAGATACCGGAGGTCCTAAGGTCTTTGGGAGGTCGTGGAGGTGATGACCAGAGTTGGGAAGACAACGAAGCTTCGCAGCTCACGGCACCAGCTCCAAGCTCAGCTTTGTCCACCTCTGAAAAACGCCCAAACAAAATAAGTTAGGGTTATTCCAGGAGGTTTGGGGAGCAAGAGTGAGCAAGGTTTGAAAGAGGGAGCCACTGGAACTCCTGAGCTACCGAGAAGCTCCAAGGACTTCAACAATGGCAGCCAAGATGGGAGGTGAGTGAGTGAGGAGCTCAGCCAAACACTGGTATGACAGGCTCCAAGTGTGCAAAGGAAGCCAACGGGGAGCTCGAGTGGACACTTATAGCCTGAGGTGAAGGTTATGAGCTGGGGCTAAGCTCCATGGTGAGCTTAGCCCACGGGTTGGTCCATGGGATGGACATGACCTAAAGTTGACAAGCAAAGGTATTGTCTTGACTGAAGATGAAAGTCGACCGCATTAAATGCGGTCAAGAAAGAGTCAAGAAGGTGCAGAGGCTGGCGCGCGTAACTCCACCGCCGAGCACGATGCGCGCCAGAGGAAGGAGAAGAACGGGGAGGTCCTTATGACCGCTGGATAAGACACGGGAGGTCCTAACCATCGGATCTCATTTTGAACCGTTATGTTTTAAGTGGTCGGGAGGAGGTCCCACCACACGATCAAGGATGGGGAGGTCGTGGCCCTCCGATTTCTTAATCGAGAAAACGCACGTGGGAAAAAAGGGACAGAGGTCCAAAGCGTTGATCTCCATCCAACTAAGTCGGACCTCCGGTGAGGACTTAACCGCACGCGATCAAAAAGACATGAGGGAGGTCATGGCCTTTGGATTTAAATCCAAGGGCACACAATGACCGGGAGGTCTCGATATGATGCGCAACAGCAAGGGAGGTCAGACCGTTAGATTTAGATCTAAGGGTTCCGATCAAAAGAGGTGGAGGTCTGAGCTTGCAACGCACAAGGGAGGTCATGGCCTTTAGATTTAGATCTAAGGGCTACGATCTCACGCGGCGTTGGGGAGGTCTGCGCATGAGACAAAGGAGGTCGTGACCGTAGATTTTAATCTAACGGTGCACAACAAAAGATGGGGAGGTTGTGAGTGCTTGATATCACGGGAGGTCGTGAGTCGTTGGATCTTGATCCAATGGCCACGACCTTGGTTAGGTGGGAGGTTTGTTTAGTTTAGGTTGAGAGGAGGAGGTCAGGCCATGGATCTTGGATCCAAGGGCTATGACCTCACGAGTGGGATGACTCGACCGAGTATGTTGAGGAGGAGGTCGTGGCTGTTGGATTTGATCCAACGGCCACGACCTCAACAAAGGTGGGATGACCTCGCGCGATGGTTTAACAACTCGAGGAGGTCTTTGAGGTTTAACACACAGGGAGGTCATGACAGTTGATCACGGATCCAACAAGAATGACCTCATGAGGTGGGGAGGTCCTGCGGTGTTGACGCGGAGGAGGTCGTGGCGGTTGGATGTAAATCCAACCACCGCGACTCGATCAAGGTGGAGATGGGGTCTCACGAGGTGCAGACATGGTTGGGCTGGACCAACTTTGAATATGGCTAGCCCAAGGAACAAGTGTAGGCTTTTAAATTTAGTTTTTAACAAATGAAACTTACAGAATTATTTGAGATAGCAAATGAACTCCAAATTTGATGAAATTTTAACTGGAGCTTGCTGACAATGAGATCAACCTTGCATAAAATTTCCAGAGGTTATTATGCAATGCATTTTCTCAGGAAATTCATGAAGGTTGTTTAAAGGATTGTTTTGCCTCCAAAAATTATCAACAAGTGTTATAACTCATGATATTTTTCAGAGGGTCCCATATCAGTTTTGGGACCAAGGAAAATATATTCCAAATGTTTGACACAAGATTTAAGATAATTGGAGAATGAGTTTGATTTTTGGTCAACAAGAGCTTTGTGTTTTTGAATTACACAACTCTTGGACAATAATTACATAAGATTTTAGGGTTTTTCAAGATGTGAGAAAAAGTTTTAATTTCTACACATATAATTATACTTGATTAACCCTAATTATACATTTGGGATGTTACAAAATCTCTCCCTTACGAAATCTCGCCCCGAGATTTGGCTCACTCGAGAAAGAAAGATGGATAGTCCGCACGCAGACGATCTTCTCTTTCCCAAGTAGCCTCATCCTCGTAATGGTTTGACCACTTGAACTTTAAGGAACTTGATGGTCTTATTCCTTGTCCTTCGTTCAGACTCATCGAGTACGCGAACAGGGTGCTCGCGATAGGTCAAATCTTCCTGGACATCGAGGGTTTCCAACGGAGCTTCCTCGGTTGGAACACGGAGGCACTTCTTAAGCTGGGACACATGGAAAACATCATGTACCCTCAAGTGCAGCTGGCAACTCCAACTTATAGGCAACAGCTCCCTTCTTCTCGATAACGCGGTAGGGACCGACATATCGAGGAGCCAACTTGCCCTTGACGCCGAAACGTTGATGGCCCTTCAAAGGAGAGACTTTGAGATAAACAAAGTCATTAGGCTCAAAACGTAACTCACGCCGACGGCGGTCCGCATAGCTCTTTTGCTCGATTGAGCTGTGCGCAAACGCCACGAATAATTTGGACTTGGCGCCGGCCTCATTGATTGAGTCCGCCAAAGAGAGGTCTCTCACCGGTCTCTCGACCAGTTCAACGGGTCCTACACTTTCTCCGTATAAGGCCTCAAATGGTGCCATGCCGAGACCGGCCTCGAAGTCGTTGTTATAAGAAAACTTCGCGAATGGCAAGCATTTCTCCCAATGCTTCCCATATGAAAGGACACAAGCACGAAGCATGTCTTCCAAAACTTGGTTGACCCTCTCGGTCGACCATCGGTTTGAGGATGATATGCCATGCTAAAGGTAAGACGAGTGCCCATAGCCTCTTGCAAGCTATGCCAAAACGAGACGTGAAAAGGATCCACGATCCGACACGATCGTCTTTGACACCGTGCAAACTCACGATGAGGCGATATAGAGTTCCGCCAAAAGACCTACGAAGTTCGGTCTTGACGGAAGGAAATGTGCCACCTTAGTCAATCGATCGATGACGACCCAAATGGCATCATTCTTCTTCGGGGCGTGGGTAGACCGTGATGAAATCCATTCCGATCGAATCCCACTTCCACTCAGAATTGGCAAAGGTCAAGCAATCCTCGCCGACGCCGATGCTCGGCCTTGACACGATTTACATACGCCGACTTTCGAACGAACTTCGCAATCTCCTCTTCATTCGGGTCCACCAAAATCTCTGGCGGAGATCTTGATACATCTTTGTGGCCCGGATGAATGGATAAAGGCGAATCATGGGCTTCGGAGGATTAAATTCCGCAACTCCATGTCCTTTGGAACCATTAAGGCGTTGCCGAACCTCACGACACCATGCTCATCCTCGAGAAGCACTTGGTCGCTCCGTTCTTGACATTTGCCTTAATGTGGCTCACTCCAACATCCGATCGCCGGGCGGACTTGATCCGATCCACCAAGGTTGGTTGCACAACCAAGGCAAAGAAGAGAACCACGCTCAACTAAACCCAAGTTGAGACGTCAAACTCTTCCGTAAGAGCGGGTCAAGCTCCTGGACAACAAGGCATGGCAATGCGCTTTGCGACTAAGCGCATCAAGAACGACATTAGCCTTGCCCGATGGTAGTGTATACCCATGTCATAATCCTTGATCAACTCCAACCATCTCCTTTGCCCGAGGTTCAGTCAGTTGGGTGAACAAGTACTTGAGGCTCTTGTGATCCGAATACACTTCACAACGACACCGATTAGGTAATGTCGCCAAATCTTAAGTGCATGAATCACGAAGCCAACTCCAAATCATGAGTAGGGTAGTTGAGTTCATGAGGTCTCAATTGCCTTGATGCATAGGCCACTACCTTGCCTTCTTGCATAAGGACACAACCGAGGCCTCGACGAGAAGCATCGCAAAAGATATCGAAGCTTCGATGGATATCGGGAAGAACAAGAACGGAGCGTGGTCAAACGCTTTTGAGTATTTGGAAACTTTCCTCACACCCAGCGGACCACACGAACTTCTTGTCCTTCTTGAGCAACTCCACATCGGCCATGATCTTGGAGAAGTTCTCGATAAAGCGACGATAATATCCCGCTAAACCGAGAAAACTCCGCACATCGGTGACCGAAGCGAGTTGACTCCATGAAAGAACATCGCTGACCTTGTTAGGATCAACAGCTACGCCCCGCCGAAAGAATATGGCCTAAGAAGGCCACTTCCTTCAACTGAATCGCGACTTGTTGAACTTCGCGTCAAATGGTGCTCACGTAGCTTGCCTAACACAAGCTTCAGATGCTCTAAGATGATCCTCATCGTTCTTGGAGTAGATAAGAATATCATCGATGAAGACCACGACAAACTTATCCAAATACTCCATGAATACCGAATTCATGAGGTTCATGAACAAGGCAGAGCATTGGTTAAGCTAATGACATGACAAAGGTATTCATACAAGCCGAAGCGAGTAGAGAACGCCGTTTTGGAATATCCTCAGTCGAATCCGAACTCGATGATATCCCACTCTCAAATCAATCTTGGAGAAAACTCGAGCTCCGGTTAATTGATCAAGAGATCGCCGATGCGGGCAATGGATACTTGTTCTTTACCGTCACTTCATTAAGTGGGCGGTAATCGACTTACATCATAAAGTACCGATCCTTCTTCTTTACGAAGATTCTTGGACAACCCCAAGGAGATGAGCTAGGCGAATGAAACCCTTCTCTTGCAGCTCACTTAATCGCTTCTTCAATTCTACCAACTCGTTCGGTGGCATCCGATAAGGCCTCTTTGAGATAGGGGCGGCAGGGAGCCAACTCAATGACAAACTCGAGGTCTCGAACGGGTGGCATTCCGGAAGATCTGCGGAAAGACATCAACAAAGTCACAAACTGTTGGGACTTCGCTAATATCTAGAGCGGGCTTCGCTTCAAGCGCGAAGAGATGCGGATCTAGCGACTTGCCAAAAGCTTAACCTTTCACGGAGGGACTAGATAGAGAGATGAGCTTCTGGCGAATCGATTTGCCCCATGTGCCGACAACCAATCCATGCCAAGAATCACATCAAGACTCATTGAATGGAGAAGGATAAGGTTTGCTAAGAAACCACGCGCCGATCTCGATAGGGACATCCCTACACTCAGATTCGGCTCTCAACTCCGAACCAGAGAGCGAATGAGAAGCGGGACCGACAATGGAGAGAAAAGAAGCTCTCCGATAGCAAAGAAAAGACTCGTAAACAAAGGAATGAGATGCTCTGAATCAAACAAAACAAGAGCGGGATGAGAGTTAACGAAAGTGTACCTAGCACGACGCCGGGTGCCTCCCGAGCCTCCTCTCGTGGTGATGGCGTTGACGCGACCACTACCCACGCCTTGGGTAGCCGGACGATCTTCGGTCCCGAGTGCACCACCTCTCGCCGCGTCCTCCATTAGGACGAGGGTCGCTCTGCCTTCTTAGGGCATTGGTTCGCATAATGCCCTTCGTTGCATGAGAAACATGTGACCCGGCACGGGTTATGGGGCCGCTCACGACTCGCAGTGCACGGATCGAGACACGACTCGCGAAGGACGAGGAACAGGGAGGTGACCTCGGGCGCCAAGAGTGAGAGTGGTACCCCGAGATCGCCAAGCGGGGACGGAAGAATCGCCTCGATGACTTATGGGCCTCCCACTTGCGCTATGGAGTCCATAAGCTCTCGAGCCGCATGCTCGGCGACAATGGCCTTGTCGACCAAGGTCCGAAAATCAGAAAGTCGACAATGGATAGCTTGTCCTTCACTCCTCGGACAAACCACGCTGAACTTGGCCCGCTTAGCCATATCGGTGGTTACATCCTCGGGAGCATAACGAGCTAGATGGTTGAACTCAGAGACATACTCCATGATCGAAGCCGCGCCTTGCTTGAGCGAAGAAACTCCCTTCTTGATCTCCATCAAGCCGGCAGGATGTGAGCCCGACGGAAGGCGATCTGAAACTCCTCCCAAGAGACGGTGTGATCCACGGGCTGCATGGCGAGAAAGCTCTCCCACCATGACAAAGCCGCACCCTCTAGTCAGTGTGCGATGCAACAGCGCCTTCTCGTGCTTCTGCATCTGCGCGATGCGGCTTACGCCCACAAGACGGCCAATCGTCAGATCCAAAGGGTCCTCGGACCGGAAAAGGTAGGGGCTGAGTACGAAGAAACTCCGCGAGTCCTCCACGCGGTGATGGGCGTTCCTTGCCCGGATCCTCAAGCTCCGGTAAGTGCAGTGGTGTTGCGCGCGATGACGCCCGAGAGAACTCTCCGGTCATCCGCGCGGTTGCGCCGATCCAAGAAGAACCTCGGCCATGGTCGGAGGAGGAGGCTCCTCGTCCGGACACCGATCGCCTTGGCCGCTACGAAAAGGTCCGCCATCCTGTTACAATGAAATTTGGTTAGCAACTAGACCCAAAACAAAGCCTTAAAGAAAGCAAAAGCGATCGACTAGGGGAATGGAATATCACCCCAAACGAAAGCCAAAATCAGCGGTTATTTAAACTTTAAAAAGCTTCTAAAAGACTCTAAAAACAGCCAAGAAACACCAAACGCAAGGCTCAACTTCTCAACTCAACTAACCCGTATTGAATGAACGAGTAATTGGTCGAGAAGATCAAAAATCAGATTGTAAGATGAGAGCTAATGCTACTAAAGAGCAAGGTTAAATCAGCGAAATAAGTGTTAGATACTTAGCTAACTAGTATCACATCTTACCCTTTTATTCCCACAAGTTTTAGTTGATTAACCTCTCATTATCTATCCTAATTAGACACCTTTGAGACTGCTGTCCTAAAATTTGATGCTTGCTGTCGTGTTTCGCATCCAAGCTCCTTGTCGAATCACCGACTCCTAACTTCAAAACCTTGTAGTGGGCAGCTCACACTTCAATTTGCCAATCTCATTGGTTCTCCCAAAACCCAGTGTTAATCGACAACAACTATTTTGTAGAAGGGAAGAGAGGAAAACAACTTTTAAAACTCAAATTAGAGTGGGATGAGAAGAGAAAGCTAAGATAGGTAAGGAATAAAATCCGAGAATTTACCTAAGCTTTCAAAACTCATTTGATGCTTTGAAAATAGGTTTTCAAAATATCCTAAGGATCGACCAAGCTTATGCATTACGGTCATAACGGCTCGATACCAACTTTTTAGAGACCTCGACGTTTATTAGGCTCATAATACTTAGTCATCCAATTGACCCTAGTATTATCAACCAAATAAACCTGGCTCGAGAGATGTATACTCCCGAATGCAAGATACATACCTCACAACAAAAGAATGTATCAATTCCATACAACACATAGTACATAAGCAACAAACCGAAGTTAACATTAATATGGAATAGATATTACAAAAGAGAGGCCCTTAGGCCAAATAACAATAATTACAAAAGATAACAATGAAGCAAAAGTGCCATAAAGATGGCCCAAAATAAGAGCCAACCAAGGTGCCTTTAGCCCACAAGGCAATCGATCGACCGCCAAGCTAGTCGCTCTCCCAACCACCGCGACAACTCAAGAAAAGTAAAGCCCTTTGGGCTCTACCTCTCTGCAACAAAGTTGTTAAAGCAAATGAGTACAATAAATTGTTTATTGTACTCGCAAGACTGACGTGTAAGATAACAGAACTATAATTTAGCTACATGCAAGCTTTATTTAAGTGGATGAGGCTTTGGACTCATTTTAGCATAAAGCAACATTTATTTGCAATAACATAGTAGATTGAAAGCAATTTGACAAAGCATTTTTAATTGTTGAAATAACAACGCGATAATAACATAGTAACAACAACAAGAATAGTCCCGAAGTGACTAACCCAAGTCACCACAACAATAGCATGAACTCCCGCTCATACCAACCATGTCAAGTTTTAATTAAAGGTTGTAGTCTAGTCTTGAACGACCTTACCAAGCATGTCCATAACCTAGGACGAGGCTATTGAATAGTTTTATCCTGCGCAGGTGTACCACTGCACTCCACACGCCGCACCGCCTTTCCATTAGGCACACTACCTTTGGTATGCCAAGCACGGCTAAGTCCTACGAGACATTTCCAATGGACAATGCTAATTTCGAGTCGCACAACCCACGGGAGAAGGAGACATCACACAACCTTCCCGGAAGCTAATGCTCCTCCCACATCACACACACATTTTATATTTTAAAACACACCAACCGAGCGACCCCAATTAACACCGCCTAAAGTACTTAGTCAAGAGGGTTCCATATGCCCCTCGTGTGGTTAGTACGTAAAATCGCTGGCTTAGTGACCCAAGTACTCGGTCCTTAGGGACCCGGGCATACCACCACATCCAAAACCACGCCATCCATCCAATATGCCCAAGTCTAAATCAATCTTTTATTTTCAGTTTTGATTTTACAATTAATCAAAGCACAAGTGCTGGACATATAGGAGTAATAATCAGTTTTGAGTGATCAAGACCATCGACTAAGTCGATGATCGCCCATTTCTACCGAAAACTAAGCATGTCTAAGCAATTTAAATCGAAACTACTAAGTGATAAGAGCTCATCCAACGAGCTCCCACCACAGCAAATAACCTAGGCTCATGGTAGTAGAGGATAAACAATTCCTACAGATTATGCAACTATAGGCTTGCTAGCTTACATTTAACACAAAGTAGCATGCATACATAGAAGTAAAACGATATATTAAGCTTTAAAGTAATGGGACAATGATGGAAATGATCAAACTGCTTGCCTTGTTGCTGGTGGTCACTTTGTTGCGGAGGGTCACTCTCGGGATCACCACAAATGTCGGCTTCAACGGAAAAGCGAGAAAGAACCGATAAGAACGATTTAAACACAACAAAGACAGCACAACAAACGAACTCCAAATTCTCTGAATTTTCTACAGCAGCAAGAGGGTGATTTTAGGAATATTGCAACAAGAACCAATTGATTTGGATTCTCAATGCAAAAGATATGATGAAATCAATTCTGCTCAGCCTATTAATTAGAAATATGTTACTGTTCATCGCTAAATTTTCTAGAATAGAAGTGAAGCTGAAATTTTTACTGTAAAACCATCACCTCATGAGATGAATAACACAATTGAGTTCACCTCATTTGGAGCTATATTGCACTCTCTATAAATTTTCAAAAACAAGAACTTGAACAAAATTATAATGCACAAGTCCTCATTTTCCTAACAGCAACATGCTCAAAACTAATTTTCACAGTGAGTTCACTAAGAGAGGAAACCAACAAAGTTGGTCTCACCCAAAAATAATCTATAGAGCATTAGTTATGTATTTTACAAGTTAAGCATTGATTTAAGTGCACATTTTAAAGTTGGTTTTAAAATCTAATGGCAAATGTGCTCTCGAGCTGAACTCAACTTACAATCATTTTTGGATTAAAGTCAAGTTCAAGACAGAGCTAACACAATTTGAATGACCTCAAAAGGATTAAAATGAAGAAGATATGAAATTCTAAAGTTTATACCTTATTTCAGGTTTAACTAAGACCTCACCGAATTTCTAAACTCACAAGGGTATGGGAGGACGTGAGCCACGATCTTAGATCCAACGGCTCAAGATCTCCCAGAGAACATCACACACGCCAGCACGCGTGAAGGTCCAGAGGTCTGGACCTCTTAGCAACTCACATGCGCGAGGTGAGGGGAGGTCGTGGCCGAGATGGGAAATCCAACGGACCACAACATGGAAAGGAGGTCGGAACGGACCAGATCTAAAGGGAGGTCCTCAACGGTGAGATCTTCCAAAGGAAGATCTAAACTATCAAGATCTCCCCAAGGAAGATCTGCATCGCCAAGACCTCACGGGGAGGTCCCGGACGGTCCAGATGTTCCAAGGAGGTCCTCGATGGTTCAGATCGTCCGAGGAGGACCTTGACGGTCAAGATCTACCCGGGAGGTCATGAACTACCGAGACAACCTAGGGAGGTCTAAGGGAGGTCTAACGCCACTGCACCTCCGTGGAGGTCTCGACGGCCACGATTGCGCTGGGGAGGTCTTGGACGCTCCAGATCTCCTGAGGAGGTCCGACGCCCTGCACCAGCGCTTTAACTGCAAGACGCCGCTGGACATGAATAAATGCGCGCGGGACCATGAGGAGGTCCGCGCGAGGGAGGTTTTAAATGCGCACAAGAGACAGGTTAATGGCATTTAACGCTAACCCCATGATTGCAATGATTGGGCATTTAAAACGGTGAATTTATGTCCTAAAAACGACAATGACACGCCGGACGTCCGACAAAATCCCGGCGTGAAGAAGTGATCTCGCCGGCGATGTAGAGCCCGGCCGAGATCCAACGATACCGCGGTCCGCAATAACCATGCGCACCCAATGGTCCTTCTCTCAACGGCGGCGACGGCCTTGAACGCCGTCGAGCCGGAGAGGTCAAAAGATGACCCTCACGGCCAAACTACGAAAATGCAAAATGGAGCTCCGCGCGACAATCAAGCGTGTGCCAAAACTAAAGCTCGCGACATGCATTCAGCGGGTGCCAAGAACTAAAGGACTAACAGGAGGTACCGGAGGTCCTAAGGTGCCGGGAGGTCGTGGAGATGATGACCGAGTTGGGGAAGACAACGAAGCTTGCACCACGGCACTCAGCCTCCAAGCTCACTTTGTCCACCTCAAAAATGCCCAAACAAAATAAGTTAGGGTTATTCCAGAGGTTTGGGGAGCAAGAGTGAGCAAGGTTTGAAAGAGGGAGCCACTGAACTCCTGAGCTACCGAGAAGCTCCAAGGACTTCAACAATGGCAGCCAAGATGGGAGGTGAGTGAGGGAGGAGCTCAGCCAAACACTGGTATGACAGGCTCCAAGTGTGCAAAGGAAGCCAACGGGGAGCTCGAGTGGACACTTATAGCCCGAGGTGAAGGTTATGAGTCGGGCTAAGCTCCATGGTGAGCTTAGCCCACGGGTTGGTCCATGGGATGGACATGACCTAAAGTTGACAAGAGGCGGTGGTCAGGCCGACTGAAGATGAAAGTCGACCAAGCATTAAATGCGGTCAAGAAAGAGTCGTTAAAGGTGCAGAGGCTGGGCAAGATTAACTCCACTTCAGAGCACGCATGCGCGCGAGGAAGGAGAAGAACAGGGAGGTTCTTATGACCGCTGGATAAGACCGGGAGGTCCTAACCATCGGATCTCATTTTGAACCAAGATGTTTTAAGTGGCCGGGAGGAGGTCCCACCACACGATCAAGGATGGGAGGTCGTGGCCCTCCGATTTCTTAATCGAGAAAACGACGCGTGAGGAAAAGGGACAGAGGTCCAAAGCGTTGGATCTCCATCCAACAGTCAAGGACCTCCGGTGAGGACTTAATCGCACGCGATCAAAAGACATGAGGGAGGTCATGGCCTTTGGATTTAAATCCAAGGGCACACAATGACCGGGAGGTCTCGATATGATGCTAGCAGCAAGGGAGGTCAGACCGTTAGATTTAGATCTAAGGGTTCCGATCAAAAGAGGTGGAGGTCCTGAGCTTGCAACGCACAAGGGAGGTCATGGCCTTTAGATTTAGATCTAAGGGCTACGATCTCACGTCTTGCCGGGAGGTCTGTGCGCATGAGACAAAGGAGGTCGTGACCGTGAGATTTTAATCTAACGGTGCACAACAAAAGATGGGGAGGTTGTGAGTGCTTGATAACACGGGAGGTCGTGAGTGTTGGATCTGATCCAACGGCCACGACCTTGGTTAGGTGGGAGGTTTGTTTAGTTTAGGTTGAGAGGAGGAGGTCAGGGCCATGGATCTTGGATCCAAGGGCTATGACCTCACGTAGGTGGGATGACCTGACTGAGTATGTTGAGGAGGAGGTCATGGCGGTTGGATTTGATCCAACGGCTACGACCTCAACAAGGTGGGATGACCTCGCTGCGATGGTTTAACATGACTCGAGGAGGTCTTTGAGGTTTAACACACTGGGAGGTCATGACCATGATCACGGATCCAACGGCAATGACCTCATGAGTGGGGAGGTCCTTGCGGTGTTGATCATGAGGAGGTCGTGGCGGTTGGATGTAAATCCAACAGTGCGACTGATCAAGGTGGAGATGAGGTCTCCACGAGGTGGACATGGTTGGCTGGACCAACTTTGAATATGGCTAGCCCAAGGAACAGTGTAGGCTTTTAAATTTAGTTTTTAACAGCTGAAACTTACCAGAATTATTTGAGATAGCAAATGAACTCCAAATTTGATGAAATTTTAACTGGAGCTTGCTGACAATGAGATCAACCTTGCATAAAATTTCCAGAGGTTATTATGCAATGCATTTTCTCAGGAAATTCATGAAGGTTGTTTAAAGGATTGTTTTGCCTCCAAAAATTATCAACAAGTGTTATAACTCATGATATTTTTCAGAGGGGTCCCATATCAGTTTTGGGACCAAGGAAAATATATTCCAAATGTTTGACACAAGATTTAAGATAATTGGAGAATGAGTTTGATTTTTGGTCAACAAGAGCTTTGTGTTTTTGAATTACACAACTCTTGGACAATAATTACATAAGATTTTAGGTTTTTCAAGATGTGAGAAAAAGTTTTAATTTCTACACATATAATTATACTTGATTAACCCTAATTATACATTTGGGATGTTACATCATCTAACTTACTATCAATTATACAGCATACCAAGTAAAGGAAACAGAGACACAAGGGAAGATTTAGATCATACGGAGTAGCAGATATCAAAAGGATGAGAACTTTGAATAATGCCGCAAGCAACGTAGTTTGAGTTTCATGCTGTATCAAGTACAACATTCCTGCCAATCAGAAACAGGAAATGTCATGTAAAACTTGAAACAAAAAAATTCTCTTTACAAAATTGCGGAAGGATCAGGTGTACGGAAGGTAGATGGCCAAGAGCAATGACTGAATAAATGAAAGGGTTTCAATTATGGCTAATGAGTTCCACTAAAAAGAAAGGTCCTCAATGCTGGAAACGAGTTCCCAGATGTAAAAATGAAGCTATGACTAAAGTTGAATAGGTTGGTGGTGGTGGTGATAGGTAAGTCTTTGTTTCGAGTGATGTTTGACGTGGTGAGGCACCGAGATTCTTTGAGTGACCATGACCACATGGAAGTCGTCCATATGAATCTGGAACTTGTGGCTTCGGAATACATTAATCGTGTAGCCCAACATACCCTGGCCACAGCAAAACTTATAGGGTGGGAGGGCAATGTCATCTCCTTCGATTGGAACATGCGATCCCTCCATGGTCCCAAAGCAAAATCTTGAAGGTGTTCAAGGAAAGACCGGAGCTTATAATGTAATCGAGGTGGGCATTAACAAGTTTTGATGTAACAACTTATTGTTGCATTTCGTCTTATACTCATGCGGTTGTGCACTCGTGTAAGCTTCTTTTGTCATTTATCACCGGCACGCCTTATTTGGTCATATAGTGTAAAAAGTGTTATTAACTCTTCTCGTTGGTGTTGAATTTATATTGGAAAAGAAGTCATCAACATGAATTCTCTTGGTCAAAGAAAGTGACCAGATATTGGACCGTTGAAATTTGAAAATGTCCCTACACTGTATGCAATCGCATCGAGAATTTGACCAAGCGAGCAAGATAATGTAGTGAAAGATCCATGTTTGGATGATTCATTGTACTCTGCAACTTGTGTCAAAACTAAGGCTTGTCCTTCAAGCATGGCAGCAATGGTTAAGGCTGCCTCAACACATAGCTATACGTAGTTAACTCGTGTCAACTCCATTACACACACAAGAACTTCCAAATGGAAAAGCACTAATTTGATAAGGTCACAATTCATATATGTTATGAACTTTGGCAGGTATACTACATTAACATCCGCATGACTTAAAAAAATAGAAAGAGAAAAAAAATATAGCATTAATCAGAAAGCATATATTGTCCAAACTCCAAAGTGCCTGACTAAGTTTAGTTGGGGGGTGGAGATCAAGGAAGGTGGGTGCAAATCAAGGGCCGCACCCATCCGCTTCAACAACCTCGAACCCGACGTTGCTCTGCTCGATGGCCTCCATGAGCCTGACATGGTGCGGGCGTCCTCCTCCATTGCTTCCTCTCGTGCTCTTGCCGCCGCTAATATCTAATATATCTATAAAAAATTGGCATGTAAATAATCCATCAGATTTGTGAAGCAGATAAAATAAATTAAATATTCAATCAAGTATTATAATATTAATTAAGAAACAGAGAAACTTGGGATGGATTGAGAGAATTTTGGGATGGATTGTTAAAATTGAGAGAATTTTGGGATGGATTGTTAATGTACTTTTTCAAGACTTAGTGTCAATCGGACTTCAATCAAACTAATCGACAAATTAGTGGACACCTTTTCTCGCATAATCGGTGATAAACTGACACACAAGATGACTTCAGTCACATCAAAATCTCAAACCCAAAACTGGTCTATGTAATTTCCCGACACACCGGTCCACAGGGTATCATCTGCAAGAACATTTGGAGGCAACACATTATGGCTACTATCTTCACTTGCCTTGCGCCAACATACCGAAAAAGGAGGTACATATGCGTGGTTTGGTTGGGGCATTTTGTCGAACACCTTCCGGCGTTGTACTCGAGCAACCCGACAACCCTTGGTCGATTGATCACTTGATCCCTATGCTTGGATGCAAGCATCGAAAGAACCAAAAACCGAAATTGATCTCAGGTCTCGAGACCGTGGGGACCAGGAGTGTAGCAGAGGTAGGCGGTTACGCACGGTTGAGTGGATCTTTCGGAGGTGACGCCGCCTACGCCCTGCGGCCTTACGAAATTGCTGGCCGCCGGCCGCCATCCCACGCCCTCGTCGACGACGCCACACGCCTCGCCGGCCATCACCACGCCTCGTCGCCGTCGCCAGGCCGGCCAGCGCCGCCGCCGCCTCGCCTGCCGCCACTCAAGATCGCGCCTTGCCCGATCGCCCGCCGCCTCGTCCGCGCCATAGGGAGCTCAGCACCGCCGAGCATGCTGAAGGAGCTCTCACGCCACCACCGCCGAGGGAGTGGCGGCGGATGGCGTGGAGGACGGCGTGGGAGAGAGAGCGGGCGGCGGCAGGCGGCGGCGAGATCGAGACTCACGAGGGTGTGGAACCGCGGAGGAGGGGTGGCCATTTAGGCGCCGGCGTGGAGGAAGGGCGCGGAGGGGAGGCGGCCGCCGGCGTGGAGAGAGGCGCGAGACGGCATAGCACCAGAGCAAAGTTGGATCTATTGTGAGGTCGAAGAAGTGGGGAGGTGGTGGAGATACGAGGCGTGGGGAGTTGGATTGATGACTACGGTTTGACATTTTTGTGGCGATTTTGTGGTGTCGTATTAAACGTCTTGAGAAGCGTCTTTACATATGAGATATTTTTTTGGCGTAGAGATGGATATAAAAGTGTCAAAACAAATGTGTCTTTACGAGATAGTTTTGTTGTAGTGACGGTCGACCAATCCTCCGCACCCCTGTGGTACATGCCCACGCGGTACAGACTGCTGTTAAGCAGCACCGGCCGTCCGAGGGAGAAGCGCTCGAATGACCACAGTTGCAGCAAGAGGGGGCAGCCTGTGAGGCTAGAGGCTGGCCTTGTCATGCGGCACACCTTGCATATTCCACGATACATTGTGGCAAGTACGACTGATCCCCAGCTGATCTACACCTCCTCCCCGTCGACGATGGCCCTCGCGTACCGCACGAGGAGGGCGTCGATGGAGTCACTGTGGCTGTTGGTAAACAGTACCCAGCCGAACAGCCACAGCAGGTACGCCTCGAGGTGTCGCGACACCTGGTAGTCACTAGGCTCCGGGCCCATCTGCTCGACCTGTGCCCAAATGAATAATTAGTACCCAAAAAGGATAGTGCATTGCTAAACATGGAAAATGATTCAGATATCGCATGCGGAGCTGCTAAAAGCCAATGCAGGGCGAGCCATGCTTCGCCGCACCAGAAGACGAGTACGGTCCTGACCTCGGCCAAAAGAACCCCATCAAACCTGCCCAGCAGGTCCTTGCACCAGTCGGCAGGCGCGTCCGGCGGGGAGGTAGTGGCTCATGTGATAGGCAGACCGAGCAGCACCGCAACGTCCTGCAAAGTGGGGGCCATCTCCCTGAATGGGAGGTGGAAGGTGTGCGTCTCAGGCCAGCACCTGTCCATCAGAGCTGTCAGCAGCGACCGGTCGAACAGGAACCGTCGTGACCGCTCTGGCCGGCCTAGACCTCCCCGTCGTCCTCGACTGGGCCGCCGCTCACATCGGTGGCCTCCACCATCTTCTTGAGAGGTAGAAGGCCAGCATCGCTCAGCCTACAAGGCATAGAGAAGTAAGTGCATAGCGGATATATGATAAAAAGAAGTGGCACAGTTGGCAAACAAACCTGTCTCTCCAACGTGGGTCAAGTCTCCAAGCCCATCGGGGTGTCCACGTACGGACCACCCCTACATCAGTCGCCTCGTCCCTGCCCTGAGTATTTGGTGCTGTGCGTCAACGTGTCAGTCCAGCAGGCCGAAAGGCCAGTCTGAACCCCTAAGGTCACGAGCCATACCTGCAAATCAATTTCAAGTTAGCAATTACAACACAATTAGTGGTTTAATTATTTATAGCGTAGCTCCGGAACATATACAGCCATAGCCGTATTTCGGTTTTAGGGTTTTGGGGTATAGCCACTAATTACTGAATTATTCCTATACTTCATATGTACCTAAGTGTCTGACAAGTCATACTAAGATTACGGTAATTAATAGCTAATTTAATTATTATCTAAATGAATTATACTAAGATTACGGTAATTTTCAACCTATGATTAATCCATACTTAACACTATTCTAGCCTAATTTAATTATTATCTACATGAATTATCTCAGCTAATATATAACTAATACAGTACCACTAGTTAATTAAATATTACTAGCATTGCTCAAGTAACTAGTTACCAATTAACGTGGAGCACAACGTAGTGACAAACCTAAGATGTTTTAACTACTTTTCATTTTACGATTAGCTGGATGAGATCCAGCTATCATAATACATTGCACTGGATTAATATTTTAAACTAATTAGTAATGACCTAGGGTCGACTGTTGAATAGGACAATAACTAAATTAATTGTATTACTTAATCAGTTATTAGCATGGCCCCACAAGTAAGTGTCCATTCCATTCTCTAATTAAATTTTATTCCTAAGTTACTTATGGGTACACAACCATACTAGTGGATGCGTGAGTTCTCTGGATCAAATACACATCAACAACTCCTAGTTAATCGCAACTAAATTACATCTATTAACAATATGTGTCCTAGTAGACCCAAATACTCATATAAAGATTTTAGTTGCTAACCGATCATGGTTTCAAATGTAAAATCTACAAAGAAAAGCAGGAAACTCACCGTCGTCGATGAGTGGTCCTCTCCTCCTCCCTCTCCCTCTCCCTCTCCTCCTCCCTCTCCCTCTCCTCTCTTTCTCTTCCTCTCCCTTCTCCTCTTTCCCTTCCTCTCTTCTCTCTTTTACGAAGCCGAGAGAAAAAATGGCGACCGAGAGCAAATGGCGAGGGCCGGCATGCGCGCGCGGGTTATAGCGCCCTAGTAGGTCAACTGTTCAGCGACTAGGGGGCCTTAGTTACTCAAACGTTGAGCGACTATGGTTAGTCGCTCAACTATTCAGCGACTAGTAGCCCTCGCTAAAGTGTTTAGCGACCTGTCCACTTGTCACGCAACTGTTGGGCGACGTGTATCTAGTCACTCAACCATTGGGCGACTTGAGCAAAGTCGCCCAATGGGGGAGCGATAGAGGATTATTTCTGTAAAATAAAAAAGTGCGGGTATATTACTGTATTTTAGAATAAAAAATAGATAATTAAAAAAATCTAGTCTTATCCCAGCTAAAACCGGTAGTGCTAGCTGCAAGGACATCGCACATGCGCGGCGCGGTTTGGGTCACATCGGCAACGTCGGTATTGATCGGACCAACGCTTGCTACCCTTTCATCGAACACAGAGGCCTGCGAGACACGACCAGTGTACGTGTCGCCAATGCTCGCACCGCCTCACTACCCAATTGCCGTGCCAAGGCGCTACACTACTTCTTTCTTCCCCTCCACGGACTGGGATCCTCTGTATTGAAGTAGTTAATGCAGAGGACCTATATTGTACAGGAATTAGGAATGATCTTCACCATCCGATCAAAATCAAAAGTCGAGGTCGATTACTACAATATTCTATTGCTACAGTACTTTTCCCACAGTTGCTTCTTATTTTATTACGGTACCACGACAGAGCACTGTTTACTTTTTGTCCTTTAGTAGCACTGGGAGCTTGATGAGCCCCCGATGGGACAATCGGTGCCTTCCCCTTGCCTCTGGCAGACTCGCACGTGCGGCCAGTCCCGAAGGCAGCCCTGTAATGATGTTAGCAGAACCAAAGACCAAATCAATAATCAGGATGCAAATTGAACATAACTTACCTCTTCGATCGGCAATGTGCCTAGGCGAAGTGGAGCACTGGGATGACCACCGGTCTCACTAGCAGAAGTCTTCCCCTTGTCCATCACGTGCATGGCCCGGTCCTCCTCTGCATGTTGTTTGGGGGTCATCTGTCACCACCCCGGTTTCTTGGACTCCACCGGTGCCTTTTCAATGGGGTCTGGTACGTAAGGTTTCCAGCATTGGAAGGCCACCCTAGGTCGCACCACATAGTTGAACATGTACTTCTGCTCGATGAATGCCCTATCGTACATGTCCGAATCGTTGATCCATTGGAAGAAGAAGCGACACTCCTGAGGGTGGAAATTATCATGAATGGAAGGGTGGGGTTGCTAGTGAGTGGTGTCTACTCACTGCAAAACACGAGTGCATGTTGTCATTTCGATTTGAAAAGGTGCAGTGGCACTGTGTGGTCAATTTGTTCTAAAAAGATGTAGTGGCAGTGTGTGGTCATTTCGGTTTGAGTTTGTATAGTGGCAGGGTGTGGTCAATTTGGCCTGAAAATTTGTAGTGGCAGGGTGTTATCATTTCAGTTTGAAAAGGTGTAGTGACAGGGTGTTGTCATTTCGATCTGAAAAGGTGCAGTGGTAGGGTGTGGTTAATTCGGTCTGAAAAGGTGGGATAGATGATGAGTGATGTCTACTCACTGTGAAAAGTTTATATGTGTTGTCATTTCTGTCTAAAAAGGTGTCTTGGCAGGATGTGGTCAATTCTTTCTGAGAAAGGTGGCGTGAAAAGGTGTAATGGCATTGTCATGTAAATTTTGGAATTGTAATGTTATGCAAAATATGTTACTTATACTCAGGTTGTTGTTGTATTGCTGTAGTGTAATTTTCTGGGATCTGTTCTGAATATTGTAATTCAATTGTTCCTTGTCATGTTATGCGCATAAAAGTCTAATTGTTGCGTACAATGCAAATATGGTACAATATAAGTGCACAACATCCTGGATATATACACACATAATGTATACAATCTAATTACACACAGACAGATACGAAGCAAGTACAAGTGCGACGCAAAGAAGTACAATGGTACACTACGGGCTACAATATGGCTCACTAGTCTGAGCCACTCTATGTTCGCTGCATCTGTGTGCACGTCCTGGTCTTGCGTTGAGCATGTCCCTTAGGGTACAACAACCGGTTGGGAGAGCACTCTCCATGCGGAGAACGTAGGGAGACCGCTGAGTTGGTTGAGGTGCTTCAGCAAGCTGACTCTGGCCAAGATGAGTATGTCCAAACTCAATGTTGTCCAACTGATTCATATACGTAGTTATCTCAGGGAATAATGGCACATAGTAACTACTGTATATTAAACACAACATACAAATGTCCCTAGTCGATTGGGCCTACATGTATGTGGTTCTTATCAACTATAGGGTGGTCGTAAATAACCTGGTCATAGTAAAACTTACGACCATGAGGTGATCGTAGTAGGACTTTCGATCAATAGGTGGTCGTAGAATAACTTACGACCATGAAGTAGTGGTAGGATGACTTACGACGATATAGGGTGATTTTAGAATAGCTTACGATTATTAGGTTTTTATAATCTTCCTCATTGCTGATATTGAGGGATACCCTTGAAGATTATATAAAAGACATTATCATCTACAATAAATATTACTGATAAATAATTTAATTAATTAAATATTATTAGATCCTCGTCATCTAGCCCCCCAATTTCAAGTGAAAATGACTTACATGGAAAAGAGGTCATAGGATCATGGTCGAAGATTAAGTATCTTTGACTGGTTTTTCTTTTGACTAGGAATTGACTTGGTCAAGAAAGGTATTTTTACTTGAGTTGTAAAAATAAAATTCCTTTTCCCGAACAGACAGAATAAAGAATGCCAACCGTCTCTTACAATTCCTGTCCGTTGGGAGCGATTCCTGAAGAGATTTGCAACTGTTGGGATCCCATGATCTTTTACTCAGACCGATGGCTATAAATATTAACTAGGGAGTAACTTAGGGTTTTTTACTTTCTCCATTTGCTTCAACTGCTCCTGAGATTTTGTTCTCTCCGCCACCAACCAAGTTTGCAATCTTTCCTCAAATCTTCAAATCCAAAACAAATCTCCTTGAATCCAACTCAAAACCCTTGAAGAGATGGTCGGAGTTGTGTCAAAGTGGGAGAGATCGGAGATGGATGTTGTGAAGATTATGGCTCTGGTTGCCGCGGAGAAAATTTTGAGGCTAGCTCTGGTGAAGTGGTCTGAAGCTGATGGGTTGGCCCTCGGAAGAGGAGGGAAGCATCCTCATCTTGCAGGCGTACTGTGAATGAGGCCTTCGTCTGCCTAGTCACCTATTCCTAATGACCGTGCTCGAGCACTTCTATGTGGAGTTGGTGAACTTGGTTCCTAACTCCATCACAATGCTGAGCGTATTTGTGTACCTATGCGAGGCCTATCTAGGAATCGCTCCAAATTTAGATCTCTCCAGGTACTATTATAGAATAGGTAAGCACCGATCGATTGCCGGTAGCTGCGGTTTTCAACTCCACGATGGGATGTCGAGGGAGTACATCCTCATGTTCACCAGGTCATCGTGGCCAGGATAGAGGAAGAAGTGGTTCTACTAGACAGTGACCAAGGACGACAACCTGTACTTCAGGGGCAAGCCTGCAGAGAGGAAGAAGAATTGGGACTTGAGTCCAAAGAACCTCTACTGCTTAGCCCCCTTCATTCGAGCTATCAAGGAGTTGAGAAAAGGGGGGCTAACCAGATGGCATGTGGTGAAGGATTTCATCACACACCGCATTAGCTCCCTGAAGAATTGAGCAGATCCCATGTGGGAGTACTCAGGGGTTAATGATCCGACTAGGGACTACGAGGAAGGTAATATTATGATCGATATACTCTTTTCAATTTATGATTCGGTCACATCTATTAATCATATTCTTTTGCTCATAGACTTGCAAGAGAGAGAGGTTGATGCTCGGGTCAAGCTCATCTACGAGAAGGCCCCTACAACCATAGAGGGGGCTCCTCAGATTCTGGCGGTTGTGTTTGAAGAGGAGAGGACAAGAAATCTAAATGTAACTAACATTTGTATTGGTTTCATCTTTAGGGAGTAGTATTCATAGTTTTGACTACTTGTTGATTCTTGTTTTTGTGACCTTTTGCAGCAAGTCATCGCACTAGATCCTCAGGATGTCCCCGAGACGGACTTGGCGTCTGCCGAGGAGTATTCTGAGGAAGACATAGCCCCTCTGAGCAAGAGGCATCGTCTTGTGAAGGCAGTAGACAAGAAGAAGAAGAAGGATGTCAGGAGTTCAAGCTCCACTTCCCGACCGACCGCCTCCATAGGCTGTTTTTGGCAGATTTAACTGCCAAGGACACACAGGAGGTGGTCGTAGACCTTAAACACAAGGTGCCTAAGGCCAAGGTACCATTCTATTATGATGATAAAAATAATTTTAGATTCTCCTTCTCTTGCTTTTGTCAAGCAAATTGAAAAGGAAAACTGGAAGAGTTACATTTCTTTTGTGAAGGCTACTCTGATTCACCAGAGCCTGTGGTCGAAACAAATGTTAATCTCTAGGTGATCGAAGTTAGCTCCGACCACCCAAAAGAATAGATTGCACAAGAAGCTCCGACCACCCCTCCGATGTACAACCAGATAAGGTCGTACAAGACATGGTTGCTCAAACCAGCGATGTGGGGAGCCTTCCAAAGGCTGAGACCACAAAGCTGACGAGAGCGACCGAAGAGGAGGAGAAGAAGAAAAAGGAGAAGACGATCGAATCTTCTCTCAGAAAGGATTCTTCGGGCTTCAAGATCATATCTAGGAAGCCTAGGTGTGTAAAATTTAAAGAATAAATAATCATGCTTACTATTTTATTTTACTCTTGATGTACTAATATCTGTCTTGTTTCAGTCCTGCATCTCCAGCCCCCAAGGATGTTCCTGTGGAAAAAGATGCCATTATCATGGCTAGAAACGTGGGAATGCTGGTCTCTCCTCCGGTCATGGAGAAGGAATGCTCGCCAATGAGCCAGTCGTGCACACTAAGGTGGTTGAACCACCCGTGGCCATGGAGGAAAAGATGAAGGCGCTCAAAGCCGAAGCAATGATGATGATCGAATCAATTGTCAAGGACATCAACGTTCGAACAGAAGATTTGATATTGCAATCGCCAAGAGCAACTAAACCGGTGGTCGTGGAGAGCCCTGACCACCGTGCTGGAAAAGAGGTTGTATCATCCCAAAGTTCTATTACCAAATTTAAAATTAATAAAGTTATTATTTTATTGGATTATCTGAGTTTCGAAATAATTTATATGCTTTTCTAGAATTTCCTGGATTTTAAAAGTAAAAAAGATAATTTATTAAGTTTTCTGGGATTTTCTTGCATTTAAAGTGAAAAATAACATTTTAATTAATTTTTTGATTTTTTTTGGTATTTAAAAAGGTTTTCCCTATTTTCCAGAAATTAAAAATAATTTATGTGAAAAAAATAAAAGCCAACTTTGCATTTGAAATAATTTTATTAAGTTCAAAATAAGTTAGGGAATTTCTATGAATTTTTCCTTAATTTTTTTTAACTCTATTTTGCTCTTTTCTAAAAGGCTATTTGATTTCTTGCAATTTCTGTAATTCGGAAAAGTATTAAAAATTCGGAAACTTGTTTTGGGCCAAATCTTCCTACCCAGCCCATCTTCTTTCCCTTTCTCCCTCCGCTCGGCCGCTCTGCACAGGCCCAGCTCAACCCACCTGGCCTTCTCTCCCTCTCTCACCGACAAGGGGCCCCACTTGCCAGTGCATCTTCTCCCTCCCGTTTTCTTCTTCCCTGGCGCTCGAGCTAGGCCGCCATTTCCACCGGTGCAAGCTCATTTCTCCCCTTTTCTCCACGCGATCTTGCACATTGAAACCCCGACTCCGCCCCATTTCGATGGTTGTCCTCCATGAATCCCACGGTTTCTCCTAACGCAGAAGCCACTTCAAGTTTTCATTTGCCCACATGTGATCTCCTCACCCAGTCATCCTCCGCCCCCTATAAAGAGGAGCCCTGTGCACCCCTTCTCTTCCTCCTCCCATCCTCCGAATCTTGGTCTCTCTCTCGCATTCTCCTCTCCGCATTTCGCGTTTGAACCCTGCAGGCCAAAGCTCCTTTCACCGTTGGCAATGCTCCAGCGACATCGATCTCACCCTCAGCACCGCATCGCTACATTCTACCTCGGGCTCTCCTTGCCTTCGCCGGAAGTCCATCGGAGCTCTGTCGCCGTTTGCACCCGAACGTCGCCGTCGCCTTGTTCCTCGCCACAGGCCACCTGGTCGTGCCTCTCCGCCACTAGCACCCACATCAGGTTCTCCTTGAGCTTCTCTCTTTTGGTTCCCTCACCAACCCTTGTTGTGGCACGTAGCACCGGCGAGCCCTAACTTGAGCCGCCGCCGTGCTCCAGCCGACGTGGCACGCACACGTTAGCGCCACATCACCACCGCTACCCACATCCTCGCCACGTGGCAGCCCGCATCAACCCTAGCACTATTGCGCAAGCGGGGTGTACCGTGGACCCCTAAGCCGTCGTGGACCTAGTCCATAATACCACGGCCCACCTGTCATTGACTCCCTCCCTTTTTCTTTAGAAAATAATTCAGCCGGAAATCATTAATCCCATCGCTGACATCAGCATGACTCAACAAATTGTTTTTCCTTTATAAAAACAATTTCATAAATTCTGAAATTTCCTAATTCATCATTTCATGTAAATTTCAATCTTCCGAGAGCTCGTTCTCCCTCGTTCGAGCTCCCATTCAAGTGATTCAAATTTCTAAATTCATGAATTAGAAAGAACTCTACCATCTTCCAATGCTAGTCGTACCAAGCCTGGTCGCGTCACTTCGACCACTGTGTTAGGACTTTCCCATTTACGGGATAGTTTGTTCCAATTAGACTGGGATTGAATCTTTTTCAATACCAAGTCACACACAACAAGGCTGCGAGGGTGGACCTTACAATCATGGTATTTGCGTAGGGTTTGTTGGTAGACTGACGAACTGATTAAGGTTTGGTTCCTTTTTCCTTCGAGTAGATTGATGTCATCAGCTCGAAGTTGTTCTTGGCCAGAGTCGTTCTAAGTTTCGAACCTTGTCGACTGAATCTTTAGTTCAGGTCGAAGCATAGCTTCAGCACCAAAAACTAAGAAAAATGGTGTTTCGCCTATAGCCCGACTAGTGGCCGTGCAAATAGTCCATAACACTGAGGGTAATTATTTTACTCAAGCCCCTGAGCGCTTTATAAGCTGGTTGAAAACTTGAGTTTTGATTCCCTGCATAATTTAGCCATTTGCCCTTTCGACTACCCCATTGCTTTGTGGATAGGTGATAGAGGCAAAACATAGCTTAGTGACCAATTCTTCACAAAATTCTTAAAATTTTGCACTCAAAAATTGTGTACCATTATGAGTTATGATCCGACTTGGCACACCAAATCGAGTGATCATATTTTTCATCATAAATTTCTTGGCTGCTTTCATTGTTATTCCAGTCATAGGTTTGACTTCAATCCATTTTGTGAACATATCAATAGCCACCAAAAGGAACTCGAAACCCCCTTGTGCTTTTGGGAACGGTCCTAGGATATCGAGACCCTAGATTGCAAAAGGCCAAGAAATAGATATTGTTTGTAATGCTTGAGTTAGTTTGTGTATTTGTCTACTATGAAACTAGCATTATACACACTTCTTAATGAGCTCTTTAGCATCATAGAGGGCTGTTGGCCAGTAGAAACCTTGTCGAAAGGCTTTTTCGACCAGCGTTTTGTAGGAAACATGAGTCCTACAGATGCCTCTATGTATTTCTTGAAAGAGAGCTAATCATTCTTTCTGCGATATACATCGCATGAGAACCCCTTGAATACCTCGTTTGTAAAGGACTCCTTTGACCAAAGTATACATTTTACCCTTATGGGATAAACGATCAGCCTCGAGATCATCATTGGGTATAGTACCCTTCTGAAGATACTCGTAGATGGGATTCATCCAGGTATCTTCGTATTCGAAGGAGGCTATCTCAATGGGAGATGTCTCTGGTCTTTTGACTAGGGACAACTTCTGGAGTTATTCCAAAAAGACTCCTTGTGGAACTTGTGATTGGGAAAAAGCTATTTAAGCTAACTGATCAGTGAGGAAATTTTCTTTTTGAGGGATATATTGTACCTAGAAATCTAAAAAATGCTTTTCAAGCTTCTTGACTTTCGATAAGTACTAAGACATGGTCAGATTAGAGCATTGGTACTCTTTTATGACCTGATTCACGACAGTTGAGAGACTCCTCTCACAAGCGGTCGTCGAATCCCAAGTGCTTTCGCTGCTCGTATGCCAGCCAATAAACGTTCATATTTTGCTACATTGTTAGTAGCAGGAAAGTTTAATTGAATAAAATATTTTAAGGTTTCTCTTGTTGGAGATACCAGGACCACCCCAGTCCCTGGGCCACCTAATGTAAGTGACCCATCGAAGTACATTGTCCACTGGTCATGGAATTCATATTGGGTCTCTAAACAGGTTCAGGATTTGTCCATTCGGTGACAATGTTTGCCGAGATCTGGGATTAGTGGCCATTCGGGACACGAAATGGAGGTCGAACTCCCCAAGTTAAACCGACCACTTTGCCATGCACCCCCGCCGCTTTCCTATTCTGGAGGACCTCTCCTAAGTGAAACTCAGACGACACGATTAACTTGTGTGCCTGGAAATAATGCCTCAGTTTCCTCGAAGACATGAGGAGGGCATACAGAAGTTTTTTTGACCTGAGGGTAACGTTTCTTAGGCCCTTGTAAAACTTTACTAAAGTACTAAACTGGTCGTTGAATGTTTTCACGTTCGGTGACTAGTACCGCACTTACTGCTTGTGGCGTAGCAGCTAGATACATTAATAGTGTTTCTTTTAGTTTAGGATAAACCAGAACAGGGGCACTCGTAAGATATCTCTTGACATCCTCAAAGGCTTTGTTTGCCTCCTCTGACCATTGAAAACCCTCATGTTTCCTCGAAGTTTAAAGAAAGGGATCCTTTTTCTCCTAGTCGTGCGGTGAAACAACTTAAAGCCGCCATGCATCCAGTGAGTTTCTGAACTTCTTTATTTGTGGTCGAAGGGTGCATTTCTTCAATAACCTTTATCTTTTTAGAATTTGCTTCAATTCCTCGCGCAGAGACAAGGAATCTAAGCAACTTTCCTAAATAGACTACGAAACACACTTCTTAGGTTTGAGTTTCAACTGATGTTGTCTAAGGTTGTCGAACGTTTCTTGTGGGTCGGAAATATGATTAAGACATTGTATGCTTTTTACGACCAGGCCATCAATATAGGTTTCCAAGTTTCAGGCTAGTTGAGAGAGGAAGGTCTTTTGCATCAAGCGTCGGAAGGAAGCACCAGCATTTTTTTAACCAAATAATATTTTGACATAGAAATATATTCCAAATGGTGTGATAAATGCGTTTTTTTCTTCATCATCTAAACACATACTTATCTGATGATAACCATAGTACGTATCTAGAAAACTTAATATTTCACGACTAGTAGTGGAATCAATTAACTGATCGATACGAGGACGGGGAAATCATTCTTTTGACAAGATTTATTTAGATCAGTAAAGTCTACACACATATGCCATTTACCATTAGACGTCCTAACCATTACAGGGCTAGCCAACCACTCTGGGTGGTCGACCTCTTTTATGAAACCTACCTTAAATAGCATGTCCAATTCTGGTCTAATAGCATCCCGTCGATCAGGTGCAAATCTTTGTAATTTCTGTTTTACTGACTTCTTGTCAGGATGTAGAGCTAGTTGTGCTCGATGACCTCCCTGGGGACTCCGGACATATCGGATGCTTGCTACGCGAAGACATCTGTGTTTGCTCGGAGGAAGCTCGATGATCTCCCTGGGGACTCCGAACATATCGGATGCTTGCCACGTGAAAACATCTACGTTTGCTCGGAGGAAGGCGACAAGGGCATCTTCCTATGTGGGGTCAAGAGCGACTCCGATGCGAACGGTCTTCGAAGGCTCCTCTGTATTCAGTGAAACTTCTTTGACTTGGTCGTTCGCCTTTGGTGCAACTTTAGGCTTCGATTGCTGGGTCTTGCACTTTGCTTGCTTCTCGAGTTAGTATTTGGCTAACCATCTCAAGGGATTTACGGTCGCATGTAAGTGCCATATTTTTATCACATCGAACTATGATTACTCCTTTGAGACCTAGCATCTTGAGAAATTGATAACCATAATGAGCAACCATTAGTAATCGTGCCAGTTGATCGACCAAAAATGGCATTGTATGTTGTGTCGAAATCGACCACGTCAAAAGAGATTTTCTCCGTCCTGAAATTGTTTGGTGACCCAAACGTAACAGGAAAGGAACTTGGTCAATATATTTGGCCAAATATCCCAGTACGATCCCATGAAATGAGTATCGTACCGGTTTGATCTTTGTCCTGAGAACTTCCATTTCGTCTAGGGCACTCATAAAGAGTTTGTTTAATGAACTTCCACCATCAACTAACACACGATTGACTTGACAGTTGTTAATGGTGGGCTCGACTACGATCAGAAAATGACCAGGTCGAGTAAAAGGGATCAGGCAGTCACCTTTCTCAAAAGAGATGGTGAGTTCCGACTACTTCGGTAACTTATTGACAAGAGGAGGATTGATGGAATTCACCTCATGTTCGAGAGCTTTGAGCTCTCATTTCGACTCATATGCCGAAGATCCCCCATATATATGATCGATGGTGTGTTCTAGATCTTGAAACACATCTCCTCATCATCATACGACTGTTTTTTACCATTCGTTTGTCCCACCTCTTCGAGTGTAGGAAACGGTCCCTTGCCGGAGTAGCAATCCTTGAGTTTCCATTGAAAAATTCGACAGTTACGAAGGTCGTGTCCTTTTTTGTGAAAAGGACACCATCTAGGCTTGTCGTTCTTCCGTTCGGAGCGTTTGCCTTTGCCCCGGTCAAAGTATGGTTTGGAGCTCCGAGGCTCCCTATCGCTCACGGCTAAGACCTTATTAGAGCTTTCGATCTGAGGTTTTTAGCATTTAGTCTTGCTCTTGGATTTCCCAGCCTTTTATCTTTCTTCTTGCTGCCTTCGCACATACCTCAATTGTCCTTATCGTCACGATCAATCATGCGATTCCACTCGACCCCTTATGCTGTTGTTGCATAGCGATGACCATTTGAAGAGATAGGCGACAGTAGCCAGAGGATTTAGAGTGATATCCTTAGTGATCCATCGATTGTGGACTCCCTGTTTGAACGCCCTGATAACAAAAGAATCAGAAACTTTAGGCATTGAATTGCGAACTTGACTGAAACGCCTGATAAATTAGCATAAAGTCTCATGAGAATCCTGTCACATTCTGCGCAGGTCATCCTCTTTTCCATGGCGGTTGTAAGTGCCCTAGAAGTTTGCTAGCAGTAGGTCGCAGACGTGCTGCTATGAATAAATCGACTCTTGTGGTTGATTTAACAGCCATGATCGAGCATATCCTTTGAATACTGTAGGAAGGTAGTTGGTCATAACATGTTCTTCTCCTCCTATGGCTCGAACTACGGTGGTATAGATTTGAAAAAACTAAATGCAATTTTATGACCCGTCAAACTTCTCCATGTTTACCGGTCAGAATCGAGATGGCCAGCAAAAACGCTCGACATCCAGTAATAATATCATAATACCTTCTTTTTAGGAAAGAAGGGTTCACATCACCCGATGATCGTACTCGAAGATACCCAATGGTAAAAGGACCTGATCTATCATAGATCTCGGTCCTACGAGGGTAATGCTCTTCGAGCTCCATCTGCTGCTGTAGATTTCTTGGAAGAGGTGGTGAAAGACCACCTCCCTTAGGAGCTTGTCGATCACCAGTTGTTCGTGGAACTCTTCTTCAACCAGTGTCGTGGTCGGGAGATCGACTAGATCTGTGGTCCTATCGTTCTCCCAGAGGAGAGTTGTTCAAACAACTGGCGTTCGATGGAGTTATCCCAGTACAACTTCTAGGATGGTGTTGTCGATTCCGCTCGAGCCTGACATTGTGTCTCGAAATCTTCGTGCGATCTCATGAGCGAAGATGTTGTAGCCTGGCGCTTGTCTATGCTCTTGAGTGAGGTTTTTTATTAGGTCGTTGATTTGTTGAAGTTCTTGAGCTTCCTCTGAATGGTATTGGGTGCCCAGGTAAAGATCCTAGGTAGCATTTCTTCTCTGGTAGTTTCAGCATCATCGACATCTGAGTTAGCTGGAGCATGTCTCAGTGGAGAGCGGTCACTTCTAGGATGTTGGCCACGCTCATGAACGTGGAGATGTTGGTTGTCACCAGAGGTGTTCTCACCATCACAACGAGAGCCCAAACTGGTGCGTGATTGGAAGCAACCCCAGTCTTGTCTCTCAGAGAGAGATTAGGATCTGAGGGGAGGACAAAGACCTCCTAAGAGCTATTGTCCCCACTCACGGCAGAGTCCTCCTGACTCGAGGAGTAATCGAAGGACAACGCCTCACGACTTAGAGCAATCCCCTCTGGGAAAGGGAATTCTGGGTTATAACCGTCTTCAGTTGAAGGTGAACCCTACAAAAGTACAGTCGAATCCACATGTGAAGCAAGTTCAACCACAATCCTTGTGGGGGTAACCGAAGGGTGATGGTTATCAGGTGTTGATTGAGTCCCGGAATCATGGATTCCAAGACTTGCTGTATCAGATCAGACAGCCTTAGACAGGCTTGAACATATGGAGGAGGAACCCTCGTTGCGTCCAGCTCTCGTCGTGGGGCGATCCTGATCCTGGTTGGTTGGATCCTTGCCCTTTGAGGATTCTAGTTCCTCATCTGAGCGTAATGTTGTAGGGGAGAGGGCTCCCTCATCAACCTTGTCTATGGCATGATTCTATAGGTCTGGTGAAAGATCCCTGAACCGGCATCGCTGTTGGACGAGATGATATTCTACTCGTACTCGTAGTAGGCATCCATGTCGAGTCCAGCATAGTCTGCCAAATTGAATCAATTCTCCTCATTCTACTCTCCTGCCATGAAAGCATTAGTGTTAAAATAAAGACAATTTGTCGAAAAGGAAAGGAGAAATCTTAGATCCCCATAGACGGCGCCAACTGTCAATGGTTTAATATCAGAATTATGAATGAATGATGAGGCTCTCCTAGAGCGAAACCACCCAAAAAAGGACACGGAAATTTTATACAGGTTCAGGCCTTCTCCTAAGAGAATAATAATCCTACTCCTGTGTTGTTGTATAGATTGTGTTTACAACAGGAAAGAAGTCACTAAAACTAGGGCTTGATGACATCTGTCTCTCGTTGTCTCTTTTGAATCTTCTGGTCCCCTCCTCTATCCATTGAATTTACTCCTTATATAGCGCATGAAAGGGTGGCAGTTATCCATGTCAAGAGGCGCCTTAATGTTTGATGCAATGCACATGTTCAACAGCGGTTATTGTCAGAGACATATCCCCCCACGTCGTCTTGCAGTTCTGTCAGAGACAGAGGTTTAATACATGCAATTTTCTCATGGAATAATGGCACATATTAACTACTGTGTGTTAAACACAGTGACAAATGTCCCTAGTCGATTGGGCTCACATGTATGTGGTTCTTATCGACTATAGGGTGGTCGTAAATGACCTGGTCGTAGTAAAACTTACGACCACGAGGTGGTCGTAGTAGGACTTTTTATCAATAAGTGGCCGTAGAAGAACTTACAACCATAAAGTGATAGTAGGATTAGTTACGACCATATAGGGTAGTAGGATTAGTTACGACCACATCATGGAGGGTACAATCATGCTTCCTACCCCCCTGGAATGACTATTGTGAGCACCGGACAACAACACTTGAAGCCCTCCATGGCTTAGAAGAATGCCCAGAACACACGGTCCAGTTTGTAGTAGTTAGGGTCTTCATCAAGATCTCCTCTTTCCATCTTGTTTATGTACGCATCGCAGCTTGCTTTAGCAATCTGGTGGTGCATCCTTGGCACAAAGTTGTACACCTCTTCATATGTCCTGTACATAGCCTCAACCACCTTCTGCTTAGCTCGTCGGACCTTGTTGTAGCTGACTAGATAACCAACTAGATTAGCAACTTTTGACAACAGCATCTTGGGGGAGACAAACACATCCTCCGCAACTAGGTGGCTGATGAGGCTTGTCACATATGCGAAAGTCGCATTCCGATGTTGCCGCAGCGACTCACTCAGTTTGCAAGTGTGGTCGATCACCACCTTGACCTTGAAGACCGTGACATACGCCTTCGCCTTGTGAGCGCTGGCCTTGCCATGGTAACCTTCCATTACACACTTGAGTGCGTAATGGTTTGGGTTGGACCGGTGCACCCGGTACACATGGCTAATACACACGGCGCACCATGTTATAGCTTGCTACACGGCCACCTTGCTTGGGAAGTGCCGCCCAACTAACAAGGTATCAATATCAAACCCCCACTGCGACCCGTCTTCCAGTGGCAGTACGAGCTACCGCACTGTGAGATCATCCCGTCTTGATAGCACGAAAGGCACCTCTGATGACACAATTCCGCCGACCAGACCACCACCGCCTGCACCCTGGGGTGCGTCCTCCTCGCTACCATCTAAGCCTAGGTCAGCGTCCTTGTTGGACTCTGAATCGGCCAGCTAGTCTGGCAGCAACTCACGGCAGTCAATGCGGGTCGACCACCATTGTCCCACCCCCTCATTTTGCTCAAAATTCTACGCAAGCCTTCTCTCGTAGTCGTCCTCCAAAATTGCACATTTCGTGCTCCCGTCTTCACGCACCGCCTGCGGTTCCCCACTTCCTGAGGCACCAGCATCATCAAGGTTTGCAGGCACCCTGTGCACAAAATTCACGTAACCAATCGGGCTCCCGTATATCGCCACCTCGGGCTTGGCAGCAATCTGCATATACTGGCCCTATACAACACTACCATTCACCTTGGGTAACTCCCATACACCCTACTCTCCCATATTCGTGCAGGTGATCGACTCGATGACAAGCTTGTTCATCGTTGCCTCCGTGTCGAACTCCCTCCAGATGCAGCTCCTCAACTCGTGAATATTCATCGCATCCAGTCTCTCCACCCGGACCACCTTGAACTAGCATCTTGACATGTCCAACCCACCCGGTTTGCCTCGTACGAGACCGTCCCCATAAAACACAAGCAAGTCTTGAATGTTGGACATTCTCGAAAGCCACAACAACCCAATGCATATGTTACGAATAACTCGTCGTCCTTTACGACTAACTAACTTTGACTAATTAATTGCGACTAATTAACTACGACTAATTAATTATGACTAAATTAATTACGACTAACTAACTATGACTAATTAGCTGTGACTGATTAATTACGACTAATTAACTACAACTAACTACGGCGCAGAGGGGAAATCGGGCCAGGGGGCGTGTCCGTGCCCTTGGCGCACGGACTCAGTGGCACCGAGCCCGCAGGCGCCTGACGCAGCGACGATAATGAGCGCCATGACAGCTTGCCGCACGCGAGCCCACACGCACGCGGACATGGTGGGGCCGGGCCCGGGCTCTGGTCTTCTAGCGCACGAACGAGGTGACATGTCGACTACCGGTGAGTACGCGATACTATTTTTGGCTTTGATCGTCTGATAATGCTAGATTTGCTAATGTGCCCATCAACGGTACTATTTTACCCCCAAAAAAAACATGGCTTATCCATGTAGTTCAAGCCAGCTCAATTTATCATCCTACAAAAAAAAACGAAAAGGCCACACCTACTACTCTATCTACATTCGCTCCATCCAACTCGCAGTACAGAAGTATTCTATTCGCGTACGTCCGGACCACATGGAGACGGGAAACCGCTTCCCACCATCACCACCACCGGTTTCTTGCTTCCCACAGCTCCACTCACTGATAACCAGCTCCTATAAATCGCACCACCAAGACCATTCACCCACCTGCACTACACACTGGAAGTATCTATCCAACCACCCACCGCTCACACTCGCCCAGATTCGCTTGGGATTGATAGGAGGAAATGGCGGAGGGGAATGCCGCCTCGGCTGCGCGCCCGGCGTCGTCCTGCCGCGGCCGGGGCGCTGGAGGGTGCGGGCTGGCGCTGGGCCGGCTGTTGCGGAAGCTGCGGAGGCAGGGCAGGCTGCTGTGCGCGGCCACGGCCAGCAGCGCGCGCCCCGCGGCCGCGGCCCGATGCCAGTACGATCCGCTCAGCTACGCGCGCAACTTCGACCGCAACGGCTTCGGCACCGCGATGGACGACGACGACTCCGCGCACCTCTACCACTACACCTTCGCCTCCCGCTTCGTGCTCGCCGCCTCCGCTCGGCAGCCGCAATAGGCCAGATTGCCATTTTACGCATGTATGACCAGTTATGTTGCAAGTAGCTAGCTAGCTAGCTAGCCATTAGAGTTAGACGCGCCCTTTTCTTGGTTCTTTTGTGCTGCAGGCCTGCAGGGGAGTGTGTTCATATGAGCTGGGAGTGATGCTTGTAAGAATTTCCTGGCCTCCTTGTCCGCTCCTTTAATTTGGGTCGCTTGGGGAGCTGGAGGAGAATTAGGAAAGTTGAAATTAAAAGTTCTAAAGATATTTAGGGGAGATTGTGGTATGGTTTCTGGGCTTGGTTTCTTGATGTTCATGCCCATCTGTAACGTTCTCCACACAATTCTTTCTTCATAATGTTCTGAAATTAATCGGTTGATAGTAGAAACTGCGAAAGCCCACGGGGAAAATTTAGTTAGCCCATCCAGCGTGCTATGTGGCAGATTCTTGGGCTATTTCCAGGGAGATAGCTCAGCTGGTCAGAAAGCTGCATGTACGTCACTGACCGAGGCAGACGATACGGAGCTTATCAGGATACCGAGAGATGGAGGAATCTCTGGCAATCTGGCATGGCAGGAGACTGAAGATGAGGTGAGGCTGGCAAGCTTTGATCGCATGAATGGAGGGTTGGTACTCCAATTATTGCTCACGGCGTCGCTGCTCCAGCTCCTGTCCTGCTGCTGCAGACCGCAGTTACAGTCAGCAGTGAGGCACCACCGCTGTACCATTATTCGCGTGGGAGACCGCTGTACCATTATTCGCGTGGGAGAAGTGTTGGATATAAGTGCACAATATATTTTAATTCCTAAAATAATGATGAGTATAAAAGAAATATATATACTAGGCATATTTCCAACTACAAATAGTAGCATGTTTGTAATATCAAATATATATATGCGCTAATAAAGCAAAGCCTATTATATAAATTCTATTAGCAACAGCAGAGAGCATCATCATTATATGACTAAATTCTAGTAAGTAAGATTTAGCCATGACAAAGCGGATCACCACGACTTACAGAGAATCGCTCTGACGATGGTTGTGTCAAAATCGGATGTGAAGACGATGATAAGGGAAGACGTGAGTAGTCCCACAAACGCTTTCCAAAAATATGATTTGCCCCAACCTGTACAGGATCACGAGTTACGCCAGCTTCAAAGATACTGCTCTCCCTGTGATAGTGTATGCTGGCACAACAATAGAGTAGTCAAAAGCAACGCAGCACAGAGGAGCGAAGGACAATATTTCTCTCTCAAGATGCATCTGGATCAAGGGACATCTCCTCATATTGACACGGATGAGCTCGGAAGGAAGGTAGATCACCGCGTAGCAAAAATTGGAAACCGCATTAAAACACAATTAATGTGTGTCATAACACACGTGCAGGATTAGTGGGATTCAAACGTTCGGTTTGAACCGTTCTTCTCATTTTCAATTTGTTGTACGTGGATATGCCATGTCATCATGCAGGTTTTATGAGGTGCAAAAAGAACATACGATGGCGATGCAAAGCAAGCAAGCGTGTGTAGTCTTCTTTTGCTTGTTTTAACTAGGTAAGACTAACTCCATCTTATAAGTTGGTCTCTTCTCACCTAGACTAACAATATAATACTAAACTTTTCATCTTCTACTATGCATGTGTGAACATTTAGAATTTTTTAGGATTTCTGAATAATATTATTTTGACCAAGTCCCTAAACTCCAACAGAAGGACATATCCGCTTCATTTCATCGTTTGATTGGTCCTCCCACGGATGATGCGTGAGCCGATCAGCGGCGATATGCAGGGGAGGTGTGAAAATTTATGTACCGGTTGATTGGTCCTCTTCATTTCATCGTTTCACGGCTCCTGCGTTGATTCGAGGAGCGGATGGGCCGTGAATGCACCCTCGAGGATGCGCCGTTTTTTAGGTTTGATCACAACGTGGACCGCCGTGTTCTGAGTGGGCTGAAGAATAACTGCGATTCTGCAATTGTCTGGCCTATGAACGAGTACGAGTATACTTGTCATATTTTCGGTTCTCTGGCACTTGGCAGGCAAACGCAACACTGAAAAATTGATGAAGGAAGCATAGAAAAAGAGGGAGCCATGTTGGAGAATACAGCGTCATCGTTTGCGATTGCGACGGGGAGGTGCAGGTTCCAAAGTCAAGTTCAAACCATACGTAGGAAATTCTTGAGCCCTTGTGGCCAACTGGAAATAGTAACACCGCTGTGAGGTGAGATTTACCACCTGAAAAAAATAAGAGCTATTTTACGGTGCACTCAATTTAATACGAGTCATCCATTATTTTTGATACAATGGTTCGGATTAGTTATGATTTAATTATACTACACCAGATAGTATGAGTAGTAGAATCCCGAGAGATAGAATTGTAATTGACAATGTAAGGATCATATGACACAATAGTAATATTTTTATCCCTAGATGGAAAAAAATCTAAAATATCCTCACGAAAAAATTATAAATACAAAGAAAAGTCTATTATACCCTTAACAAATCAATAATCAAATTTAATTTATAATAACACCCTATACTTACTAGTAGAATATATTGTAAGATTTATCAAAAATAAAGATTTGCCGTAGTTTGACAGCCTCTAGCTAACCTGGAATAGTGCAATCCAGGTTTGATAACTCCTGGAAAGACTGGCCGGTTGCATACCAAGTCAAGTCAACACCCTGTGTCCCTGTCTGTAGTAACATCAATCCATTTGAATTTTGATGGAAAACCACCGCCTAACGTCCTAACCCATCGACTCCACAGCTGTTAGTCTTAGAGCATGTATAATGCATGTATTTAGAGAGGTGTTTAGTAAAGAAAAACTGATTTTTTTTTGCCATATAGGACAGATAAGGTGATTATTTTATAGCATCGATGCTAGATTAAGCATCAATGCTTAAGAAGTGGTTATGTATATAACTATAGATAATTAATAGATAATACAATCATCTAAACACCTACAAAACAGATGCTTGCATTAGAGGAAATAACTTTTACATAGGTACTTGATGATATAGCTATATTCTCTTTCTTTAAGCACTCGTATATAGCACCTTGCATTGTACATGCCCTAAGGGACTGTCGTTCGGTTTTACATTAGGTGATGAATAATTAGTATCGGTGTCGAAGAGTTTGAGGAGTTAGTTCGCTGTTTTGTAAAAATTGATCTGTACTCAGAAGATAGGCGGTCTGACCGGCCTTGGTCGACCGGTCTGAACGACAGTCAGACCGACGGTGCAAACTTGGGGTAAACAGATATCAAATACTTGTGTATATGTATTTGAGGATGTTTTTGTATTAGGTGTCATTGAAAATAGACATATAATCTGAAACTAGATAGAGTTTAACTGAAAAGTCTAGGATATATATTAAGTAAAGCGGTGAGACCGGTCAGACCATGACGATCGTATGGCCTACTCGAAATAGTAACAGTACTATGAGGTGAGATTTTCCACACGGAAAAACAAAGCTCTGCTGTAATTTAACATCCTCCAGCTAACCTGGAATAGTTAAATCCTCCTGGAAAGACCGGTTACAGACCATAGTCAAGTCAACACCCTGTATCGCTGTCGCCTAGCTAGTGTAGTAACATCAATTCATTGATAGAAAACAATCGCCTAATGGCCTAAGTCTAGGAATGCAGCGAGATGTCCCGGCACCCGAGTCAATGCTCTACTGGAAAGACCAGCTTACGACTCAGTAACTCTAGGAATGCAGCGAGATGACCGGCACTCGAGTCAATGCTCTACTGGAAAGGCGAGCTTACGACGCAGTCACCAATCAAAACCACCTCCCTGTATGTTTGCAGGATCAGGCACCAATAGGCTGCATATTAGTAGCTGTCCATCCAGGGTTCATTCCAGAGCATCACATGTAACTATCCAACGAGCAGACTCTGTAATTCGCTGCAACTGGGGCAGCAATCCACCCGCTCCACACGGCACGGCACCAAACCGAAGCACCTCGGCGTGGAACAATTCTAAGGCACCCCGTGCCATGTAGCATCCCTAGCACCCCTCCTCAAATTGGGACACATGGCAAGCACGAAGCTTGAAGCACCCACGCTTGCAGTTTTATTACGGCTAATTAAAACCCTTCCCCTTGCAACAGGACATGGCTTCGAGGGAACAGAACGGCGCCGCCGGGAACTAATGGCCCTCTCTCTCCCAAGTAGTCATGGCCAAATGGGCGACCCGGTCCGATAAGACCCGCCAGTTAATTAGGCCGTGTCGTATCGGCTCGTAGGTTTGGTGTGCTGACCTAGGCACAACACGTTGGCACCTCGGACCATGCCAATCCGAGCACAGTTAGTCTGTTTAACCTGGCATCTCTTTTTCTCCCACCGAGCCCCTCGACCCATGCCTCCATATCGGCCCTGTACTCTCGCCCTGTCCCACGTTGGCATCGCCTCGCCTCCTCCTCCTCCTCGGCACCAGCTGGCCACACCGCCCCAGCCTCCTCCTTGTGGCCGGCCTCGCCACTTCCTTCTCCGCTTCAATTGCTTCTATTGCTTCAGGGGCCACTCCCGTCAAATGCATGCTGATGGCACAAATACCAGGGTTGGCAAATGCGATGCATTCTGGGGATTCTTCGATGTTATTATTTCCTGTTATCCACGGAGAATTTACAAATCTCTTGTTTCAACAACACCCAGAAGTTCCGATATTGTCCTCTTCTCGAAGGCTAGAATATGAAGGCACAAGTGAAGCAGATCCACTGGGTGACATGCATGTCTCTGTTCTTAGCTACAGAACTATGAAGAGTTGGGATGATTTAAAAACCTTTTTTTTTGTCAACACCGAATCTGTTTGTTTCCATGAAGCCTTTTGTTATCTGCAAAACTGCAAACTATACAAAGTATTGTTCGTTTAATCTTTACTCTGATTCTTGAGTTGCAGTCTACTGCTTGTATTGCTAGTATTTATTGGTGCTCCCTGAGGATGTAGCATATTGTCGTCGATACGCTATCGGACAATTAACTTGTGGCATCCTCGGTTGGACGTGTCAACCATGGGGGTGCGAAGGGAACCTCAACGAGAATCAATTCATCCTTATGTATTGCATATGTGTAGTAGTTGTTACAAAATGGCATCATCTCTCCCATTTACATGGAGCCTATTTGTAGAGCAAGAGGGGTAGGCAAGCGAAGTTGAATTTTGGACACTATTAGCCCCCTAGACTACCGTAATTCCAAATCTAGCCCTTTTACATCCGAAATTCTATTTTTAGCCCTCTGGACACACTTTCTTGCGCTCTTTGGACCGTAGGATCGCGTCTTTGCATGCAAATCGTCTGCATGTGACAAAAGCTGCTGCCGTCTCGAAAGCTGACATGTTGGGCCTATATGACTTTGCCCAAAAATCTATTTAAATATATTTTTTGCAGGAATTTCTAAATATAGTAAATGAGCTCAAAAAATTATGAATTTTTTTGTAGAGCCTCCTGGTACAGTTTATTTGATTGTGTAATTTTTTCAAAATTTTATCAGTTACGATTTTTCTTCATTTAAGTATACTGTTTGTAAGAATTTTCTAATATAGAAAATGAGGTCTAAACATTATGAATTTTTTCCCACGCTCCTTATACAATGTAATTAATTGTGCAATTTTTTCATAATTTTATATGTTCTGAAATTGTCTTGACGAATTAAGGGTTTAGGTCTCGAAAATTAGGACGGAAGGTTTCAGAAATTAGGGTTTCATAATTTCATGTGACTTGGAATGTGGGAAGTTTAGTACCACATGACTACTCTAGGTAAGAGACACTCCCTCCTCCTTTGTCTGTCGCCAGATTCTTCTTGTCCCCCTTGCCCGTAGTGCTCGCTTTTATGGCAATTGTTTGATTGAGTAATGAGGTGATGGTACCAGTAGGTGGTATGGATGATTTCGTTGGTGTTTCCAATTCCACCATAGAAATAGGTTTGTGTAGCATACTTGATAATTCCCAAGTAGCTACAGCAAAGGGTGTAGGGTGAGCAAGTGCCAAGTGACCGTTGGGTACAATATTATCGTCAACAATGTCAAACGGCCATTCATCATCTTCAGGTTGATCAGGATTAACTGTTCCATTTTCATTGTTCTCTCCCATGTTAACCAAATTGTGCTCATTAGCTTTCTTCTTAAATGCATTGTACTGCAAATGATCATTCTCCTTTGGATTGTTGTTTCCAGTTTGTAGTGGTTCTTCAGCAGCAGCGTTGACTAGCACACGGTATGGGCATGCACCTTGTCCCTACAAAATGAACAAATATGGTGACTGGGATACAATAGTAACAACAAAACCATATGGGCTGCATATGGAAGGTAATTACTGAAGCCTATACATTTCCCTTACGCATATGTGATATATTACATTTTGTATCTTTAACAGTGGGATCCCTTGAACTGTTGTTGGGATTGCGATGTGTCCACCGGTGGCAAAAACAAAATTCAATGATCAAGGGCCACCTTTCCCACCGTCCGTCCTCCTCCTCTGCACATCTGTTGCCTCGTCCAGAATTCTCGGCGCCAACACTTCCAGAATTCCCAGCGCCAACGCCACGACTCCTTCTTTGCTCGGCTTTAAATATCGAACTCTCGCAGTCGCTCTTCGCTCATCTCAATTGTTTTTTGCTTCTCGTTCTGGTGCTCATCGCTGAGGACTCAAAGAACGTAACATAATTACTTTTTTTGGGGAGATTAAGTATTTGCTTGCTTCTGGTCGCTCATCGCTCGGCCTTTTTTGATTGCTTTCCCCCGAAGGGCAGGTAATTTGTCGGATGCTTTTTTTCATTATTACCGTAGTCGTAGTTATTAGTCAACTAGTCGTAAGTAGTTAGTATAGTGGTAATTAATTAGTTGTAATTAGTTAGTTTAGTTGTAATTAATTAATCATAATTAGTTAGTTTGATGTTAATTAATTAGTTTAGTGGTAATTAATTAGTCTAGGCCCCTGTCAAGGAGGCACCGAAGGAGCCCAGGTTTCGCCCGACGGAGATCGGCGATCATCACAGCTTCTCTTGTTGCCCCAGAGCACTCCATATCCAAGGGGGGGGTCATGGGAGGTCAAAGGAGGTCTAGGGAAGTCTCAGGAGGTCACGGGAGGTCACGGGAGGTCAAGGAAGGTCTAGGGAGGTCTCGGGAGCTCACGAGAGGTCTAAGGAGGTCACAGGAGGTCAATGGAGGTCTAAGGAGGTCTCGGGATGTGTAGGGAGGTCTCAGGAGGTTAAGAGATGTTAAGGGAGGTCACGGGAGGTCAAGGGAGGTCTCGGGAGGTCAAGAGATATCACGAGAGATCTCGGGAGGTCACGGGAGGTGTAAGGAGGTCTCGAGAGGTCACGGGAGGTCAAGGGAGGTCACAGGAGGTCAATGGAGGTGTAGGGAGGTCACGGGAGGTCGCAGAAGGTCTCGGGAGGTCTAGGGGTGTCGAGGGAGTCAAGGGAAGTCAAGGGAGGTTTTGGGAGGTCTCGGAAGGTCCCGATAGGTCTCGGGAGGTCACGGGAAGTCTAGGAGGTCTTGGGGGGGTCAAGGGATGTCAAGGGAGGTCTCGGGAGGTCTTGGGAGGTGTCGGTAGGTTACGGGAGGTCTAGGGAGGTCTCGGGAGGTCAAGGGATGTCAATGGAGGTCACAGGAGGTCAAGGGAGTCTCGAGAGGTCTCGGGAGGTCTAGGGAGGACTCGGGAGGTCACAGGAAGTCAAGGGAGGTCTCGGGAGCAAATATGTGCATGCACCTTGGTACAATCTACAAGGAGGAGTGGTTGGAGAAGTCGACGGTATGGGCAGCACAGGGTAGTGGAATGACATCCTGGATGACTGCTATTAATGGCTTGTTGGACCACACCGTGCTGGTGCTTTCTCTTGGTGCATGCTTGGCCTACACAGTGAGAAGGCACGCGTCGCCCCGGGTCTCCGATTAGGAGGTCTGGCTGCAAGGTTTGGACCAGGTGTTGGTCGGAAGAACAGGAGAGGGAAGAGCCTGGTATGGGCCGGTCGGACCAAAGACTGACTCGTCAAGATTTGCCAAGGAAGAGGAAGAAGGAAGGGAAGTAGCAAGAATTGGGATGAGGCAAAATAACAGGATTTTAGGTTAGCTAAAATCCTGATATTCACTTTAATGAAATTCTAACACGAGGGTAGATCAAATCATGAGGGTATAAAAGTTGAAGAATGTCCTCAAGTAACTCTCAAAAATGCAAGAAGCGAAAACGACAATAGACATTATACAAAAAGTTTTTAAAAATCCCTCATTTTTGCCTTTATGGATTTTTGGGTTGTTACAAGTATTAAAGAATATCATCTACAATAAACTGATAAATTAACAAAGAGTGTCTCGATTGCAATAAACCGCACCCGCGTGTGTATCATGTAATGTTTGTAACGTTTCAAATGTTATTAATTTTATGTATGAACACGTACACTGCAACTCCATTAGAAACCCTAATTCTGTTATGAGTACTTTGTGTAGAAATTCATGAAACCCTTCATTTTGGAGACAGTTTCATAACACATATAAAATTGTCCTAAAAGGTGCCAATACGGCAAAAATTTCTAAAAAATGCCACATGAAGAATTAGGTGGTGGGGCCATGGCAAGTTGGCAACAAATATTTCATGCTCTATTATTGATTAAGGATGGTAGTTTTAAATTTTAATGTTTGAACTGGTTTGAGCAAGCACAATCTTTTGTATATGCGATGAAGTATGTATTTATATGCACTTTGGAAGTATGTATTTATATATATTTAAATGGACGGACATGTTTGCAGGAAGGGTTTCTAATATGTTTGGTTTAACATCGGTGTGGTGCCATGAAGCGTCATACAACATCATTGCTGGTGGAGGCGCGCGAGCGAATCAATCGTGAGTCGAGTCTCGAGATTAAGCATGCCATAAAAGCGAGCATCATGGGCAAGGGGGACAAGAATGACGGGCGGCAGATGTGTGAGAGGAGGAGTGTCTCTTACCTAGAGTGGTCATGTGGTACTAAACTTCCGCATTTGAAGTCACATGAAATCATGAAACCCTAATTTTCCGAAACCTTTTGTCCTAATTTTGAGACCTAAACCCTTAATTTGTCGAGACAATTTCGTAACATATAAAATTATAAAAAATTACACAATCTAGTACATTGTATAAGGAGCCTAGAAAAAATATTTGGACCTAATTTTCTATATTAGAAAATTTCTACAAATAGTATACTTAAATGAATTTTAGAGAAAATAATAATAACTCATAAAATTCTGAAAAAATTACAAAAGTAGTTAAAATGTGTTGGGAGTCTCCACAAAAAATTTCATAATTTTTGGAGCTCATTTTCTATATTTAAAAATTCCTCAAAGAAATATTCTTAAATGTATTTTCTCTCTTCTCTTGGATTTGCATACGCCAGGGGAGGATGGGAGCTGCTCTGTGTGGGATGGCGGCAGTGCACCACTCTCTATGAGGGTGGGGGAGGCAGAAGAGTCTTCCTCTGTCCCCCTCAATGCTTAGAAGAAACAGGAGGAAATTCCCAGGGGCCAAAATTGGGTCTGAGTTTGCTAAAGGGGGCTACTTTAGGAATTTAGGTGGTCTTATGGGGGTCAATAGTGTCCAAAATTCAGCGAAGTTACATCATTGCCATTGGTATCTAGTTCATCCCGGGAGTAGTTTCGTCTGTTTCGCCAAGCGGTCCCTCCACCATCGAGTAGGTCCGCCGATATGTCGTACCTCGGAGAGGTTGGTCTTCGGACCCCGTCCAAGGTTGATACCCATACCTCATCCGGAGTGGATTCATCGATGTGTCGTATCTCGACGAGGTTGGCCCTCGGACCCCGTCTGGGGTTGGTATCCGTACCTCATCCGGAGTGGGTTCGCCGATGTATCGTACCATGGGGAGGTTGGCTCTCGAAGTGGGTTCGTCGACGTGTTGCACCTGACAAGGTTGGCTGACCTCATCAAAAGAGGGTTTGCCGATGTCTCGTGTCTCACTGAGATTGGCCCTTGGACCCCGTCTGGAGTTGGCCCTCGAAACCGTCTGCGGTAGGCCCTCAGACCCCATCCGAAGTTGTTCTCCGTTCGGAAATCATGCTTTCTTGAGGTCATTGTTGACTCGAGGTAGCGGGACCCTCACCCAACACATATAAAATGTATAATTTATGATAGAATCAATCTAGTGCTCAAGATGGATACAGTCTAGTGCTGCACTAGTGCTCATGATGGATACAGTCTAGTGCCGCACTAGTGCTCAACATGGATATGCTCGTAAAGTATCCATCTAGTGCTCGTAAAGAAACAAACCAAAACGAAATGGACTGCCATCTCAAAGAAAGAAAGAAAGAAAGGATCTCAAAGAAAGAAAGAAAGAAAGAAAGGACTTCAACGCTTTAGTTACGTGCTACTTGAGCTTGTGTCCATCTCATCTCATGAAAAACGAGGCCATTGACTTCCGGCCTCATCTCATGAAAAACAAGGCCATTGACTTCCGGCGACGGCAGCGGCGCGGGTCACCGGAGATAGTGGAGAGAAAGGGGGCCGCGGCTGTGGGCGGGTCGCATCGCTGACTACGTAGCACGTCGTGGCGGCGGCGGCCCAACAAGAGCGGGAGTGGATGGTGTTAGCCAATATATTTGCCATGTCATGTAATCTGGACTAACCATAATTAGGAGGATATGTATAGCATTTAATCCGGCTATTTAAGGTTAGGATCAGAAGGGATTTCATCCCATGTAATCATTATATTCCCACCCCCTGCCACCGACTGCCATGGGTGACGCCAAGGGCACAGACTCCACTCTTCTCGCCCATGATGACAAGGGCACCACCCCTAACCCTCTCGCCCATCTTTGGGCTCAGGCGGTTATCGTCCAGAACATCAAGACTTTGATTCCGGTCAACCTTGACCTCACGGTGTCGAACTATGCCAAGTGACGCACCTTCTTCATGGTGGCCATTGACAAGTTCCACTACTACAAAACAGGCTATAGTAGACGCCCCATCACAGACGATTCCTTTGGAACCGTCTGTGTTGGGTCTGTCCGGACCTGCGTGTGGCGCGGGAGCCTATCACAGATGGTACTTATTTAGAACCGTCTGTGATAGTCATCTATCACAGACGGTTCATTAATAGAGTCGTCTGTGAATTATCATAGACGATTCTATTCACAAACCGCTCGCGATAATTCAATTAATCACAAGCGGTTCTCATTGAACCGTCGTAGGTATTATCACAACGGTTGTCAATAAGAACCGCAGCGATAATCCGTATGTGATAATCAGATTATCACACACGGTTCTTATTGACAACCGTCTGTGATAGTATATAGACGGTTCTGAATGAGAACCGTCTGTGATAATTAGTTATCACAGACGGTTCTAATTAAGAACCGTCTGTGATATCCTCCCATCATATAAATTGCGCCCGACACATCCCTTTGCCGCACTGCCGCTCTGGAGGCCCTGTGTCCACTGCCGCTGCCATGTTGTTCTACTCCTGGGAGAATAAAAACCCTACTCCTGTATGTATGTATTGAGTATGCTGGATTACAAGATGGATCCAAAGACTAGAGAATTGTCCTTCTAATGATTTCTAGGTCACGCCCGATTGTCCTAATGATTCTGCCTTTTATACAGTTCTCAAGGTGTAAAGACTGCCTTAATGTCCCAGATTATTGAGCCGTTACTGGAGGTTATTATGGGAGTAGTAACTTTCCCATGCTGCCAGGCAGTTATCACCATAACAAATGGGTTAAAATCGTGCCATTATTCCAGAGAATAACCGCGCAATTTACTGCCCATATTTTGAATATGGTGCGGAAGATTCCCTGATTGACTAGGCCCACTTGTCTGTAAGCCCTGTCGATAAGGGACTGGTCGTAGAAGAGCTTACAACCAGGTGGTGGTAAGCATTTACAGAGGACTTTACGGCGCGGCCGACTAAGAGGGTGGCTGAAGGCACCCCTGAGCGGATTGAGTGCTCCGTGTCCAGCAGCTCTTCGTCCGACGAGCGCGCCACTTCGCTCGTGAAGGGTGTCGAAGCGGGGGACGGCGATCGTACTATATCGGAGGTGGACAAGGCGATAGGCACCTTCGGTGTAAGGCGCCTTGCTGTGGAGTCCTCTAGCGCCGACATCCCAGGGGACGCCGAAGGCCTCAGGGATGCCACTGCTACCCCGCACTTGGCTGCTAGTAAGCATTTTGTTGTTATTTTACTGTCAGAGAGTGCTGGTTTGACTTTTGTTGGTGGTGCAGTGATGAGTGGTGAGGGTGGCAAGGGGGGTTGTGTTGACTCTGCTTCGGCGGGTTCTGAGGTGGTGCCCTCGCCAGCGCTCACCCCGGTTGCTATGGGGGCGGTGGACTTGGGTCCATTGTGACGCGCCGACTTTAAGGTGAGCGAGGGTGCCTCCAGTGTTTGCGGGGCGGTTGCTGATTTTGTCGCCTCACCCCTTGTGCGGGAGAACGCCTGATATACCTACTCTTTGTTATTTTATATTTTTTTGACGTTCTGCTGTGTGCTGACCTTGATGCTATCGCGGGCCATTAATGATGACATTTTCCATGGCTTCATCGAGATTCAACAGAGGGTCAATGCGGAGCACGCCTGGAGCGAGGCCCTGAGCACCAAACGCGACTCTCTTTCTAAGAGGGTCAAGACCCTGGAGGCTCGGGTGGCGGACCTAGAAGCAAAGCGTACCGCCCTTCGAGGTGATGTGCAGTATCTGCGGGGCGTCCGGGCAACCCATGAGGAAGAGATCCAGGCAAAGCGGGAGCTATCGACCACCGTTGGTCTATCCGCCTGGAAGGCCATGGAGGCTCTTGGGAAAGTCGTGTCGGAGCTCGGCGCCATTCCTCCTGCGAGGCGTCACCGCTCGGCCGAGATGGACATAACCTTGGGGTGCCTCCAGCGTGCTGACGAAGTGTGCTTACCTGCGGCTCGCACATATGGTGATCATTGCGCGAAGGTGGCATGATTGATGACCCTTGCCTCCCTTGATAAGGCGGGGTGTGCTTGTTGGGGTACGGGTAGGCTATGATAGCAACAAATCAAAATTTTCTACCACGTAATCCAGAAAGCCAAGCAAGTAGATGATCACAGATCGTTACCACCAGACGCATAAAGTAGCAGAAGAAGAGTTGGAGCAGCCTGGTCCAACGGAGAGCGCATCGATGTAGTGGTCGTAGTCGATCGTCTAGCATCGAGCATGTTGGTGCGGTGGTCATGGTCGATCGTCTCCTCCAGCGACCCCTGCAGTTCCTTATGAAGATCGCGGATCGTCCTCAAACGCAACAGCAACCGTAGTAGCGCCTCTACGGTATCCACACGTCCAGAGAAGGAATAACCGTACGCCGGTGTGCTTGCACCAAGTCGCACGGCAGAGCTCTCAGGAAGATGGTGGCTAGGGTTTTGGTGTAACAACTCAACTCACGACTTTCGTGTGTCTTGTTTGTTACGTTCACCCGTACATCTCAATAGCCTCATGCATCTCCTTATATAGACGGATCCTATCCGAACACGTTTGACGAATCGTATCCGCACTGGTTTATTCCATCCCGTTAAGTGTGTGACCCTGTAGGTTCATGCGTAATCGGTTGTGACTCGAAAACCCTTTCCAATCACGAGTCGTTAGCGGTTCCTAGCAGGACATAACGATTCATGAGTACACACAAATTATATCGGACGAATCTTAATGTAATATGATCTACGATTAGGTCCTCATCACTTACGACCAGGTCATATCTCCATACGACCAGTTCGTATTTGGTCACAACCAGTTCGTAACTCCTTACGACCAGGTTTCGACTACTCTGTGATTACGTTCGACCAGTCTACGATTAGCTCGTATCTCCATACGACTAGTATGTAACTGATCAAACTGAGCTACCAACTCATGTATTCTCCCTTTGCCTCACGATGTCTGGTTGAACTCCAGGTGAGATGTTATGTCATCTATGAACTGTTCAATACTTTCTCGATCGAGTGTCGGATAACTTCACGTGGTCGAACACTTCGACCACTAGTGGCATGGCCATGCACTTTCTTTATCTGATCACAACGAGGGGCCTAGAGACATCTCTCTGTTATGTAAGGAGGGCAAATCCATATCCGACCAGTCACATTCCTCGCATGTTTCATAGCATACCCAAAGCTACCTTTATAACTACCCGATTTAGTAGCGATTGGCAACCCCTAAGAGTGCTATTACACATGTAGGAAACCATCGATCTCGGGTCTAAGGATTATACATCATCATTGCTTGAGACCAACTAATGACATATAGAATCATAACAATCTCAATAGTGTCTCAAGGTGGGTCAATCCAATCCCATGTTCTCTGACATGTGTTCACATTATTGATTCGATATCCCTATATCCATGACCGGTGAAACATGGTCATCAATCAATACAATGTGCTGGTCGATAGAGTCAATAGTGTTCCGACCAGGGATACATTTAGAACGATATCATATAAGTTAAGAGTTTCACCAACAAGTCACATACTTGTTAATCTACCAATGATTCATTCAAGGAATAGGATAACACATTATTCAATATTATGAACATAATAAAATACAATAATCTCTATGATTGCCTCTAGGGCATATTTCCAACAGTGCTCACCTAGATGCCATTGCCGCCGATCCGTTGCAGTGGCCACTGCCGAGGAGGTTGCTGCCATGCAGTGTTGGACATGGAAGGCTAGCAAAGTCCTTCAGTAGGACTTTTGGGTGCTGCGCCACCATGAGGCTGTCACAGAGTCCTTCCAGGCGGTGCAGGCCCAGCAGGCGAAGGGGAAGGCTCCGGCGGAGGATCCGGAGGCTGGCAAGCAGGGGTCCACCCACGGAGATAAGGTATGACCCCCCCAGTTGTTGTTAGAAAGCTAGGGTTTGATTTTTTTTTTGTACGCTCCGCTTTTGTTTACTGCGTCTCGAAGCATTTTTTTTTCTAGAGGTTGACCCCTTTTTATGTGATGGCCTCTCCTTAATGAAAAAATGAGATTTTTTCGGATGGTGGTTGTGCCCCTAGCTTCCGGTTATTTATGCTTTTTAGCGACTTACGCAGGGCGAATGACGCCTCTTTAAACGTCCTACCCGACGTGGGCCCGACCCCCCGGAGGGCGGAGGAGTAAGGTTATGGCCCCGACGCGGGGGTTGAAGGACGAGCGCAGTGTTTTGTCCGTTTGGCCCCTGCGGGTGTGCTACTGGGACGTAGAATATCATGGTGCCAAGTGGCAGCGGTGGAAGAAGGTGAATCTAGGTGGCTCTATGGAGGAATTATGGTTTTTTCGAGAGCGTAAGGCGGCGAGGGCGCACAAGGAGAAATGAGCTTTCTGGGGGTTGCCAAGCTGTGAGGCCGACATGGCCCTTGGATGAGGATTTGCTGAAGTAGGTGACGCGTGCGGAGGTGTGGGTCTTTGTCCCATAGTCCCTGGTGCGATTTGGTCCCAGGACCATGCCGTTTTAGGGTTAGCCTTGCGTGTCGTCTTCGTCTAAATAGCCATGCCTGTGGAGGGCCTCGGTGTACACCAGGGCCGAAGGCCATGCACAACATCTTTGTTTATACACTCATGCCTGCGGAGGGCATCGGTGTCCACTAGGGCTGAAGGCCATGCACGGTGTCTCTGTTTATACACTCATGCCTACGGAGGGCATCGGTGTGCACCTGGGCCGAAGGCCATGCATGGTGTATCTGTTTATACACTCATGCCTGCGGAGGGCATCGGTGTGCACCGGGGCCGAAGTCCATGCGTGGTGTCTCTGTTTATACACTCATGTCTGCGGAGGGCATCGATGTGCTACTTCTTTTTCATTGAACGGGGGCAAAATGCCACAAGTGACAGTTGTTTTTGTACATGGCCATGCCATACGAAGCGGCGGGGCTATTTACCGGGCGTAGCCAGTTTTTGTACATGCCCACGCCATACGAAAGCGACGAGGCGATTTACCGGGCACAACCGGTTTTTATAGTCCTTAAGGATAGAACTTTCGGAGGCTCTTTGCGTTCTATGTGTGGCTCAATTGTTGTCCCTCCGCTGTTGCGATGTGGAAGGAACCGGCCCGAGTGCCGCGGGTGATGATGTATGGTCCTTCCCACTTGGTCTCTAGCTTGCCCACGGTCGTGGGATTTGCAAATCTCTTGAGAACCATGTCACCCGGTGCTAGGGGGTGAATCTTGACCCTTCGGTTATGTGCTCGGGCGACACCTTCACTGTACTTGGACATGGTTGCTATGGCCTATATGCGGTGCTCCTCGAGGAGGTCGAGGGAGGTCTCCCGCTCCGTCGGGCCTGAGCTTCAGATGTTGCTCGGAGAGACTTGGCCGTGAATTCCCCCAGGGTCATGGCATCATCGCTGAAGAGGAGCTTGAACGGAGAGAAACCTGTAGCCCTTGTTGGCGATGTGCGGATTGCCCATAGGGCTTTGTGGAGCTCCTCAGGCCAAAGTCCCTTTGGCAGTCCCACCGGACATTTCTTCAGGCCTTCTAGTAAGTTTCTGTTGGCTCGCTTGACCGCCCCATTGGATTCGGGGTGCCCTACGGATGTGGAGCTTACCGTTATGCCCAGGTTTTGGCAAAATGCTTGGAATGCGTCCGAGTCGAACTGGGTGCCGTTTTCGGTGACGATGTCATGTGGTACCCCATACCGGCAGATTATTTTTTCCATACAAAGCGCTGTGCTATTGCGGTCGTGATTTTGGTGACTGGTTTGGCTTCGACCCATCTGGAGAAGTATTCGATGGCAACAAATGCTAAGCGAAGACTGCCCTTGGCCGTTAGGTATGGTCCGATGATGCCAAGCCCCCACCTTGCAAAGGGCCACCCTGGAGGCAGGGGCTATAGCGGGACCGAAGGTGCTCTTGTGTGTCGGCTGGCCCACTGGCACACTTGGCAGCGTTGATCGAGATCCTGCGCGTCTCGGAGTGCGGTTGGCCAGTAAAAGCTTTGGCGGAAGGCTTTACCCACGAGGCCCCGAGGCGCCTGGTGCGCACTGCAAAGGCCCTCATGGATGTCCTTCAGGAGGGATTGGCCCTCTTCTCAGGACAGGCACCGTAGGAAGGGGGCACTGACGCCCCCCTTGTAGAGCTCCCCGCCGACGACATGGTAGTTCCTGGCCCTATGTCGGAAGCGCTTTGCTTCGGTTGCGTCTTCGGGTTCGTCACCTGCGAGGTATTTGACGATGATGTCTCGCAAGTCTGACTTGGCAACAAGGAGCACTACACGCGCAGCCCCTTGTGCTTCGGGCGCAGCTCCTTGTGCAGCTGAGGGTGCGCTCAATATTTCATAGAAGACTTCGGGTTGGGGGGGGGTTGGCCTGAACTGGCCATTTTTGCCAGCCTATCCACTGCCTCATTGTCGGCCCTTGGTATTGCTTGGACAGTGATGCCGAGCAAGTGTGTCGGCGTTGTTCGTACCGCGGCCAGGTAGCTGGCCATTTCAGACCCTCTTGCCGTAAATGATCTGTCGAAGTGGCCCGCCACTAGGCAGAGTCGCTTTTGATGATTACCCGCTTTGCTCCTAGCGTCCTCGCTTTGCGGAGGCCCAACAGGAGCGCCTCGTATTCTGAGGCGTTACTTGTTGTTGGGAAGTCGAGGTGGGTGGTGTGAGATACGCTTCTCCCGTCCGAGGCGACTAGAATGGCCGCCACGCCGGCTTCGGCAGCGCACCAAGATCCATTGGGGTACATCATCCAAGGTGCCTCGATTGGTGTAAGTGGCTGTCCCTCAGTGTGTGGGGTCCATTCGGCCATGAAGTCTACCAGAGCCTGTGATTTGATGGCGGTTCGTGCCACGAAGGTGATATCGAAGGGCGCTAGCTCGGCTGCCCATTTGCTTATTCGACCCGAAGCATCTTTGTTCCAAAGCATTAATGCTAGCGGGTAAGACGTCGAGACCGTGATGGAGTGTGCTAGGAAGTAGTGATAGAGCTTGCACGAGGCCATGAGTAGGGCATATGCCAGTTTTTCGAGCTCTGTGTACCAGACCCTGGCCCCCTGGAGGGCCTCCGAGACATAGTATACTAGGCGCTGGCCATTGCTTTACTGGACGAGGACTACACTCACCGTTGAGGAAGAGGCAGCGAGGTATAATAGAAGGTCTGCCCCTTGCTTTGGGCTGGTCAGGCTTGGCAGCTGGGCGAGGTATTGTTTGAGCTCTTGGAACGCCTTCTGGCAGTCATCTGCCCATCGGAATGGCTCCGTTCCTTGGAGTGTTTTGAAGAATGGCAAAGCCCTTTCCGCTGAGTGGGACAGAAATCGACTGAGGGCGGCGAGGCACGCTGTTAGCTTCTGTACCTCGTGCGCGGTGTGAGGGGGTTTCATTTCTTGGACAACCCTTATTTTTTGGGGGTTAGCCTCGATACCCCTCTCGGATACGAGAAACCCTAGGAGCTTGCTCGCTTTTGCGTCGAAGGCGCATTTCTCAGGGTTGAGCTTGATCCCTCTGCCCAAAGGCTGGCGAAGGTTTCTTGAAGGTCGCTTGGGTGCGTGCCTGCGATTTTGCTCTTGATTACTATGTCATCCATGTATGCTTCTATATTGCGTCCAAGCTGGCCGGCCAATACTTTGGTGATGAGGTGAGTGAAGGTTGCGCATGTGTTCTTTAGGTCGAAGGGCATGCAGGTGTAGCAATATGTTCCTATGGGGGTGATAAACGCAGTCTTTGGTTCGTCTTCTTTGGCCATGAGGACTTGGTAGTACCCGGAGTAGGCGTCCAGGAAGCTCATTAGCTCACAACCCGAAGTGGCGTCCACCAATTGGTCAATGCGGGGTAGGAGGAAGTCATCCTTTGGGCATACTTTGTTAAGGTCGGTGAAGTCGACACACATGCGCCATTTGCATGTTTCTTTCTGTACCAGGATGGGGTTGGCTAGCCACTCTGAATGTTTGATCTCGCGAATGACACCAGCCTTCAGCAGTTTGGCAATCTCCTTCTTTGCTGCTTCTAACCAGTCGGTGGGCATGCACCGTAGTTTTTGTTTCTTCGGTGATGCGTCGCTTTGGATGGCTAGGCGGTGCTCGATTGTTCCCCGTGCCACCCTGGGGATGTCCTCTGGGCCCCAGGTGAAGACATCCGCGTTGCTATGGATTACTCTAAGGATGGCGTCGTGTGCTTCCGCTGGGAGCTCTACCCCTAGGGCCACTGTCTTCTCTGTGGAGTCGTCCTTTAGGGGGACTCTCCGCAGCTGCTGGCTTTGGCTTCAGCACCCACTTTGTTGAGGGTGGGCTTAGCTGATCTTTCTTCTCCGGGCCGACAGTGTGGACATGTCGGGCTAGCGATAGTGCTTCTAGCTCCGTCTATCTTGCGAGGTCCTCATCCCCTCGCACGGTGACTATGCCTTCTGGTGCGGGGATCTTCATGCACAGGTAGTTGTGGTGGGCTATGGCGCCGAAGGAGTTGAGTGTAGCCCGGCCGAGGATGACGTTGTACTGGTACTGCATTTGAACGACATCAAATGTGACTACCTCGGTCCGGGATGCGAAGTCATCACTACATGTGATGGCCAGGTCGATCTAGTTGAGGGTCATCACAGGCCTCCCTCCGAAGCCTATTAGGGTTATGCCTGGGGGTGACAGGTGGTCTCGAGGGATCATCATCTTGTCGAAGGCGTCTACGAACAGAAGGTCAGCCGACCTTCCTCCGTCAATGAGGACACGCTTGACCTTGAAATCGCGATGTTGGTGAAAATAACGAGGGGGTCTTGGTGTGGGAAATGCACACCTCGAGCATCTTCTGGGCCGAAAGAGATTGGTATTTCGGAGTAGCGAGGTGGGGTGGATATGGGGTATGTTGCGAGGTGATGAATCTGTCGGGCATATGCACGACGTTGTCTTTTCGAGGGTATGTCGAGCGAGGATCCTCCAGTGATCATGTTGATGATCCTTTGCTGGTGCTCACCTCGGCCTCCTTCTATGCGGGGTCTTGGTGGTGGTGCAGGAAGCTGGTTGTTGGTCCCCCTTCTGTTATTGTGCTCGGCTGGCTATCGCTCACGGTGCATGTAGTCCTGTATAGCCGCTATGGTGCAGCACTCGCTGGTCATGTGTGACCCTTTGCCGTGGAGATCACAAAATGGCGAAGGGCCTCCAGCGCGGTTGTCGGGCTGACGGCCGCCATTTCGCCCACGACCCCAGCGGCCTCCGTGTCTTCCTCCTTCGAGGGGTGGCCACCGTCTATGTGGTAAACATTCCAGCCCTTCTGCTGGTAGTCGTTAGCTCGTGGCTTGGCAGGTGCCCCAGCTGGGGCGGTAGTGAGCCCTTCTTTTGTGGGTGATGCGCTCGGGGTGGATGTGGGGGGTTTGCCTCTCCGAGTGCTATCTTCCTCCGCCATGGGGGAGAGAGCTATTTATAGCCAATTAACAGGGTACATGAGATTATTGTTTTACCCCTATGAAGGTACAGCCCGTACAGGGACTGCAGGGTCTTTTTCTACCCCTATGCATAGCTTTTGGTCCATGGTGGGCTTTTGTGGACCTAGCTCACCCAGCCGGTGTGCCTAGTTCACTTGTCTTCTCTCTTCGCTCCTGGCAGGGTGGCTTCGGGCTCGAGGAGCCTCGAGCATCCTTGGTGTCCATGAGGTAACCTTTTGTGGTGCTGACGAACACCCCTTGCAGCCTTCGGACACCCTTCGGGCATCCTGCAAGCACCATTCAGGCACCATTCGAAGGGGCTTCATGCCCCTTTCGAAGGCTTTGGGCCCCCTTTGGGGGTATTTCTGTGCCCTTCGGCCGACCCTTTGGGGGCTTCAGACCCCCTTCGGGGTACCTCTTATACCCTTCGGCCGACCCTCTGGGGTACCTCCTATGGCTTCTATCCTATTTGTCAGGCCGCTGGGGCTGGTGAGCTGCCCCTATGACAGGGGCCATCCACACGTGGCCCACGTCCGGCTCTGGCAATCCCGTCGGTGTGCTCGGCCCGTGCCCGGGGATGATGGCATCTCGCTCTCCTGCACATGGCTTCATGGCCTTGCCCCAGCCACCCCTGGGCCACTTCTAGTACCCAAGGTACGCCATGCCACCGGGTATGCCGCCAGGCTCCTACCAGTTAGGCGCACCACAGGGCGGTCACCCACCGTTCGCTTCACCGAGTACGTCATCCTGGGACTCATCAGCGCTCGTCTTGCCACCTCCACCTACACATCCATCCTTTGGCATCGACGACTTGGACACCCCGGTCACGATGCTCTCCGTCACCTCACGCACTCATGGGCTATTCCATGCCATAAAGAAATAAAAAATAGCACTGTGTGCCATGCTTGTCAACTAGGGCGCCATGTTTAGTTATCATTTTCTACTTCATTTAGTCGTATTACTCGTCCATTTGAACTTGTTCATTGTGATCTTTGGACCTCTCCCATTGAAAGCGTTTCGGGAAATAAATATTTCCTAGTGATTCTTGATGATTACACACATTTTCTATGGACATTACCTTTACGACTAAAATCTGATGTGTTTAACATGATCTCCTCTTTTCACGCACTAGCTGCCACTTAGTTCGCCCCCACGTTGCAAACCATACAATGTGACAATGGTCGCGAATTCGATAACAATATGCTTCATACCCTAGCTACTACGCATGGCATCCATGTCCGTTTTTCGTGTCCATACACCTCTCCACAAAACGGCAAAGCCGAACGTGTCATTCGTATTGTCAAAGACATAGTTCGCACACTCTTTTTCGGGCATGCATGCCTCCCAAGTTTTGGGTGGAAGCCTTACATGCCACCACATATCTTCTCAATAGACTCCCCACCAAAACTATTTTGGCACCATGCCCCTTCTTTGCTCTTTTCCGAAAAGAACCATCCTATTCCCACTTGCGCATCTTCGGTTATTTGTGCTATCCCAACACAGCTGCAACCATGCCACACAAACTCACTCCTTGATCTATTGCTTGTGTATTCCTTGGTTACTTGTCCAATCACAAGGGATATCGTTGCATGGATCTCTCATCCCGTCGCCTTATCATTTCCCGTTATGTCATTTTTTATGAGTCCACCGTTCCTTTTGTTCAAATAAATCCATCGCATGTAGATATTCATGATCTCCTGCCGGATTGTGATCCTCCTGCCCCCTACCAAATTTTCTACTTGCCACGATAAACTCCCCACTTGCCACGACAGCTTCCCTCCTTGTCGCGTCCGCTCATGTTCCTGTCGCGGTAGCCACAACTTCTCCACCTACCGTGGTAGCACCCGTCCCTGCTGTGTCAACTCACACCCCTGCCGCGACAACTCCCACCCCTACCACGACACCTCCAGCGCCTATCGCGGTAGCCCCTGCTGCGCCGGATCCACCTCCTGCCCACCCCATGCAGACACGACGACAAGCTTGCCTCCTCATCCCCCCGCCAGCTCACCTCAACCTCCATGCCATTGCTTTTAGCACGTCTTCCCCTATACCCAAGATAGTGCGTAGCACTCTCAAGGATCCTAACTGGCACACAGCTATGGTTACCGAATACAAAACTCTCTTGAGCAACAACACTTGGGATCTTGTGCCTCTGTAATAGCCCAAATTTTCAAATTTCAGAGAAAATTAAAACTTATTTATTTTTGTGGATTTTCTGAAATTTTAAAAGCTTTTACATAATTATTTTAAAGCTAAAATAAATTTAATTACAAAATCTATTACCAAATAATAGTTGGAAATATTTTATTTAAGTCCAAAATGCCTTTGAGAATTTCTGTGAATTTTCTCATATTTTTTGATTTTATTTGCTATTTTCTAAAGCTATTTTGGATTATCATAATTAAATCAATTAGAAAAGTCAAAAGAAATCCCCAAACAGTCACTAGGCCGAAACTCTCTCGGCCCAAGTCATTTCCCCGTGCACACGGCCCAACCAGCCCAGCCTCCCGCGCGTTTAAACCTCAAACCAATCTCATCCGTTGGATCTTCAACGAACGGTCCGATCTCGTTGTGATCTTCGGATGGTCCGAACATCCCACCAAATGATGACCGTTCGATCTAAATCGCACGACCATCGCTTCACTCACTTCTTTTCTATTCAGCGTCGTCGCCGACAAGTGGGACCGCCGTCACTGTGCATTGTCTCCTACCTTTCCTTCTTCCTCGCGCACCCCTTTCCTTTCCCGTTGCGTCCGCCATTGACGCGGATTCAAAACCTTCCTTGCATGTTCAAATCCGGTTGCATATCCCTAATTGATGCGCGCATTTAAACCCTGGATTCTCTCCGCCTCCGACACGGCGCTCTCCTTCCTTAAGCTCGCCCTGAATCCCCTAATCATCGCCGACGGCTTCGCGTGATCTTATAAATAGAGCCACGGGTACGCCCTTCTCTTCTCATCCCAATGCCCCAACCTTCTCCCTCCAATCTATCTCTAGAGCCCGGATTTTGAAGTTCTTTGCCGGCGGCTAAACTTTGGTTCTTCTCCGATTTTGGCGCCCCCATCGACACTTCGCCCTCGACTCCGCCACCGTCAGCATCACCGCAATGCCGCGAAGCTGGTGCACGCACCCGCATCGCCGGAGGACCCCAGAACCACTACTTCACCGTCAACCTAAAACTACAGCCGCTTAACCCCGTCACCGACGACCTTCCCGCCGCGCATCCTCACAATTCAGGTGAGCATCGCGACCAACATCCTCTGTTCTCTCTTTTGTGCACATTCGCATCCCTCGCCGTGGCGCGTAGCGTCGGTGAGGAGGTTGCCAGAGCTCCGTCGGCCTCAGGCCTACGTGGCACAGCCACATCACCACCACCTTAGTGCCACGCGGCGCTGCTGCAGAGTCGGCGCCACGTGATCGCCACGTGGCGCCACCTCACCGCCGAGCCAACAAGACTCAAGGATCTAGACCCGCCATTATGTGTTAATGGAGTTTTGGTGATTAATGACAAATCTAATTGTGGGACTAACACTTTCATTGATATACATATTGTGTAGTCTTATTTGGATATAAAGGTGAAAACCATGAAGGCATGCATGTGATTAATGACAAATCCAATTCATTGGATAAACAAAAGGAAAATCCAAACAGTATGCATTTATAGTGATAAATCTATTTGTGAGACTAACTCTTCTATTTGCCTTATCTCATGATTAGTCTTGTTTGGATATAAAGAACAAAAGAGGTATGCATTCGACTTCATAGTTCTTATATATTATTGCATTCTTGGATCCAAAATATAGGTTGAACCCACCAAAAGATTAACCTAAATATGTGCATATGTTTCCACTACATATTCATGTATGCACACATATAGGGGAGTTCATTCTATATTTTGAGGTTTCATGAGTATTGATCCATATTCTGTTTCCACACATATTTGGGATCTTTACTTTGAAACATATCCTTTGAATATATTTAACTTGCATAGTTAATATATTCATGTGAGTATATAAGACTTGTGTAGTCTAAATATACTTATATGTGAGTATAACATAACTTGTGTAGTTCATGTGTACTCACATATCCTTGAATATATATAACTTGTGAAGTTAATATATTCATGTGTGTATATGAGACATGTGTGCTCATATATCCTTTGATTATATATAACTTGTGTAGTTATATATATTCATATGAGTATATACAACTTGTGTAGTGCTTATATACTCATACCCATCTACATTCAATTATTTGCAATTGTCTTTGTGGGACTAACGTGTGTGCTAAGATGTTTAAAGGCTTAGTCCCGGTTTATGGATGGCTACATGGTAACAAAATGCATGACAATAGAGGATCATGGCTAGTAGCTTGATAGCATGTTCTTGCCCTTTGGATCAATTTAGGATCATGCATGCATTTGAATTTAAACTTGAAATCAAATTGAAAAGTTCTAAGTGCTTCTATCCAAAATCGGTAGTACCGCAGTTATACTAGCGGTCGTACCGCTTGGTGCGGTATGACCAAATGTTATGTGGTGGTAGTACCGCATTTTGAAGGGAACAGCCAATTAAGTGTTCAAGCGAACGACCGGGTCCTTGAACGGTCGATCGCATCGCGGTCATTCCGCATTTTAGTTGGCGGTTCAATAAAACCGAAGCGTTGCAAATTGCCTCGTTCCTCTCATGGAAATCGATCGATCTGCTCGTGACTTACGGTCGCATCAGAGTGCGGTCGTTCAAATTTGTGAGGTGGTTCAATAAAAAGCAGTAACAAGTGTAAATCCGCTCGTAATCTCAATCGAAATCGGACGTTCGCTCTTAGGGAACGGTCGATCAAACTTCTTGGTCATTCCGCTTTTTATATGGCGGTACAAAAATTCCGAACGCTTGTAATCTTCAACAAATTGAAACCTCAGAATCGGTAGTACCGCTCCTTTGGCTTGATGCGATCGACTAAGCGATAGTACCGCAACTTGGTTGGCGGTAGTACCGTCCGAGATTTTCAACGGCTTGTTTAGAAGCATTATTGCGGTATATCTTGGTAATTGATGTTAATCATTATGGGACTAACATTTTCCATGAGTTGGATGAATAGGTTATGTTCAGGTAATGGAGACTTCAGATGGCATCATGAGTTGATCGTCATCAAGTCAAGGTTCAAGAAGAGGATGTATCATGTGTTGATGCATATCAAGATCTCGAAGAAGAGATGATCATGAGTTGATCATCAAGTCAAGAGAAGACTCATCATGTGTTGATTGAGGTCAAGTAAAGGATGCATCATGAGTTGATGCATGTCAAGACAATGACCCGGACTTGAAGTGAAGATGTGCATCATTAATCTTCAAGAAGATGCTCAAGGCAAAGGTATGACTAGCTAGGGCTAAGGATGTGTTCCTAGTCTTTTACCGGTCTTGGTGTTTGGTTGGAAGACCGGATTGCTAGTATAGGTTGCCGTACTATTAAGAGGGGTCTTGTCTAGTAGCTTGAGTCTCATCATGTGTTGATAGCTCAATCTCACTTGCTCTAGCTCACCATGGCATGATGCTATTATTTGCAAATGTGTTTTGCAAATAGTCGATGCTCATGCATTTAATCTTTGTAGCATGAGACTATACTTTGCAAATGTGTTTTGCAAATGGTTGAAGTCCATGTACCTACTCCTTGTGGCATGATCTAAGTTTGCAAATGTGTTTTGCAAATTGTTGGGATTCATGTATTTTCCTTGGCATGGTCTAAGATTGCTTGTTGCTAATTCTTTGGACTTAGACCATGGTTGTGGCTCTTGAGTTGTGCTTTTGATTTGATAAAATGTGTTTGAGATCAAATCAAATAGGTGGGTTGTGTAGCCCTCTTAATAAGCTTTCCATAGAGTCCAAGATCACTCAATTCCGACATCGGAGTCAAAAGTTATGACCTTTTTACCGAGTGTAAATGCATGTTGATTTTGAGTTGCGGTACGATCGTCTGTAAAGAGCGGTACAACCGCCAGAACGGTTGTACCGCCCTTGTGAGTCTTGATACGACCGCCCGAGGTCAGAACGGCTAGTTTTTGGCTGTTTGCCTCCCAACGGCTAGTTTTTGGTGTAGGGGCTATAAATACCCCTTGACCGGTTGAGAGGCAACCTTGGCATCCCATTTCACTCTCTTGAGCTAGTGTGAGCCTTTCCTCTTAATTGTGTATGTGTTGCACCTTGTGAGCAAGGAGAGAGGTCTCTAGTTGCATGTGTTGCATCTAGAGGTGGATTTTGTATCCACTTGAGCTTGTGCATTCGTTGCACGTGGTGAGAGTCAAGCAAGGGGCTTGGCTTGTTACTCTTGGTGTTTGCCGACACCTAGAGGCAGTGTGAAGGCGTCGTGGACGGTGATCTTCTCAAGAAGCTTGTGAGAAGGCTCGGCGTGTTGTGAAGGTTGGAGCTCACCTACCCGGAGCGGAAAGAGCTACCACTAGTGGAATTGAGGTGTTTGGCTTAATTCGTGGAGCCGGTCCAATTAGTTTGGGCTTACCTCAACGTGGATTAGGGAGACCCAAGAAGTCTCCGATCACCACAGTAAAACATCGCCGTGTCAATTGTGGTTTGATCTCTTGTGTCTCACTATTGCATTTATATTCATTGTGTATGAATGCTTGATTTACATTGTGCAATTTATATACTTTGTAGTAAATTGCTTATTCATTGTGTATGATTGCATTAGTTCATTGAGCTATTCACCATTGCTAGAATTGAATTGCTCATGTCATATGTTTAATTGCTATATTCATCAATAGACTTGTACTATTGGCACACTTAGTTGAACCTAGTTGTTTTAGGCTTTAATTGTGCAAAACCGTATTTGTATTAGCTTCCGCATTAGAAATCGGTTTTAACCAAAAGAATTTTAAAACCTCCTATTCACCCCCTCTCTAGTCGGCCTCCTCGATCTTACACACCCACCCTGTTGCGCACTATACCGTGGGGCCCGCTTGTCAGTGGCACACCCCCGGGCGCTGACATTATGCTGCGCGATAATTCGGAATTTCCTTCAGGAAAATTAATCCGGTAATTCAATTAAAATCTGATTTAGGGTTTTTAGTAGATTTAAACTTCTAAAATCCATATCTTTTGCATCTAAACTCCAAATTGGGTGATTCAAATTGATAAATTTATATAAAATCATTATATAGCTAACTAAACTAAAATATTTTGATTTGTAGTTGGTTTGTTTTTTCTTTTTGAATTTATTTGAATTTCAATTGAATTTATCGTATTTTCGCGTATAGACTTCGACGACTCCGGAGAGGTAGATCCTTCAGAGGACTTAGAGTTCCAAGACTTCAACAAAGGCAAGTTATACCATTGACCATATTGATCCTAATATTTTAAAGTTATTTAATTCAGTTTTTAAATTATTATTGCATGCATACTTTTATTCAATTATTTTAATTCCATGTTTAAATACTTAGTTATTCCAATTCATTTTATATAGCCAATTTGAATATTGAGTATCATTTCCTTGTCACCATTAGATGAAATAATATTGAGAATAATCATATGCTTAGATCATAATTGTGATTTTGGGAGGATTCACCAAATCATTTCAAACTAGTTTAAATTTGAATCTATGGTATTGTTTTACCATAGAAAGTTTATAAAGAATGTTTTATTTAAAATAAAATCAAAAATGGGTTTGGTCTTGGGTGAAATGGATGAATGGTGGGTGCAGGTTTATGCACGGGCTTAATCTGGTTAGGATTAAGGCCCAGGGTTTAATTTGGAGGACGCCCAAGTCAGTTAAGGACCGGCCTTTGAGCGTTCCTTTGCTATGCCTTACCGTACTACCACATGTCCTGTGTGGGCGGGACCTGGCTTAATAATTTATGATACCTCATTGTTATTTGTGCCATGTTGTTTGTGTGGGTGTCGGTCAGACAGTAGTCTCACCTGGCGCAAGAGGGGGTAATTGTTTGGTGCGAAGCATACGATTACGAAACCTTAGCGGGCATAATTATGTTGAAGTAATGTAGGGTAAAGGCCTCGTGATAGTTGCTTAGTCGCACGCCTTCGGAAGTGTGCATTGGCCGACATGTTAAGCAAACTATCTCTTGTGGGTAATGCTGTACAAACTCTGCAGAGTATTAATCTATTCGAATAGCCGTGTCCGTGGTCATGGACATGCTGAGCAAAGCCTTTTGCGGATTAGTTTTGGTTTTGTTTTCAAACTCAATGGTTTTGGATATTTTTATCTAGATGGGAATGTTGGGCAGAAAGCCTGGTGTAAGAGGGGTAGTCCTTCACCATTTGTGTATGGAAGATTATCCTACACTTGAGATTGATGAATTAAAATAAGAATTTGTTGTTAATTAAACTAAAATTGCCTTGGAAATTAATATGAGTATTTAAACTAAAAATATTGTTTATGCAAATAAACTCTGCCAATCTCCTTTGTTTACTTTATGCATGCATCATAATTCCATATTAGGTGTAACTTGCGAGGACGGTAGTTGTGCTCACTCTTGCTGAATATTATTTATTCAAGAGAAGACCTCTATCAAGACGGTGAGGACCCAGGCAATTAGGCTACGCCCCCAGACGATTGCCCGCGGCAAGTCGTGTGGCCTACTACTACTACCTTGCTTCCATTGTGTTTTACTTATTTGGCCTCAGGCCCTTTGTAATAAACTCTGAATTATTATTAATAAAATACATGATATGTTTGTGTTATCACTTTTGTTTGATTGTGTACACTAGCTATCCTGGACTAGTGTATAAACACAGAGAATTCGGGATCCTTCACTCCCGGGTTCGACAGCCTCCTCCTTCCAATGCAAACATAGTTTCTGGAAAGTGGATCTTCAGGCACAAACTGAAACCGGATGGCACCCTTGAACATTACAAAGCGTGATGGGTTTTGCGGGGCTTCTCTCAAACTCAAGGGGTGGATTTTGACAAAACCTTTATCCCGATTGTCAAACCATCTACAATTCGCATGGTTCTTTCTATAGCTCTCTCCAACAGTTGGCCAATTCATCAACTCGATGTAAAAAATGCTTTCCTCCATGGCACTCTTTTCGAGGTAGTATTTTGTCATCAACCTACTGGGTTCACTGATTCATCACGGCCTCACCATGTGTGCCTCTTGAATCATTCTCTCTATGGCTTAAAACAGGCTCCCCGCGCCTGGTACCAATGCTTTGCCACATACATTGAGACCATCGGCTTTATCTGCTCAAAATCCGACACCTTTCTTTTTATTCTTCACAGCACTTTGGGTACGGTCGTTCTACTTCTCTACGTTGATGACATTGTCTTAATGGCTTCATCGCCTCGCCTCTGTGAGAGCATCATCACCGCTCTCAATTCTGAGTTTGCAATGACAGACATGGGGGACCTTCATTACTTTCTTGGGATTGTTGTCACACGTAACTCCTTTGGCCTTCTTCTATCGCAATCCAAGTACGCCACGGAGATCATTGAGCGGGCAAGCATGGCTACATGCAAGCATTTGCCACACTAGTGGACACGTCGCCCAAGCTAGCGACCGACGCCGGCCCTCTAGTGGCCGACCCGACGGTGTATCGCTGTCTTGCAGGGGCACTGCAGTACCTCACCTTCACCCGCCCTAACATCGCCTACGTCGTGCAGTAGATATGTCTCCATATGCATGACCCGCAAGAACAACATCTCTTGCTGATCAAGCACGTCCTCTGGTACATCCAGGGGAAATTACATCATGGTCTTCATCTCACGTCATCATTAGCCGATGCCCTAACCGGCTACACTGACGCAGACTGTCTTGACACACGATGCTCCACCTCCGACTACTGTGTTTTTCTTGGCAAGAACCTTTTGTCTTGGTCGTCCAAACGACAACACACGGTCTCTCGTTCCAGCGCAGAGGCAGAGTATCGAGTAGTGGCCAACGCCGTTGTTGAAGCTAGATGGGTTCACCAGTTACTTCAGAAGCTTCGACGTCCTCTAGCTACAGCTACCATCATTTTCTATGACAACGTTAGTGCAGTCTATATGTCGACGAATCGTGTTCAACATCAACGCACCAAACACATCGAGATCAACTTGCATTTTGTATGTGATCGCGTTGCCTTGGGACAGGTGCGAGTTCTTCACGTACCATTGCCACAATAGTTCACCAACATTTTCAACAAAGGATTGTTGTCTTCATTGTTCATGGACTTTTGGGACAGTCTCAACGTCTGTGTTCCTCCCGCTGTGACTACCGGGGGTGTTAGGCAATATATTTGCCATGTCATGTAATCTGGACTAACCATAATTAGAAGGATATGTATAGCATGTAATCCTGCTATTTATGGTTATGATCAGAAGGGATTTTGACGATGATCTAATAATCCTCATTTATTTATTTATCTGTAAGTCTTATTATAGATATTAACATCTTCATATTAGACTTAAATACACCCCTTAATGTTTATAAGGGAGAGATCAAGCTGTCTGGTCGTAAATCACCACATGGTCGTAAGTCTTCCTACGACCATGGTATAGTTGCAATCCTTTCCATGACTATCGAGCAGTCGTAAGGTCTTATACAACTAGGTTGGCTTCAACTAGCCTGGCTTCGACAATCGTGTAATTGATAAGGCTTGCTGACTTGTGGGCCTAATCAGTTAGGGAATATTATGCTCCATGTTTAACACATGGGGTATTTAATATACGTTGTTACTCTCTGTGAGTAACCGCATGAATTACTTCTATCTCTAACAACAACTGCCTAGCAACGTGGGGGTGCCACGTTCCTTGCGGCAACTTCCATCAAGCAGTTCGTTAATTGGAACGCTGGGACACCGCTTTGTCTAAGGGAACTGCCACCTCTTCATACATTATATAAGGTTGAAGTTAGAAGGCAGAAATAGGAGACAAGCACAATCGAGAGCACAATTTGGAGCACAAGCTCTAGTCTTTCTCTTAATTGTAATCAGCATGCTCAATATAGCCACACACGAGCTTCAATTGCATCGATTGCCTTAGCTTTCTCTGTAGCAACTATGTCCGTAAAGAATTTCACAAAGGGCCTGGTCAGATCGAAACTTGAGCTCACCTTCTACTTGTCGACGACCTTTACAAGTCGACGCTTTTTGGCCGGATGAGCTTTCACTTGCTCCGCCTCCATGCCAATGACTATCAGTCCGACCTCTTGGTCGTCCTGACGGTCTTCCATGCCTACTTTCTGCAAAGGTCAAAAAAAAATATTACTTTGTGGTCGTAAGACATTTTATGACTATGAGGGTCCAAAAAAGGAATCAATCCTTAGTTACCTTTAGGTGTTCCTCCTTCTCCTTGGCGGATACGATCGCTAGAATTCGAGGAGCCACTGCATCAGGTGGCGGAGCCTTCTCGCAAACGAGTTTGACTCGGGTGTCAATCTCTGTTTGAGGGAGATCTGCGCAAGCAGATAAAATACTCAGTGGTTAGGCTTGAGATTAATCAAAAGAAAGCTAAGTTGAAAGATTACATACCTTTCTCGTAATCTCTGGTTGAATCATTAGCCCCCGAGTAAATCCACATGAGATGTGTTCGTTTCTTCAAAGAACTAATGTGGCGTGTGATGAAATCCTTTACCATATGCCATCCAGTGAGCCCCTCTTCATTCAAGTCCTTGATAGCTTGAATATAGGGGGCGATCTGGCAAAGATCCTTGTGAGTCGAATCCTAGGAAGAAATCTTCACGCAGTCTTCCCTACAAAGGAAAGGCTATCTTCACTAGTCGTCTCACAGTAGAACCATTTCTTCTTCCACTCCGACCATGACGACCAGGTGAACATCTGAATGTACTCCTTGGTCTTCCCATCGTGGAGCTTCAGACCACAGCTCCCAGTGATTCCGGATTGTCTGTTCATTCCATAGTAGTATTGGAGGAGCTCTAGGTCTGGAAGGATTCCAAGGTAAGCTTCGCACAAGTACACGAACACACTTAATATTGTGATGGAATTGGGAACAAAGTTCACCAACTCCACCCCAAAGTACTCAAGTACGAGTGTGAGGAAGGGATGAGTGGGCAATCGAAGGCCACACTCGCAATACGCTTGAAAGACAGGGATTTGACAGTTCTCCCCCAACGGCCAATGTTGCCCGACGGCTTCAATCCACTTCATGAATTCCCTCTTCGGAATCTTCTCGGCAGCAACCAAAGCCTTTATCTTGGATGAATCCATCTCCAATTCTACCCACTTAGAAGCGGCTCCGGCCATGTTCTCTAAGTGCGAGTGATTTGGGTTTGGAAGGATTTTGAGAGAGAGAATGATTTGGTTGGCGGCGAAGAGTGCAAGAGCTAGATGAACAGTGCAAGCAAATGGGGAAAAGTAAAAATTCTAAGCTGCGCTTACGGTGCCTTCTTATAACCGTACGCTTGAGTTAAAAGATCGTGGGAACTCAACAGTTGCCACCTCTTCAGGAACCGCTCCAATGGACAGATTTGTGAGAGTCGATTGAGATTCTTTAATTTGCCTGTTCGAAAAAACCGAGTCTGTCTTTACACCTCAAGCGAAATTACCTTCTTGACCAAGTTTATTTCTGGTCAAATGAAATATCAGTCGAAAAGCCTTTTCTTCGACTATCCTTCTACGACTACTTTGTGGTCATAAGACCTTCTACGACTCCTTTTTCAAGTAAGTTATTTTCACTTGAAGCTAGGGGGCTAGATGATGAGGATCTAATAATCCTCATTTATTTATTTATCTGTAATTCTTATTATAGATATTAACATCTTCATATTAGACTTAAATATAGCCCTTAATGTTTACAAGGGAGAGGTCAAGCTTCCTGGTCGTAAACCACCCCATGGTCATAAGTCTTCCTACGACTATGGTATAGTCGTAAGTCTTTCTATGACTATCGAGCAGTCGTAAGGTCTTCTACGAATAGGTTGGCTTCGACCAGCCTGGCTTCGACAACCCTGTAATTGATAAGGCTTGCTGACTTGTGCGCCTAATCAGTTAGGGAATATTATGCATCATGTTTAACACATGAGATATTTAATATACACTGTTACTCTCTGTGAGTAACCGTATAAATTACTTCTATCTCTAACAACAACTTCCTATCAATGTGAGGGTGCCACGTTCCTAGCGGCAACTTCCATCAAGCGGTTCGTCAATTGGAACGCTGGGACGCCTCTTCGTTTGAAGGAACTGCCACCTCTTTATACATTATATAAGGTTGAAGTCAGAAGGCAAAAAGAGGAGACAAGCACAATTGAGAGCGCAATATGGAGCACAAGCCCTAATCTTTCTCTTGATTGTAATCAACATACTCAATATAGTCATACAGAAGCAGGATTGTTATTTTCTCCGGAGAAGATCTGAACCTGTATAATATCCCCGCGTCATTCTCTGCGTGATCCTTGTATAGGAGACCCCCCCTCCGAATCAAACAATCATATATAAGATCGGTTCAAGATCATCGACAGATTTCATCCCATGCAATCATTGTATATTTGCTATATATACATGAGAAAAGAAAGACACTGATTGTGGCTTTATTCCAAAACTCTTTCAGATGGGGTGTGCGGCATGGGTGGGCCCCGAGGATTGGCGATGTGCGTGCCTTATGTGAGTTTGAGGAAGAAGCAAATGCTTTGAGATGGGTGCAGTTGATATACATAAAGATTTATGTTTACCACGTGTCCACATCCTAATGATAGTGTCATTTAACCATACATAACACCGGTGCCATAAAATTATTTTGACCACTGGCATGGGTGGGATTCGGTCTAGTGTGCGGCACACCTAAATAAGCCATGTGCATGCCGATCTCTCGATCACACACATGATCTCACAACGTTTCTTGACTACCTAAACACTAGTTGCACTGGCAAGAAGAAAGCTCACTCCCCACCAGTTGCCTTGGTAGTAACATCAATTCACTGATGAAAAATATATACCAAGTTAGTCCACGACCTAGCGAGTTTTTGACTTATTTGATACTATTTTATAATAAAATAGCAAATTTAACATTCTCTAATATGAAATAACAACAATAGTATCGTGAATCTCTAACATAAAATAACAAAAATAGTACCACGAATGAAAAGACAGACATCATATATGGCATGCCATTCTCCCGGAACGCGGCACAGACAGGCCACATTATGCAGGCCGGTGCGTCGCACCGGCCTGCCGCGCCCCGGGGCGCTGCAACGCCTCGCCGTCACGTCCTCGGTCCGAGTATCGTAAACTCCCAGGGGCCAGGGATGCAATTTGCAAGTGGTAAGAGCATGAATTCCAGTGTAATGAGAAGAACTGTGAAAGTCACGCTCAGTCAGTCGCACCAAATTTTTACCTCCACGGAATCAGCCAGTTAAAAAGCCTTAGCTACAACTTCACACCATCACCGACATGTGGACCCACGATACCTCGGACCCACATGTCAATGAGCTGTACAGCTCGAGTAAGTTTTCTCAAGTGGACAAAGAGGGGTGGGGCCAGGGTGTCCGGCAAAACTAGAGTTTCATCAGGTGGAGTACTAGCTCTGTCCATTACTCCGTTGCTTTCTTTCGCGCTGATTCGGTTTGTAATTTTGGCAACAGTTGTTACGTTTGTGAACTTCGGGCTTGTTTGCTTCAAAGCCTGGACGCAAAATGCCGTGACGTTGTTTGCTTTGCTACCTGTGCAGCGCTGCTAGGCTAGACGGGCTTCTCAGGCCTAGGCGCTAAAAACAGACGCCTAGGAGCCAAGCAGCTCTATCACCGTTTGTAGTTTCGATCTAACGCTCTATTTTTTATTCATCAATTTTAGACACAGACTTTCAACCAAACAACTCATCTTCAGATTTGCTTGGCCAGACAAAAATCATTTACTTTTTAGGCTTCCTTCAGACACCATTTTTTTCTAGACATAGAATCCAGAACACCAACCAAATAAACCCTCAATGAATGAACTGGCCCCAGGTGAACAAGTAAATCTCGAGTCAAATGTTCCACTCCTAGCTCTTTTCTCACTTCTTGCCCTGCCTGCGCCTTCATTTGCCTGCTTTGCAAATTGCAAAAATGCAGTCCTCTCTTTATGTCTATTCGGTCATTAACTACTAACCCTGCTTACTTTTGGCTATGTTCTTGCCGTCATAATCGACTTGTCGGTAGGATCTACACAGCACTGATTTGTTGTACGGCGTGCAGCCAGCGACCGAACGAACTTTCACAGAGTTCTTCTCATTACACTGGAATTCATGGTCTTCCCACTTGCAAATTGCAATCCCTGGGAGTGTAAGATACCTGGACCGAGGACGTCACGGCGGGGAGTTGCAGTGCCCTGGAGGCAGGGGCGCAGCAGGGCACGGGGGCACGACAGGTTGGTGCAGCGCACCAGGCACGCGGCAGGCCTGTTGTGCTCTACGACGCGGCAGGCCTGTACTGTGTTTTGGAAGAACTGCAGGTTACATATGACACATGTCTCTTCATCTGCGGTGTTTTTTTTTCTATTTCGTAATAAAAAAAGACTAGATTTACTATTCTATCGTAAAACAGTGCTGAGAAAACTCCGAATCAGCTGGTAAGTCTTCAGAAATCAGAAGAAAGGGCCCGTCCACGAATACATGTCGGCATGCAGCAAAGTGACACTGACACTCGACTCAATGACTGGAAAGGCAAGCATACGACCAGGTCATCTTTCATCAATCAAATCTAAGCTCCGTATCTACAGGGTGGTAGGATCGGGCACAAGGGTAGGACTTTTTTTTGCCGGAACAGCACCATTTAGAGCGTTATTAACAAAGATGACATACTTAGTGTCGTTTTCGCAAAACTGACGTTTGATATCATCTTTGGATGGAGCGGATGGCTCTCGTGTCACCACATCGTCTTGTCCGCACCAGTACTACCAGTCTTGCAACCAAAGGTAGTGCTGGTCAAATGGGTCGTGCATGCCGAGCTGGCTCGAGGCACGCAGATCATGGTCCGCCAGCACGCGGTATGGCCAGATCTTGTTTATGGGCGTCTTTGGTCCGACACGAAGGCTCATGCTGTGCTTAGGCCAACACTCAGACACGGTGGCTCACCCCAAGACTCAACAACGATCAAAGGCCGAGTCAGGTACTAGCACTCAAGACACCCAAGCATGGCATGTGGCAAGACGGCCGATTCTTGAGAGGCCATTGAGGCGAGGTACGGCCGAGGAGGCCACTAGGCCGGTAAGGCAGCGACGGCGAGGGAGGGAGCCAAGGAGGAGCCGAGGAGGAAGGAGGCCGAAGTGGAGGGAGGAGTAGGGAGGAGTAGGGCGGAGCGTCGCCGGCGCCGAGGAAGGAGAAGGCACCAGCCGCCGGGTGCTTGGGCCGGCTCGGGAACGACGGGAAGGGACATGGAGCCAAGGAGGGTAGAGGAGGCCGAAGGTCGAAGCGGAGGGAGGAGGAGGCTGGGGTGTCGCCGGCACAGAGGAAGAAGGCACGGATCGCAGAGGAAGGAGAAGGCCGGAGGGGAGGGAAGCGGAGCCGCGGAGTGGAGGCTAGAGGGCGCCGCCGGCGTGGAAGGCAAAGGCGTGGCCGTGGAGAAGTGGAGCCGTGGAGGGCGCCGCCACGTCATCGGTGTTGTGCGCCTGTGCCGCTGCGCACTACGGCACTAGCGCCCACGCCTGCTCAGCCAAGACTCATAAGGAGCGGAGAACTATCCACTTATCTGGATAGCGATACGGTGGATTTCAACTCAGAAGGCTTCGACATCTTGCAACGATGGTAAGCCCATAAGTTAACATATCACATGCTATTCATACTTGCACGTGATGTGTTAACTGTTCCTATCTCTACGGTTTCCTCCGAGTCTGCTTTCTGTCTTTCTAGAATAATATTGGAGGAGAGAAGAACAAGTCTCACAAGTGAGATGGTGGAGATCCTTCCAACTATGAAGGACTGGGAACAAGCTGATTCATGAATACAAGTTGTCGAATGTGTTCGAAAATCTATACTTAGATAATGACAGTAACACTGACACATAGAACAATGGTGTATTATATATGTAGAGCTATATGTTGTGCTCTTTTACTTTTGCTAAGATTTTCTCATTTTGAGTTTTTACTTGGTGAAGGTTTTAATGAGACAGCCAATTGGACATTAATAAAGTTCATTATTATATTTTCAATATGATTGTCTTATTTTTTTTTTTTCGTTTTCATGTCTACCTCTGAATTCTACATATTTTTCTAATTTTTTCAGAATTTTTCAGGTTTTTTTTCCATTCTGATGGACCAAACAGGCCACATTTGGCCCGATATGCTAAACGGACTCGTGCCGGCCCAGCCCGACACGAATGACCGATAGACCATACCTGGGCCCAGCATGACATAAATAGTAACCGGGCCAGAATATGCCGTGCCGATCCAAACCCGGACCGGGCCGTTTGGCCAGGTCTGACCATGGGCGTTCACACCAGAGCGTGACTTCGTGAGTATCTAACAAAGCAAACTGACCGTATAAAGTAGTTAGCAGCGTTCCACGGTCCACCCCACTCGACACGGCGACGCGCGGTACATCAAACTGAATGGCATGGCATGGCATTGACATTTGGCATGCCGCCACGCCTATATAAGCCATGAACATGCCGAGTTCTTGAACCACCCATGACCTCACAAGTCACCACCTCTCTTAACCACCGGCACCGTAGTTGCACTGGCAAGAAAAAACTGTGCAAGCGCAAGTGCGCAACAGAGCCGTGACGAGCATGGCACGGCGTCTCGAAGCGCTGCTGCTGCTCCTGCTGATCATACGGCTAGCCGCTGCCAACACCGAGCGGGACGCGCTGCGGGCGTTCAGGGCCGGCGTGTCGGACCCGTCGGGCGCGCTGCCGTCGTGGAACAGCACGGCGCACTTCTGCCGGTGGCCGGGCGTGACGTGCACACACGGGCACGTCACGTCCCTGGACATGTCGTTCCTCGGCCTCACCGGGACCATCTCCCCGGCCGTCGGCAACCTCACCTACCTCGAGACCCTCAACCTCAACAGGAACGCCCTCTCCGGGAGCATCCCGGCGAGCCTTGGCCGGCTGCAGCGCCTGAATTACCTCGGCCTCTGCGACAACGGCGGGGTGAGCGGGGAGATACCCGACAGCCTCCGCAACTGCACCAGCCTTGCCGTGGCGTACCTCAACAACAACAGCCTCGCCGGCGCCATCCCCGACTGGCTCGGCACGCTGCCCAGCCTCTCCATGCTCTGGCTCAGCCACAACTCGCTGTCCGGCGAGATCCCGCCGTCGCTCGGCAACCTCACAGAACTCCAGAGCCTCATGCTAGATCAGAATCTTCTGGAAGGCACACTCCCCGATGGCCTCTCGCGTCTTACTTTCCTCCAGCAACTCTCCGTCTACCAGAACCGCTTCCGTGGTGACATCGCACCTGGATTTTTTAACATGTCATCGTTGGTAGACATTTCCCTCGCCAACAATGAGTTTAGTGGGCGCCTCCCAGCGGACGCAGCCGCGCGCATGACGAAGCTTGGCCGCCTACTCCTCGGTGGGAACAATCTGACGGGTCCGATCCCGGCATCACTCGCCAACGCCTCCGGCATGGCGTACCTCAGCCTCGACAACAACAGCTTCACCGGACGGGTGCCTCCCGAGATCGGCACGCTCTGCCCGCGGAATTTGGAGATGTCCAACAACGAGCTGACGGCGACCGACGATGGGGGCTGGCAGTTCTTGGACCGTTTAACGAACTGCAGCAACCTGGAGGTTCTTTCTCTGGAGGGCAACAAGTTTAGTGGCACGATGCCAAGCTCCATTGGCAACCTCTCGAGGAAGCTTCGGGAGTTGAACCTCGGGAGTAATCGCATATCCGGGTCGATTCCTCCGGGTATCGGGAACCTCGTTGCGATGCAATCGTTGGGGCTTGACTCCAATCTCCTCACCGGCGCCATCCCGGAGGGCATCGGGAAGCTCAAGAACCTTACAGAGTTGTCGTTGCAGGATAACAAGTTAACCGGGCCAGTGCCATCCTCCATTGGCAACCTGACCCAGCTGCTCAAACTTGTGCTGAGCAACAATGCGTTGAATGGATCCATCCCTCCCACTCTCGGCAACCTACAGGATCTGACTCTGCTCAACCTCTCCGGAAACGCGCTCACCGGCCACGTCCCGAGAGAACTCTTCCACTTGACATCGCTGTCCGTGGCAATGGACTTGTCGGATAACCGGCTTGACGGCCGGCTTCCTCCCGACGTTGTCCGCCTTGGGAACCTCGCGCTCCTGAAGTTGTCGGGAAACCGCTTGTCCGGCGAGGTACCGAAGGAGCTCGGTGGTTGCCAGAGCTTAGAGTTCCTTGATTTGGACTGCAACTTCTTCAACGGAAGCATCCCGCCGTCTCTGGGCAAGCTAAGGGGGCTCAGGAGGCTGAACCTGACGAACAACAGATTGTCGGGGAGCATCCCGCCGGAGCTCGGCCAGATGTCCGGACTGCAGGAGCTGTACCTGTCACGGAACGACCTCACAGGAACAGTTCCGGAGGAGCTGGAGAACGTGACCTCCTTGATCGAGCTGGACCTGTCGTATAATCATCTCGACGGCCATGTACCACTGCACGGCGTGTTCGCGAACATGACCGGGTTTAAGATCGCCGGGAATGGTGATCTCTGCGGCGGCGTTCCGCAGCTCCATCTGCCGCGATGTCCGGCGGCCAGGCACGCACACAATGCCCGTCGCCTTCTTCAGATAGCGGCACCTGTCTTAAGCGTAGCTCTCTTCTTGGCCATACTCTTCACCGTTTTTCAGTGCCGCAAGAGAAAGCCGAGACTTGCTAAAGCTGCAGGCCCAGACGTACTTGACGGCAAGAATTACCAGAGATTCTCCTATGCCGAATTGGCGAAAGCCACGAACGGCTTCGCGGACACCAATCTGATAGGCGCAGGAAAGTTTGGCTCTGTGTATCTGGGGACCTTGCCCCTGGAAGTGAAGGGTGCTTTAGTACACGAGAACGCCGCCGTCGCGGTGAAAGTGTTTGATCTCCGGCAAGTCGGCGCCTCCAAGACTTTCCTGTCGGAATGCGAAGCCTTACGGAACATACGACACCGGAATCTCATCAGTGTCATCAGTTGTTGCTCCAGTGTCGACGCAAAGGGCGACGACTTCAGAGCTTTGGTGTTCGAGTTCATGCCTAATTACAGCCTAGACAGGTGGCTGCATCCGAAATCTGAAGAGCTCAATAATGTCAACAGCCTAAGTGTAATCCAAAGGCTCAACATCGCTGTGGACATCGCCGACGCGTTGCACTATCTCCACAGCAGCTGCATACCACCAATCATACACTGTGATCTCAAGCCGAGCAATGTTCTTCTCGGCGAGGACATGACGGCATGCATCGGCGACTTTGGCCTCGCAAAGCTGCTTATTGATCTGGGGAGCCATGATGCTGCCAACACCGAGAGCACCATCGGCATAAGGGGCACGATTGGCTACGTTGCACCAGGTAATTAAATTCCAACCTTAGTAATTAAGTTTCTCATGTATAGTGGATGCTAGTGTTTCTTAGCCAGTTTTCCGTTATAAGTTAATTACTATAACGTATTCTAACTTGCCTGAGAAAGTTCAATACTTGTCTCTAATAATGTGCAGAATACGGCACAACTGGGAAAGTGTCAACACACGGCGACGTCTACAGCTTCGGAATAACGCTCCTGGAGATCTTTTCGGGGAAGGCGCCGACGAACGACGCGTTCAGGGACGGCCTGACGCTGCACGAGTTCGTCGGCACTGCGTTTCCTGACGAAATCGAGCAGGTCCTCGACCCGGCCCTGCTGCCCGTCAAGGTATTCGACGGTGGCGCGCTCGTTTCAGTGCGCGATTGCTTGGTTTCTGCCATTAGGGTCGGGCTTAGCTGCACGAGGCGAGTGCCGTACGAGAGGTTGAGCATGAGGGATGCAGCCGCGGAGCTGCGTGCGATCAGAGATGCTTGCGCTCGTGCCTTAGGTGAATCCCAGGCGTTGGTTAAGTCACCGCCTTTTCCTTCCTTTTAGCTTGAGTGTTGGACGGTCGGTGTAATGCAAGTGCCAAGTGCTAGCTGGATTTGTGCGTGCTCAGATTTTAAACCGTTTTCATATAAGAAAGAGATTATGCGTCACTGTATACTGCTATGGATCATCGGTTGATATCGCCTCTGTGTGTGTTTTCCTTCGAAGAGATTTTCGCGCGTCACAGTTTCTGCTCTGCATCTGAAGCCTTCATCCTGGTCACCTATTTGTTGTCTTGTCAGCGATTCATGGACCAGGCCTAACTGGAAACAATCATGGGCTCCCTTTGGCAGCATCTACATACCTAGATTATGTTTATGAATTAACGGAAATATGCAAAAGCTCTATTTGTCTATGCCATTCTATGTGTATGGCACCTCCACTCCCTTTGGCCGCATCTACTAATTCGGAACTTAATTTGAAAGTAATATTTTGACCGGGATACTTTTGGGATGTGCTTCTAATAACCAACGAATGGCTAAGTGCTCTTCCTTGTTTAGATGTATTTCAATCGGAACTTTCCGCGTGGACTGGGCAACTGTTTGCCAAACTGGCTTGACGTAACTGGTAAGTGCATTGCGTGAACAGGTGAAGCTGATTCCCAACGGTGTAGGCAAAAATGGCAGGACAGTTAACTCTCCCATCCTCGTGCGTGTAGCCTATCGGCCGTATGTAGCTTGTTTTGGATCGCCTCCCACGCGAAGAATTTGTATTTATTAGGCGCCTATGGTTTGCAAATCATTTCTACATAAGGTTTTTTCGTACCACCAAACTCTCCCATAAGGTTTCCAGTGCCTTCGCGCCGAGGCGTCTCCATGGACTTCGACGTCCTCCTCCATCTCTGGCGTGGATCGAGCCGGCGGTGGCATCCTTCTCCACCCGATCGTGGGTCCACCCAGCGGCCGCCTCCCTTTCGTCGATGTGAGACTGAGCAGCGGTTGCCTCCCTCGGCCGAGATGGCCCGCTCACTACTAGAGGAGGCTAAGGGAGAGTGAGAAGAGGGAGTGAGAGGAAGAAGACAACAAGGGTAAAATAGTATTTGCACAGCCACTTCACTTCACAGCTTGACTGGTTAACAATGGCATAAAGGGGTATGTTTCAACTTTGCAATGGTATGTGAAGGAGAAATCCCTTTCCAATGGCAGATCAGGGATTCGAAACATTTGCAATGACATATAAGTTTTCCCCCTTTTAGAAGAGTAATTAAGCTCACCTTTGAAGCTCTTCGTTGGGTTAGGCTGAAATTTTCCAAACTAAATTTTCACATAGCAGAAGCCAGCAAGTGCAATCTCATAGTAGTATGTCCTACGTACCTGCCTAAATTTACAGCGACGTCGGTCTCTATAACACCCCAAAATTGGGATCTAAAAATTCCAAAGTAAAAAATATGAGATTTTTAAAACTTTTGTGTGTTATTGGTTATCAGCTTGTGTAAAACTTTGCTTAGTTGTTTTAAAGGCGATCATGCCCGGATTAGTTTCTCCAACAGAACGAATCGCACCAACGAACACATAAATAAGAATATTGAATGTTCAGTTCATGATTAAAAAAATTGGAACCTTAAAAGTGGAGTTTCAAAACTTCAAATCAAAGTTTCATATGTAGGTAAATCCTCTAAAAATCTCTAAAATAGAAATCCATGATGAGAACATATTCCAAAAATTAAGCCATGATTTTTCTCCTATTTTCCTTTTCCTCTCCTTTTTCTCTTTTCCCCTCTCTTTCTTCTCCCTCCTTTTTCTCCAGTCGAAACTGACCTTGGCCCAGTGCCACCCTCCCCTCGGCTTTCCTCTCAACCTCGGCCCAGCACATCCTCCCCGACCTCGGCCCATTTTTCCTTGAACCAGCCCACCCTCACCCCCTCTCTTCTGCTCTTTCTTCGCCGCACCAACACCGCACGTGCGCCCTGCCTGCTTCGTCCTCGCATCCCCACCGCCACACCTACCAGTACTGGTGTCGCGTAGAGATGATGCCCCCTTGTTGTTCATCGCATCATGCGTCCCTGTGCTATCGCAAAGGAGCAGGTGACCAACCCATCTCTTCGACGTCGCGTCATCCCGTTGGGACTCCTTTCGCCCTTCTCGGCCACTCTCCTTCCCCCTCTTTTTCTCCACTGAGCGTGCGCATGAAAAAGGCACCAGCGCCATTTCCGACCACTGCATTGCCATCGCCTCTTCGCTGCTCCGATGAGCTCCTCTCTCCGCCACCCGTGTCACCATGTGTTCCAGAGCATGAGCAATCTTTCCCCCATTTAATTTCCCTTTTTGTCCTCAGGATCTCATCGGCGACTTCGTCTTCTTTACTTCCGGTCAAAAGCTTCCATCTCCGCCGCCGCATCCTCTCCGGTGAGCCTTTCCCCAATTCCCTCCTCTCTACCCATCTCCTCACCTCCTTTGTGCATCCCCATCAACTCATGGCCCCCTTTCTTCACAGGACGTCGCCGCCACATGAAGGTTCCCCCGCTGCCTCGGGTCATCGCCGTCAACCAACCGCCGGCCACCTCTATCGCCCCTCCACTCTAGTAGGATCCCCTCCTCTTGTAGATACTCATGTGCACGCTGGTTAGCCGGAAGCATAGCCAGAGAGTGTAAGTTGTCGTAACCCGAAAGCCACCGCCGCTAGTAGTCGTCACGTCGTCGTTGCGAGCCACCCCAACCCTCGCCTCTGGCACCAACGAGTTCTCATGCCCAAGGAGAACCCATTTTTGGCCTTGCCGGCCGCCCCCATGGCCCGGCTCGCCAGCGATGACCACGGCCTGAGAATGCACCTAACTGCTCTATTTCGCTCCGATAGGGCCAACACTGTAGCTACTAATTACTGAGGCCATTAAGGCATCGTTAGGACAGAGAAGTCATTAGGACTGAGCTAATTAAGGCTCTGTTAGAATGACAGGTGGGCCCCTCTATCTCTCTGTGGCTCTCTCTCTCTCTCTATATGTATGTGTGTATGACTAGTGGTTTCCCCCCTCTATAGCTCCCTCTGTGTTGCCCTCTCTCACAACAACTGACCAGTGGACCCATTCCAGTAGATGGTCAGTTAGTTAGTGGATGGGAGATTGATTAGTGTTAAGCAAGGATTAAGGTACATTGTCGATGTAGGTTTCAATTACCTTATTCCAAACATCATTACCTTGAGCCTCAATGTAAGCTTGCATACGACACTTCCAAAAAGCAAAATCAATACCATCAAGCATGGGAGGACGATTCACATACCTATCCGACGCCATAGCAACCTCGCTCTGATACCACTTGTAGGATCGAATAGACGACTAGAGGCGGGTGAATAGGAGCACCGATTTTTCTTTCTTCAACCTTGAAAGGATTCAACACTACTTTGACTCCATTAGCTATGAGAGCTAAGAAGGTCAATAAGCAAGCAGCAGAAGACTTGGAAGGAATCCAATCAAAACCTTAGAGGAGAAAGACCAACAAACCAAAAGCTCAAAATCAACAGAGAAAGAACTCGAAGAGACTCATTTTTGAGGGATTGGTTTAATTACTTTTCAGAATGAATTGGATTACAGCCACTCCAAACCTGGAGGACAAAGCTCAAACACTTGAGCACCTCATAGACCTCTCCTCTCAACAGACTAGGGTTTTACAATCCTCCGTGTGCACACCCATCTCCACACAGCCAACACTACCCTATTTATATTGAAGCATAAAGTCTAGAGAAGTCATCTAAGAGGGAACCCGTGAAGCCCAGACAGAACGGGTTTTACTTGTCTCAAACTCTGCGCTGCTTGATGTGTCCCATCGCATAGTACTGTTCATATCAACACTCATGCACCAGTTGACAAGTCCTGTTACACAGTTTGCTACGCTCAGTCATCATTACCCTTTTTCAGCATGCTTGTTCTGAACATTGGTTCTCCCAACCAAATCTCAATCCTTCTCACCGTAGATCTTAGTTGACCACCAACTCAAAACCTCCTCGAGGGCCTCCTCGAGGATCTCTGCAGATCCTCCTCGAGGACCTCCTCGAAGTCCTCCGCAGGACCAACCTACACAAGCAAAGATCAAAGAACATTTTTCAGGCACAAGTTCTTCACAACTTGACCCAAGTTAGCCAAAACATGCATCATGCAATAACTATGCAAAGAACCTCAAGAACTTGACCTGATCTCAAAACCAAAACTCCAATTTGGTCGACAAACAGCACATAAGCGGTATTACCGCCATGTTATGGCTAGTACTACTGCACTGCGGTAGTACCGCACCCAAAACTGCGATCGTACCACTTCCCGGGGAAAACCAAAACTCCCCAAAACATCTTCTCTGGAAAAACCATACCGCCACCTTGCGGTATCATCGCCCTGCGGTACTACCTCCATCCAAAGTGCAGTCGTACTGCTCCATGAGAAAACCAAAGTCTCACTAACACCTTCTCTGGAATTTTCATACCGCCAAGAACGAACGGTACTACTGGCCTGCGGTATTACCGTTCCCAAAGCTGCGGTACTACCGCTTTCTATGGGAGATCAAGGCTCCCAAACACCTTCTCTGGAATAATCATACCACCATGAACCAAGCGGTACTACCGGACTTCAGTAATACCAATTCTCAACAGCGGTATTACCGTTTCACGAAAACGCTCAAAAGCCTTAGACCCGAACACCCTGCCACGTGGACGGCCCAGATTCACGGGAATGTTCGGACCGCGTGTCTTAGCCGTCCGATCTGGGCACTGTTCGGAGGTCCAAACGTTCCACTTGATCTGGATCGTCCGATCAAAATCTGACCGTCCGAAACACTTTCGGACCAAGTGACTTGCAGTAGTACCGCGCCCAACATGTCGGTACTACCGAAAAACCCGACACTTGCTGAAATCAACAATTACGACAAAACTTTCAACACAATTGCCAATTGTACCACGAATGGCAATGTATTCATCATTAACTGCCAGGACTAAAACCTCCTGGTCTAACAGGTTTGAATATGTTTTCATTGGATTTCATTTGTTTATTTTCAGACACTCTTGGTTTTAATTGTAATCTGCGTAGTTAGACTCTGCCGCTGTGATGGGACAACACTCCCAGCGGGATTGAGATTATCAGAACATTAAACAGGATCAAGGTTATCTAAACAATATAAGCAAGGCAAGCACCTCCTTTGATCATGTTGATCCCAGTATTTTAATTATTGTACTTTGTTTTGTAAAATCTATTATGCATGCGTGTATGTTATGTATGAAAATACTATGAATGGGAAATCGGTAGTTGTAATCCTATTTGCTACATATATCTCCTTGTAACATTGATCCCTTACTATTGTAACCATTAGAATATGGGTTAGACAATATGTGATGTCATTTGGGAATTTTTGAAGTGCGAATATTGCACAAATGCAACTAGAGCAATAGAATTTCTAAAAAAAATTGATAAAAGGACAATATGATAACTTGAGAATTTGGGATATTTTGAAAAGTGTCCAGAGGTGTTATCTTTGTTATTTTATGAAAATAAAATAAAAACTTTAGTCTTTAGACGCGGGCGAGTTATAATGTGTTATGATAAAGTGAGGATTTTGACTCACTAGTAGATAGGGTGGAGTTCTACTTAGTAGTCGATTAAGGACCAAGCCAAGAATCCGGGACTAAGACCTAATCGTACAACCGTATGTGCTAGGGTGGGGTAGCTGTAGCTAACTAAGTTATCGAAATCTTATCCTTGCATGACAGTAGGCAAAAGTAGTGCGCGCATTGCTGAAGGATCGGCATGCTTGATTAAGCGCGGATGCCTCACTTGACGTGTTTCCATCCAGCGAAGTGAGGGACTTGCTCAACGGGTTTCCATCCGCGTGAGTGAGGCTCCTCATTCGATGTATACTTTTATTAGTATCTTCATTATTATTATTATTATCATCCCGACAGATGAGGATAATGATTCGCAGGGCTAGTGCAAGGTTAGGACTAGATAATGTAAAGGCGTGGTCGCGAACTCTAGGCGCTTACCTTCGGTAGTGAGCGATGGCATCGACGGATCTTGAACAAACTAGAGATATTCGAACAAGCCGAGTACCACGTACTATGGGTAAAGTTGTACACCTCGCAGAGTGATAAACTATTGAATAGCGCGCGCCATGGTCATGAGCATGCTTAGTCTTGTTGGTATGGCGGTAGTTTTGTTTTCCAAAAAAATTGTCACAAAAGATTGGGGTAATGACATGGGATTCTTCATTTGTTGAGTTAACTGCCATTTCTATGGCTTTGTTGCTATGTCTATAGCGGAACTGTCATTTCTATGACTGATTTGCTATTTCTATAGCAGGACTACCATTTCTATAGTTGAACACGAATTTGTCAGTGCCATTTCTATGGCAAAACCTTATTATATTTTTGCTTACAACCGAGTAGGGTTGTGAGTGTTTGTTGTTACTTGTTCAGTTACTTTACTTATTGTCTTGTACTTACTTTTTCATAAACTGCACTTTCAAATTCCGTTGCAAATTATTACTTATGATTATTGCAAACAAACTTGGCTTTGAGCAAAAGAACTTGTAGAATAGAGCCATACATTTGACAGCCTTGCATCTAATATGATTTTTGCGATACACTACAAGTCTTGCTAAGTACACAAGTACTCAATCTTGCTATTATTGTTGGTTTAGAATTTGTAGATAAGCCGACGCCAGATGACGAGTTCTTTGCACCTAGCACCGAGGGGTTCGGTGACAGGTCTACCTAGGCCTTGTTTCCTTGTCAGTTGCCTACGGGATCGGATGGTCATGCCGCTGGACTTTTGCTTCTACTACTATGTCTTCCGCTGATATTTATTTTGTTTACTCTGATGACTATTTTTATTTGGCCGGTCGGCCAATTATTGTAATAACTGTTGTAATGACTTAAGTAGAATATCCCTTTTTACTCACTTTTGTATGTGTATGTATGGTTGTGCTTGCCAAGAGTTGTGAATGTGTGTGCTAGCACTAATCCTGGGACTAGCACGGTATACACATAAGATCTTCGGGTATTCCACGCCCGGGGGTCTGACAAATTATGTGGTAATTATACTAGTTATAGGTTGTACTTAAGCGCCATGCTAGTCTTGGTTAAGTACCGAGGTATTAACTACCCCAATCATCATCTCTTAAAATCATGAAATTGGATATGGGCAGTCATTGTTGGTAAATGACTGAGATGGTTGAGTTAATGTATTTTGCTCCTCAAAAACCCTAATAACTTGCTGTTATCACATCTGGGCGGATGGTATGATGGATGGTATGTTGATGGGTGCTAATGCAGCCCAAGGAATGTTGGTTTATGGATGGTATGTGGAATGAACCGTCCAGATGGTCTCTAAGGACTTAATCCTGTGATGACCTCTTAATGTAAAATAGTACAACCACAAGTCTATAATGGTGTTGACCCGACCAACTAATCTGTATCCACCAATGCGAGTTGTACCACTTGAGTGACCCACGAGTCGTGTCGCTGGTGTAAGCCGTCATGGACACAAGTTGGGATGCTGGCATAAGCTGTCGTGTGGTGCAAAAGGGGGTTTAGGGGCATGGTTGACGTAGGTGTGTGCGCGTAACCACTCTCAGATGAAACCTTAGCGGGTGCAACTAACACTGAGGGATGCATTGTACAGGTCTTGTGGTAATCTCCCCTTGATTCACGTGTTTAAGGAAACGTGTGTATATGTCAAGACGATTATCTCTTGTGAGTAAAGATGTACAACCTCTGCAGAGTGTAATAAATTGTTCGAACAGTCGTGCCTACGGTTAAAGGCGGACATGGGAACTTACATGAGTTAGTTCTATTTATAAAAATTTGTGGGTGGGATGATTAATGTGTTGGGCTCACCTAGCCTGTCTTTTGGATTTTTCTTGGGTAGTCATTCCCAGTGTTGTTAATAGGTGGAGGTAACCAAAATAAAAAAAAAGCATAAGGTGGAGGTAATCTCTGCTGTTATTAATATTGCACAATTATTCACTTCGGTAAAATGTGATTCAGTTAAAATTCTAAGTGATAGGACTTTCTAATATTGATAATTATAAATGTTGCTTTGAGCAAATAAAAGAACCCGAGCCATCCTTGTTAAACCTTGCCTGTATATTATTTCATCTGTTATGTTGGCTCGTGAGCACGGAAGTTGTGCTCATCCTCGCTCTTTCCCCCAAACCCTCAGAACCCGTGGATCTTGGAGATTACGCCTATTATGAGGATCCCGAAGTCGATGGACAAGGCAATAATGAAGAGTAGTTTAGTTCCTTAGTCTGGTTCTCGCCTTAGTCTAGCCGGGTTTCACGTGCTTGCGTACAACCGAGGCGGCCCAAAGAATCGGGCAAGGGGCAAAGTACCGAGGTAGCCCGGCCACGATCCCCCCTTCTCCCTCCCTCTGGCGCCCACCACTACTACTCCCTTGCTTCTTCCCGACAGACGGCCAGAGGCAGCGCCATCACCCCCCTTTCCCTCCAGAGTCCAGAGGAGGAGGCCACAGGGTACAAATGGAAGTCATGAGGCGATCTTTGAGGTCCCCCGTGGCCGGATCATGTGAGATTCTAATTTTGGCTATCCGGCCCGTGCTAGGGGTTCTGATTCATGTGGGTTCTGATGGGTTTTGGATTTGTCATTGAGTTAGTCTGGTGCGGCATGACAAGGCATAGGTGGCGGTGGATGTAGTAGCGAAGGCGTCGCCGCTGTTACGAGCCCCGAGGTGAAAACCGCTGCCCGCCACCGCCACCGCCGCTGGTGGAGGTAGCGGAGGAGGTGGTCGCTGGCGTAGGCCCAGACATGGAGCTGAGGTGCGTGTATCCTCCATTGCGTCATCTTTGCGCATTTGTGCATGTTTGCTTGTGTGCTCGAATGTTTATGTGTGTGTCGGTGTGTGTGTCCACTCGTTCGTGTGTAAGAATGACTGGTAAGGAGAGAATTGCAACTCGAGTGTTTGCTAAAATGCCTCTGAGAAGCGTCATAGTGCTTGGCTGCTCGCTCATGGATGTAAGCCTTACACTCGCTGCTGCCCGTGTGTACTAGTGCTCGGCAGCCACTCGCAGCCTACAGATGCTAATTCCATATGTGCGTGCTTCCAGATTTTCGCTGTAACTTGTGTTTGCCATCGTGTTTCTTACTATTGGTTTGTTTTGCGAGGAGTTGAGTTGGTCGAGCAAAAGACATCTCTCCTGCGCTCTTTGCTTGTCGGAGAAGCAAGTTACACCACCAATCTCCCCGATGAAATGTTCTGTGGTGGCAATCGTTGTTTCTACTCGATCCGGAGCTCGGGTAGATGAATGAAGTGTTGTATCCTTTATGTTTGAATTATGATGCAGTTTATGTGCCTATTAAAAACGCCATCTTTCATGATGTTGATGCTATTAATACAGAGATGGATCAACGCTTCAATGAGGTATCTTCGGAGTTGATTGTTTGCTTTTCTTGTCTTGATCCAAGAGACTCATTCATCTATTTTTGACAGGTTGTTAATAGTAATTCAATAATTTGGTATTTTGGTGGTAAATTGTTCTATAAACTTCATTGATGAGGTACATTTTCTACATTTGTCATGTCTTTGTATATTCACATGATGCAGATTGTAGTTTTGAGATACATTTAGTGTCATATGCTCCATTGAAAGTGATTACAACGTGTAATATATATGCCTTGATTTGTTATCGGATAATAGTATTAGTTCATTCCGCCCAACCTAAATTCCAATCCTGGGTCCGCCACTGCGTACACCATATATTATCTGAGTCCTTGGGTAATATCGGTCATACACAGGCTACCCCAGTCGCTTGCCTGTGGAGAGATGTGCTCTACCCATTTGCTTCTGCTACCGTTTCCGCAATTTATGTAATGTACTCATTTGGCCTAGTTGACCTTATTGTAAAACTCGACTCGACGCGGTCTATTTGAACTCTGATGTTTGTAATATCATGAATGGTTCGGTCTACGTTATGTATGAATTGATTCAGTGATGTATCCTCTGGGCGCTATTTACTAATCCAGGGAGTAGCGTAGTGTTTTCACAGATGTTTCTGGATTATGGAATCCAGGTCAGACAAAGCTGGTATCAGAGCATACGACTGTAGGAGCCTTAGTTAGACTGGTCGTGCCCTAAGGACTTCAGCCTTATTTACAAAAACTAAGAAAAACGTTGGCAAAATATAGCATACTTATTACTCTTACTCATCTCTCTTAGTTCTTCACTTACCTTGACTTCACTTGAGTTTTTACTCAGTTCTAACTCCCTCTCGTGTTTCAAAAAATTGTAGATGGCAACCCCGTCGTCCGATGGCCCGTGGGACTTTTTCTCTCACGGAGAAGACGAAGGTGAGTTCGTGGATATTCTCCGCCAACTCATGCAGCACCTACATTACCACCGCAAGCCTATCTTCAAAGGCCGAAAGACCCAGAACCCGGCCCAAGAGTCGTGGGCCATGGAGGTTTTCCTCTATGCCAGAGAGGGTGAGTTCATCGCTCACACCTTCAGACCCGAGACCGCCTAGAGCAGTTGTGAGGCAGCAGTCCAAGACGCAGCATGCTTCACCTGCACCTGTCTAAGCCAGATGCACGAGGATCTTCTGTTGAGTTCACCCTTCCACTACTTTCTGCCTCTCCAGGAGGGAGAGTACAACCACGAGATCTTCGTCGTCGTGTTGGAGTAGTCAGGCTAGTCTAGGTTAGCTAGCAGTGCTTGCTAGGCAGTCTTTTGGTTGCAAGCACTTTCTGTTTGCTTCTTTTGTAAACGATGTGTTTGTATCTTATGTCATGGCTTAGCATGGCCTATATGCTGTGTTTCAAGAGTCATGTAACACCTAACCCCTTAATATAATGCAGCCATCTTCGGCTTTGTATTGTACTTGATCGTTTTTACTTCGTTTGGTTTGAGTTCTTCTGTTGTGCTTTAAAGGGCTAGTGAACCCTTATATACTTCCCTCTAGTTCTGAGCCTCAGTGTTTCTCTCAGATGGCACCAAAGAGAGTAGCAGCCCAACGAAGTGGTGCCAGTCGCAAAAGGAAGATGGTAGCGCAGAGGAGCAGTCAACCTTTCTTGGCAGCTCGTCAATCAGGCAGTCAGTAGCCCAACCACCAAGAGCTCCAACTCCAACCCCGCGTCCTAGCAGGAATGTTTTCCGCACTCCCCGCCCCACCGGACAACCTGCAACCACCAACCCGGTAGCTCACCTTCACTGCTACAGTTGTAGAGAAAAAGGAAACTTCGCCAAGAGATGCACCCAGAGGAAGCAAGGCAAGGAAGCCAAGTGTGTCCATTGTGGCAACATGGGACACTATATGAACAGATGCCCCCAACGGAATCTTGAAGAACCAAAAAGGAATGCCATCACCACCAACCTTCGCCTCGACAAAGAAGAACTTATTGAGGGCACCAGCAAGGAGCAAGTTGTACCTACCGAAGTTCTACTACCAGACCCAGAAGCTTTGCTAAATGCTACATGCTTTGAATGTGGCAAGACAGGATATGTCACCCAATTATGTCCTCCAATACGACAAGTTGCAAGAGGAGCATGCTTCACATGTGAACAAACTGGACATTATTCCTACACATGCCCAATCCCCTACTGTCCCTGTTGTAAGGAACACCATCAGTCAAATAGCTGTCCCATGAACCAAGTAGCATGCACACGTTGTGGAGAAAAAGGACATCAAGCATACCAATACCATGTAAACTGCCTCAACTGTGAGGAGGATCACCAGCCAGGTGAATGCTCGATGAGTAAAGTTACATGCTTTCTCTACGAAGGACAAGACCACTACCCCAAAGACTGCTCCCTGCGCCTGTTACTGACCAAAGCAACCGAGTTGCAATGGATAAGTTTCCAAGCCGTCGTGAGACTCGTCATGAGTGAAGTTGGTAAAGACAACCAGTGCCAGACACCCTACCTTTCAAAGGGAAGTATCCAGGCTACATAGAAGTATCAGGAGTACTAATGAGTATGTTTTATGATAAATCAGTACCAGCGCATGTTCTATTTGATGCTGGAGCTTCGCACTCTTTTCTATCAAGGAAGATTGTTGAAAGGCTTAAACCGCCAACCTTTAAGTTAAAGAAACATGTTGTACTTAGTTCACCCGATGGACCCTTAACTGCTACATTACTAAGTCCCTAAGTAGAGATTACTATGGAAAATTCCAGATTCCTAGCGAACCTCTTAGTGCTTCAATCCCAAACTCTGGACATCATTCTAGGGATGGATTGGTTGGCCCGATACCAAGAAATGATAGACTGTGCCCACAGAAAGGTGGTACTCACCAAAGATCCCAGAACCACAATAAAAGTTAATGTGGACAGCTCCTCTGGTTTGGATCATGCGATCCATAACCTCGAGGAGATATCTCTAGAGACAATGCCTGTAGTTCAAGATTACCTGGAAGTTTTTTCAAAAGAATTGCCTGGCATGCCACCAGACAGAGACATCGAATTTGTGATCAACCTAAAGCCAGGAACTACCCAAATTGCCAAGAGACCATATAGGATGACCGTCGATGAGCTTGAAGAGCTTAAGACACAGATGGAGGAGTTGCAAGAAAAAGGATTCATTAGACCTAGCTCATCCCCCGGGGTTCACCAGTACTCTTCGTAAAGAAAAAGGACGGCACCGCCAGATTGTGTGTGGATTACAGAGCCCTCAATGATGTGACCATCAAGAACAAGTATCCCTTGCCCCGCATTGATGATCTGTTCGATCAGCTGTCAGGAGCAGCAGTATTCTCTAAGATAGACCTAAGGTCAGGATACCATCACCTTAAGATCAGGGCTGAGGACATCCCCAAGACGGCGTTTACCACCCGGTATGGCATGTATAAGTTTACAGTCATGTCGTTTGGCTTGACCAATGCGCCAGCCTACTTCATGAACCTCATGAACAAAGTATTCATAAAATACCTAGATAAGTTTGTAGTCGTGTTCATAGACGACATCTTAATCTACTCCAAGACCAATGAAGAACACACTGAACATCTGCATTTGGTCCTAGGGAAACTTAAAGAACACTAGCTTCATGACAAGTACAACAAGTGTGAATTTTGACTCCAAAAGATCAGTTTCCTCGGACATATTGTATCCGCTGGAGGAGTTGTAGTGGATCCATCCAAAGTACAAGCTGTGTTGGAATGGAAGCAACCAATCTCAGTAACTGAAGTGCGTAGTTTTCTCGGATTGGCCAGATACTACAGACGCCTCATTGAAGGATTCTCCAAACTGTCCAGACCAATGACCCACCTGCTTAAGAAGGAAAAGAAATATGAATGGACAGAAGCATGTGAAAAGAGTTTCCAAGAGCTAAAAAAGAAGTTAGCCACTGCACCAGTGTTAGTCTTGCTAGATATACACAGAGACTTTGAAGTTTATTGCGATGCTTCACGCCAAGGTCTTATCTACAATCTTCTTTCCATTCGCAAATTCACCCATGATAACTCATGCTCCATCGAATTTGACTCTTCTGGTTTTTCTGTCAAAGACCTGCGAACCAAAATCGAGATTTTTCATTGCAACAGCGACGACGATCTATACACCATCTCCTCCACTACACCGTCGTCCGCCTAACATGCTTCCTTGGCCGACACCAACCCCACGCTTTAGCATCAACGTTTGGGTCACCCCAACTGCGACGTCCTAGGTTCTTTGCCGCCATCATCTTTGATTTCATGTAATAAGGCTGACCATATTCTGTGTCATGCTTGTCAACTGAGCAGACACGTCTAGCTTCCTTTTGCTAGTTCTATTTCATTTACTACCATCCACTGTGATCTTTGGACCTCCCCTGTATCCAGTAATTCAGGTTTTCAATACTATTTAATCATTGTTGATGATTTCTCTCATTTCTACTGCCCCTTCCCTCTCCGGGAAAAAAACCGAAGCCCAAAACACCCTCGCATCTTTTTTCGCTTACATACACACTCAGCTTCAGCTTCCTCTTGTTTCAATCCACGCAGGTAATGGAACCGAATCATTTCTTTCGCTGTCACAGGATACATCTTCGTCGCCTTATCTGGTGACGTGGCCCGTGCGCAATTAATACACATTTACTCCTTACATTCGGTCCCCTCTCCGAGGATACTGTTGGAAATATGCCCTAGAGGCAATCATAGAGATGATTATATTTCATTATGTTCATGACATTGGATAATGTGTTATCTTGTTCCTAGAATAATATTGTTAATATTTATAATCAAGTATGTGACTTGGTTGTGAAACTCTATATTCTGCGATAATTATTCTTACACGATCCTCGGTCGTAAACATATGAGGACACATATGAATAGACTAGCATATGTATTGGTTGATGACTATGTTTCACGAGTCATAGATATGGGGATATCAAACCGATAATATGGACACATGTTAGAGAACATGATGTTGGATAAGACCCACCTTGAGACACTATTGAGATTGTTATGAATCTATGTGTCATTAGTTGGTCTCAAGCAATGATGATGTATAATCCTTAGACACGAGATCGGCATGGTTTCCTACATATGTAAGAGCACTCTTAGGGGTTGCCAAACGCTACACCGTGAATCGGGTAGTTATAAAGGTAGCTTTGGGTATGCTCAAACATGGAGAGGAATGTGGTTGTCGGATATGGGATTTGCCCTCCTAACATAACAGAGAGATGTCTGGGCCCCTCGTTGTGATCGGATAAAGAAAGTGCATGGCCATGCCACTAGTAGTCGAAGTGTTCACCACATAAGGTTATCGATACTCGATCGAGAAAGTATTGAGCAGTCCATGGATGACACAACATCTCACCGGAGTTCAACCAGATATCGTGAGGCAAAGGAGAATACATGAGTAGGTCACTTAGTTCGACCGACTCCGATCGGGTCGTATGGAGATACAAGCAAGTCGAGGGCGGTCGAACGTAATCACAGAGTGGTGAAACCAAGTCGTAAGGAGTTACGAGTTGGTCGTGATCAAATCTGAATCGGTCGTATAGAGATAGGACACGGTCGTAAGTGATGAGGACTGGTCGTATATCATATTGCATTAAGGTTCGTCCGATATAATTTGTGTGTTTTAGGAATCGATATGTTCGCTAGGAGCCGCTATCGACTCGTGATCGGAAACGGTTTTAGAATCACAACCGAACTACACATGAACCTCTGTGGTCACACACTTAACGGGTTGGAACAAACCAAGTACGAATACGATTAAAGAACGTGTTTGGATAGGATCCGCCACGAGCACTATATAAGGAGGTGCATGAATTTGTTGGGATGGGCGCGTGAAACACCACGAAACCCTAGCCGCCATCTCCTTGAGAGCTCCACCGCGGCGACTTGGTGCCGCACACCAGCGTTCGGTTGTTCCTTCCCTGGACGTGTGGATACCGAGAGGCGCTACTACGATTGTTGCGCTTGAGGACGATCCGCGATCTTCACAAGGAACCGCAGACGTTCTTTGGAGGAGACGATCGGCTCGTGAGGACATTGGACGATCGACTCGACCGTACATCGACTTCATTGGGCGTTGACGATCGACCACGACCGCTTCATCGGCGCGCTCTTCGTTGGACGCATCGCCCAATCCTTCTTCCGCCGCTCTGCGTGTCTGTTGGTAACGATCTGTGATCATCTACTTGCTTGGCATCCTGGTTCGCGTGGTAGAAATTTTTGTTTGTAGCTATCGTAGCCTATCCCGTGACCCAACAGTGGTATCAGAGCCATCCTGCGTAGTTTTTGATCTGGATCGGTCGCATATAGTTGACATGTGGTAGTAGTAGATTGGATCTATTACTGGTCGGGTCTGATAACCTAGATCGGTTCATATAGATGGAACGACCTAGACCCTGGTCGATATGATCGATCAGTTCTCGGTGGTAGTAGATGGGTTTTACGAGGAGGTATGAGCTTTAAGGATCAGATCGTTTGTTGCGCTTGTTCACGACCGATCTGATAATGATCCTACGGCCGAATTCGCCATCGGAGTTTGCCGCAAGATGTGGTCGTATCAAGGCAATAATCAGAGTGGTTCGAAATAGGGTTAATATGATTAATCCGATGATTTCCAAGGCTCGGATACGTGAATAAGATTCATGTTTCGGAAAAAGTTTTGGCCTGCGCCCTCGACAAATGAGGCCGTCTTGGGTATTCGTGCATCAAGCGCTATAGGTAGTGTGTGCTCATGTCGTCCGTTAGAATTGGATTACATGCATAACTTGTTTTTGCAGGATTGATGTGAATAGTATGACCCATCTTGTTTCATGTATGAGATGCATGTATGCTTGTAATATTCATGACTGCGTGTCATGTTAATTGTAGCCCAAGGTCTGTCTATAATTGTATAACGGCTCTGCGTGTGTCGACTTGTGATGCTTCTTTACTCCTTGTGTTTCATTACTAGTGCTATTTGAAATAATGGCTTAGTGGGAGTGCTTGGAGGAGTCCACCACTTGAAGACATGGTGAGCAGGATGCATGGCGATGGAGATTACCATGAAGAAGGGTCATGCTATATCACAATGCAATTTGATTGTCCGTGAATGCCTTTACATTTCTGTTCATTTATTTCTATACATGTTATTTTGCTTTAATTGCTTTTAACATGATAGAAGTAAAATCCTCACTTAATATTAAGTTAAATTGATGCCTCCCAAATATGCCGCACCATCCAAAGTCATGTATTTTAATGGTAGGTCTTGCCAAAGCAGAATGCCATTAACTCTCCTTGACTAGATGGGTTTGTGTCGACACTTACACGCGGCATTGGTTTAACTTAACAAGGTTATTATAACGATTGTGGACCTTGGGGCATAAAGGTTGGGTCTTGAAGCATCTGAGATCTTCGCCCAACAACAAGAGTCATATAGTTGATATGATTAGCAAAGGTTGCTTACCATTTTCACTAGTTTTCTAGCAGTGAAGCCAAAGCTCACTAGTTGATTAAATGATTATGGATCTTGAATCATTAAATGTCATAAGAGGGATATGGTGTTTAGTGGGAGTATCTTTATTAAAATTGTTTAATAGAAGTTACTTTAATGAACATATGTCTTAGTTTTTGCATATATTTTTGTTGTGGATCATGGCACCAACTGCTGTACCTACATCCAGTTTTGCTTTACGTTAGATACTTGAAAAGGAAAAACTTAATGGAACAAATTTTGCGGATTGGTCCCGCAACCTGAGAATTGTTCTCAGGCAAGATAAAAAGGAACATGTTCTAGAAGAACCAATTCCAGAAGTGCCTACGTAAAAATCTGCTTTGCTATTAAAAGCGCCTATAAAAGGCATGTGATGAGTCCCTTGATGTTAGCTGTCTCATGCTTGCTGCTATGAACTCAGACCTTCAGAAGCAGTTTGAGAACATAGAGGCCTACGATATGATCGTAGCGCTCAAGGGCATGTTTGAGACACAAGCAAGAACTGAGAGATTTGAGATCTCAAAGAACTTGTTTGGATGTAAGCTAGCTGAGGGTGGTTCGGTGAGCCCTCATGTAATCAAAATGGTTGGTTACACACAGAGCTTGGAAAAACTTGGTTTTCCACTTAGCCAAGAATTGGCTACAGATTTGATTCTTGCTTCGCTTCCTGAAAGCTATGGCCAGTTCATTTTGAACTTCCATATGAGCAGCTTAGACAAGAATCTCACCGAATCGCATATGATGCTTAAGGCAAAGAGAGGGCAAGATTAAGAAATGCAACAATCATGTGATGATGGTGCAAAAGAGTACAAGCTTCAAGAAGAAGGCTAAGACTTGGATCAAGAAAAGGGGCAAGGCTAAAGTTTCGGATGAGATCCAAACTGACAAACCTAAACCCAAGATCAAGTCCGCCCGACTCAAGAGAGTGAATGCTTTTCTCAGAAAGAACTAGGCCTTTGGAAGAGGAACGCAAGAAATACCGGCCGATCGAGAAAAGGAATGGTGGGACTAAAACTTCCACTACAGGTATTAATGTTATAGATATTTTTCTTGCTGACTCTTCTGTTAACTCATGGGTATTTGATATCGGATCGGTTGCTCATATTTGCAATTCGATGCAGAGTCTAACAAGAAGTAGGATGATTGCAAGGGGCGAGATAGATCTTCGCGTCGGGAATAAAGCAAAGGTTGCTGCATTAGCCGTCGGGACTATGCCACTACTTTTGCCTTCAGGATTTATTATGGAATTGAATAATTGTTATTACGTTCCAGCCATTAGTAGAAACATTATCTCTGCCTCATGTTTGATGGCAGAGGGTTATAAGTTCATTATAGAGAACAATGGTTGTTCTATATTTTTGAATGAAGTGTTTTATGGCTATGCACCTATTTTGAATGGGTTGTTTATTTTAAGTCTTGATGATGCATTAGTCTATAATATTAATCTGAAAAGGCTTGACCTAATGAAATAAATTCCACTTTTATTTGGCATTGTCGTTTGGGTCACATAAGTGAAACGCATGAAAAAGCTCCATAATGATGGAACTCTAAGCTCATTTGATTTGGAATCATTTGAAACATGCGAGTCTTGCACAGTCGGAAGATGACCAAGACACCTTTCACCGGTCGTAGTGAAAGGGCGTCCACCGATTAGCACTCATACATCTTGATGTGTGTGGGCCAATAAGCACGACGACTAGAGGTGGTTTTCAATGCTTCATTACTTTCACCGATGACTATAGTAGATATGGATATATGTACTTAATGAGGCATAAGTCGGAATCCTTTGAAAGGTTCAAGGAGTTCCGAATGAAATCTGAGAATCAACTTGGCAAGACAATCAAATCTTTACGATCGATCGTGGAGGTGAGTTTTAAGCCATAAGTTTGGTAATCATTTGAAACAATGTGGAATTGTTCCTGACTTACACCACCGGCACTCCACAATGGAATGGGGTGTCCGAGCGGCGTAACAGGACCTTGTTGGACATGGTTCGCTCAATGATGAGCCAATCGGATCTGCCATTATATTTTTGGGGTTATGCTCTAGAAACTGCCGCTTTCATTTTAAATAAGGTACCATCTAAATCAGTAGATAAGACACCATATGAGATGTGGACTGGGAAAAGTCCTAGTTTGTCTTTTCTAAGGATTTGGGGATGTGATGTCTATGTTAAACGTTTGACGTCTGATAAGCTCACATCCAAATCAGATAAATGCTTCTTTATAGGATATCCTAGGGAAACCAAAGGATATTATTTCTACAACCGAAGAGGACAAAGTTTTTGTTGCCGAAATGGTGTCTTTTGGAGAAAGAGTTTCTTTCAAAAGGAGTCGATGGAAGAAAGGTGCGACTCGAAGAAATTCGGAAACATCCGAAAACGTTTCAACTCCTCTTGAACATCTCTTGGATGAACAAATTGTTGTTGAACACAGAGACAAGGCACCGACCCACGTAGATCGCGTCAATTGCCTACAAGATATGGGCATGACATATTATTATTGAATAATGGTGAGCCTAAGACTTATGAGGAAGCGATGATGGACTCAGACTTTGAGAAATGGCTTGGAGCCATGAAATCCAAAATAGATTCCATGAGAGAAAATCAGGTTTGGAACCTGGTCGATCCGCTTGATGGTGTCAAAACCATTGAGTGCAAATGGATCTATAAGAAAAAGATTGATATGGATGGAAATGTTCACATTCATAAGGCTCGACTAGTCGCAAAAGGTTTTCGACAAGTTCAAGGAGTTGACTACGATGAGACTTTCTCACGAGCGATACTTAAATCTGTTGGATCATTCTAGCAATTCTTGCATATTTCGACTATGAGATATGGCAAATGGATGTCAAAACAGCTTTCCTTAATGGAAACCTAGATGAGGATGTGTACATGACACAACCTGAAGGTTTTGTCGATCCAAACAATGCTAGTAAAGTATGCAAACTTCAAAAGTCCATTTATGGATTGAAGCAAGCATCTCGGAGTTGGAATATACGTTTTGATGAGGAGATCAAAAGGTTTGGTTTAAATCAAGAACAAAGAAGAACCTTGTGTTTACATGAAGGTTAGTGGGAGCGCACTTGTTATTACGATCTTGTATGTAGATGACATACTCTTGGTCGGAAATGACATTAGATGCTAGAATCATTAAATCTTCATTAAGGAAAAGTTTCTCAATGAAAGATTTAGGAGATGCAACATATATCTTGGGAATAAGGATCTATAGAGATAGATCTAAAAGGCTAATTGGATTAAGCCAAGAAATGTACATAGACAAAGTGTTGAATCGGTTCAACATGCAAAATTCAAGAGAGGATTCTTGCCCATGGCTCATGGCATTAATCTTAGCAAGAATCGGTGTCCTCGACCAGCGATGAGCGAGACAAAATGAGTGATATTCCATATGCTTCGCCATTGGATCTATCATATACGCCATGATATGTACACGACGGATGTATCATATGCTCTAAGTGTCACGAGTAGATACCAAGTCGATCCGGTGAATGTCTTTGGACGGTAGTGAAAAACATTCTTAAGTACTTAAGAAGGACTAAGGATGTGTTCCTAGTTTATGGCGGTGATGAAGAGCTCGTTGTAAATGGTTACACCGATGCAAGCTTTCAAACCGACAAAGATGATTATCGTTCGTAATCTGGTTTTGTATTCATTTTGAATGGAGGAGCGGAGTCGAAAAGTTCAAGCAAGAGGCGGTTCTTGATTCCACGATGAGGTCGAGTACATTGCGGCTTCAAGTCGCAAAAGAAGGTGTTTGGATAAGGAATTTCATTCTTTGAATTGGGAATGGTTCCGAGTGCCTCGAGCCCAATGGATCTCTATTGTGACAACAATGGAGCCATTGCTCAAGCCAAGGAGCCTAGATCCCATCAAGTCCAAACATATACTCAAAGCGTTATCATCTTATCCGCGAATTGGTGGATAGAGGAGATGTCAAGATATGCAAAGTTCATACGGATTTAAATGTTCTTGATCCGTTGACAAAGCCTCTCCTGACCAAAGCATGAGGCGCACACAAGAGCTATCGGTATTAGATACTTAAATGATTGACTCTAGTGCAAGTGGGAGATCATTGGAAATATGCCTAGAGGCAATCATAGAGATGATTATATTTCATTATGTTCATGACATTGGATAATGTGTTATCTTGTTCCTAGAATAATATTGTTAATATTTATAATCAAGTATGTGACTTGGTTGTGAAACTCTATATTCTGCGATAATTATTCTTACACGATCCTCGGTCGTAAACATATGAGGACACATATGAATAGACTAGCATATGTATTGGTTGATGACTATGTTTCACGAGTCATAGATATGGGGATATCAAACCGATAATATGGACACATGTTAGAGAACATGATGTTGGATAAGACCCACCTTGAGACACTATTGAGATTGTTATGAATCTATGTGTCATTAGTTGGTCTCAAGCAATGATGATGTATAATCCTTAGACACGAGATCGGCATGGTTTCCTACATGTGTAAGAGCACTCTTAGGGGTTGCCAAACGCTACACCGTGAATCGGGTAGTTATAAAGGTAGCTTTGGGTATGCTCTGAAACATGGAGAGGAATGTTTGGTCGGATATGGGATTTGCCCTCCTAACATAACAGAGAGATGTCTCTGGGCCCTCGTTGTGATCGGATAAAGAAAGTGCATGACCATGCCACTAGTAGTCAAGTGTTCGACCACATAAGGTTATCGATACTCGATCAAGAAAGTATTGAGCAGTCCATGGATGACACAACATCTCACCGGAGTTCAACCAGATATCGTGAGGCAAAGGGAGAATACATGAGTAGGTCACGAGTTCGACCAGACTACCGATCGGTCGTATGGAGATACAAGCAAGTCGTGAGATCGGTCGAGCGTAATCACAGAGTGGTCGAAACCAAGTCGTAAGGAGTTACGAGTTGGTCGTGATCAAATCTGAACTGGTCGTATAGAGATAGGACACAGTCGTAAGTGATGAGGACACTGGTCGTATATCATATTGCATTAAGGTTAGATTCGATATAATTTGTGTGTTTTCGAATCGATATGTTTTGCTAGGAGCCGCTTCGACTCGTGATCGGAAGCGGTTTCGAATCACAACCGAACTACACATGAACCTCTGGTCACACACTTAACGGGTTGGAACAAACCAAGTACGAATCGATTAAATGGCGTGTTTGGATAGGATCCGCCACGAGCACTATATAAGGAGGTGCATGAGGTCATTGGGATGGCGCGTGAAACACCACCGAAACCCTAGCCGCCATCTCCTTGAGAGCTCCACCGTGCGACTTGGTGCCGCACACCGACGTTCGGTTGTTCCTTCCCCGGACGTATGGATACCGTGAGAGGCGCTACTACGATTGTTGCGCTTGAGGGCGATCCGCGATCTTCACAAGGAACCGCAGACGTTCTTTGGAGGAGACGATCGGCTCGTGAGGACATTGGACGATCGACTCGACCATCGCATCGACTCATTGGGCGTTGGACGATCGACTCGACCGCTTCATCGACGCTCTTCGTTGGACGGATCGCTCCAATCCTTCTTCCGCTGCTCTGCGCGTCTGTTGGTAACGATCTGTGATCATCTACTTGCTTGGCATCCTGGTTCGCGTGGTAGAAATTTTTTTTTGTAGCTATCGTAGCCTACTCCGTGACCCAACAGATACATCATAGCGTACTCAACAGACGTAACTCGTCGTGTCTAATGTGGGCATTAAAGCTTCCTCTAATGTTCTTCCTTCTGAGCTAGTTGTGCCCTAGGATTTACTGTGCTAGTTATTTTTTTAAAGGGCCTCTTAACCTTTGATTTCACTAAACCACGAAAGTGCATGGTGACAACTTTTACAAGAAAGCCAAGAAAAGAAACGAAAACTACAACATAGTCCTGCACACACGGAGATACCGAAGCTCCTTGAGTTCATCGGCATGGACTCGTTGCCGATTTCGCCGATAGTAGTGGATGAGGTAGGAGACCACCTTGACGCCAACCTTGCGAGAATGTCGATCGCCGGGTATAAGGGTGATGGCCGACGCAGACCTTCTGAGAAACAAGCCGCAGATTTATTATAACGGCCGGCCTGAATCTGCTGATCAACGTATGCGGTGGTACATAAGCTGTTACAGTAAGAAAGACTAGACAGTAGAAACAGAGACCTTGCTATAAAGCTAGATAGTAAAAACAGAGACCTTCGGTATCTGCGAGAATGACTGGAGGATGGAGGATCCTCGGAGAGGGAACCGAATGCAAGGAGTAAATGTGTATTAATTGTCTAAAAATCTGGGTCTACCCTATTACATGGGAAAGATGTCTATTTATAGCCTTCTGATAGGGTATATGAGATTACAGATCTACCACTAAAAAGATACTATGCCCGTAAGGGTTGCAGGGGTTTTTCCTACCTCTACACGTAGCCTCCGGTTCATAGTGGACCTTCCTATCCTGGTTCATCTGGCTGGTACACTTAGTCCACTGATGTTATCCTCCCTTCGGCATGCGCCATGTGTAACTAGGGCGCCGGGCTCCAGGCACCCTTCCGCTGGCTCCCCTTGGTGGGTGCTCCTCGAGCAGCTCACTCCCCCGAGCTCGTAGCGCTTTGTCGGTGGTTTGGATGCTTTCGCCTCGCTTCCGAAGTATCCGTCCTGCTGAACCACGCAGTCGCCCTGCGAGCCTTCTTTTGGGCTTCAGGACCCCTCCGAAGGGGTACCTGGTACCCTAGGGGCCGTCCCTGTCTTTCGTGGTGGTCTTCGCAGGGTCGCTGGGCAGGTGGGGCCGCGTCTACGACATACGCCGATAATGATTGATAGGAAAGGTAGCAACTTCGAATCTGGCAACAGCAGTAAGTAGCTGTAATATCAAGAAAAAATTTAGATCCTGGCAATGTCATGTTTATTTTTATTTTTAATTTGGTGGTAATACTTAGCAAACTGAAAGTGTTATCAGCCTATCAGGTGTTATGGACCCCTTCTTCGGTCGGAAGTATTCTCGTCGTTCCAACTCGGAGTCTCGCTTCCACCTTCTTTCTCCCCTGCGACATGAACTCAAACCAAGCCGTATCATCAGGTGGTTAGGCCATCATAATCACTGTAACGGAATTATTGCGTGCTAGAAACCAACGTTTCAAGTCAAGAACAGCTCATTCCCGTTATCGACCAAGGTACATCTTTCCAATCTATTCCATGTCCAGGATCAACAATTAACATACTGATTGATGCTAACCTTAACCCAAAACATGCTCATCTAGAAGATAGGAAAAACAATAATAATTGGAACTGTTAGAGATATATTAGAGATAAGGAATATGGTGTTAGAAATATATTAGAGATAGGAATATCTTTGAATTCCTTATTTGTTATTTGTATTGCTTTATCTGTATATGGCATACACTCCTTGTACACCCTATATATATATTGCTCATTGGATCTCTGAATATATACACATAATATTCATAACATGGTATCAGAGCCAAGTTAGGTTTAGGGCTTACTCTAGCCGCCGTCTCCTCTAGGCTCTCATCGTTTTCTGCTCCCACCGCCGCTGCCCCCGGGAGGACGGATCTTTGTTCCGGGGGGCAGCCACTTGTCGCCGCTTGGAGCCGCTGGTCTTCCTCGTCGAGCGACTCGAAGCCATTGGCTTGGCCCTGCCGTCGCCCGTCGAGTGTGCCGCAGGTCTTCCTCGTCGAGCAACTCGAAGCCGTTGGCTTGGCCCTGTTATCGCCCGTCGAGCGTGCCGCCGCCGCAGGCGCATAACGCGCCGCCGCCCATCCGACCGGCGGATCGCTCCCTCGACGCCGCAGCGCGCCATCGCTGCTGCCTTGTGCACGCCCGCGGCCGCCACCGCCAAAGCCGCCAGCGTACACGCCGCCGGATCTGCTCGTTCGACGGCGCGGCATTCGCTTTCGATGGCGCGATCCTCGGCTCTTGAATATCTCTGCTTGCCGCCGACTCCGCCCAATCCTCTGGCTCTAATCTGCGTCGACCGCCAATCCTGCTGTCACCCTCTCTTCTTGGAACGCCGCCGAGGCGCCATTGTCTTCCACCGGTCTTCCTCTCTAGTGGTTCCTCGCTCGGTTCAGAGTTGGTTTTGAGAGGCTTCGGTTGGATAAATGTCGGCTCCAGAGCCTTCGGTTGGATAAGTCTTCCATGATGTAGTCTTGATTGCTGCTAGAGTGCTAGCTACTTTATGTGATTGGCTCGGCTGCTGCTCTACATCTCGAGGATGGCTATTAGGATTGGGATGGTTGTGCTTGAGCATCTTCTTATTGGGTCGTTTGTGCCTTGTCATTTGACTGCATGCTGTTAATGCTACTGCTAGCTATTCTTCGGCTACTGCTATTCTGCTGCTGCTAGTATCTGCTGCTAGTTATCTTTAGGCTTTTCTTCCTTTGTGTCTTTTTCTACCGCTGCATTCATCCAAATCTGTATCACTCAAGTTTTGAGTTTGTCTAAGCCATGCGAGTCCATAAATTTATTGTCAGTCATAGAAGCATAGGAATTCTTTTTGCATGGCAGCATCCGCTGTTCTTTTCTTCGAGCCGCTGCAGATCCGTCGCCCCAAGCTTTTAAGGCCGCTGCGTTTCTTTGTGCACTGCGTCTCTATTGCGCTTCTTATGTACTATGTTTTTATTGCACTTCTTGTGCACTGCGTCTCTATTATGTTTCTTGTGCACTGCGCCGCCGCCGTCTTGGGCTTCGATCCGCGCTGCCATGCTTATATCTATTCCTATTCGGCTTGATTTGACAATTTTCTCTATTTTTGTTGGTTTCATCATCTTCTTCGTCATGTTGCCGCGGTTGACTTTGCTCTCGCACCTTGTGCTATATGGCCTGTCTCATGACCCCGGATAGGAGGAGATCTTTTATCGACATATTTTCCAAGAGTTACATGCTACGACGACATTATCAAGACTCAAACTTTGGATTTTTCATATTTTAGTGTCAACCCATTCCAAATGCAATGCTATTGCATACGTCTTGCATTTGAGGGGGGTTGTTAGAGATATATTAGAAATAAGGAATACTGTGTTAGAGATATATTAGAGATAGGAATATCTTTGAATTCCTTATCTGTTTTTTGTATTGTCTTATCTGTATATGGCATGCACCTCTTATACACCTTATATATATTACTTATTGAGCATCTGAATACACACACATAATATTCATAACAGGAACATCTAAGCTGCAGGAATTCATTGAGAAGAAGTAACATTACTACGACAATATATAGTACAACGAGAAGTCACAAGAATATATCACCCTCTAGGTAAGTACTAACCGTCCTCCCTGTTTGGAATTTGGAAACGTAGGACGCTCGTAGGAATTTCGTAGAAAACCTCAAGTTCAGCCATTCCGAACTGGCTTGAAAGAATGGCTTGAAAATGCCGTGTTATCGCCGTTCCCAATGTGTAAGCAGCTGCCAAAATGGCGAGGGACCAAGGACAGTCCACAGAGACGCATACGAATACGTACATACAGAGAGAGGGGACAGTGGCGATCGAGGGCAAAACGGCATCGTCACGAGGGCGTCGAGGGGTGGGCGCGCGAGGGACCATGCTTGAAAGTTTTAACAACCCCATGCATGGCTCGTGCAGTCGTGCGACGATCTTGTCTCACTTCGCCCCCTTTGCCTCCCAGCAGCGCCAAAGTGCCATTGCCATGACATACATGCCAACATCATCACCATTCTTATCTTCCTTGCTTTCTTGCTAACTTGAGCATTTGGGTCAGAAGATTTTGCTGGTGTGAGAGGTTGAAGCTGCCAGCATGATCTGGTTGATGAGCACCACTCCAACTTAGAGTTATGACATCCTCTGATCCAAAATTTCCATGGAGTGGCAATTGGCAAGCCTCATGTCGTGGGTGCTTCAGGAGGTATATATGACTTTGATTTGTGGAAGAAGCCTTTAAGGTTGTCTAATGGAGGCTTCCAATTGGTTCCATCAGATCATGTTGCAGCTTCACTCTCTCGCCACCACCAAAACATCTCGTGGAGGCTGCTCATCAGTTTCTTCGCCGGTTTGTGCTTGTTTAAAACATTGTGCATGAAAGTTGGGCTGCTAATATGTTCTTGTTTTGCCCTACAACATAATTCTATTTCTGGTCTAATCGTCTAGTATTGCTTGAATTAGATAGTTACTGATTTCTCAGCAGGTCATCAGTATAAGCTGACATGATGTATGATTCCAACTTCTTTCCAAACTTCAGCTCTTTTCCTACAAAACAAAGCTTATTGCTTACATAATTTTACCAGGATCTGAAACACAAGAAAAGGCGATAAAGAAGGACAGTATTTATTATCTCATAACAATTAAGCATGCATCAGTTCTGTGCATTTTCTTTGCACCACGAATTCTTCTTTTTGTACACGATCTAGTATATTCCTATGTAGCTTTCTATAGTTGATACATTAATGTCACTAATAGAATAAATTCCTTTTTTTTTCTTGACTCTCGTTGTGATTTTTTTCCCTGATATATCACCAAGAATTTGTGTTCCACAGACATTTTTAGTTCATTCAAAACTTGCTTATACTATCTTTAGCATCATCAAGGCAAGAACCATAAACCCTTCAGCTAGATGTCGCAAGCAGAAGTTCATGCCATGTTGGGACAAGGAAGAGAGCACAAGTTGTAATTTTCTTTACCGTGTCATGGAAAGATACAGAGAATGTAGTTTCAGGAAAAGGGTAGAAAGAAAATTCTTGTAAAAATTGTGTTAAAAAATTTCTTGTACAAATTAAGTATTGCATCAATGGGAGAAACAGACAGCTCCCTGCCAGATCATCCTAATTTATATACTGTAGGCAAAGCACTGGCTGCTTGCCCGCTTGCAATGGTTCCGAATTAGAGTATTTCTAGGATTCTTTCATTTGTCTATCTTGATTGTGGTTTAAAACATATTCAGGTATAAAAACATCCTATGTCCTCTCATGATCATCTTCTTAAACGTGGAGCGACATCTTTTTCCAAACAAGCAAATTAACTGAATCTCATTGTATGAACTAGCTATGAAGTCGTTGCAATCATTTTGTAGTACAAAACAGGGTTTTGAAAACCGGTATCAAGATGTTGGGGGGTTTGCGAATTTCGGTCAAAATTTGCAAATCAAAATTTTATTTTTAAAAAAACAGCCGAAAATCTTTTGAAAATATCGACCGAAATATTTGAAAATAAATTTCGGCACAAATTTCTTCTATATTTGACAAAATTTTCAGAACTCGGTGAAAACCGGCTGGTATTTTTAACCCTGTACAAAAAATTTTAGGCATGAACTGCGTTTTTTTTATCTCACATCGAAAAGTTAATAGTATGACTATAACAGATAGGAAACTAAAAGAAACACGATGTCATGAAGGGTAATAAGCCATGGGCGATGTCGGCGAGTTGTACACATGGGCATGTAGCCTGGGGGACACGACCATAATAACATCACAGATTAGCGTAACATATCTGCATGTGCAAATGGGATCCTTGCCTCCGAAAGGCCGTGCAGTGTCCATATAGTTCCATACTGCATTAACTAGGATAACATATGATAAGATTCTTTTATTTGTGACTAACGGCGACACAGATCGTGCTAGGTTCAGGCCCAGTACCATGCACATTATACGGTTAATAGTCTTCGTCCTTACTAAGACTATTGCATATGTAAATAACTACGAGTCCTTATATTACAATGTGGTACAAAAAGCATAAAAAGACTGAATGAATTTACAGAAGTTCAGAGGGGGCAAAATCCTCTTGTTTCAATTATAGAAAAGATGGAATTATCTAAGAAATGTAGTGATGTGATCTAATCCATCTAGGGTCTATCAGTGTTTCTGTGCTATTCAAGTGCCGGCTAGGGCAAGGTGGCCTACTAATCTACTATGCTATAGAAAAGAGATTCAAAGACAACCAGCCATACGGTCAATGGCATTTTTCAGAACCACATGTTTCTTAGATCCAAAACCACATGATTTGTAGTAGCATTTTGTACCTAAAAGAAATGCTAACAGAGGCATTTATAATTCCCTACTAAAGAGTTATCTCGCTGAATCAAGCCTATGAATCCATTTTAATTCCTCATTTAGCAGTGTATCAATCGGGAAAGACCATGTGCACCGCGTTGGTAAAGCACTTAGGTGTGGTGGTTGTGGTCACAAGTTCAAGCCACATAGAATCTCAATTTAATGACGTGTCCCTTGTTTAACACCTTAGTATTCCACGAGGGCTGTCCTTAGACATTGAGCTTCAGTGCTGCCTCTTAAGTCTCAAGTGGTCACGGACAACCTGCAGCCAGGGCGGACCCAACAGGAGGCGGTTGGGGCGGCAGCAGCCCCTACCTCTGACCAGACCCTGGGTATCTTGTAGCACCGGCATCTATCGGTCATTCACTATAACAAAATAGTCATCTATCGGTCATTCACTATAACAAAATAGTCTACTAGAGACGTTTTTATTTAGATGTTTTTTTTTATTGTGTCTCTACATCCAGAATCAGGTAGCACATAAAGACACTTCTTAAGACGTTCTAAAATACGTCCCAACATTTAGAGCCTAGCCTATTTAGCAAACCCTAAGTACCATGATAACCACTCCGGCATGACCACTCTCCCATGATCCATCCAATGGCCATGACCCGCGTCCGGATTGTGGAGGCTTCAAAATCCCAAAACGCAAATAAAAAATCGCCGAGAACCAAAACCCATCCACTCCTCCTTCGGCGATGGTGGCTCAAGAAGACGACGGGTTTATTATTGGCCCCTTGCTAGTTATCTGATGGATCCGTAGTGAAATGGTAAGCATGAACAATAATGTCTTGCCAAAAAAATATTTGCTTATTAGCCATATCTCGGTTCTATGGTCTGCACTGAACTTTGGGTGGACCTATTATGGCTCTATGTTTTTCCTTGAAACTTGAGAGATGCAAATTAAACTCCACTGCAGATAATCCACATCGATGGGTCTTAGAGCCAATGTGGCTCAACTGAACCATCTATTGTAAGTTGTAACTATTGGTTATAAAAGCTCAAAGAATGTACATGTTGAGGATTTGGCATATTCGAACATCTGATGTGCCAAACTGCCAATTATTGTGTTTGTTGTAGCTTGTTTAATCTTTATTGGTTTGACTTCTCTGTACAAGCTCATTCTTGCAAAATCTGCTTATGTGATCTGCTTTTGATGATTCTCTGCTGACCATCTTTATTTGACGTGCTTAATTTGGTTGCGTGAAATTCGGTTGAAATTTGAGTGGCATGCCGATATCCTAACAAAAGCGTATCAAGATGCTTGTTTTGGATGCCCTCTTTCTACAAGTTATCTGCACAATTCTAACCTATCTGCACTCAATCGGTTACTTTACGCGTGTGATGATTCATCCACCTTTTCACATGACCAATAGTAGAGAGGAAGCACAATTCCTCTAAATGATAGCAAGCCTCGGACTAAAGCAAGAAATTTGGTGGGAAATTCTTTCCTTCTTCGCAAGAGAACTGTTTTGGTAATCTTGCTTCGAAATCTTGCTTTAACTCTGAATCTAGTAAAAGTTTTGTAGCAGGATACCTTGTTCGCTCTACTAATCTTGATGGGCAAGGATTATTGAGCTGTGTGGAAGTTCTGCAAAGGATCTTGGCGATTCTGGTGTTTGAAGCCCATGCCAACACGGTGAAGGTGAAGAAGGTACGGCCGTTGATAACTCCATGAAGGATGTTTTGGAGGATCAAAATTGAATCTGAGAAGAACCCGACAAAGCGGGCTTTCCGTTTGCTCCAACCACAAGTGTATAATGAGATCCTTGATCGATTCAAGTGAAATAGTTGATAGCGATCCTGCTTTGTCTTATGAATCATCTGGGCTTAAAGATCCCGTTGAAGAATTAGTAGGTGGTAACAAGAAGGGTTCAAATGCCCAAGAGACTTGCCTGGTGATGTGATTTCTGAAGAGGCAAGTTAATCTCGATCCACTGAATCAAAGAGCACAGACAACGGTATTTACAATAATGAGGATATTGATGAGGTCAGTATTTTTTCTTGTGAGCATTATTCATTCTGTTAAGATATTATTAAGATATAGTTAATTACTTAGTAGTCATATTCTTTGTACTAGTCTTGAATTAGTCCTATATTATTTTTTTATTTGGATTTCGCAAACACATGTGCTCTATGTACTTAATAAATAAGTTTATCACTGAACAGGTACCAAGCTCTGTGATTTGGAGGTGGATTAGACTGCTTGTTCCTGAAGATGCCACTGACGTCGCTGCTCTCTAGCCACTCGTTGCCTGATTCAGTTGTAAGATTTGTAGGATTTTTTTTTGTGTGTTTGCACCTTTGTATGTGGATACTAGATTTAGTTGTTAACTCGATTCAGTACACAACAGAGTATCTATGTTTTTTTTCTGGTTTTTTATTATATATAGACAATGTAATTCTACATTTCAAATGGTTTTACCTTAGATCTTCTGAATCATTGTAGTTTAACTAGCGATAAAATATTTCTACAGAATAAAATAAGAATGGACATCTCTAGCTCAATATAAATACGTCTATGAATGCGTATCTATGTTTCTTGGCACGCAATAAAACGGCACTAAGGAGAGTAGAGACGATATGGAAATGCATATATGAAAGCGTCTCTAAGCTTGCAGAGACGCAATCTAAACGACTCATATCATTATAGACGCGCTTACTAATATGTCTCTATAATCTTTGACACGGTACGTGGAGAGGCGCTCTAGAGACGCTTTACAAAAACGACTCTACAATGCTATAGAGATGATTGAAAACGTCTTTAACCCATAAAATAAGCATCTCTATAGGGCTTTTGTGTTGTAGTGATTAGAGAGGAAATAAGGTTTAGAGGTAGAAAAAGACTAGGATTCTATGAGCACCCTCTTCATTTTAATCCTGAGTCCGCCACTGCAACAACCTTGTCCAGGGCTCGTTTTGGTGCCAACTTAAAATCAGCAGGATGAAGACCACCACTCTCATAATCAACAACCACCTCCGATCCTCCACTCCATCATGCTCGCGAAGGTCTTGCTACCACCGTGGCACCGTGCGATTCCTTCCGAACCACCTCGAACTCTTCAAACTATGGGAATAAACATGTCTGATGTAAGCATGATTTGCAGAAAGCTTTCTCACCTTTCGTCTTCCATGCTTGCAGCTGACCTCTTGTTGGTCCGTGCTGAGGAGCCACACGTCCAACTCCGGCGAGCAGCATGGCGGCGACCTGCATGAACCTTGCTACTACGGACCCGTATGTGTTCTTGCAGCACCTTTTACTGTATCCTTGCACGGTGTGCTTCTTCCAGCAGTGTCCGTGGCAATTGCCAGCAGGGATTAAAAATATAGGCGGTAACCGGCCGTACCCGCTAGACGGTTAAGAAAACGTCTGGAAAATAGTGATTTTATACTAATTTGAATGAAGTCTTGATGTCAATGTTTTTAGAAGACCAAGCAAACACAATGTTTTGAGGACAGCTGTAGAATTTTTAAAAATGAAATTGCAAGCCGGACTAGACCGGAAACGGACCGATATCCGGTAAATTTTCCGAATCCGGTTTTCTGATCCTTGATTGCCAGTAACCGGCTGCATGCGTAGCGGCAATCTATCAGAAGCGGCGAAGCTGATTAGTTTGGTAGCCAACTGCCTGGCCTGTGAATTCAATCACAAAAGGCAGATAAAATGTGGGTAAATTCCTCTTCTATTACAAGAAAAGGGTTTTGGCTTCGGCGGCCACTTCCTTCCAGAGAGAATCTGCAAGCAACACGCCAACGTCTCAAAGAACTGCAGACCTGCAGTACGCGAGCTCGCCCAAGATGTGGTTGAGAAATCCGTGAAGCGCCAATGAGTTGGCCCGAAAGTGTATCACCAGTGGCATGTGTCCAAGCATACGATGCGTACAAAACTGTACAGGCTTTGATTCTGATTCTGTGGAAGTGCTCAGCAGAAGTAAGCCACTCGGCGCCAAAAACAACAAGACAGCGTAACAATCATCGCAGCAACGACCGCACGGTAACTACAGTAAAGGGTTGCAACTATATGACAAAATATAACACATTGCCGGCCGGGAACTTCTCTCATGCCGAGGGAAGTCAAAAGCTTATTCACTGCTCATCTACCTGAAGAGAAGTCTATTTCAAGCTAAGATAGCAGACGATCCGCTTGCATTCTTACACCAAGTTCTGAACAACAAAACGGCATAAAGCTAGGTAACCGCGTCATGCCACCACCGGCCTATGCATCGTCAAGAGCAAGGACTCCTGTGAGGGTCTTGCCTTCCAACAACCAGTGAAAATCTTATCGGTTTATTTTTTTAACGGGGGACCGGTAAGGCCGGTTACCACGAAAATCGGAAATTTCGGCCGAAATTTTCAATTTTTTTTTGAATTTTTGGGATTTAAAATTTAAAAAAAATCAAATTCAAACAAAATTCAAGCAAATTCGAAATTTTTTGGACAAAATTCATCAAAACCGATTTTTTTTTTGCCGGTTTTAATTCCTACCGGTTACCGGTAACCAGCGAAACAACTCCAAGCTCGCGCCACCTCCGGTTGAAATGTGGTTCATCTTGTCAGCCAACCCAGCCTTCTCGACAGCAGCGACAGTCACCGCCTCCAATGATAGTTGTAACGCCTTTTGCGGTGATATCGGCCAACTTCTTAGCAATTGCCTGAAGAAACGCAAATGTTTAGGTACAAAACACAGACACACATAACTACGGATTAACATATGAGTACTTACATCGGTACCAGTTGCAAACTTCTCAAACTCGAAGACTCCCATTGGCCCATTCCAGATGACAGTCTTGGTAGTGTCCAAAGTTTCACTGAAAGTCTTGATGGAGTCCGGACCAATATCAAGGCCCATCCAACTATCAGGGATAGAAGATGCAGGAACAATCTGCAAATGATGTCAGGTGTCAGCATGAGTATAAGATAGCTGGACAAGAATTCTATTTCCAAATTATGTAGAATATGTATTGCTGATTTTTGCATCCATCTACCAGGCAAACACATTGCCAGTATTTGCCAAACATGCAAAAATATAATTTGAGAAAAATGCCCATGTAGTGTTGCCAGGGTATGAATTACATGACCCATTTCAACAGAATCTTGTTGGTGCAGGTACCACATTATGTTGTTATACATGATAATTCAGCGAGACACTGTAAGGCTCACATGATACTTGCAATAAATTGATACTCTAATGCAACCTCATTAATAATATAAGTGAGCATACCTTGCTCTCAGCAGTTGCGGCAAACTTGTCAGCTACTACAATCGCAGCAAATGGCTTTTTTGGGTTGGCAACAGCCCCAACAAGATAGTCAAGTTCCTGGAATGGTGAGAATTGTTAGTTCAAATTTGAAAAGGACAACATATTTCAAAACTTCTAAAGGTCCTAGCTAGACTTCATTGTAAGTTATGAAGAAAAAAACAAGCAAGCTGTAACACAGGACCAGGGCACTTCATTTTTTTTTTTTTTGCTATGTCAAGCTTAGAGCCCATCCATGCCTTAGTCATCATAAAGCTTTCCAAATCTTCGTTGATGTGTACTTCGTTCCTTCGCTTTCCAAATCTTCGTTGTGTAGCATCAAGGGCCCCCTATCCTGTTCTTTATTCCGTGATCATTTCAATAAAAAAAAAGTTCGATCATTTGTGCTGATCCTTTCTAATTACTTCACTAAGGGCTGTGGACAATATTCCCGGTCTGCACAACATTGTGTCAAAGAACATGGAAAAGAACTAGCTGATTAGGAAGGTTTTTGTGCCACCGAGATTTTTATGCGGCCACTTTGAAGGCGTGGAGCTGGTGATCGCGGACTTTTTCATGTCAGCCCAGAGGGCCCAGACCGATTATTAAGAGGCCGCGTGGCCAGCAGGAACGCGTCAAGCGGGCCAGCGCGAATTTTATGCCTACGGCTCGCGCAGTCGCGCGAGAGTGGACCAGGTCAGCCCGACCGACGCGGCGGCGCGGTGGAGAGTGCGGCTGCGAACGCGAATACCTTCATCGATGCCGTGGAAACGGCGCATGGTCCATTCGTTGGCCGTCAGCGCCGCAATTAATGAACAGGGCAAAAATAGGGGCGCCATTCAGTGGCGGAGTCAAAAAAAAATTCAAAGCCTGGTAAGCCACAAGCTTAAGTACCGGTTGTCTTGTTTTGCCTAGACAGAACGCTATTTTTCAGTCATAGTCGCCTTAGAACTTCATCGGGGTTACCATAGCGTGTTGCCAGCAAGCCTGGACAACTGCCTGGGCTAGAGGGACGCTGGATCCGCCCCTAGCGCCAATGAAATATGGAAAGCGGCGACGGAGGTGTTCGCCGACCGGTGTTCGAAGGACCGGAGAGGATATAGTTGAGCGTAGCGTAGAGTAGTCTCAGTGTCTTATGATGTGACAGACATGCTTACACCACTACATATAGTGCAACTTAATGTAGCAGAACCCGTGTCGCTTGTCTCGAGCGACCTAGGAGGCGACGTCTCAATCCCAAAACCCCTTCGGGCGCGGCCGGCAACCCGGCACTTGCCCTCACTCCTCTCTTCGTCCACTTCCTCTCCCTCTCCCACTCTTCCTAATATCGCTGAGGGAGCGCGATTGGTGACGGCGAGTCGTCCGTGGCTACTAAGGTGGTGGCGAGCCTTCGACAAACCTCTGGAGACGCGGGGGCTGCGCTCACCCCTCAGCCGGAGCCCACGACCCGCCGACGCCTCCCCCCTAGAGACCAGATCTAGATCTGGCCCCTGGTCACTAGTCGTCACGCCACCCCCACCCCCTTAGCACGGGCGTTCCGTCCAGGAGCGGCCACCACCCACCGATCTCTGCCGGCCAGTGGGCTCAAGGTGCCGCCCTCTGTCCCCGCGTGGGCGTTCCGCCAGGTGGCCACCACTGTCGTCTGCCGCCGGTAGTGGGCTCGGGGTGCTGTATTGAGTCCGTCGCGGTGAGCCGCCGCGTCTTCGCACAAGATCCCCAAGGTCCCCGGTGCTCCACACCGAGGAGGTCCACCACCCGCCGATGCTGCTGCCGGTCGACCGGCGTGGCCGTAGCGGCTGTGGGATCAGGGGCACCGGCGTCGTGGAGACCGTCGTGAGTGGAGCCACCAATCCATCTTGGTGTGCGCCGGGTGGAACCACGTGCCTCCATCGAGCAGCGACCATGTCTGCGTCGTGTTGTCTGCTCGCCTCCACCTAGCTACTAGGGCACGCCCAAGCGAGTCCTTAGCACCTCGTTGGCAAGTTCATCCAGAGATCATCCTGCCACACCTAGAGAAGAGTCCTCACCCCCGGCTCTCGTCATTACTCATCGTCGGTCTCCAATGTGCGCTCGCCGATTTGCGTGATGCAGAGAGGAGAAGGTCGGCCATCCATGCTGCTATGTCTGGGGCGCCCCGAGTGTAGGGCGTTGTCTTGAGGAGTAGTAGGCCAGCCGTTGGAAGAGCATGAGTAGGGGGCTATTGTCGTTGAAGTGTTGTCTCGAGGTGCAAGACGACTATCTCAAAGGCCTCGTTCGTAGCAGTTGGTCCAGTCCACCTTGAATGAGTCGCGTGGCGAAGGGGGAGAGGAGTCGGAGCTGTTGTCCCTCGGTTATGCTTCGTCCACTGTCGTCGCCGAGAGGAGGAACCGCTTGCTCACCTAATTCATTTGAAGCTCCTCACTGGTGGCCCTGTCAGCGTGTGGATCCACTCTGCACCTGCTTCTATTCTTTTATCTCAAGCTTGTGCTAGGGCGATCCTCTTCACTACCTAGTTTTAACTAGTTCAAAATTCCAGTGAGTTGGATGGGAGGTGTTGCCTTTCCCTTAGCTGTGATGTGTGTGTTCCACAAAGCTAGTTGTTGTTAAGGCGTGGTTAGATTTTGCTAGTTGGTGCCCCTAACTTTGGTGTTGTTGCTAAGGTGTTGCGGGGCGTTCCCAATCGCGGGTTTCCTCCTGCCGGGGGTGTTTCCCCCGTCGAGGTGTATTTTTTTTCTTGTTTTCTCATACTTTATTAATAGGACGCAGCTACCTGCCGCTATACCATCCATATCGCGACCAACGGGATAGATCCCAACCGTGAGATCAAATGCAATAAGACGAACGGGATAAGTCCGCTAGATAGCTAGCTACCACCAAGCTACGTACATACGTGCGTACATAAACCATGGCAGCGGTGGTACTCTTTCTCAACGGCAATGCTATTGCTCGGCCCAACGTCGTCGACGGCCAGCCGGGCATAGACTAGGCTGCCGCCGACCGCCATCTCGAGTGGTGGCTCCACTTCTACGCCATCTTGTACATGATGCTCAGCGCCTCCTTCCTCCTAAGCGCCGCCGCCGTCGACCTTCGCCATGCACACGCTCACGCCACCTCCCGCAGCTCTGATGCCTTCGAAGCCGCCATTGGCATCTTGCTGTCGGCGTCGGCCTTGGCATTGGTGCTGCTCTCCTTCCACCTCCGTCGTTTCCTGATGGTCGCATTGGTGGCGGCTCAACTCGCGCAGGTGGCACTCAAGGCCTTCTTCTAACCAGCACTAGTACGGAATGAAGAACATTACTACTAGTAGCTAAGTTGCCTCTCGTACCCCGAGACAGATCCAGTAAATAAAGCCAGCGAGATGAAACAATACTACGGGAGCACGCCTGCCGGCTTCCCCCGCCCTCCCCTCCTCCTCCCCCTCCACGTGCACGGGAGCACGCCTGCCAACTTGCCCTTGGCTTCCCCACTTCGTCCTCTCATCATTCTCCTCTGTGCAATAGTGACATCGTGTCTCATCCAGTTTCAACTAGTTTCATTCAGTTATTTTGGGACATGTTTCAATAAGTTTCATCAAGTAGCATTGTTTCTCAGTATTTTGTAGAACAAGTTTCACTCAGTTTCAGGTAGTTTCATTAAGTTTAATCCAAAGTCTCATGGAGTTTCATAAAATTTCTTCTTTTTGTCTAAAAAGTTTTCAACAGAAACATTGTGTCTCATCAAGTTTCATATAGTTTTATTAAGTTATTTTGGGATATGTTTCATTAAGTTCCATTCAAGTATCATTGTTTCTCCATATTGTGCAGTGCAAGTTTCACCCAGTTTCATGTAGTTTCATCCCAAGTCTTATAAAGTTTCGTCCCAAGTCTCATGGAGTTTCATAAAAGTTTCATCTTTTTGTCTAAAAAGTTTTCAACAGTGACATCGTATCTCATCAAGTTTCATATAGTTTCATTAAGTTATTTTGGGACATGTTTTATTAAGTTTCATCAAGTATTATTATTTCTCCATATTGTGTAGAGCAAGTTTCACCCAGTTTCATTAAGTTTCATGAAGTTTTATCCCTAGTCATCTTTTTATCTACGACAAGTTTTCAACCGTGACATCGTGTTTCATATTGTTTTATGAGACATGATGAAACTATATGAAACTTGATGAAACTTATGATGAAACTTAATAAAACTTCATGAGACTTGCGGTAAAACTTCATGAAACTTAATTAAACTATATGAAACTTAATAAAATATAATGAAACTTGGGATGAAACTTAATGAAACGTCATGAGACTTGGGATGAAACTTCATGAAACTATATAAAACTTGATGAAACACGATGAAACTTAGGATAAAACTTCGTGAAACCTAATGAAACTACATGAGATTTGGGATTAAACATCATAAAACTTAATGAAATATATGAAACTTGATGAAACACGATGAAACTTCGTGAAACTTAATAAAACTTCATGAGACTTGAGATAAAACTTAATAAAATTGGGTTTCATGAAGTTTCACTAGGCTTCATGAAACTTTGTTTCCTGAAGTTTCACTAGGTTTCAAAAAGTTTTAAACAGTTTCTAGAAAGTTTCAGTGCATTATGAGGGTGTTTCAGCGTGTTTCAATGAATTTCAAATATGAAACTTGATTTAAAAACTTGTCTTTTACACACAAAAAAAAGATGTGAACCTCCATGAGACTTATGATGAAACTTCATGAAACACATATGAATTAGTTTCATCCAGTTATTTGGGATTAAAACTTCATGAAACTTAATGAAACTATACAAAACTTGGGATGAAACTTCATGAAACTTAATGAAACGTGATGAAACACGATGAAACTTGGGATGAAACTTCATGAGACTTGAGATGAAACTTTACGAAACTTAATGAAACTATATAAAACTTGATGAAACACGATGAAACTTCATGAGACTTAAGATGAAACATCATGAAACTTAATGAAATATATGAAACATGATGAAGCACGATAAAACTTCATGAAACTTAATAAAACTTCATGAGACTTTGGACGAAACTTAATAAAACTGGGTTTCATGAAGTTTCACTATGTTTTAGAAACCTTGTTTCATGAAGTTTCACTAGGTTTCATGAAGTTTCACTTGGTTTCAAAGAGTTTCAAACAGTTTCTACAAAGTTTTAGTGCATTATGAGAGTGTTTTAGCGTGTTTCAATGAATTTCAAATATGAAACTTGATTTAAAAATTTGTCTTTTACAAAAAAAAAAGATGAAACTCCACGAGACTTTGGATGAAACTTCATAAAACACATACGAATTAGTTTCATCCAGTTATTTAGGATTAAAACTTCATAAAACTATATGAAACTTGATGAACCACGATAAAACTTGGGATGCAACTTCATGAGACTTGGGATGAAACTTCATGAAGCTTAATGAGACTATATGAAACTTGGGATAAAACTTCGTGAAACTTCATGAGACTTGGGATGAAACTTCAAAAAACTTAATGAAATTATATGAAACACGATGAAACTTGGGATTAAACTACATGAAACTTTATGAGATTTGGAATGAAACTATATGAAACTTGATGAAGCATGATAAAACTTCGTGAAACTTCATGAGACTTAGGATGAAACTTCATGAAAACTTTATGAAACTATATGAAACTTGATGAAACACGATCAAACTCAGGATGAAACTTCATGAAACTTAATAAAACGGCATCTTCGCCAGCCAGCCACGAGGCTGTCACACCACTTCATGAGACTTGGGATGAACAAGTTTCGGGAAGTTTAACAAGTTTCAGAAAGGTTTCATGGGCTTCAGCAAGTTTCACAAAAAAAAAAAGAACAGACAAGTATCAATGAAGTTTTTAAAAAAATCAAAATAATTCATAAAAAAACGGAGGGAGTACTAGTGTCTTGGAACCCCACGGGAGGCCGGAGGGAGCCATCAGGATGCCAACAGGCTGTGTGTGCTACCATGGTAGCACACAACCTCGCACCCGCCGAGCCGTCGCAGCCGCTCGCCTTCCATGAGCCGCCAAGCTAGCCTGCAACCGTCTTCATTGCACTCGCTCCCCTTCACACCGCCGCACCCTCCGCCAGTCGTCGCGCTCGCTCCCCTTTCCTGTCCATCCTTGTCTTTTGCTCTTCCTCCATTGACCATTGCTCGAGAACTGCTTCTGCCAAATCTGATGGAGGACGTAGGAGACACTTTTGTTGTGGGCGCGATTGGATGGCTGGTGCAAACCATCCTGGAGAGCGGCAAGCTAGAAGCGTGGATTCGTGGAGTTGGGCTTGCCGATGAGATCGAGAAGCTCATCCCATTGATTTATGGCTGGAAGTTGGAAGCGTGCGAGTGAGTCGTGAGGGGATGGTTCTAATTGTTGGATTCGGATCGAACGGCTAAAAGCTATCCCGTTGATTTTGCTTTCAACGCTATAGCATTTTTTTTAGCTTTTCCCTTATTAATACAAAGGGCAGCTCTCCTGCCTCTTCATTAAAAAAAAAAATACAACGCTAGATATCAAAGTCATAATTTCATCATCTCAACAGGACAAAAAAAACGAGGGGGAAGGGCAAGCAACTAACACTTCAAATAAGTAAAGATGGACAGCAACTAGTACTGGACTACATGACTGGACATTAAAATCTTGGACCATGTAGCGCCCATCTATCTCAATTCTTTCTTCCATTCACAGCCTTCAAAAGATCGTTCAAAACCCAGGGGCAGCTGGCCATGAGATGCTTGTACCCCACAGTCTCCATGACGGCTTCAACGTTTGCAGCGATGAACTCGACACACTTAGCCTTGAGCTGCGAACAGTTGTGCTGCTCCGCTAAAGCCAGAGTTGTTGCTGCCGCGTCGATGTTGATGCCACCAGAGAGCTTGTCTTCACAAATCAATCTAAGCATGTCAAGTCCATACCTGTCTGCAGCGGCAAGCAAATGCTGCGCAATGATCGATCCCTCCTGCTGGTCAAGTTCCGGCACTGAGTCAGTGTAGATGAATTGAAGCATGGATTTGAAGGTTGCCGCTTCCATGTCCTCGATCTCGACGCGTTGAGAGCTCCTCCTTCATGTGCCCAAAGAACTCGGCCATGAATACTGGGGACCTTGAAGCGAGTATGATTTTGTGCGCAGCAAAGGACTCTCCGGACACGACAAGTGTGACGTCCGCTCCCGTCTCCTTCTGCAAGAGTTCACCAAGGTGCTGGAGCAACCCAGAGTTTGTGGGGCGATGGCTGCTAGTTGCTATTTCCGGTAGTTCTTTGAGCAAGGTGATGGTGCATTCCACAGTGAAGGAATCATCTTTAAGATAACCTGATGCTTGCATATTACCTCTTGACTCGAGCCACACTAAACAACTATCTCCTGTACGCTTGAACTTCTGGGTCACGCTCATCTCATGAGATGGCTTGAGCTTCCCACTCGGATCTATTAACCGACAGCTGAACGTCGCCTTCACATTGCCCGTGCGCAGTACACTAAGAAAGAAGAGCCGCACTTGTATATAATGACTGGGAGATCCATATACATCCAAATGTACATCCAAATAAACACCGCAGGAGGGGCGGTGTTCATTTGGATGTACATGGATCTCCCAGTCATATCCACCGGCGTTCCATATCTTTGATTTGAAGAACTCCTCGCTGGTCATGGGCGCTGTCACAGAATAACCTTCCATCTTGAGAAGTTTCGTCGTGCGTACAACCTCGGTCAGTTTTTCCATGGTCAAAGCTGGATGTAAGAGTATCTACAATAGTCCATGTCACTTGTTACTAAGGGATAGACACATCAGTATTTAGGTGATGTAGATGAGAGATGGTGAGAAAAGAATGTGAGTTTATTTCTAGATGAAAAAACAAGAAGTTATTGGTACGAAGACACAGGAAACAACAAAATAGATATTAGAGACTTGCTTGTTACCTAAAAACTAGCAATTAAAATAGCAATTAAAGTCATAGATACAAGCTCAAGAAACAATCTATTAAAAGACTAGTTTTTTTTATTAGATTGGGTACTTTTTCTCCTCTTGGTGAAATAAACTATTTGTAGATGCTCTAAATGGAGATGAAGCGAGGTGAGAATGCTGGAGGCGTGGAAATGTGTTCGTTTTGTGTGAGATGATCAAACGTTTAGCACAGCGCACTTTATACTACTCCGCACATGGTTGTGGCTCCGGGTGTTGTGCTTAAAACCTTAAACTGGCGACTGCTCGGACGGCGCGTACCGACGTTCAAATCAAAGTGAACTAGAGTAATCAGTGCAAATTAACCAGCACTAGACAGTAGTTACTAAAAATTAACCCCGCGACACTCGTAACCTTCTATGTTCCCGTTTTCCCATACGACATCTGGTAGGTGTATGTTTCTTCAGGCCACTTCCAATCCTTAGGATTGTTTGTTTTGTTACCGTTGCAAACCAAATCAAATATTGGTAACGTTAACAAAAATTAGTTTGCTATCAAAATTTGGTAACACCTACGAAAATATGATAACACCAATGAAATTTAATGTCACGGCGCAGAGGAAATCGCTCACTAAAATTTTAGTAACTTCAAAATTTAGCTTGTCATAATCCAAACAACGTTTTTTTACCAATATTTGGTTTTGTCTATGCCAAAATTTTGGCTTACTCATTTTGGTCATCAACCAAACAGCTAAACCTTGCTATTAGAGGAGAGAAGTGTTAGATTTTAATATTTATCTTTACCTTGTTACTAAAACTTATTAGTAAAAGAGAGAGAAACATTAGGTGAGAGGGAGATGACTCACTAATTTCTTGATCCTCTAAAACTAACATGAGTATCTAGCTTCTCTCCTCATCTCTCTATCACCTTATAAAAAGCTGACATGTCATGGACTAAATATCAAGCAAAATTGCTAGTTGGGGGTGCCCTCACTTGTGTTTTTTTTGGTGTGTGTTTGAAAGCGTCGTTTCAGTTTTTACAGAAATTCAATTTATGTACGGGTTTTCCCTTAGGATACAATGCACTGTTTAGCTGGGGGATACACTATGCAGGCCGTGCCACCGACAGTTTTTGGGTGGCCCATTTGAAGTCGTGGAAGACGTGCAGCTTTGAGTTTTTGGGCTTAAATGACACACGCCATATAGTAAATCTAGTCTCATGTGAAGATCAAAGCTAAAAATGACATCACGGACTCAACAACAGGCGATGTGTGTCCTCATCTACGCCACATGTGCACGAACCCTCTCGTCCCCTCTCCTAGAGAGTGGACTTCCGGCACATGTCCACACGTGTCCCACGTCGCCGCTCCTAGAGAGGGGGACTTTCCTCGTCCGCGCCAGGCGAGGGGACTCCCCTTATACTACTAATTAATTACAATTAAACAATTAAATTGATTATGACTAAATAAATAGGACTAACTAATTATGACTAATTAATTATTATGACTAAATTGATTCATAATTAATTTGTTGTAATTAATTGTTCATAATTATTTAGTTATAATTAATTAGTTGAAATTAATTTAGTCGTAATTAATTAGTTGAGATCAATTTAGTCATAATAATTAGTTATGACTAAATTAATTATGACTAATTAACAACAACTAATTGCTTAGGACTAATTGATTATGACTAAATTAATTTTGATGAATTAATTTTGACTAATTAATTATGACTAAATAATTACAACTAATTAATTACAACTAATTAATTACGGCCAATTAATTACAACTTTCCTCGTACGGCTAGTTAATTAAGTAATTACATGGGTTTAATTAATCCTTGCTAGTCGGAATTAAACCAAAGAATAATTAAACCCGTGTAATTACGAGAGAAGTCCTCACCGTGGCGTGGACGGGGATTAATTAAGCCGTGGCGCGAATGAGGATCAATTAATTAAGCACGTGTAATTACTTACACAGTGGGGTTAATTACATGACTAAATAATTACACGGTGGGGGTTAATTAATTAACCTGTGTAATTAGTGTAATTAATTAGTTGTAATTATTTAATTGTAATTAATTTAGTCATAATTAATTAGTCGTAATCAATTAGTCGTGGTTAGTTAGTCGTTATTAATTTAGTCGTAGTTAGTTAGTCGTTATTAATTAGTCGTAATTAGTTAATCCTAATTATTTAGTCATAATCAATTTAATTATAATTAATTAGCAGTACGAGGGAAGTCCCCTCCCTATGAGTGTGGACAAAGGGACTTTCGACATGTGTCCACGAGAGGGTCCGTGCACCCACGGCGCGGACAAGGACACATGTCGCCTGCCAGTGAATCTGCGGTGATATTTTTGGCTTTAATATCCGAATGGTAATAGATTTACTATCTGCACAGTAACATTGAACCAAAAACTCTGCGGCTTTGTCCTAGTCGACGCTTTGAATGGGCCGACTCGAATTTGACGTCTCTAGCGCGCGTGGGCGGCCCAACCATGTCTGCTCGACTGAGGCGACACGGCGGATGGTGGGGCTACGCCGCTACGAATACCACTAGTCCATTACAAATGTCGTGAAAAAACAGTGCAGCGTCCATACGTGGGCTGTCGGCGATTCGACTGGGTCAGGCGACATCCTCCATGACGCCAACGAAGAAACAGGGAACCGGCGGCAGGCGTGATCGCTGTTCGCAGGGGAATATTGTTGAGCACAAAAGCACTATTTCGAAGCAAATATCATTTTATCGAGTTCTGGCACCGTGTTATCCTGTGCGTCAGTGGTGGAGCTAGGATTTTGACGATAGATGCGAACTTATATCCGTTCTAACAGAAAAGTTCAACTGATATAGTACGGAAGTTCAAATGACATAGTACGGAAATTCAAATAACACAGCTGGTACTAATCAAACAAAACTGTTTGCCCTAGCAATCTAGCATGCCATAGTTGCACAAGATTAAAAAAATGATTAAGGATTCGGTATTTTCATAACATACAATAGTCAATAGTTCGGCTGCAGTGGTACTGCGCTCCGAATCTCAATAAGTCAATCTCCCAGCTTGACAGACGGTAGCTCACCATGCCCACACAAGTCGTCGTCGGAGTCTAAAAAAGATGGAGTCACAGAGACTAGAGACGCCGGTCGCCTGACAACACCATGATCGGACGCAGGCGCCTGAGCCAAGGTGGCCTAAGACACGCATTGCCTTGTTGTTGTTGTGCCCTCACACGGCGTTGGCCCGACCACTGCGGTTGGCCGACTGCAGGGCTGCTAGGGGGCGGGCGAAGGAATTTCAGGATGGGGAATTTGGGGATGGGGTCGGCCGGCTGCCAGGGCAAAGGAATGAAGATGGGAAAGAGGAATTTGGGGATGGGATTGGCCGACCGACGCCTGGTGGCTGCTAGGCAAAGGAACGAAGGGAACTGAATGGGTTGGAGGACTACTCAATTCATCTGGAGAGTGGAGACATAACCTGCGGGCTGGGGCATGTCACCCACAAGGGCTGTCGGGTTGGGCTGCTTAGTGCTTGTTGGGCTTATTGGACTGCAATTGAAGAAGTATTAGTGTATACTTTGTGTATTAAAGCCACTGATGGGTAGTTGGCCACAAAAGATTAGCATTTCTTTAACGTATTCGGTTCGTCACTTCTAAACAAGGGGGATTAACAGCAAGGGTGAGTACAATTGTACTCAGCAAGCACTTAATAAACAGAGTTGATGCTATGAATAATTAACCACATCCATCTTCAGTCTCTATCTAGAATCACAATAGTTTGAAAATATAGTTTTTATGTGAGGAATAAAACAAATTCAATTTAAAAATCTACTAGTTACTCATATCGTGGGTTCGAGCCCCTGAAAAGGCACCTGTAGACTCCAGGAGACAAGCATGATCGCGTTTTAACTCTGCAGAGGTTGTACCGCTTTACCCACGATAACCCATAACTGTAAATGCCTTCAGACCTCCACGATTCTTTTAACACGATGCTAGGTCAGAGCCCAGAGCTTTTTCCGATGCCCGTATCTAATACCTTCACCCAGTTGGGTTTCCTCAAACTGTTGTAGTCGGGTTGCACCCGCTACCCCCACCAGCGCAATATAGAGGTACAGGGTGATATATAACACCCAGCTCCTGAGCCAGAATCCCTCCACGCTAAAACAAAAAGAAAAATACAATAGTACGTTCCCGTGTGGAGGTATTATTACTTGACAGGGATACTAAGCCCACCCCATCTTAACAGGTATGTGGTTAATACAAGCATTACGGCTCACTAACACGAGTGATAGTGGTTTCGTCCTTAAATATTATCCGTATGTAGAGGACTCCGCACTCACCATCGAACCCAACAAGGGAACCCTCTATCCACCTACTAAACTTTTGTGGCCAACTGCTCCATCAGTGGCCACCGGACATACATATCGCAATCAACACCCACACAACTTATTTTATTATAAAACAGTTTATGCAGGTAGATAATATTTATTGTAGATGAAAATAATTTCTAGAAAATTATGACTACCGAGATGATCAAGGACGGCTTGCCTGAGTTTTCGTAGTCAAGTTTAAACCTAGTTTTGGCCACCGGTGGTTTATTTCCTGATCAGTTCCTGTAGTTCGGTACACGTACTGAGACTTTAGTCGAGAATAAACTTACGGGAAAAAATAACGGTCAAGTATAGTTTGATGAATTAGTAGTTATCTTAAGAATGCATTAGTTAAATTCCTTAGAGTTCAATATCACTGGTTGTATTTCGTTTTGCCTTGTTCAGTTTAGCTTCAGCACACAGCTCATCCATGTTAGCGCTTAGGCTAGACAATCCAGCCGGACCAAATTAATTAGCCGCTTACGGGAAGAAAAAAATGACGGTCAAATATAGTTTGATGAATTAGTACTTATCTTAAGATGCATTAGTTAAATTCCTTAAAGTTCAATATCACTGGTTGTATTTCGTTTTGCCTTTTTCAGTTTAGCTTCAGCACACAGCTCATCCATGTTAGCGCTTAGGCTAGACAATCCAGCCCGACCAAATTAATTAGCCACTCGGCCAGCCCTTCTGCTACTCCACTACTACATCTCTGTACTCCAATCCACATATATACATTACTCTCCTCCCGTCACCTCCATCACCCGACATTTCACATCTCTCTCATCACCTCCATCAGTCGTCATCATCTTTAGCTTTATTCCTCGTCTCATCCATCAGTCGCCGTCGTCTTTAGCTTTATTCCACATCCCATCACTGTCTGCAGGGACATAGAATAAGGCTAAAGATGACGACAACTGGTGGATGGGACGAAGAATAAAGTTAAAGGCGACGGCGACTAATAAATGGGGCAAGAATAAAGCTAAAGACGACGACGACTGATGGATGGGACGAAGAATAAAGCTAAAGACGACGGCGACTGATGGAGGTGATGGGAAGGAGGTGAAATACGGGGCAATGGAAAAAGGGTCGTCGCGCTATGGTCGCGTGACGAGGGAAACTTCACTGCGGTAGCCAGGACGACGAAAAACCGCCGCGGTGGCGGTCGCGGATGAGACTCTCCTACTGCACGGTGGCCGTGAGGAATTCACAAGTGTTGGCCTCTCAGCTCGTCCAAACAACCATTTTTACAAATACGACAGAAAGAGAGCCATTTTCGCTAATATGTCAGACAACCGTGCCATTACAGCCAAAACTTCCCTAACACACGCACTACTTCATTCTTTCCCCTACTCACGGTAATCTTCCTATTTATACCAGTCATCCAAGTCAGAGAGGTCATACTTGGATTTATGTAGAATGTGACGAAAAAATGTTTGATCATCTCTACATGCCAGTCATGTCTAGCAGCCATCACTCTATGAAAACCGGTGTTATAACATTTTTTCTCGACATATTGAAACTCTTCGTAAGGCCTGATTCCGTCTCAATCGATCCATTTGTTCTAAGCAAAATTCTTCTTCACGCCATAAACACTGGTGTACAGGTCCTGCTGCTTGATGGACCAAAAGCGCTCATCTGTTGCAATTCTGGCCCGTTCATAGAAATTTATTCCTGTTTGGTACCTTTTCCCATCGGCTCCGGCGGTCAACAAGAACTTCCGAGCCTTCTTCCCATCTGGTCCGCGGTAGTTCATAGGTTTTCTGACTAGAGCTAGGCTAGTTGGGATAACTCTTCCAGATGCTCAATTATCGGTCTTTGGAGGTGGATTAGCAGGCTGCTGCGGTGGCCTTGTAGCGTCTGGGCTCTGCGATCTCTCTTGCTGTCGGGCACTCCGCCCTGCATCCTTCTTTGCTGTGCAGGCTCTCCAACCTCTTGCACCTCTGGTCTCGTGTCAAGGCTCTGCTCTAGCTCATCTGCGAGTTGTGCAAGCTGAAACCTGTTGTTGGATTGAGGCAGGGAAAGGCTTTGTGACAGGAAGGCCAATTGCCAAAGTGGTCTTGACCAGGAAGAATGGGCCCTCTTCATCGAAGGGAATTTGTGGTAGGCGAGGCGAGTAAGAGGCATCTGCTCTGTCTCCTTCACTATATCTTGCACTAACATACTCAACTTTTTTTAAGACAAAAGTCACTTTTATCTCCAATGTTATTATCTGCATATTTTAGTATTTTTCGAGAAGTTAATTGAGATTCTTTATCATCCTGCAGATAAATTTGATCCAAAAATAAATCAAAGATAGGAAAGAAAAAAAACACATCAGTACACTATAGTCTCGGTCTTCAAATTTCACTAAATAATTAAAATTTTGAAGGCTGGCAGACTATATTTGATATTTTAATTTATTTGGATCAAAATATACATAAGATGATAAAGTGCCTCAATATCTGAAAAAAACAAAAAAAAACAAATATAAAATGAGATGCAAAATATATTGACAAGTGAAAAGTCGATCTTCACGTGACGAGTCTTGAGCCTCAAAACCTGGACCTGAGCAGAGTGAAGATGCACTGAAGAATCCTTGTTGATGCCACATAACAGAATAAATTTCTATGAACGGATCGAAACTACAACAAATGAGCGTTTTTGGTCTATCGAGCAGTAGGACCTGTACACCGATGCTTATGGCGTGAAGAAGAATTTTACTCAGAACAAATGAATCAATTGGGATAGAATCAGAACTTACGAAGAGTTTCAATATGTCGAGAAAAAATATCATGACATTGATCTTCATAGAGTGATAGCTGCAAAATATGACTGGCATATAGAGACGATCAAATAATTCTTCGCCACATTCATCATAAATCCAAGTTGCCGCTGCCCAATCCGCCATCAACGACGACTGATCTCGAGTCTCGACGCCGGCCACCACTAAGCTACTCCATCTTCCCTAATCCTCCCATTTATTCATCTCGATTCGACCCTACGTGTGTTCCTAAGGTTCCAACCCTAGCTTAGGCTTGACTGGAATCCCTAGCCGCCGGCGAGTGCCTTTTGCGCATCCTCCTCCTCTCCGGCCTCCCTGCTCACAGATCCAGCCTCCCCGAACTCCGATGTCCACTCTGCCCGCCGCCTTCGCCTCCCGGCCGTCGCCCCACACCACGGCGGCGGCGACAGCGGCGCTGCCGCGCTGCAGGCGAGCTCCCCTGCTCCCTCTCTTCTTCCCTCTGCTACTCGCTCTACTCTCCTCTACTCTGCTTGTCCTACTCCCTTGCTCCCAATACTACTGAGGCTACTACTCAGTTAGAAGTCCAAGAAAATTCTCTGATGCAATTATTTCTATAGCGTGATTTCTACTGATTTAGAATAGTGCAGTAGAGTCTAATGATTAGCATGGGGAAATCACCTTTCTTTGATGATATTGTGCTCTTTGTACTGCTTGTTCTTGCTCGCTTCCCACACGCTCGCTTGGTCGTCGCTCGCTTCTTTCTGACTCCTCCTAGCTGGCTCAGGCGCTCAGGCCCTCCTGGGCCAACTGCCTCCTCCAAGCCGGCTTCCTCATCCCCACTGCTCAGTGGTGGTGGTCTCAGGTCACCATCTTGCTTCAATTGCTAGCTTGATGGATGGAGAATGGATTGAGAAGGCGTTTTGGATTTTGGCTGTGGTATGGGAAGAGACGATGGAAAACAGAGAATGGGGAAAGTGCCTCTGTTAGTGCCCTCCTTCTTATCCTCATTTCTATTCACTGTTCACACCACTTTAATATTTTTTAATTAGTGATTTGTTTAATTACTTAATTAGTGATAATTATTCACTTAATTGCTACTTAAGACCTACTTAAAAATTACGGGTCGTTTCAGTTTTGCCAAATAATCCAATCGATAATAGCGACACGATCTAATATAACACGATGACACGCGCGTGTGTATGTTTTCGTAATTATCTTAGCTCGCACAGTAAACAATCTTAAAAAGAAGGGTATAGAGTATGACAAAACAAACTAACGGCGTGCACATATGGACAGAACTTTTCAGGGGAATTTCCCCGATGCCGCCCGTCTGCGCTACAGTGCGCAGTCAGACGGCTCTCAAAGACAAACGTCCCTGCACATATATGCTTCCACGAGTGATTCGTAATTTAATGTGTGTATATATAGATAGAGGACGCGTCTCTCTATTTACGATATACCACTTAAGCGTATATATTATATTTTTTATCATTTTAATATCTTAAATACCAATTATAAGATATTCCAATGCGATTTGATTGAAAAATTTTCATTGGAGCCTATTGTTTTTTTGCTATATACTCTTTTCATATATAAAAGAAGTATGTACACATATTTTGCTATAAAAAGTGGAATTTATTGAAATTTTTCATGTAACTCACTTTGGGGTATGTTATAATCATTATTAGAGTATGCACAAATAGATAAAGAGGTATCATCATTGGTATATATATATATATGAAAATGGTATGGTACTCCTAGGAGTACGTACTCCCACCTCTCATATACCACTTAAATTATATGACGATACCTCTTTACCTATTTGAGCATACTCCAATAATGATTATAAGATACCCCAAAGTAAGTTTCATGAAAAATTTTATTATATTTCACTTTTTATAGTAAAATTCGTCTATATACTTCTTTTATATATGAAAAAGGGTACATAGCAAAAAACAAAGGGCACAAATGCAAAATTTTCAATTAAGTCGCATTGGAGCATGTTATAATATATATATATATGAATATACCACTTAAGCGAGCGTATTATACTTCTTTATCATTTTCGGTATACTTAAATACTAATTATAAGATGCTCCAATGCGACTTGATTGAAAATTTTTCATTGGAGTCCTTTATTTTTGCTATATATCCTTTTTCATATATAAAAAAGTATATACACAAATTTTGCTATAAAAGTGGACTTTAACGAATTTTTTCATAAAACTCACTTTGGAGTATCTTATAATCATTATTAAAGTATACTCAAATAGATAAAGAGGAATCATTATCGATTTAAGTGGTATATGAGAAAGTGAATCGTCTCTCTGGGAATACCATACCATTCCTATATAGGGCCTTTGTTTAAGTCTCAGAGTACATACTCCCCTTTCAATAGACCACTTAAGCGGATGTATTATACTTCTTTATCATTTTGGTATACTTAAATACCAATTATAAGATGCTCATCGACTTGATTGAAAAAATTTTATTGGAGCCCTTTATTTTTACTATATACCCTTTTTCATATATAAAAAAGTATATACACAAATTTTGCTATAAAAGGTGGACTTTAATGAATTTTTTCATGGAACTCACTTTGGGGTATCTTATAATCATTATTGGAGTATACTTAAATTGATAAAGAGATATCATCATATGATTTAAGTGGTATATAAGATGTAGAATGCGTACTTCGTGAGTACCATACCATATATATATATATATATATATATATATATATATATATATATATATATATATATATATATATATATATATATATATATATACCATAAATCGTATGATGATATCTCTTTATCTATTTGTGCATACTCTAATGATGATTATAAGATACCCCAAAGTGAGTTTCATGAAAAATTTTATTAAATTCCACTTTTTATAGCAAAATTTGTGTACATACTTCTTTTATATATGAAAAGGGTATATAGCAAAAACAAAGGGCTCTAATAAATTTTTTTCAATCAAATCGTATTGGAGTATCTTATCATTGGTATTTAAATATATTGAAAATGATAAAGAAGTGTAATATATGTGTTTAAGTGCTATATTGGAAGTGAGAGCACGTACTCTAAATACAATAGTATATATATATATATATATATATATATATATATATATATATATATATATATATATATATATATATATATATATATATATATATATATATATATATATATACCACTTAAATTGTATGATGATACCGCTTTTATCAAGTTAAGTATATTCCAATAATAATTATAAGATAGCTTGCGAGGAGAACAGCGAGTCACAAATGATAGCTCGCCCTGGGTTCTGCTCCTGAAACGGAACGATCTGGAGGCGTCGAGTATTATAAGGCATGATTCCCGTGATAACCTTTTCCCTTAATTATATTAGAATAAATAAATGCAGACATGTAGCCTCCGGGCTCCGGCATGGAGGCATCAAATGTACGCAAAAAAAAAAAAGTACGTCGCACGCACACAAAAAAAGCAACCATGTATTGTTAGTTTTATTTTGTGTTTGTCATTTTGTCAAACCGTAGACAAATGATTTGGTATGCATTCTTTTTTCAGTTTTCACATTGCGCACCTTCTCTTTTACTCTTGCTTCCTTAGGACACCCCTAATGGCTCAACGTGTCACATCAGACTTTTAGTGAGGTGATGAGAGAGGACGCAGAGAGAGTAAAATCATGTCCCATGCAAGATATGACACTTTTTAGAAAACCAAGAACATAGATATTCTCTCTTTTCACTATATTTGTTTCTTGAGAATATCTGTTTCAACGTATTACTCTTGTAGCTTGAATTACAATAAGACATAAAGAGACTTCTCATGCGTGGTAAATATGCATAGAAGACTCTATACAAGAGACTAAGAATAACAAAGCATATATAAAGTACTCTTAACACCTCCTCAAACTCATGGTCGATCTCTTTGCACATAAATCGTCCCGTTTCAGGATCCGAACCAACCGTGAGCTCATCTTTGCACACAGAAATGACCAAGACTCACTCTTCTCCATGCATGATTGGTTCTCGCTTGCATCTACCAGGCAGCAACTGAACCACACAATCACACCCACACGGCTCTTAGCGTTCGCTTCATTGAGGAAGACGAGCTTGAAGGCTATCCACGCACGATTGGTTCTCGCTTGCATCTACCAGGGATTTTTTTTTTGGCCTAAATGGTATTGTTGGTGTCATTAATAGCAGAAATGGCTATCGGCATGCTGCAATGCCAAAAATGGCACAACGGACACACTGGCCGTCGACATGCGTCCAAATCCGGCTCCCAGGGGGACGAACACAACCTCCACCGCTCCCTTGGGGGGGCGTACGCCCCTGTGCCGCCACGTCGGCGATGCCACACGCCTGGGGGAGCGGACGAGCGCTCGTCCAGGCTACGGTGGCACGACAGCAGCGAGATTCAGGCCAAGGAGAGCCATGTGGCTTGTCCGGGCTAAGGGGGGCCCGCGGAGGGCTTGTTCTGGCACAAGTGGCACGAACAAGGCTCCTACAGGCACCAGGGGCGTAGCACCGTCGACGTGACGGCACGAGGGCGTCCAACCCCCCAAGGAGCAGTGGGGATCGCGTCTGTCCCCCTAGCGGATTTGGACGCGTGTTGATAACCGGTGTATCCGTTGTGTCTTTTTTGGCATTGCAGCAAGCCGATAACTATTTTTGCTATTAACGACGCCAAGTGCTATTTATGTCAAAAACTCGAGTCCAGGTATTCTAGGTGCAGTGGATCGCCTTGGTGGCCGAGTGACCGTTGGCCTTGAATAGGTGAGCGGCGCGTGGGTTTGTGGAGGATGCCATTGCTGTACTGCTGTAGACTAGCTTGATCAGCTTAATTGTGGTGTGTGCGCGCTACAGGATTGAACGTTCGTTTCGAAACTGATCAAATACCGCTCGATAGAATCGAGGAGCGCGTGCGGCGTCCAAATTGAATGGAAGAGCACGAATCGTTTGATAACTCTCGAGCTCCGCGTCTTCCTATTTCCCTAGACGGCGTTTCGTTAATTCGGCCGATTTTAAAAAGATTTATTTTCTTTTAGAAGCATTAACGCAACCCAGATATACCTATCTGTTGAATGTATTTGGAGGCCGAGCAGAGCAGCTGAAAGTAACACGACTAGGGTATCTAAAAAAACGGCTAGGGAATAGCATGCTGCAGTCTGTGGGACTGCCGAGTGAATTTGGAGTCCAAAAGTTACATTCAACGACATTTTTAAGTTGGTATGTATAGCTCTTATCTAACTATAGATACTGGAAGTTCTAAACAATCTTGCTAATCAGTAAGCAAAGAGCAAAAGCAGTCCAAAAGTTCTACAACTGCTGTTCAGGATCTCTCGCGTTCCGGGTGTGTCGGTCAATCTTGATTTTGGATAAGTGCTCTACAAAACCGGTCGTGCCCCCAATGTCTCTGGTGCCAAACTGCCAGTGACATTTCCACTGATGCTACACGTAGGAGTAGCTTCCTTCATAGCATTCCTCATTTTCTCTTCCACAAGTTCATCATGACTGCCAAAGTACGACCTTGTCTCTCCATATAATGTCCTGATTTTCACCAACTGCTTAAAAAATCGGCTAGAGCTTATCTCCCATTCTTCCGTACTGCTCAGGATTTGAAGTTCTGAACAGATAGGCTATTCTGCTGCTTCCGTGATCTTACAGGTCTAACCAGCAGGCGTCCTTTAAGTGGGCTATTGAGCACCTCGCCGCCCCTGGTTTCGGTATCAAGCGGATATGGATGAGATATACACTTCCCAAGTGATTAGATGAGTAAGCTAACGTTACCTAGGCAACAGGTACAGTCATCCATGTATGTACCAGCTGTGCGCAGCACCTTCCTGCTCTTGAATCAGCCAATTCAGCCTAAGGCCTCAGGCTCTCAGCAGCCAGGAGCGAGAGCAGGGCCCAAGGCGACACCTGCGCTAAATAGCACACTTAATATGGCCATCTTGCATACCTATTTCATCCCTTCCTGGGGGTTGCAAATTCACAAGACTAATGTTAAGATGTAAACCAGGAAATGTAAGTAACATAGAATTAAGATCGATATGGTGTGTTAATCTCTACTTGCCTTCTTCTTGAATAGCTGTCAAGAGTATCTAGAAGGCAGCAAAGGTCATTCCAACTCAACACTGATTGTATCGTGTGGAATCCCAGTTTCTTTTTATTGCTATAACTCATCAGAATCAATACTTGGCATGATTTTCTTTAGTAGGCTGAACTGCGACGCAGGAGTGTCACATTCTGCAGTGAACTGCAGTAGCTCATTCTCTAGAACAGCAAAAGCATCAGCAAAAGCCTGCCATACACACGATCAAACTGTAAGGGTCAAAGGCTAATTAAAGTAGCACATTGGTGAAGACTAAATTATTAATATTGAAATTCTCCAGTAAGAAGAATTACCATTTACGTAATATAATTACAGAAAATGGTAATGACATGACTCCAAAAGGTAAGAAAAATAAAGATCTAGATAACATCAAATTTTCTAGACAGCAAAAGATGGATCCGATTAGTGGACAAAGGAGAATTATAACCAACCTTGATACATTGGTGAATGCGGAAACAATTCCTGCCCACATTGTTAGCAGGGCAAAGAGGATCGTCAATGTGAATTGGATCAATGCTGCAAAATCGAGCATATGGAAAATTACCATAGGTAGTAGCTGACAGGAGAAACGATGTGATATCTAGTTATATTGATTATTGACTTTTATTACCTGTGCCCTCTTTCTCGGTTCAAATAAATTCCGCTTCCTTGGATGGAAATACGCATATGGCGTGGATCAAATACATTCCTGGCATCCAGATTACTTGGAATTAATTAGCTACCAGATACACTGTATATAACTAATGGCATTAGCTGTTCCAAAAGGGAAATTGTACACGAGGCCCCTATTGTCCTTCAGGCACATCTATGCAACTTTTTGACCTCATGTACAGATGTACTTGTGTTAAACAATAAAGTGTTCAGATGTATTTTCTTAGTTCTTACCCAAAAAAGTACAGGAAATCCATCAAAAGGCTGCCAAGATTCTGCCAAACATGAAGGCAAGCGACATAAATATAGCATAGTGGCAGTTTACGAAAATTGTGGGGAAAACTACTAGAGAGAGAGAGAGAGATTTCCTATTGTTACTAAAAAGTTTGAAACTCAATGATGGACCAATATCTCCGTATATGAAAGCTGATTAGTGATTACTAAAATATAACCATATGATACAAGAGCAAATGTCTCATAAGAACAGGATGCAAGAACTAACAAGAAAATAGAGTAGACTCCAACTCCGCTGGGCTATTCAAGATTTGCAGCTTACTTGGTTAATAGGCCGACCAAGATGATGCTCATGCTGAAGAAAACGAATGATTAGCAGAACCTGCAAAGGATCAGCTCAAATGCCATTAATGAACATAATATGCTAACACGAAAAATAAGACAGAACAGTAAGTTTGAACTACATTATCCAAAGATGGCAAGATATAAGCAAATAAAAGTAAGCTGGGTATCGTGCTTCACTTGGTCTATTTTTAGCCATACAGTACTAATCACTCTATGGGTAGAAAATCATCTGATTGAAAGGGTTAATCCAGACAAATTAACTGAACCATCAAATAAATTCATGGGCAAAGTATAGAACTCTGACCAATCTCTTAAAGTTAGGGAGAAACTTTTAGTCATTAACTCGTAATCATGATTTCTTTAATAGTAACTATCTAGACAGAACGTAGGTCAGCATAAGTTTGCATAAGAAAGAAGTTAACCTGTGCAAACGAACTTTAGAGCCATAAATCACAACAGAAGGAATCACAGGAGTATTATGAAAAGCTACATACCAAACAGTACGAGCTTAGACCACCTGAATATGAGTGGTCCAAACTCCGGTCAGCCAAAAATTTCTTCAGAACTAAGGCAAGAGGTACAGCCGAAGGAAACTGCCGAGTCAGCTCACGAACCTGTAGAATTAACAAAATAAGGAAGAACATGAACAAGTAGACAGGGGAAACTTAGGTCTTAAGGGACCCTGATTAATAATTCTAGACTTGAAAATTTCTTATTCGTGTTTGTAAGCACATTATCATGGGCAACAAAGCACGTGGTATGTGCAATATATAGCCAGATAGTTCCATGGTTCTGTTGGAATGAACCCCTCTATCTATTCCAATGGATCACAAGGCCAAAAATACAAGTTACATGTCTAGGTAAATATGCAAAGAGCACCCTATACAATCTAACATCTAGCACGATAACAGAGGACAGGCGGAAGCTCTCGGGAAAAACAGAGGAAGGATGGTGAAAAGTGGATCGGGCTAGGGTTAGGGTTTGAGAGCCATGACTCTGATACCATGTTGGAATGAACCCCTCATCTATTCCAAGGGCCACAAGGCCAAAAATACAAGTTACATGTCTAGATAAATATGCAAAAAGCACCCTATACAAGCTAACATCTAACAGGTTCAACCTACCAAGCAGCTGGCTGGCTGGCTGCTCATTCATATACAGGACTCACGCCTGGGGAAAGAAGCCAGGTCAATGTGGTATCAAGCTACATACTACTAAAAACCTAAAACCTTGTAACCGCTGGCTCTTGAGCTTTCCTTTTATGTCAGTTGAACAATCATCAAGGATTGATGGAGAGAAGGTGTGGAATGGGGAAATTTTGGGTATTGATCTCCACTGATCCCCTCTCTCTAATTTCCTTTTCTTTTATGTAGTTACATTTTCTATGTGACAACTGAGAAGAACCGAGAGTAGTTACATTTTCTATGTGACAACTGAGAAGTGTTAGATGTATTTACATGCTTTGTTATTCTTCCCTAGTTTAGGGTGTTTCCTGCATATTGCATACTTGTATTTATGCCTATTGGGCCCCTTGTAATACTAAGTTCATTTCCAACATGGTATCAGACAGGTTGCTAGGGTTAGGGTTCCTCTTCTTCACTCCCCCAACCCACCTCTTAGATCCAATCCACCTTGATTCTCGACGCCGATCGCCTTAAAATCGCCTTGCCTGGCCTTGTGGCCTCTCTCCTGCTGGGTCGTCGGCTCCTCTCCCTCACTACTCGGGCCGCCCCTAACCTCCTCTTGGCCTTGCTTGGCCCATCCACGAAGCTCAGGCGCGGCGTAGCCTCGAACCCCTCTCTCCTCTACCCCGACAAGCTCGTCTTGCCGCCAGCGCGCTCAGCTCATTGCTTGCCGCCAGAAACCCTCCCAAGGCCGGCCGAGGATGCTTTCGGCGAGCTGCGATTGCCGCCTTTGAGGACGCGCTCGAGGAGTACAGACGCAGCCCACGCCTACGAGGTGTGGAATGATGAGATGCTAAGGCCTCTGCCATCGTGGTGGCGATGATGAGCTTGAAGCATGCGTCCGATGTGCTTGGATTGTCCACGGCCAAGGAGATGTGGGATCGTCTTCGTGCCGCTCTGGCCAAGAGTGAGGCCTTGTACCTTTCGCTCTTCGGAGGAAGCGATCTCTTGAAAGCGAGACGCCACCGTAGACGCCTTTCTACCGGTTAGCTACGGTTTGGCGTCGGCTTGACTCCCTAAGGCCGATCGTCTGCCGGCCCTGCACTGTTGTAGTACGTCAGCGAGCTCACCAGAGACTAAATCGCCTCGCGAGTTCTCACCGCCTTCGTCCGGAGTATGAGGTGGCTCGCTCTCGATTCTCGATCGCGACCCTTCCTCCATATTGAGGCCTCGCCGCTATTCGAGCTGAGGAGGCTCGTCTTCGCACGGCAGGGCTTCTACAGCAGCCATCTTCAGTCTTGGCTGTTCACACGCCAAAGACAGGTGCCTCACTTTGCCTCTGCCTCTGTGGCTGCTGCTGCTACTCCCACCGGCCTTCACTTTGACTACTGTGACCGTTCTGGGCACACTATCCATCTTGTCCCGGAAGGCTCACGGAGTGGTCGCGCCGAGGTGGCTCCTCCCAGTCCGGTTCACGCCAGAGTTCCTTGGAGCAAACGCACCAGGAGATGCTCACGCCGCTCGACTCGCTTCGCTTCGCTCTGCACTGTGTTCTGCTTTGCTAGGTCTTACGGTCTGCGCCACCACCTCCTTCTTCAGGTATATCATCTCCTTGGATTCTAGATTCCGGTACCTCTTTTCACATGACACCAGACTCCACTCATCTTTCTTCTGTGAGACCACCTGATCTTCCTCTCACAGTTCAGACTGCGGATGGAACATCTCTTCCTGTTGCAGGACGAGGCACTCTTTCCACTTCATCTTTCTGTGTTCCTACTGTATCTCATGTTCCTAGTCTTACTATACAGCTTATGTTAGCTGGTCAGATCACTGATCATGGCTGTGGTATCATTCTTGATTCTGACTCTTGTTGTGTTCAGAATCGTCGTACAGGGACTCTGGTTGGGACTGGTCCTAGGCGCCATGATTCTCAGCGTCTTTGGGAGCTCGATTGGCTGCATCTTCCTTCTGCTACCTCCACCAGCCAGTCAGCCAGTACCACCGCCTCTGCTTCTTCCACCACCACTTTTGTCCAGTGGCACTATCGGTTAGGTCACATTGGTGGTTCTCGTCTTTCGTCACTAATAGGGAGTGATGTTCTAGGTTCTGTTTCTGGTGACACCACTTTACACTGTACGGGTTGCAAGCTTGGCAAGCAGCTGCAACTCCCCTATCCCTCTAGTGATTCTGAGTCTCAGCGTCCTTTTGATTTGATTCTCTGATGTTTGGGGACCGGCTCCCTTCACTTCGAAAGGGGATCGTACCTATTATGTGATCTTTATTGATGATTATTCGAGATATACTTGGCTCTATCTTATGTCTTCTCGCAATTAGTTTCTTTCCATTTACCAGCAATTTACCACCATAGTTCGCACTCAGTTTGAGTCGATCATTCGTATTTTCCGTGCAGATTCTGCTGATGAATATATCTCCACTTCACATCATCGTTTTCTTGCTGAGCAGGACACTCTACCTCAGTATTCTTGTCCAGGTGTGCTCAGAATGGTGTCGCTGAGCGCAAGCATCGTCATCTCCTTGAGACAGCTCGTGCTCTCATGCTTACTGCTCATGTCCCACCTCATTTTTGGGCTGAAGCTGCCTCTACCGCTGCCTTTCTTATCAATCGGCATCCCTCTTCTGCTCTCAAGGGATGCACCCCTTTTGAGCGTCTCACTGGTTCGCCTTCTCGGTCTGAGCACCTTCTTTGTTTTACCGTGGTTCCGCTCACGTGCTTCTTCCACCTCGAGAAGCGCGCAAAGTGCCGCTTTCGATCGGTTGAGTGTGTCTTTCTTGGCTACAACTCTGAGCATAAGGGTTATCGTTGTTATGATCTTGTTGCTCGACGAATGAGGATCTCTCAAGACGTCACTTTTGATGAGTCTCGTCCTTACTATCCTTGTTCCTCTACCACCAGCTCTACTTCCGCTGAGTCGCTTTCCTTTTTGACTTTTCCTGATTCTTCACCTCCTCCAGTTCGAGTCTTATCACCCTCATCTCAATCCTCACCGTCTCCTCCACCACACTCTCCTTCGCCACAATCTCTCCCGTCTCCACCGGTTTCCTCACTTCCTCCAGAGGTTACTACCAGCTCTCTTGTTGAGAGATCTCCTTTTCATTGACTACTCTCGCCGTCCGGCTTACTACTCCTCCGATGAGCCTTCTACTTTTTTCCCTACCTCATCCTTGCTCGGTCCGCTCGGCCCTCGCCTCCTAGGTATGATCTTCGTGATCGTCGGACTATCGAGTCTCCCGGCGTTCTGGCTTTGCCTTGCTCTTGTTGAGCCTCGACTTCCGTCAGTCGTTGTTCATCCAGAGTGGCGGCGAGCGATGGTGAGAGATTCTCGCTACGAGCCTTGGCGGGACTTGGGATCTTGTTCCCTACACCGCTCGTGTTACTCCGATCACGTGCAAGTGGGTCTACAAGATTAAGACTCGCTCCGATGGTTCTTTTGAGCGCTACAAGGCTCGTCTTGTGGCCCGTGGTTTTCAGCAGGAGCATAGTCGTGACTACGACGAGACTTTTGCGCCTGTTGCTCACATGACCACTGTTCGGACCCTTCCGCGCTTTATACATTCTTGATGGTCCATTTCTCGGTGGGCGTCAAGAATGCCTTTCTCGATGGCGAGCGCGCGAGGTCTACATGCACCGCCTCTGGGTATTACATTCTCGATGGCACGGTGTGTCGTCTTCGTCGCTCTCTCTACGGGCTCAAGCAAGCTCCTCGAGCCTAGTTTGAGCGCTTCTCCTCTGTTGTCACTGCGGCCGGTTTCACCGTCAGTGATCATGACCCTGCCTGTTTGTTCACACATCTCCTCGTGGTCGGACTCTTCTTCTGTATGTTGATGATATGATCATCACAGGTGATGATCCTCAGTACATCGATTTTGTGAAGAAGCGTCTCAGCGATAAGTTCTTGATGTCAGACATGGGTCCACTTCGCTACTTTCTTGGGATTGATGTCACTTCTACGCCTGAGGGCTACCACCTCTCCCAGGAGAAGTACATTCAGGACCTTCTTGCTCGCTCTTGTCTCACTGATCAGCGCACAGTGGATACTCCCATGGAGCTTGAAGTTCACCTTCGACTCACTGATGGAGAGCCTCTTGAGGATCCCACTCGCTACCGTCACCTTGTTGGTAGTCTTGTCTATCTTGGGATCACTCGACCTGACATCCCTCACCCTGTTCATATTCTAAGTCAATTTGTTTGGCCCCACTCGGCCGCTCTGATCACCACCTGCGTGTCCTTCGATATCTTCGTGGCACCATTTCTCGTCGCCTTTTCTTTCCTCGCTCTAGCTCCTTGCAGCTCAAGGTGTACTCTGATGCGACTTGGGTTAGTGATCACTTTGATCGTCGATCTCTTTCTGCCTACTGTGTTTTCCTTGGATCCTCTCTGATTGCCTGGAAGACCAAAAAGCAGACAACAGTTTCCCGCTCAAGTGTTGAGGCTGAGTTGAGGGCTATGGCGTCGTTGACAGCTGAGGTTACTTGGTTACGGTGTCTCCTTCAGGATTTTCGTGTCCTATTCGACAGAGCCCTTTTGTCTAACAAAGACCGTGCAATCGGTATTTTGCGAGATCCGATGAAGCATGGTGACCAAGCATATTGGAGTTGATGCTTCCTATATGCAAGGTAGTTAGGATCGCGATCCAAGTCTTAAAGTCTTACGACTCTACGAACCCACGATGACCTATCGATCCAAGTCTTCTGCCGATCCGATCCTACTCAAGGTCGGTAGGATCGCGATCCTACTCTTAGAGTCTTACGGTTCTCTGAACCCACAACAAACTGTCGATCCAAATCTCTTTGTCGATCCTACTCGTAGAGACTTAGGGCAAATTTTTTAGAGGCCGGGCTTTCGATATTTTGTTTTAGAGCAAAATTTGTTGATATTAATTTCGAGAATGAAACTATAAATAAACAAGGAGCATGCAAAATATTGTATCAAGGTGGTAATGCTAGTACAAATATCTATATTATGGTATGAGCAATCTTGAGCTTGATAATGATAAGCTATTTTTATTCCTAGAGTATGTCTAGCTACTTTTAAGGAACATGCAAGTGGTAAACCATATAACAATCATACAAACTTATAGTATAGATGTTAAATATGTGTATTTTTACAAATCCGTAGAATCGCCGATTCTACGATTCGATACTACGATTCGATCCTACCGGAGGCAAATCGATCCGACTCGGGATCTCGACTCTGACTACCTTGCCTATATGAGATCGCAGGTGCATGCTCAGGTCGTGGCTCTTCAGTACGTGCCTTCGGAGCTTCAGTTAGCTGACTTCTTCATGAAGGCCCAGACACGAGCTCAGCACAGCCTTTCCTCTCCAAACTCAGTGTTGTTGATCCACCATGAGTTTGAGGGGGGGGGGTGTTAGATGTATTTACATGCTTTGTTATTCTTCCCTAGTTTAGGGTGTTTCCTGCATATTGCATACTTGTATTTATGCCTATTGGGCCCTTTGTAATACTTAGTTCATTTCCAACAAGAAGAACCGAGAGCACGATGATAATTCAAACTGTATGTACGATTCAAATGATGACATTTCGAGTATTGCCATAATTTATGTATGAATTGTGCATACAGTTCGAGTCCTGTTATCCTTTCAACATAAATTATTGCAAAACTAAAATTGCAATATCACATATGAGTCACGACAAAAAGAATCAATTAATAGGATGCATATGAAAGGCAATATTATATGCATAGGACAGACAATATCAAATAACATGGTACTTATATCCATCGAAGTTTCTATATTATGTTGTATGTGCGCTTTTGTCAGATAATTCATGTTATGCTTATAACTAATTGCTTATTCAATTGTTGGAAACAAGTTGATTTACCATTACAATGGATTGAAGATAAGAATACAATATTGTTGTATTCTGATCCGAATTTCTAATATGGAAGGATCCGGATTAGTTTCCATATTAGAGGATTAGTTTCCTACTTGGACTCTAAATCCTTTTACCCCTTTATATACCTCTTGTAAGCCGCACGGGAGAGGGACGCCTCATTGTAATCCCCTACGTTTTGTAATCACTCCTCATATAGTGATCATCGCCGGTTGACGCCCGTGGTTTTTCCCGCAAGGGTTTTCCACGTAAAAATTCGTGTCTCCTTTGTCCCTATTTTTCTAACAAGTGGTATCAGAGCACAGGAGTTTTAGGATTTTGGAGAAGAGACACGAAGAAAAAATAGCAGATCGGTTTTCTTCCGCAGCGCCGCCGCCGTCACGATCTGCTGCTGCCGCCGTCGTCGCAGAACGCATCTTCGTCCCGGCGTTACCCGCGTCGCCAAGCCAACGCGTCGCGCGTTCGGTCTTCGTCGCGCGTTGATCCAAGCGGCGCAATTTAAATCTGCGGTCCTTCGGCGGCAAAGATCGTCTCAAGTCTCGCCTCGGTCCGAACGGCACTTGCAGGTCCCAAGATCGGCTCCACGGTTCACCGCTCGTCCGCGCGTCACCAAGCCAACCAATCTCGTGCGAATTACCGAGCCATCGCGTACGAAGACAAGTCCAAGCAGACCACCAAATCCAAAAGCCGTGCACACAGGTTACAAGATAAATATTTCTTTATTAAACCTTACAGACAACCTTTTCTTGTTTGCTTCACGTGGAGGAGCTCGGATCAAGCCTTCGTGGGTCAATCACGTGAGTATCAAATTCCGGTGAACTTTACTCCGTCCACCCGAGATTTGCACTAGGAGTTTTCGAAGATATTTTTGATTTGCGTACACAAATAGTGTACCGCAGAGGTCGTGATTTTTGCTAGGTTTACACATATCAGTACTAGCAATTTTCAGGTTTTATTCCTCATGGCGACTTTGAAGTATGATCTTCCACTCCTGGATCAAGACACAAGATTCTCGCTATGGCAAGTTAAGATGAGGGCTGTGTTGGCACAGATGGATTTGGATGATGCGTTGGAAGGGTTTGAGAAACAACCTATCACATGGACTGCAGATGAGAAGCGTAAAGACCGTAAGGCTTTATCTCAGATTCACCTTCATCTATCAAATAATATTTTGCAGGAAGTTTTGAAGGAGAAGGCAATTTCTTGATTATGGTCAAGTGGAACAACTTTGCATGACAAAGGATCTCACCAGCAAGATGCATCTCAAGCAGAAGTTGTACTCTCACAAATTGCAAGAAAGAGGATCCGTGCTTGATCATCTTTCGTTGTTTAAGGAGATCGTTTCCGACCTTGAGTCGATGGAGGTAAAATATGATGATGAGGATTTGGGTCTTACTCTTTTGTGTTCACTGCCTAGTTCTTTTTCAAATTTCAGAGATACCATATTATATAGTAGAGATACTCTTACTCTTCATGAAGTTTATGAAGTTTTGCATGCTAAGGAGAAGATGAAACAGATGGTACCTTCTGAAAATTCAAGTCCAAAAGGAGAAGGCTTGTTTGTTCGTGACGTGCAAAAGGAGAAGAACTCAAACAATGGATCTCAAGGCAAAAGTTCGAACGCTACGAGGAACCTGGCCGAAATCAAAGGCAAGTACAAGTCGTGCAAATATTGCAAGAAAAGTGGACACGACATCTCGAATCTTTGGAAGTTGCAAAATAAAGAAAAGAGAATCGCAATTATAAGCCAAAAGGTAAACCCGGATGATGAAGGTAATGCCTCTCTTCTGCGATGATAGTTACGATGGAGGAGTTCTTGTTGCTTTTCTTTGGATGTGCTAAGACCAATGATGAATGGATTCTTGATTACGCTGTACCTTTCATATGTGTCCTAATAGGGTGGTTTGCCACCTATGAACTGTTGAAGGTGGTACCGTCTTGATGGGTGATAACTCATCTTGTAAGGTTGCAGTGAATTGGTTCAATTCAGATCAAGATGTTTGATGGCATTGTCGAACTTTGTGGATGTGAGGCATATTCAGATTTGAAAAGAAACCTCATCTCTTTGAGTATTCTTGATGGTAAAGGGCACAAGTATTACGGTGAAGGTGGAGTTTTGAAGGTATCAAAAGGCTCTCTTGTTGTGATGAAAGTCGATATTAAATCGCTAACTGCACCATCTGCGAGGTACTACAATATTAGGTAATGTTGTTGTAATTTCAAGTTCATTATCCGATTCGATGCTACTAATCTTTGGCATATCGCCTTGGACATATGAGTGAACTTGGTTTGGCAGAATTGAGCAAGAGAGGACTTCTTGATGGACATAGCATCGGCAAGCTAAAATTTTGTGAGCATTGTGTGTTTGGCAAACACAAGAGGGTGAGGTTCAATACCTCAGTTCATACCACAGAAGGTATTTTGGATTATGTGCATTCTGATTTATGGGGACCATCTCGGAAGACATCTCTAGGAGGTGCTCGTTATATGTTAACCATTATTGATGATTACTCTAGAAGAGTGTGGCCTTATTTCTTGAAGCATAAATCGAAGCATTTTGACATTTAAAGAGTGGAAGACTATGGTTGAAAGGCAAAGCGAAAAGAAGGTAAAAAACTTCAGACCGATAATGGGATGGAATTGCATTACGATGAATTTGAATCATATTGCAAAAGGTGAAGGCATTGTTAGGCACTACACCGTTCTGGTACTCCTCAACAAAAGCGGTGTATGCGGCGTATGAACAGACCATCATTTCTAGGGCCGTTGCATATTATCAAATCTGAGTTTGCATAGGCGTTTTTTGGGTGAAGCCGCTTCCATTGCTTGCTACCTTATTAATCGGTCACCTCTCTTGCAATTGAAAAGAAGACTCCAATTGAGGTATGGTGCGGTTCCCAAACAAATTATTGAGAATTGAGAGTGTTTGGTTTGTCACTGCTTATGCTCATATTGATAATGGAAAATTAGAGCCTAAAGCTATTAAGTGCATCTTTCTTGGTTATAAATCGGTGTTAAAGGATATAAGTTGTGGAATCACGAAACAAGGAAGGTAGTGATTAGCGTAAACGTTGTCTTTAATGAATCGCTATGCTTCATGATAAACCGCCCACTAATGTTCTGTTGAGTGGCGAAATTCAAGTGTTCAGTAGACCATTTTGTTGGTTCAAAAGACACATCGATAAGGAAAATATTGTTGTTCATGATGCACCTATTGTTGATGATACTCCTATTGTTGAGCGACCACCACAACGGTCTATTGCGGTTGATAGGCCTAGGAGGAGATTAATCCACCCAAGAGGTTGATTGAAGAAGCTAATATTGTTGCTTATGCTTTGAGTGTGGCGAAGAAATTGAAGGTAATCGTAACCTTCATCATACTCTGAGGCTATTAACTCCACTGATTGTAATAAGTGGATAACTACCATGCATGATGAAATAGAGTCACTTGAAAAGAATGGCACTTGGGAATTAGTGAAATTGCCAAAGGAGAAGCATGTTCATTGCAAATGGATTTTTAAAAGAAAGGAAAGTATTTCTTCTACTGAACCAGCAAGGTATAAAGCAAGATTGGTTGCTAAAGGTTATAGTTAGATTCCAGGTATTGATTTTAATGATGTCTTTTCTCCAGTTGTGAAGCATAGTTCTATTCGCACTTTACTCAGTATTGTTACCATGCGTGATTATGAACTTGAGCAATTAGATGTTAAAACTGCATTCTTACATTGAGAGTTGGAAGAAGACATTTATATAGATCAACCTGAGGGTTTTGTTACTCTGGAAAAGAACACCTTGTTTGTAGATTAAAGAAATCTCTTTATGGTTTGAAGCAATCTCTAAGCAATGGTACAAGAGATTTGACTCCTTTATGCTCTCTCATGACTTTAAGCGATCGATTATGATAGTCAGATTTATTTAAAGACCTGTTAATGGTTCACTATTTATTTACTTCTTTATGTTGATGATATGTTGATTCTTTGCAAAAGATAAGTCGAACTAGCAAAACCGAAAGCACAATTGAGTAATGAATTTGAGATGAAGGACTTTGGTGCAAAGAAAGAAAATTCTTGGCATGGAGATTATTAGAGAGACAATCGGCAAGTTATACCTTAGTCAAAAGGTTATATTGAGAAAGTTCTTCGTCGTTTTAATATGCATGATGCAAAACCGGTGAGTACTCCATTAACCGCATTTGATTATCTTGACCTTATGTCCCGAGTCAAATTATGATATTGAGTACATGTCTAGAGTTCCATATTCAAAGGCAGCTTGGTTCTCTTATGTATGCCATGGTTTGTTCTCGTCCTGATTTATCTCATGCATTAAGTGTTGTCAGTAGATACATGGCTAATCCTAGAAAAGAGCATTGGAAAGCAGTTCAATGGATTTTCAGATATTTGTGTGGCACTTCTAATGCTTGTTTGCAGTTTGGGAATTCTAGAGATGAACTTGTCGGTTATGTTGATTCTGATTACGCTGGTGATTTGGACAAGAGAAGGTCTCTAACAGGTTATGTTTTCACCATTGGTGGTTGTGCTATTAGTTGGAAGGCAAGTTTGCAAGCTACTGTTGCCTTATCAACTACTGAAGCAGAATATATGGCTATTTCTGAAGCTTGTAAAGAAGCTATTTGATTGAGAGGTTTGTACACTGAGCTTTGTGAAGATAATTCTTGCACTACTATATTTTGTGATAGTCAAAATGCTATATGCCTTACAAAGGATCAGATGTTCCATAAGACAACAAAGCACATTGATGTGAGATATCACTTTATTCGAGGTGTTATTGCTAAAGGTGATGTCAAGGTGTGCAAGATAAGTACTCATGATAATCCTGCTGTTATGATGACAAAGCCAGTTCCTGTTACTAAGTTTGAGCTTTGCTCAAGCTTAGTTGGTGTTAAAGTTTAGTCCTAGTGACTAGTTGGCGCACGGTGATTTTTATCTTATTGGGGAATCATTTCATGATTGATGATTCTTTATTTTGCTACAAGAGGAAATTCGTCTCAAGGTGGAGATTGTTGTATTCTGATCCGAATTTTTAATATAGAAGAATCCGGATTAGTTTCCGTATTAGATGATTAGTTTCCTACTTGGACTCTAAGTCCTTTTACCCCTTTATATACCTCTTGTAAGCCGCACGGGAGAGGGACGCCTCATTGTAATCCCCTGCGTTTTGTAATCACTCCTCATATAGTGATCATCGCCGGTTAACGCCTGTGGTTTTTTCCCGTAAGGGTTTTCCACGTAAAAATTCGTGTCTCCTTTATCCCTATTTTTCTAACAAATATAATATAGTATAAAGTATCAACTACCAAATCGTAGTTTTTTTATGGGAAACTACCAAATTGTAATAAAACAGGTCAAAAACAAAATATTTGCATGAAGGTTGAATTTTAAAACTAACAAATGGAAATCAAGAGTAATTTATTTTCTTCAAAATATTCAGGTAGATAGTAGGCTTTTGATTTACCAACTCAGTAGTCTGGAGTCCTGTATGGGATGGTGATTTGAAACTTATATCAAGACGAATTGACTGCACAACATCACAATCGTCCTTAATCATTTTTGAGCACATCAGCATGTTGCTGCCTTCTGAACTAGAGTTATCAGAATGAGGAGGACTCCCTTGCTCTCCAAGCACATTGACTGAATGTTCTTGTGAGCTGTCCAGAACAGAAGAGTACTCATTGGACATGTTCGTGTCACAAGGCACTTCTGCTACAAGCATGATCACAGGTATCTGCAAATTTTAATGATATAAGAATGAAGAAAATAAAAACTAGCTGGCGAACTAGCAAATGAAAGGCACTTACTGCTGTGTTTTCAATTGTTTTGAGGGAATCACTCCTAACCCAGTCTTGGTTTGCAAGACACCTTGCCGCATGCTGAAACAAAAAAAAAGATAGAAAGAAAAGATGATATGTGTGAAAAGAAAAGAAAAGTAGCCTTAAGAGGATAAACAAAGAACCAATGCGCACAATTCAATCAACCGAACACCTCAATATCATTGACTAATTTTATGTTCAAATCTGATAATAGATTATTCACCTGCTATACAATGCAGAGAGTAAATGTAACCGATACTAGAATATTTCACTCTGTTAGCCAAGGTGCATTACCTGAAGGCATGTTTCCTTGATGCCATTCCGGCCTTCCAAAATTCCAGCTTCTTTAATAGGTTCCTGAAAGCAGCAACAATTTAGAATCGTCCATAATAGCATGAGGACAACTGCATTTGAACTACCCTATTATACACTGTTACTAGTCATGCAACTCACCAGATTTCGAACTGGGGGAAGAGAAACCGCAAGATCCACATCACTAGTTGGAAGAGCCAAACCAGTAGCATTTGAGCCGAATAGATTTGTACGGGAGCGAGGCCAGAGAACCTGCAGGCACCGTGTGACTCTTTTGATAGCCCAGTTTATATAGGGCTTCCTCACCAGATTCCCAGCAGCAACCTTACAAGTATTACGACTGGAATCAAAATCTACTAAAAGAGACTTTCAAAGGCTCAAATAAAAGCATGGCAAACAATTACTTGGCATCAGAGTACTGATTAAAGATCACATAGCGCACATACACGGAGGTTGTGACACAAAAGGCAGAAGATAATGGGACATACCTGCTTACAGAATTGATCTATCTCTTCATGTAGAGCATTGTGCATCAAAGAGAGGGATGCCTTGTGAGATGAACCGTTTAACATATCTGGTGGCTGCAGAGGCAATGCAACATCTGGCTGCAAAAGCATATGTTAGAAAGGCACAAGAGCTGCATAAACAATACTTATTATCGATGATTGAAGATTGGAAACTACTTCCTTACATGTTGATCACGAGACAGCTGTGAAATCTTAACAAGGTGGTCCTGCAAGACCGTATCCTCAATTGATTGCACCAGTGTACTAGTGGAGGTGCCTTTATTCGGCCATGAAGGCCATACAACTTCAGGACCATCCAAGCAAAACTGAGCCCTACTAAAAATCTTATCGTCAGAAAACAAACTTCTCATCCCTCCATGCCTTGGACTTGAGCTACCAGATCTAACAATCGGGAATCCTCGTTTCCTTGACTCTCCAACAGGAGAAGGAGGAGGAGGCCGAGGCACACGAGGAACACTAAGTACTACTGGTGATGGAGGTCTTCTTACAAGAGGTATATCCCTCCTGGTTGAACGCACACATGAGCTCCTGTGATCATGACCACCCTTAAAGTCAGATCTCGATGACCTTCGTGATATATTAGGAACAACTATTGGCCGCAGCATCGCATATGGCAATGTATCTCCCTTTACTACTTCACTGCTACAAGACTGACTCTTTGCAACTGAAGTACTTTTTTCTTCAGGACTGTCTTGCAGGGAAGATGGAGAATGCAAAGCTTCATTGTTGATGTCATTCCCTGCCATCAAGTGACCAACAGACTGAGGGAGAGGATCGGAAGATTCGTTCAGGGAACAGAATGGAGTGGAGGGTGGTGATGATACACCATTTGAATTATATGTAGATGGAATCCCATTAGCCATGTCGTCAACAACTCGACTAACATCTGCCTCATGCCAAGCCCAAGCACTGTCATCTGAACTAAGAGATGGTGGTCTAGAAAAAACAGTTCCGGCATGTTCTGCAGGACTCCAATACATCACACCTCCACCAAAATATTGATTAATATCTCTTCCAGAAAATGCACGGCCATCTGATTCTTCTTCAGAAAACCAATAGCTTTCAGTGTCATCCCCAACATCTGATGTGTTTCTTGGATCACTGTCACAAAAAAAATTCCTATCTTTTTCACTACAAATACCACCTCTTTGCATTAGTTGAGCAGGAAACCCTGACCAAGCAGAAGATTGCATCTGTGGGGTATACAATGGGTCATAACTTAAAGCAGCATTTTGACTCGATTTACCATAACCTCTGAACACAGGAGGCCAATCAAAACTTAAGGGCACTGCTAGAGAAGATAACATTTGATTGCATCCAGCTTCAATTGGCGGATTTGTCACCTGGTGGTTAGCAGGAAGGAAAGGTCGGTTAAATTGAGTAGGCCATTTGTAACCAACGTCAAGATGCAACCTGTCTGCTGCGGCAGGGCGCTGTTGCATTTCAGGAGATACAAAGTGATGCGGTGTTACACTAGGCCACTCATATGATGTTCCTCCCAGTAAGTTTCTATTGTATATATAATATTCACCTCCACCATTTTTCGTTACTGTACCATTGTCACGTATTGCACTTTGAACCATGTTGGCAGGAATAACAGAAGGTAAAACTTTATCAGTTGTCACTACAGAGTTACGATCCACATGTTTCTCGTGCCCTGTACTAACACCAGGAGCAAGTGTATGCAAAGCATCCTGTGTTATATCACAGACAATCTTATCCTGCACAGATCTTATCAAGGAATCAACAGAGTTTCTGTATAGATTACCGGAAGAAACATTATCACTTGTGGAAGGGAAACATGAAGATGCTTGGACCATTGATTCATTTTGAATAATGTGTGATGTGGACTGCTCATTTATACTAAAGGCATCAGATTTATGTGCACTCTGGCAATATTCTGCAGTTTTTGACGAGCTAACTCTAGGAGAATACAAGGTATCTTCCAGTTTTGTGCAGTTTCTAATGCTTTTTCCTTCAGTTCCATTAAGTGTAACAGAAGAGTCAGAGCAACTCGCTGCTTCAGGGATATCACTCCTGGAAGGATGAACATATGATCGGAGATGAGGTGAGACATCTGCTGCTTTAATAGGTTTTTGTGAGGCTTCTGTAGCAATATGAGGAACAGCTGTCTTCAATTTGCCAGATCCAGGGTCTGCAGCACTCATCAGATTAGATAGTTTTGCTTTCCCTTTCCCTTTACGTTTGCTTTTCTTTTTGTTACATTGATTATTGCAGTCACCCAACCTGACAGCTTGCTCCTAAATATTAGAATATGGAGGATGTCACTTGTGGGTCATGCCTTAATGAATAAACCAAAAAAAAAGGATTGTGAAAAATAATGCTTACCACCTTTGGTGTTGGTGCAATTTCCATGCAAGGAGTTTCTTCAGAAGCAGGTTCCATAGTAGTGCCTCCCACAGATGGAGTCCGCTGGTTTGGCAAAACCCTAGAATGGCAACTTTCTGAGCTACTGCATCCATTGTCCTGGAAAGAGGTCCTTATGTCAATTAGGAAACTTGCTCGTTCAAGCATATAGCCCTGTGCCTATAGCAATACAATAGCAAGCAGAGCATCAATCAACTATACCTTGGATGGCTTAGAAGATGCTGTCATCTTTTTTGAGCTGCTAGACTTCTTTCCTTTTCGAGAACTTCCACTGGTCTTCTCAACATCCTTCTTTTTGGGAGTCTTTGATGCTCCATCCCCAATGAGTTCAAGATTTATACTTTCCGTCGAAACCACCATGAGAAGTCCTCGTAATTTCATGAGTATATGGTCAGCAACAGTACCAGCTGATGTTAATGAAGTGAAAAATATTGCATCGCCGCCGCTGTAAGTAATATTGCTCTTCAAACACACTATCCCCTGAACCAGTAGCAATCTTTTCAATTCTTTAGCAAAAATAGACTTCTCTTTACAAGACAAAATGCTTGCGACATCAATGCAACCAGGCCGATCCCTTCTGAAGAAAGACTGCCGTGTATTTTCATAAGAAGTGTCTGCAACAAAAGATCCTGATTCACCTAGGCAGAAACATAATTTGTCGCTAGAAGCAATATCTGATCCTTCAACAATCTCATTAGCCTGCAAACTTAAGCTATTAGCATATCAGATGTGCTTGAGGCATAGCAACTCCTGTAAATACAAGCGAAAGTTTGACTTAACAAGGCCTTAAAATTGCCTTCATCGGAAACATATACCAATTAAGGGCCATTTTGCAATCTGATCTTCAGTTTGTCCAACCTTGTGAGAAAAATATGATTGGGCCAATGGGGCCATAAGATGATAATTATCCTGGATGTATTGATTCTTGAAGACTATGTGGAGGCTTGTAGCTATCTAGCGCATGCACACTTGAGCAAGCAACATTATTTGTCAAATAGTTTGATCATGTAAGTGTAGCTAGTTCAGCAAAAGAGGAGTTTTTTTCCCTCTGCGCATACAGCACTGTTTCTAAATTTCTGCACTTTGCCTATACTAAATAGGCCTGAGTCGCCTGACATTATATGCAGACAACTGAGACATGCAGCTGCAAAGTATTTGGAATCCATGAATGTAAATCATTTCAAAATGCAGCGAAAGCAAGCATATTACCAACGCCATTGCTCCCTTCCCAAAGAATGCCCCTATGATCCTTGCTCTCACCCGCGGCTCCAGCCTCATCCACCAATCCACATACCCCTTCTCCCTCCAAAATGCGTTTGCTGCCAACCCAGCTTTCTCCCTCACACCCTTCCCAACCCTCACCGCCTTCCTCCCTGCACCTCCACCTCCCCCCGCTGCCGCCCACGACATCCGCAGTGCGATCTCCACCCAATTGGCCACAAATTCCTCGATTACGTAGTGCCCCTTGGCTTTCAGCCACGGCAGCTCGGGGAACTCCTCGCACGCCATCGCGGCCAAGTCCACCTCGCCGTCAACGTAGCAGAGGAACCTCCCGCCGGAGATCTCGTCCATGGCGGCGACGAAGGCGTCGAGGTCGGCGAGGAGAGCTTCGGCGACGGTGATCGCGTCGGAGCACGAAGACGCGGGAGAGGAGGGGAAGAGGAGGAGGTTCGAGAAGAGTATGTCGTGCGCTCGGGAGGCCGCTGCGGCGCGGGCGAGGAGGCCGCGGGAGAGCCGCGAGAGGACGGTGGGCTCTAGAGAGGAGGGGGAGGAGGAAGAGAGGACGAAGAAGGAGGAGTGACCGCGGATGCGGAGGCGGTGGATCATATAGAGGAGTGCGGCGGCCGCGGCGGGGGAGAGGAGGGAGGTGGCCGCGGCTGCGCGGGCGGCCGGGGGGAGGGAGGCGAGCCACCGGAGGATCGCGGCGCGCGGGGAGGAGGTGGGGGGAGGGCTAGGGTTTGACGCGTGGTAGAGGGAGAGGTGTGCGGTGAGGGCGTGGACGAGCTGCTGCGTGGTGCGCGGCGAGGCGGAGGCGGAGGCCATGGTCGGAGGTGTGGGGAGTGTTTCGGTGGTCGGTCGGAAATGGGGCAGTGTGGCCTGAACCGGTTTAATTGATCTTGTCAGGGTTTTTTTGGCAAAAAGATACTTGTTCTTTTTGGATTTTTGTTTTGACATACTAACAGGTGGGTACTAGGGACGGGGTGTTCATTATAAACTTACTACGAGGCCTAGGAATCACGCTCTCTCAGCGCTTTAGGCTGATTTTGCTGGACCCTTGTCAAGGGTTGTGCTTACGATCCACCTGGCGATCTATGCGCTGCTTTATCCTTTTTGTTTCCTGCCTGCGTTCATTGTGTGTGATGCCGATGAGCTTTAGCACGTGCATTAATTATCTCTACTGTTAAGAGCATCTACAACAGTTCACGTCAGCTGTTACTAAGGAGTTGTCATATCAGCATTTAGGTGATATGAAGGAGAGAGGGTGAGGAAAGAAGGCGGGGCTGTTTCTAGATGAATAAACAACCAAGTTATTGATACCAAGACACAAGAAACAACAAAATAGCTATTGAAAACTTATTTGTTAGTTAAAAACGTGTTTTGTTGATATCAAGAATCATCATGCACACTTATAGCAATTAAAGTTAGATACAAGCTCAAGTAACAATCTATTGGAAGACTAGTTTCTTTTTATTAGATTGAATACTCTCTCTCCTCTTAGTAACAAGCTAAGAAACAACCTATTGTAGATACCCTGAGATACTGCGATCACTGCAATGGTCTTCACTGTATTAATTTCTTCTACTGTTTACTACTGCCAGGACACACTTCCTCACCGCTTCGGCTCGCTTTTTCTTTGATTGTGTCGAGACGCGTGTTGCAGTCTGTGCTTAGGATTCACTCTGCGATCTGTACGCTGCCCATCCATCGTTTCTAATCCGGTCATCTGGTCCTCCTTGCGTACGTTTGCCGGTAACAACTCATCCCCTACTCACTCTCCATCGCCTAGGCGACGCCGCTGCCTCTCCATCCGCTTCCCATCTCCTTCCCCTCCCATCTTCCTACACTACCCCCTGCCACTCACCCTCTCTGCCACTTGCCCTACTCTCGGCTGCACACTTGTTACGGCCAACACGTTGCTACTCTTCTCCCATCAGGCGGTGCCGGTCGGTATGCCCGGAGGTCTGCCTCCATGCCTTACCTTTTTGGGGCACAACAGCACCTCCCGGCCCGTACGGCCTGCCGCGCCACTTCCCTTCCTCTACGCCGGTCATTGAGCTCGTACAGCGCACTATTCCTCCCTTCCCGTCATGCGCTACTCCTCTCCTGTTGCTTTGCTTCCAATCTCCACATGCCTCCTCCACTCCCCTAACCCCGACCACCTCCATTCCTCCATCGTGCCATCGCTCCCTCCCCTCCAGACCATCTCCGTCGCCTCTTCCTCCATATCCCCCGACTCCCCCACCTCCACCATCGCCACACCCCCTGGTGGCCTCCTGCGATCCAAAAGACCGCCATGGCAGCCGGAGGTGGCACGGCCACACGACGATCGGCTCCCACGGACGTTAATTTGGGCGAGCCATAGGGTTGGGATGTTGCAGTGTACCAGTGGTGGATTGGTCGAAAAGGCGGCGACGAGGCACCCGCGGCAGAGAGGCACGACCAGGGATTTGGTGATATCGCTGAATAGTGTGGTCATGTTGTTGGTCTCATGGAGCGATCGAATCGGCAAATTTCATTGACCAAATTCTCTGCGTTTGATGCGATTTTCTTGTTCACTTTTGCTGTTAGCTTCCAAATCTGGTGCTTGTATTTCTGACGTGATGGGGACTTTTTTGCTGACCTTAATATAGTGGATGTGGCGAAGCAATTGAAGGAGGAGCTGTGGGAGAGAAACCAGGGACAGGAGATGCTAAGGTCATGGAATGGAGACCCGTGTTTTCCATATTCTTGGGAAGGGTTCTCTTGCCAAGTGAAGGATGGTAACCATGTCGTAGTCAAGCTGTAAGTGCCCATGGAACCGTAACAATAGTGCACATTCACATGCATGTACACTTTCAGAACACGAGCATGACTTTTTTTTTCTTTTGCCTTTGCCTATTCTCTTACCATGAGTTAAGATCATTTTATCAGTCCTATGACACCTGCATCTGTAATTTGTTGTTCAATTGCAGCCAATGTGATATACTGCTCTTTGCACATGAACTTTTCTTCAAAGAAACTGCAAGGGTCGATTCCCGCCGTGATTGGTAACCTGACTGAGCTAAGTTGTATGCTTCGCTCTCTGCTTTCCAGAGTGTGTTTGTGCTATCTTAGATATGTTGGTTTGATGTTCTTATTACTTGTGGGTGTAGTGATTTGTAGGACAATAACTTCACTGGATCTATTCCAGAATCTGTCTCTGCTCTCACGCACCTACTGAAGCTGTAAGTATATGTTGTCTTGTGTCTTTTCTTCTTATGATGAAAAATATGATTCTCAGCACCAAATCCATGTGCCATTATGGACAGAGAGGCATGGCCAGGAGTTTGGTGATACATTGCTTTACAAAGTAGATGTACATGATTTTGTATGATCTCATCTTTTGTGAATTTCAGTGTGATCCCAAAGTTACCGGTTTTGAGATATGTAACTATAAAGTTGAAAATGAGATATATGTCATTACAGAGTTTACAAGTTTCTAATATGCCAGTATGAACACTTCTAGACCTAAATGCTCTTGCCTTCTCATTCAAACTAACTTTTGGAGTGAGTACATTGTGAATTTATGCAATCTCATTCTTGGTTACAGAGCATGTGGTGTGGCATTTCTTTATGGGTTAGCTAATGTCACGCCCCGGGTAAGCAACCCCCGGGACTCACTGTGCATTCTGGACCAATCCCAAGATCAGTTGCTAGTCCGCACGGTTCCGACACGATGAGATCGCAGCCATACAACAAACTAAAGATGAATCAGACAACTTAACAATAATAACAGCAAAATACCTTATGGTCAAGGTTATTACAGAGGTCTGCCGCACAGGGCTACAACACAGTGGAACACAAAACACACGTGGAAACCGCCCGAAATGCCCATAGGCAATCGAGTAGAGGACGTCCCCTAGCTCGCCTGGTCGTCGAAGAGGTTGGAGGTCCCTAGGTGGTCTTTAGCTGCTAATTAACCAGAGGGCACAAAGCCATGAGTACTTTGAATGTACTCAGCAAACCGTAGGGAAAAGTATGCAAATAGTATTCATGCAAGGCTTGACAAGGAGGTCTTTATGGTTACTTTGCATAAAGCAATATTGAATGGAAATACAGTAAGTAGATTACAAAGCACAAGTTGAAAGATTATTACATAAGTAATCAAGGTTCTTTTGAAATGACTCGTGATCACCCTGATCACTTCCCGGACCACTCGTGACCACCACAGTCGGTTGCCGCCTGCACTACGGAACCAACCAAGACCAACAAGTTTTGAGAAAGTCTACCCCTTACGTGAAATCACCAGGCATGTCCATAACCGGGGACACGGCTATTTGAATAGATTTACACTCTACAGAGGTCGTACAGCTTTACCCACAAGACACGACTTCTCTAGTTGGTCGGGCACCCGTTGATACCCCTGCTCACTACCTTTGGTAAGCAGTCTAGAGCACGTGACAAGGCCTTTACAAAGCTCTATTTTTTACTCGGTTCTGCCCGCTAAGGTTTTGCCATTCCTGGCCCCCTCTTGCGCCAATTCAACAACCACAACAGAACCAAATCAAAACATCGCTAATTAGTTGGCTAGGTTCACCCCATCCTGGACATGTGGTTGCACGGTATGACCCAAATCAATGGCTTACAAGGTTAAGTCCTTAGTTGTTGCTCAGGCGAGGCTTTCTGCATTCCCATGTGCCTCGCGCACCTCAGTGCCTCCTGCACTTTGCCTCGCGCATTCCGCCTTTTCCACCGACCACTCGCTCGAGAAAAAAATCATTTTTGGGTTCAACCCAGCCAAATGACCACCCTGGTCATGACACAACAAATTTTATTAACAGTGGCATCACACCACAAATGACACAACTGTGATCTCGCACCACAGTTGCACATTAGTGGTATTGCACCACAATTCCATATGTCATTTAGTCAAGTTTATCATCATTGAATCATGTGATCGAGAGACGTCACAACTAAGAGCAGGGCTAAGCAATATACGCACCCATGTTAGTATCTCAAAGATGTCCAACTAAGATTACCCAACCTATGGTGTCCAAAGGGTACATGTCAACATGTCGAGTACAATTATTCAAGGAATCATACTGTCGAGTAGGTATGTAGCTATTTTCTCAAAACCATTTTTTTTAACAAATAGCCATGCATGTTGGTATAAAACAAAGTAATTTTGCAAACTGGGTTCGATATGATCAAAGGTCTACGACTTGCCTTCGCTAAAGAGCTGAGATGCTTCGGTAGAGGTCGCCGGGTCCAAGAACTGTTCAGAGACGCTGGAATCTACACGTGCAAAAAGAACTAAATAAATACAACGAATCCAAACAAAAGCCAAAACTACCAAACTAGAACCAAAAGAAAAGGCACCGAAATAGATGAAATAGGAACGGACTCTCGGGAGGAGGTCCAACTGAGGTCGAGGGAGGTCCTGAAGAGGATGCGACGGCGCAGGCTCCAGCGGACGGTGGCGAAACTTCAAGCAAGGTGAAGCTGGGCGAGAGCATGAGAGTTGAGTGAGGCTAAAGGAGATGAAAGATGGCTGCTCAGGCTTTTATAGCCGGGAGAGTCACTGAGAGACTCAGAGGCTCACACGAGTTCAAGGGTAGGTGAAGGAGGAGATGGGAGTAGGTCTGGGAGGAGACAAGAGGGGGAAACGGGTACTTCAGAAAAGACAGCATTTAATACGACACAACAACATTTAATGCTCAAGGATCTTTGCGTCAGCAGTGACGCAGCGAGAGGAAAAAGAAGGTGAATAGAGCTGACAGGTGGGGCTAGTCAAAAGGGAGGTCGCAACCTAAGAGGAGATCGTGACCAACGAGGAGGTCGTGACCCAAGGGGAGGTCGTGACCCAAGGGGTGGTCGCGGTCAAAGGGGGAGGTCGCGGTCAAAGCGGGAGGTCGCGGCCACAGAGGGAGGTCGCGGTCAAAGGGGGAGGTCGTGGTCAAAGGGGGAGGTCACAGCCACAAAGGGAGGTCGCGGTCAAAGGGGGAGGTCGCGGTCAAAGAGGGAGGCCACAACCACAGAGGGAGGTCGCGGTCAAAGGGGGAGGTCCAAACAAAAGGGAAGGTCTAAACCGAATGGGATGAACAAACGAAAGGGAGGTTTGGACCTAAGGGGAGGTCCAAACGAAAGAGAAGGTCAGGACCTAAGGGGAGGTCCAAACAAAAGGGAATGTCTAAACCACAAGGGAGGTCTAAACCCAAAGGGAGGAGGGCTGGGCCAAGAAGAAAACGGAACGAACAGAGAAAAATGATTTCAACACCAAAGAACTCCAGAGAACTCCAACAAACTCAAAACAAACCAAACTCTTGGATTAGTTGAAGTTTGTTTTAGTCATTTAAACGTTTTTAAATTCCAAAGTCTCAAGTTAAGCTTTAGTACTTCAACAAAACCAAATGGTTCTTTTTATTTTGAAATTTTTTAAAAAAACTCAGAAAATTGGGATGTTACAGCTAAACTTCAGTTGGCACTTGACCAGCATGATTCATCTCTTACTGTTCAAGATCTCAATACCATGTACTATACATACAAAGTATGCAACTATGAATAGTCTTACCCTCGAACATATATTTCATATTTCCATAAGTTTCTAAAACCAGATAGTACTCTGTGCTGCTATGCTATTGGTACCTGAATAAAATAGATTCGAAGTCTGAACATCAATGGGCATCTGATTACATGAAGGTATGAAATTACGAGTGCACTAGTTTTAGATGCCTCTCGGTTTAATTTGATCATGCACAACTATTCTATGTTTTTGTTATCAACAATGGTAGCACACCTGAGACTCTTATTAGCAGTCGTTAAAAGAACTATTACATATAGGCATTACAATTTATTTTTTCCCAACAATAGCACACAGACTTCACTTTTTAAGAAAAGTTAGCACGGAAAACCTAAAAGGTTGTTGCTATTTATCTATTTCAAGGAATTTCTGTTTTTCAATACTTTATGAAAGTAACTAGCAAGTACGTCTATTGAAACACAAAAATGTCCTTTAATTTCAATGGGATTTTCCATTAAGAAGGATTGATTGTAAATGTTGATGGGAGGCCTCCGCACCATAATCCACATATTTATGCCAATCCAATTCCAATTACCCGTCATCTTTTCAAGATTCAATTCAGGTTTGAAAGGAATATAATTTTATTACATTAATACAAACCCCAGAGTATAGCGTGGCGGCATAGTGGAGTTACATTAAACAAACATATCGTTTTCCCCCTTTTTACATCATATGGCTTCCTAATAAGCATGTAGTTAGGTGTGGCTACATTATCCTTTTATATGCAAATCGTTATAACAGTCTCCTCCTTATGAACAGGCAGATTTAGCGACATATAGCTTCTTGGTGGTTGGAACAGCTGGGACAACGTGCTTGGGATGAAGCTTGCCGAAATAATGATGCTAATTTTCATGTATCAATTTGTTACAACATTCTTTAGGAATAAGGATGCATGATACTTTTGACACTTCAATACATGTAGTTGAATCCCTTTATGGTTCATTTGTGCAGTACACTATTTATTCCTAGGTTCATACCTATGTCTTTTTGTTTTGTAAATGCTATTAATATGCCCAGTATATTCAACTACAGTTTGAACAACTATGAAATAAAAACAAAATGTTTCTTATGCCACAGTAGCTACTTGGACTATAGTCGATTCTTTTCTTCCTAATTTCCTACATGTTCTTAGTGGGTCATTAAAAATTTGTAATAGATGAGAACGCACAACAATCGGCGCATGTCATAGCCATGTGCTAGCACTAAAACACTCAGTATGGTTGGTTACTTTTTTCAACTTCGTATCTTCCAGAAGAAAGTTGCTTCGAATTCATGTAACACAAAAAACAACACTCGATGAACCCTACTCCTGATATTTCATACACTAAGTATCATATTACATTATGCTACATCAAACACCGTACAAACGGTTGCCAAATATCATATATTGAGAAGTAATTGGTTTGAATATATCCAAAATAAAGGTTTATGTCACTTTAGCTTATTGTGTGTGATGTGTCATCTTGGTGTCCAAATGACTCCATATCTATCTACATTGCCCAAAAAATTGAGCTGCACATGTAAGATTTTCTCTCTCTCTGAATTGTCAACTCCAAACGTGCATATGCATACATTCTTGCATTGATTTGTCCCCTATAGATTCATTCTGCTAAATTGCTAATAAAGAACATTTGTCCTCTGTAAACTTACCCACCATGCCATCTTCTTTTTTCAAATATGACAATATCATTCTAGAATACAATAATGATAGCTGGCTGTTGTTGTTGATGTCTGAGAGAATGTAGTCAAAATAGGTGTCCAATTTTTCGTTTATTCACAATGCGTTGACCTGGCTGTCTTGTAGTTATGCCTCCTGTTGTTGCTGACTACCAATGGTCAGGATGGAATTTAGAGCAGCAGATATCAAATGTTGGATGCCTGCTTTCCAATTAATAAAGCTGATACTTCGGTTAGATGAAAAGGTCAGTCGATTTTCTCATTAGTCAGTATATGACAAGTGTGCATGTTTAGTTCTTGTATGCAGATATGAAGGCAGATGGCCCAGTCTGGATGTGCATGATCAAGTGCATTCCATAGCTTGAACTTGTATCAGTTGTATGTGTGATCATGAAAGCTACGAAAGCAAACCTGTCTTGTTTCCTAAATTTCTTATTTGCTTTTGTTGGTTAAAAGGGAACAAGCACACAAAATAGGGAGGATGCCCGATAACATTTTGGGCCAGTTAAGCCTACTCAAATAATATACTCAGACAAAGTGCTAGGTTGTACATGCAACTTTTTGAAAACTCTCTACGTGTGTCCGCCATAGACATAAAGTTGAATACAACATCCTGGTATATGATTTTTCCTTATTTAAACGAAAGCTGATACATGTCGGTGTTGGTTACAGTTTTTTTAACACCATTCTTAATATTTATTCTCTAGACTTTGTTATCGAACATGATCTACGCTGATGATGATGAGTCACTCGTTATACCCAAACTAAACATGTTCAGCAAAACCCAGCTTTTCTATGCCAAACAAGTTTATTGTCTACACTTCAAAAACAAAGTCTGCTATTCAAACAACCTAAGATCAATGGCATAGCGAAGCGCGCATTATCATCCTAGTTTTGTGAGAGTAGAAGCACCTCTCTTTTTTATATTTATTTTTGACAAGTTTGCATTTTTTCCACCTGGTATCCTTTGTTCCTTTTCTAGAAGATTGATGATTCCAAATCTAGAATTGCCAGTTCACTAATTTTGACTTTAAACTTTCTTGAAAGGGCAATCACGTGGTCTCAGTTAATTCATAGGTCGTGTTGTGTTGGCCCAGCACGATTAGCCCAACGAGCCGACATGCCCATGTATCCCATCGTGCGCCACCGACACATGCCTTCGCTGCGCCTATGACACCTCCTCGGCTCCTCTGCCACCACCGTGGGAGTCGCTGGCCCGCTGCCTCCTCTGTCGCTGGTCATGCTAGTCGGGCGAGGCCTGGCTAGGCATGGTATTGTATGTGTCGGGCAGGGCCACTGGTTGGGGTGGCAACCCAAGCACGACACACCGTGCCTGGACTGGGCCAACAATGTCGTGCCTCGAGTTGGCTCGACAGAAACGACCTATTTAGTCACCTCTAGGTGTCAGGGTAACTAGTGACTAGTACTACTTTGGTTGTTGCTCTGGAAGAAGCTAATTTGTCATCAGTTTTCATTGCTTGTGGGCTGAGGCGTCTATGTTGATCCAAATCAATGGAGATGCAAACTTGATAATGATGCTAAAACTAATGGCATTATTATAAGTTTGCTCCACATTTGGTGGCCAAAATCTTGGGTAGTTAAACTATAACCAAGATTTGTCTATACTAGTTTTGGTCAATTTTGGCAAAAGGAAAATGTTTATTTTACACCTCTGAACTTTTCAAAAAGTTTAGTTAACACCCTCAACTATAAAAACCAGGTATTTAACACCCTAAACATACAAAACCAGGTCAATTTACACCGTAAGGCGGTCTTGCTGATGGGGATCCAACTCAGAGTACTTTTTACCATGTTTTTAGCAATGTCATTTATTTTTGCTGACGTGGATCCAAATGAGAGAAGGGATGGTGACGAGAAGAAGAAAGAGAATATATAAAGAGAGAGACGGAGTGGGAAAAAGGTCGACAATGTGGATGTAAACATCCCTGAATTGGTTCATCATTACCAAAACCAAATAATGTGGTTGTCAATATGGCAAAAACAACTTCGAGTAGGATCCACATAATCAAAACCGCTCTTCAAAACCGTTTTAGGGTGTAAATTGATCCGATTTTGTATGTTTAGGGGGGTTAAATACATGGTTTTGTAGTTATGGGTGTTAAATGAACTTTTTACAAAGTTTAGAGGAATAAAATGAACTTATTCCTTAGCAAAATAATGAGCATATGTTGTTGTCGATGATCAGAACATAGAGCTCCCTATCGAGCTTATTCGGAAAAATGATATGAGAACACTATCAAAACGAAACCTTTTTATTGTTGTGCACACCGAGTGTATGTATGAGAATATAATGGGGGTGTTACAGAATGGGGAATTGATAATATACCATCCGCTTAGATGCATTTTCATATTATACTCTCCTTCGTGATGTAATTGATTTTTTACCCTCTGTTTAGATGAATTCTCCATTAAATACCCTGTTTGCATTATTTTATTAATATTCACTGTTTTTTCAGTTTTGGTCACGCAAAATGTACATTTTGTCCTCACCTCTCTCTGGTTAGTTAGACCGCTGAACTCCCGAGGAATTCCCCACAAAACCCACCTCTATCGACCTCTTCGCCCTCGCTGTCCTCCTACTCCCCCACTACACCTCCCTCCTCCTCCGCCACACCCCTTCCCCTCCGCGCGCACCCTCTTCCTGACCGAAGCCCGCCTCCAGGACCCGCGCTCCTCTCCCTCCTCACCACGTCTGCGGCCTCCGACACCGCCCACTACCGCCTCTTCATCCATGGCCTCAGCCCCTACGCCACCACCATCGAGATACTATCACGTTCGCCCCCTTCGGTGCCCTCGACGAGTGCCACACTGTTGCCAACCGCACGAAACGACAGAGGTCCTCGGTAGTGAGGCGGTGCCCCTGAGGAAGGCGTCGCGGAGGGTCGAGTAGGCGGACGACTGTAGTCAGGTGACGACCATGCCGGAGTCCACGATAACACCGCCCGCGCCGAAGTTGTCCATGGTGAACACCGAGGCGGGGATGGTGAAGAATCTAGACCCGCCATTATGTGTTAATGGAGTATTTTGGTGATTAATGATAAATCTATTTGTGAGACTAACACTTCTATTGTTATACCTATTGTTTAGTCTCAGTTGGATAAAAAGGTAAAAATCAAAGAGGTATGCTTTCGACATTATATTCCTATATCTTATTGCATTCCTCGGATCTAAAATATAGGTTGAACTCCACTAAAAAGTCTAACTTGAATATGTGTATATGTTCTCTTTACACATTCATGTATGCACACATCTAGGGGAGTTCACTCTATGTTTTGTGGTTTCATTAGTATTGATCCATATTCCTTTATCCACATACATTAAGGATCTTTACTTTGAAACATATCCTTTGAGTGTATAAAACTTGTGTAGTTCATATATATTCATATTGCTTTATATTCAATTATTTGCAATTGTGTTGTGTGACTAATGTGTGTGCTAAGGTGTTTAAAGGCTTAGTCCCAGTTTATGGATGGCGACATGGTAATGGAAATGCAATGACAATAGAGGGATCATGACTAGTAGCTTGATAGCATGTTCTTGTGCCATTTGGATCAATTTAGGATCATGCATGCATTTGAATTTGAATTGGAAAGCAATATGTGCAATTGTTAGCACAATCGGTAGTACCAGAGGCAAACTGGCGGAACTATCGTGATAAAGCGGTATGATCACAAGATCCTTTAGCGAAGTATACTGTGGGACGTTCGGACCGTCCGAAAGTTCAAGATCATGCGGTATGAACGACCCAATGAATCTGGGTCGTCCACGTCATTGATCCGAACGTGCATAGCCAACTAGTCGCTCAAGCGATCACGGCCGGAAAGCGTGGTGCGGTACGACCGCACCCCGGTCGTTCCGTTTTTTAGTTGGCGGTACGTAAAATCCAGAGAGACTCCATTTTGGTTTTGGATGCAAACCCTTGAAGCAGTAGTACCGCCAAGAAATTAAACGATACTACCGCTCTACGGTAATTTCAGAAATGTGAGCGGTACGTATTTTCTAGAGAGCACCCTTTTTGGGTCATTTGCGAAACGGTAGTACCGCCCTAGTGAGCGGTATGACCGGCCTCAGCGGTAGTACCGTATGATAGTTGGTGGTAGTACCGCTCTGCATTTTCAACAGCTTGTTTAAGAAGCATTTATTGCAGATATATCTTGGTAATTAATGTTAATCATTGTGGGACTAACATTTTTCATGAGTTGGATGAATAGGTTATGTTCCAGGGTAATGGAGACTTCAGATGACATCATGAGGTGATCGTCATCAAGTCAAGGTTCAAGAAGAGGATGCATCATGTGTTGATGCATATCAAGATTTCGAAGAGGAGATGATCATGAGTTGATCGTCAAGTCAAGAGAAGACTCATCATGTGTTGATGGAGGTCAAGTAAAAGATGCATCATGGGTTGATGCATGTCAAGACGATGACCCGGACTTCAAGTGAAGATGTGCGTCATCAAGCTTCAAGAATATGCTCAAGACAAAGGTATGACTAGCTAGAGCTAACGATGTGTTCCTAGTCTTTTACCGGTCTTGGTGTTTGGTTGAAAGACTGGATTGCTAGTATAGGTTGCCGTACTATTAAGAGGGGTCTTGTCTAGTAGCTTGAGTCTCATCATGTGTTGATAGCTCAATCTCGCTTGCTCTAGCTCATCATGGCATGATGCTATTATTTGCAAATGTGTTTTGCAAATAGTCGAGACTCATGCATTTAATCCTTGTAGCATGTGACTATACTTTGCAAATGCATTTTGCAAATGGTTGAAGTCCATGTACCTACTCCTTGTGGCATGATCTAAATTTGCAAATGTATTTTGCAAATTATTGGGATTCATGTATTTTCCCTTGGCATGGTCTAAGATTGCTTGTTGCTAATTATTTGGACTTAGACCATGGTAGTGGCTCTTTGGAGTTGTACTTTTGATTTTATCAAATGTGTTTGAGATCAATCAAATAGGTGGGTTGCGTAGTCCTCTGAATAAGCTTTCCATAGAGTCCAAGATCATTCAATTCCTATATCGGAGTCAAAAGTTATGACCTTTTTACTGAGTGTCGGTTGTGTTGAAATTGGGCTACGGAACTACCGCCCTAAGAAGAGAGGTACTACCGCAGAACGGTAGTACCGCCCATTGTAATGCGGTAGTACCGCACAAAGTTTTTAACGGCTAATTTTTGAGCCTTTAATGTACCTTTTCCGACCGTTGAGTCAAAAACGTTAGAACCGGCCTTTGAATGGCGGTACTACCGCATTTCGGCTGAATGTGCTGATTTCTGCTCCTAACGGCTAGTTTTTGTGTGTGGGCTATAAATATCCATCTTGGCCAGTTGAGAGACAACCTTTGGCATCTCATTTCACTCACTTGAGCTAGTGTGAACTTCTTCTCTCAATTGTGCATGTGTTGCACCTTGTGAGTAAGGAGAGAGGTCTCTAGTTGCATGTGTTGCATCTAGAGGTGGATTTCGTATCCACTTGAGCTTGTGCATTCGTGCACGTGGTGAGAGTCAAGTAAGGGGCTTGGCTTATTACTCTTGGTGTTTGCCGACACCTAGACGACGTGGAGACATCGTGGTCCGGTGATCTTCTCAAGAAGCTTGTGAGAAGACTTGGCGTGTTGTGAAGGTTGGAGCTCACCTACCCAAAGCGGAAAAGAGCTACCACTAGTGGAATTGAGGTGTTTGGCTTAATTCGTGGAGCCGGTCCAATTAGTTTGGGCTTACCTCAACGTGGATTAGAGGAGGTCGACAAGTCTCCGAACACTACGGTAAAACGTCCTTATGTCATTGTGGTTTGCTCTCTTGTGCTTTACATTGTGCAATTTGCATTTCTTGTATTAAATTGCTTACTTGTCTTTGTATGATTGCTTTAATTATCAATAGTCTCTTATTGTTGGCGCACTTAGTCAAGGCTAGATGATTTAGGTTTTAATTGTGAAAAACCGATTTGATTTACAATTTCGCATTAGAAATTAGTTTTAGCCAAAGAAGTTTTTAAAACCGCATATTCACCCCCCCTCTAGTCGGCCTCCTCGATCTTACAAGTGATATCAGAGCTTGGTCTCTCATTTATTAGACTTAACCATCTAGAGAGTAAATGATGGCGATTAGTGATATAGTGCACCTAGGTGAAGCACCTTTATTTGATGACACAAATTATGATATTTGAAAAATCCGCATGTCTTGTTATTTTAAGGCCATGAGCCCTAAAATATGGCGGATTGTAGATGTGGGCTTTTCTCCTCCAAATGATCCTCTTGCTCAAACTATTGAGGAAGAGAAATGCTCACATCTCGACGCTCAAGCAACTAACGCTTTATTTAGTGCTTTGAGTTTACAGGTGTTCGATGCCATATGCAATCTCAAGAACGTTCATGAGATGTGGACCCATCTTCAAGATAATTATGAAAGGTCCACCTCAATCACTGATGATTGCATACAAGAATGGATGTTGGGGGAAGAGTGCTCAACTTCTAGCTCCGACAATGAGGATTCCTCAACTCCATCCACATCACATCATTGCTTTATGGCAAAAGGTAATAAATAGGTAAATAATGATGAACCCTCGTATAATGAGTTGATGGATATGCTTGAGAAACTTAATGAGTATTTAGGAAAGAAGATATCAAAATTCAAAGTTTTGAAGAAAGGGTATGTCTCACTTTAAAATAATTATGATGTTCTAAAAGATGAACATAAGACTCTCCTCCTAAATGAGCTCAATAAGTCCAAGGTGGATATAGGCATTACATGTAGTTTATTAGATGATATGCCATGTATAACTCCTAGCTCTTGCATCTCATCTAAGGTTAGCATATCCACCTCTTGTGATGATTTGCTAGATATGCCTTGTAGTTCTAGTGAAAATGTTTCTACTTCCTCCATGTTTGTTGAGACTAACCTTGTAGAGGAAAACAAAGAGCTCAAGGACTAAGTCACCAAGTTGAGTAATGACTTGGAGAAGTGCTACAAAGGGAAGACCACTCTTGATGATATATTGAGCAAGCAAAGAAGCTTGCAAGACAAGAGTGGTATCGGCTTCATCTCCAAGAAGAAGGAGAATAGCAAGATAAGGCACAATGCAAGACACACAAAGAATGCCAAGTGTCTTGGTTGCAACAAGAATGGTCACCTTGCCTCGGTGCACCCAAACAAGATGGATGACAAGACAAAGTCATCAAAATTGAGGCAAGCCAGCAATAAACAAGAAAAGAAGACAAAGGATGAAATAAAATGTCAAACTTACTACAATTGCCAGGAGAAGAGATATTTTAGTAAGGATTGTCCCAAAGGTATCACTCCTAAGCCTATTATCTATAATGATCATTATTTACTTAAGAAGGCTAGAGATGATAGGGTGATTGCTAGATGTGTTAGTTAACCTAAGACTATTGCTAGGGCTATTTGGGTGCCCAAATCTCTTGTGACTAACATTCAAGGACCCAACCGAGTTTGTGTACCACAAAGTGCTTAAATGATAAATAGGTACTTAGAGAGGCATTGGAGGCTTGGCTTATTCATATAACGGTGGATTCCATCATATATCAAAATTGGAGCCAAGGTTGAAGATGATCACTTCATATCATAAACCAATGCTATCTCAGTAACAAGTACTTACATTGAAGTATCTAGCCATTTACCTTGTGTAGGTTGCATTTCATGAAAATCTTAAAAAGGGTATTCTTGCTCTTGTTCTTAATCGTCATTGTTAAAATCTTGAGCAAGTTGGTTGTGGCACATTAACGGGGAGTGCTAAATCATATACATGTCTATCGCATCTCTAAGTATGCCCAAATAAATTAAGTGCTAGTAATGTTTTTCAAAGTTGAGCCTTTTAGCCAAAAGTCAAAAAAATTATAATTATTAGTAATCCTTTGAAAAACTAGTTGCAAAATGTATAAAAATGCTATTTAAAGGTTTCCCAAAGGTTTTGGTTCAAGAAAAACCTATTTTAAGTGAAAATGAGTTTCTAGCCAAAATTCTAGATCATAGCATCTTGTTTTTGATATAAACTATATTTTTACGTAAAATCTATTCTAAAAGGAATTTGAAAATCATCCCAAAAAGAAAAACCTAAAGTTGGTCATTCTAAGCCTTTTCGGTATTTACAAGATTTTCAAAATACCAACCTAGCAAAAGTTATTTGATTTTGAAACTCGTTCAAAATACTAGTTTGACCTAAGTAGTCACAATCTAGCACTTAAGTGAGTTTTGTCATTCGAGCTAAATTTATTCACATGAATAGGTCCATAATGGTATTAATGACTCATACATGAAAGTAGATGTTTTAAATTCAATCATATGCTCTTTTGGTTCTTTTGAAGAAGTTTCATCAAAATAAGTTTTATTTGCGAAAACAAAAGCTTAATTCATAAAAAGTATGTTCTTAGATACTCTTTAGTCTCTTCAATTCATAATGATCCTGAATGATATTTATTTGAGTGCAAAACTAAGGATCATTTGCATATTTCTCAATTCCAAGATCTATCCTTGAATTTCCAGAAAAATCGAAACTACCGGCGGCTTAACAAAGGTACTACCGCTTTCAGATTACTCTACCATTGAAAGGCGGTATTCAAGATCTCGGTACTACCACCATTTGCACGTCGGTACTGCTGATTTCTTTGACAAGACAGTCATTTCATTCCATTCAATTTTAAACCTACTTTGATGCTTCCTTTGGTTAAGCTGATTCTTGTTATATTCATTAGCTACCTTCAAGTACTTTCTTGACTCCATATGCCATTTCGATCGCATTGTGATGTTTTCATCATTAAAAAAATGGTATTCTTTCTAAAAGCGGGAGCATCTCTTGATCATCTTGGCCTCAGCATGAGATTCATCTTTTCACATGATATCATCTTGTTCCTTCAAAGTAGTATCTAATTTCATTTCTTGTCGATCATACTTCTTTTGACCAAGCTCAAGTACTCTTCGTGTACGAGTGGATTATCTATTTCCCTCTTCTCTTTGGATGCTTTATTTAAAGATCTTTGCGAGAGAAGTTCAAACACTTTGCAATTTCAAGTCTTGTCGACGCATGCTTTCTACAAGAGATGTTTAAAGACTATTCTTCAAGTTTGATTCATATGTTTGGTGCTTAATATCAAAGAGGGAGAATTTGGTTGCAAATAATGATCAAAGGAAAGATATTGAAGTCATCATGAGTTTTGAATGGATATATCTCAAAGAGATGACAAAGGAGAATATGACAAGATAGAAGAGAATCCTTTATGTGTCAAAGGAGAAGAAAGAATTTTCAAGAGGAACCTTTGTGTAGGGGGGGGTTAGTTCTTTGTGAAAAACTTATTAAATATTTTGGGCTTACTTAAAAGGGGTAAAGTATTAATATTGAGAAAACTATGTTACCTATTTGCCCAAAATGATTTATGGATCTTGTGAATGCATGATTTCATTCTCATTAGCTTCATTTGGTATTTTTGGAGTGAAATTGTTAATGATATGCAAGTTTAGCTTTTCAGAGAGCCTATTTGGTCAAAAGTCAAAAATCTTGCTTAAAAGGATCAAATTTGTGAAAATCTAGTCAAAAGTACTTAAATATATATTTCAAATGTTTTCAATGCTTTTGAAGTAAAAATTCCCATTTTAGAAACAAAATATAAAATTTGGCCTGAAAATGATCTTGTTTTTGAATTAAATGAGAAGCTTGTGAGAAGACTCGGCGTGTTGTGAAGATTAGAGCTTACCTACCTGGAGCGGGAAAGAACTACCACTAGTAGAATTGAGGTGTTTGGCTTAATTCGTGGAGTCGGTCTAATTAGTTTGGGCTTACCTCAACGTGGATTAGGGGAGACCGGCAAGTCTCCGAACACCACGGTAAAACGTTCTTGTGTCATTATGGTTTGCTCTCTTGTGCTTTATATTGTGCAATTTACATTTCTTGTATTAAATTGCTTACTTGTCTTTGTATGATTGCTTTAATTATCAATAGTCTCTTATTGTTGGCGTACTTAGTCAAGACTAGATGATTTAGGTTTTAATTGTGAAAAACCGATTTGATTTATAATTCCGCATTAGAAATCAGTTTTAGCCAAATAAGTTTTTAAAACCGCCTATTCACCCCCCCTCTAGTTGGCCTTCTCGATCTTACAGATGGAGAGGGGTTCCCCACCGACGTAGATGTCGGACATGCCGACGTAGTAGAATGTGTTGGTGCATGGGCTGCGGAGCAGCGGCGCCGTCACGACGTTGGAGCCGGGCCCGAGTCGCCAAACTGCAAGGTGGACGACGAGGGGGATCGATCGTGTTAGTTATTGTCAGACCCCAAATTTGAAATTTGGAATCTTCTGTGTTCACAATACTAGTCCCTAGATCAGTAGCTAGTGCCCACAAATACATCATTGAATATCAATCACATATCACGAATATGTAAAGCTATTGCGTAATAATAAGCAAAGCATAAATATACCTTACAGCTTTTGACTTGCGAAATGGCCGGACAAGCCAAATACCTTTCAAAGAATCAGCAGCGGAAGCGGAATTGTAATGTAGCACGTGGAACCCTCACGATATACCCACAAGCAATCGATTGGGGCCCGCGACCTAGTTCTTGACCTTCTTGATCTTCAGTCTTGATCAATACTCATAATTATACATGTAGCCTTCTTTTATGCTTACTAACTAAAAGAATATAAAAAGCGAGCATGAGTACACAACCGTACTCGCGAGCCAACACACAGAATGCAATTGTTATATATACAAGGCTAATCAAAGGAAGGTTCATGGTTCTTTTATTTGCACAAAGCTAGATTTGAATTAGAATAGTTAGTAAGCAATTCCTAAGATTTAGCATTTTGACTAACATAGGTTTTGATAAAATTGAGTTTTGTTGTAAAATACTAGTAGAGGTTCTAACCTCCGATACCATTGAGTGGCTCCATCCACCTAATGCTCATGTTCTTTCTCGGGTCACATCCTGTACTTCTCACTGGTCCTCGACCAAGCCATCTCAAATCTCTGTGTTCCAATTCATCTTTTCATTCCACCCACAAATTATTTTATAAAAATAAAAGCTAATTCAAGCAAGTTCCCGTCACCGCCCATGACCGTGGACACGGTTATCCAGATAGTTTTCTTACTCTGCAGAGTTCGCGCACTTTCCCCACAAGAGATAATCAACTTACAATATCCCCAACACACTTCCATAGGTGTGCGACTAAATTGATTATCACAAGGCTTTTACAATGCCCCACCTCAATGCAACCCCATACCGCTAGGCATCACCTCCTTGGGCCATACCCCCGGGAGGTCTCTATTTGCGTCGTGTAGTTCCAGTGGCTCCTACCCATACCCACCTACACACCCACCAATGGTGAGGTTGCAATGAGGTGAAAAAATTAATTAGCCAGGTCATACCCATTATAGACTTATGGTTGCACTGTTTTTACACGAGAGGTCATCACAAGAACTCGGTCATTTACTAACTTGGGCGATACTTCCCCATACCCACTCTATCGTGCTCTTTCCCCAGCACCCACCACGCTTTCCAGCCGCCCAAGTAGAAATCTGTTTTTAGTTTTCCTTTTGTTTTAAAATACTCTTCTAGTTTCACATACCAGCTAAGTTCCAACCTCGACTGCCCAGATCCATTTTCAAATGCTTAAGTGATGTCGGGGCAAATTATTGACCACATGTCAATGTATCTAAGCAAGGCTAAGCATGACACATAGATACAGACTTATCAACTAGTATGTATATCATTAATTCTAGGATGACAAAGGATAGTATCCAAGTTCAAGGATGGGAATGTTATATTCAAATATTATTAAGGTATTAACTATGAGCTAGACCAATATAGTTGTATAAATAATAGCAATGCAAGTTCATAATTTAAAACAATATAATTGCATTTCAAAAGTAGGTTCAACATGATTAAAGTGTTGACTCGCCTTGCTCAATGCTCTGATAATCCTCTTGCTCAATGCTTTGATAATCTTGGCCTCGTTCTTGTTGGGACTGTTGTTCCATTATAGCTTCTGATTTTAACTACGCAGCATACGTTTGAACCCAAGAACATCTGAAAGACAACCAAATAAAATCCAATAAATCCAAAGACATTCAAACAAAAGAAACACTTCGAATGAAAGTAAACATATCTAATGATATCTTGGAAGACGGAAACTAATCATACTTAGGGTTAGGTAACCATTTGATCCGGAGTGAGGACGAGAGGGATCGAGCTCTCGAGAAGTCCGCTAGTGTAAGGAGCTAGGGCTCCAACGAGTGAGAGAATATTCCAATAAATATTCCGCATCGGTTACCTAGATGGGAACGATCACCAGTTAGGTAGGACTCTCTGATCCACTTTCGGATCACGAAGGGTTCTGCTACTAGGAAGGATGATGATGGATGATAGCTAGAGCCTATACAAGGTAGATTGGTAGTTGAACTACTAGCATCCACTTGAGAACATGCCACTGCTACTCATACGCAACACCTAGCTGGTGTAATGGTTCTTCTAGTTATTACTTCTTATTTATCGAGGAAGTTCCATGAGCCTTGGCTGGCACTTCCAAGCATTGGCTAAGACACCAGCCTTACACCCTCAGTGGTGTCTATGGTTTTAGGTTTCATCTTTGAGGTGATCTATACTTAGTCTTACTACTTACGTGGCATGCCACAAACTAATGTATACCTATCATACTAGGTTGATCCTTATCTACAACATCTGCTAATGGATACTTTTAGTTAAGTAGATAACTATAGTATAAGGTCTATGGGTTCGTACCTACTAGTCCTTGTTTAGTGATCCACCCTATCGCCTCGATTACTATCACTAGCATGAAGCTAGGTCATAGCTACCGCTAACCTTCATTAAGGTTTACTTAGTATAATGATTATGCCTAACTTACTGTTGAGTTGTTTTTAACTAAACGCTTAGTCTTACTACTTGTGGTATAGGTCCTATGTGTCTGCGACATGCCACACTCTTAGTTGGATGTCAACTAAAGTGATCACTTTACCTATTCAACAGTTTGGTTAGAGACTACACATAAGTGTATGTTGTTATGATGTATTACTTCATTACTATACTAGTGGGTGTACATGCCATTAACGTATTGTCGTTATTCTCATTTGTCATTGTATAATAATGGCCTAGGATTCTCATGTCATTTGAGATAGTATATTTTAATAGGGCTCCTTATTAAACTTGCTCTATGAACTTAGTTGCCATTGACATGACAAAACTTACTAACCACTTCTAGTTATCATCTAATCGCCTAAGCTGACCACTCCTTAACTCAATGCAATCTCTAGTTAAAGATGCACCTACTGTTTATCGAAGTTTTTTTAATATAACTTATACATTACAATATTTAACTCAACTAGTTAATCAATTAGACTCTAACCATTCTTGATTAGCCCCTAGTCAATATAAGTGCATCTTGCTAACTGGACATCTACTACTCAACTAATTTGAGTGGTTACTTGATTAGGTGGGGCTCAGCTGTGACGCACCAATAGAGAATCACAAAGAGAAAGGAATAGCCATAGAGAGATAGAGGGGCCCACTGTCAGTCAGTCAATCGATCATACCAACACAGAGAAGACTACAGAGAGGGAATGGTTGTGGCTATGGCTTGGTTCCAAAACAAGGGAGGGCATAGCACTCTCGGGCCTAGCTCGCCGGCGGCGACGGAGTGGTGTGGAGGAGGTGTCGACCCCTAAAATGGGTTGCCGAGAGGGAGGCGGACCTACTAGGCGGTCACACACACGACTGCGACAGTCGATTCTATGACCGGTGGTGGCGGGCGGCGGGGGGGGGGGCATGGGAAAGAAAGGGGTGGTGGCGCTCGGGTGGGAGATGGAGGAAGATAGGGGGAGCACGAGCACCAGGAGAGTGAGGGGAACCTATCGGTGCGGGCCATGTGGACGGAGGGAGGCCGAGGCAGTCCGGCGACGTGGGCCACAAGCGGCGCGGGGAGGTCCTTTGTGGCGGCGGCGGCGGCCGGATGATGGAGAGCTCTAATCGGGGGTTGGGGAAGGACAAGTGAGCCGAGGCAATGCTCTAGGTGTGAGGAATCGACGCGGGGCTCGCCGGAGGAAGGTCGGCAATGGTGGTGGCAGCTTTCGGCCAAAACCGAGGAAGAAGGCGGCACGCGGTGTTCCTATGAATGAACACCAAAATTGGTTGAGGGGAAATGAAGAAGGAGCTCGGGAACACGTCATGACGCGGATATAATTGGATGAGACCTACTAGTTTGGCCGGACCGACGAGGCGAGGCGGCAGATCTAACGAGGTCTTGGTGCAGTCGTGGCTCGGGGAGGCCTGGTAAGGGAGAAGGTGGAATGGGGGGAGAAGAATGGCAAGGAGGGAGGCCGGGCGTAGTTTAAGTAGGGCACGGCTCGAAACGCGAGTTCTCGCGTGAAGTCCTGCGGTGAGACAGGCGAGTGCTCGAGCTGCTCCTATGTGCGACAATGTGTGCATAGAGGCGGCATGGCTACAACGGCGAGGTAGTCACGCGAGATGATGGCGCCGCGACGAGATTGACGCGAGAAGGACATCCTTGTGGCATGGTGCCCAGGACGGGGTGGTTGGCGCGGGCGTGCTGGCGGGAGACGGTGGGGTGGTGACGTAGGGGGCTGGCGGCATGGCGCAATGCAGGCGATGTGACGGCAACTAGGAGAACAAGGAAGAAGGAAGAGCCAAACGCTGGCGCTGCAGGTGACCGGTGCACCGAGCGGTAGCAGCACGAGCGCACAGTGGCGCAACACACGCGCTGGCTCGTGACGTGGCCGGCACACAAGAGCATGCAATGGCATGGGCGTGGACAACATGAGGGGTGCAGGGGCAGGCTGGGCTAGCAAGGCAATAGGAGTGGGTAGGCGCGCGTAGACGGCACAAAGGCGGTGGCATGGTCGCGCGTATGCGCTGGCACACGACACAGCTGGAGCGCAGGAGCAGAGCGATGTGGTGCCAGTAGCGCGACCGAGGGCGTCGTGACAAACGACACTGGAGGAGGCAGGCGGCTAAGCTGGCGGTCGGGCCAGAGAGAAAGAATAAAAAGCAGAATCGAGCTGGGCCGAGTGGCTTTCGGCCCTGACCGCGCTTTTTTTAGGTTGGGGTTTCCAGTAACAGCTCGGAGATTCGAACATCGATGAAGCGCAACAAAAAGTTTTAAAAAATCCCTCATTTTTAAATAGTTTGAAATGTTTGGATTTTTTTGGGATGTTATAGTTATTTACTTAGTTCTTATGTTTCATATGCTACAAAATCAGCTGAGTTTTTCATATTCTGCGAACCAAACTTAGTTGGTAGATGATGTTAGGAACGAGTGCTTAATTGTCTGGCTTATGAGTCACCTAATTGTTTGTGCATCGATCTCCAAAGTTAATCGGAGAGATGTGGTATTAGATTGTTCCACTAGATTTTCCTTTTGACGAAGCATTTCCTTGCTTGGTGCTTAGATCCTGTCTGTTCTCCAATGTTTCATGCATCCCAAGGCAAGATTGTTGTTTGTGGGTGAGAAATCAGGTCGTCATTTCCTTTTCCTTTTCTCCTTTTGAGCTAAATTAAACTCACGTATCTGCAAGCTGCAACAGCAACATGTCCTGATTCCACGATGCTAAACAACAGCGGCCATGCATGCGCCGAGGACGCAAAGAACGACGAGGAAAGCCAGATGCAAGGACAAAATGCACGTTTCAAGTGACCAAAATTGGAAAAAACAGTGGATATTAATAAAATAATGCAAACATGGTATTTAATTGAGAATTCATCTAAACGGAGGGTAAAAAATCAAATGCATCATGAAGGAGAGTATAATTGGAAAATGCATCTAAGTGGAGGGTATATTATCAATTCCCCCGTTACAAAATCGATGAACTTGAATCTAAATGATGAACTTGAATGCATATGTTAACCTATTACAGAATAGGTGGGTTATCCCCTCTATAACTGTTGAAGTGATTCCAGTTAATGACGCTAAAGACGCCTCTAATCTTCACACATGTTCTTCTATTGAGCCTTAAACCGACACGTTTCTTAGCCAATTGTCGTAAGTTGCCAGATGCGCCAATAACCGCTCTTCACATTAGTCACGTGAGAAACTATCATATCTCCCGACCAATTTGCTGGTCGGAGATTGCCCAAAACCGTATTGCTAGTCGAATGGTGTCCATAGCTGGTTGTCTTATGACTTAAACTGGTCGTCGATCAGTTTAGCCGTAATAAAGGTTATTAGATTTCCTTTAACTACTGGGTGTAGGTTCATAACCGTTATAAAGTTAGTCTCTGATATGTGGGTCTATTTTGACAGAAACTCTAATTTTGATCGAAAAGGCTGACCTGGTCAAGAATCCTTGTCAGTTGTGACTAAATGAAATCATATTACCAATGGTTTTCAGAACTCTAGAGTTGCACATAAGCTCTAAGATTGACAACGGATTCTCACCCATGGTTGAAAAAAATACATGTGATGAATTTTCAGTTTGAACAATTCAGATTGGAAATTAAAAAACCTTATGGGTACTGGAAGCATGCAGTTTTCTCTTCAGAAATCTCACTCGATTAGAAAGTAGAGTTCCCGAGGGAAATTATAAGGTGCTTGCGCAAAACCTTTTTCAGCTAATTACATTTTATAATTAACCACGAGTAAGTTACATGTAGTATACCAAAAATCCGGCAGTTGAAGTAGAATTAGTGTACACCAAGATTCGAAAATATGAACATCTTACAACAACAAATTTTACCCCTACAAAACTAGGCGAGTTTAGGCAGGAAGAGCTGCCGGAGTGGGAGGAACCCGGTTCTCAACAGGGATCTCCACAAACTCCGAGAGAATCGCCCGGAACTCATCACCGCCCAATGTCTCCTTCTCAAGGAGCACCTCCACGATCTTGTCAATGGCCTCCCGGTTATTCCTGATGTGGCCCAAAGCGATCTCATAGGCCTCATCTGACAACCGCTTCACAGCTGAATCAATATCCCCTGCGAGCTTCTCTGACATGGAGTTCCTCGCCATCATTCTCATGAAGACATCTGCGCTCTGTGCTCCTGAGTCCATCAGAGACCACGGGCCGATCTCTGACATGCCGAACGTGACAACCATCTGCAGAAGCAATGTGATCTCAGTACGATCGGGAACAAATATCAACAGTTGGGACAAGAAGTCTACAGATCGCTGTAAATTATAGCAGGTAGCAGCTCTTCCAGTATGTGAGTTTGCTTTAAATTTCTGTTGATAAATTAGCAAAGTTCTACAATATAAAGGGGGTATACCTGCTTGGCTAAGCCGGTGATCTGCTGCAAGTCACCAGCAGCTCCTGTAGTCACCTCAGGCTCTCCAAATATGACCTCCTCAGTAGCTCTACCGCCAAGGCCACCAACGATTCTGGCAAAGAGTTGCTGCCGGGAGATGAGCGTTGGGTCATCCATTGGAATGAACCAGGTGAGACCACGAGCTTGGCCCCTTGGAATTAAGGTAACCTTTTGGACAGGATCATGGCCAGGCGTCAAAGTTCTGCAAAGAGCAACATTTCCAGATGTGAATGAGGTTGTACGTAAATTCAACATGGAAGTAACAAACAAAGCATGAGAAACAAAAGGTACACCAAATAACTCACAAGTGAAAGCACAAGCATACAATATCCTTTTCAGGAAAAAAAACAGTAGTAACGGAGAAAAGGTCTCTTAATACACCCACCCAATGGGCAATGCGTGCAAAAAAGATGTTGGAGAGTTTATTAGCAACACCAACAATTGCTCTGTAGCAAGGTTCAAAATCCTGGCGGTTACCGGTTACCGGCCGGTAACCGCCAGTTACCGGTTTTACCGGTGGGGACCAGGATTTAAAAAACCGGCCGATTTTATTCCGGTTTAGCAAATTCAAATTTCAGTTTTCGAATTTCAGCCGGTTTTTAAGCAAATTCAAATATCAGATTTTGAATTTCGGCGGGGTTTTTTTCAGTTACCAGACGGTTACCATTTTCGGCCGTCGGGTGGGATTTGTTCCGGTACCGAGATTTCGATCCTTGCTCTGTAATCCCCCCAATACACGGGCCATTTCAGACAATAAATTTAGCTAGCATACTTCAAAGGCACTACAGGAGGAATTGCTGAGAAATTCATCAAATCCAAAAGCAACTCACTCCTAATGGAACTTTTTTATTAATTAACCTTCTTTTTATTTTTAAAGTTAACCCTCCGCAAACTTTATTTCTAATTCTGACCCTTTTGGTCACGCCACGTGTGGTGGCATAACAAAACAACACTGTCACGCTATAGGATAAGTCTGCTAAATAGCACTTTTTGTCACGCGTGGCCAAATAACACTGTCACGCTACTAGTGGTGGCGTGACAAGAGCTAGATAAGATACGGGCTGGCGTGACAGTGTTGTTTTGTTATGTCACGGGTGGTGGCGTGACCAAAGAGATCAGAATTAGAAATAAAGTTTGCGGGTGGTTAACTTAAAAAAAAGGGTTAATTAATAATAAAAAAATTCCTCCTAATGCAGTGTTCAACCAAAAAGAAAAAGAAAAAAAAGATATAATCTGCAAAGCTGCAGATTATCTCTTACCCGCAAACTGCATGCCCAACTTCATGGTAAGCAACAAGGCTTTTGCTCTTCCCATCAGTCATGACAGTTCCTTCCATACCAGCCACTATTCTGTCAATTGAATCATCTATCTCTTTTGAGGAAATTGCTGTCTTCCCACGTCGGCCCGCCAGTATGGCTGCTTCATTCAGAAGATTTGCCAAGTCTGCTCCACTAAACCCAGGTGTTCTCATTGCTATGACGTCAAGAGAAACATCCGAATCAAATTTCTTGTTGCCACCATGCACCTTTAGAATTTCTGTCCTTCCACGTACGTCAGGAACATCAACACTCACCTGTGCAACAAGTTACAAGGAATATCCAAAAATGTTAGGAAGGTCCTGAATATTCAGAGATATATTCTAGATGATTTGAACTTTTAAGACACTGGAAGATAACTCAAGCTCTGAACTAAATGTATCAAAACAGATCAGCTAAGTTAGCTACAAAGCAGACAAGCTGGGTCACTTTTGACATATAAGCACCCGAGAACTTCACTAAGACAGATGTTAACATCTATAACTGGAACGTTTTTACTTAATTGTGATATAATTGAATAAATTCACAAATATAATCCAAACAGATGTTAACATCCAAATAAAAATTCAGCGGATAAAAATTAACCTGTCTGTCAAAGCGTCCAGGTCTAAGTAAAGCGGAATCCAAGATGTCAGCCCTGTTGGTGGCAGCAATAACAATGATTCCAGTGTTCCCCTCAAAACCATCCATCTCAGTCAACAGCTGATTCAGAGTCTGCTCCCTTTCATCATTCCCACCACCAATACCTGTTCCTCTTTGCCTTCCAACAGCATCGATTTCATCGACAAACACTATGCAAGGAGCATTCTCCTTGGCCTTCTTGAAAAGATCACGAACCCGTGAAGCACCAACTCCAACAAACATCTCCACAAACTCAGAGCCAGATATTGAGAAAAATGGAACACCAGCTTCTCCCGCAATTGCCTTGGCAAGCAGAGTCTTACCAGTTCCAGGAGGACCAACAAGCAGAACACCTTTAGGAATGCGAGCACCAACAGCAGTGAACCTTTCTGGTTTCTTCAAGAACTCAACCACTTCCATGAAGTCTTGCTTTGCTTCATCGACACCAGCGACATCATCAAATGTAACACCAGTGTTGGGTTCCATCTGAAACTTGGCCTTAGATTGACCAAAACCAAGGGGAAAGCCAGGGCCATTAGGTCCACCAAGGCCACCTGATCCTCTTCTTGACAGTAAAAACAAACCACCAATAAGGATGAGTGGGAAGGCCAAGTTTCCAATCAGATTGAACAGAGGGGAACCAGATTCCTCCTGGTTGCTGTGTGCAGCAAAATCAATATTCTTTTCCCTCAACTTCTGAAGAAGCTCCTGGCTTAGACCGGGAAGTTGCACACGAACTCTCTGCACGCGATTGCCGAGCTCAGGAGAAACAGCCTCTACGATAGCAATTGTCCCATTCTCAAACAAATCAACCTTCTTCACTCTGTCCTTGTCAAGATACTCGAGGAACCTCGAGTAAGACATTCTTGAGGAAGAGACACCTTGCTCATCAGCGAGAGCTTTCTTAGCACCCAACAAGGTGGGCAACCCAACTCCAAGGTTTCCAAGTGCAAGCTTTAGGAACTTCCTTCTAGCATCATTAGTCTTGTACTCCAGGGAAGCAGTCACAGACACTGGCCTCTGTGCAACGCCACTTGAAGGAAGTGCTGAGATGGGAAGCACCCCTTTTGCAGCAAGACTAATGGATGTCGGTGCCATCTTTGCTCACTGAAAAAAAAATCAATGGAGATCTCGTCGTGAAGAGAAAATATTCCATATCATAAAATTCAGTCCAATTGTAACAAGCACTGCTACCAGAAGAAGTCACAATGGCACTAAAAAAGCATGTATCAAAAATTTCTTAGCAAGAGATTAAAATGTCAGTATGATCACTAACTAAGAGTATGTGATTGAAAGGAAGCTTCCGTAGCAAGAATTACAATGAAATACGACTAACTGCAAGCCCCCCTCCACCATTTTAATCCTTTCTCTAACTGCAAATAACTACAATCACCAGCCTAAAATACGATCATCCCCACAGGCTAACGCATCGTAGCTTATACTTGCCGATTGACCTATTAATTCAAGTGAACAAGCTAACGAATTCACTATCCTACTGGCAAAACCTAGATTAAGACCATACATCACATGTTCTTGCAGTTGCAGCTTCCCAGCCCGAATTCCTTCCCCCTATCGCCTCAAGCTAAAAAATTCTACACGAACACTAACCAAACACACCTCCAAAAGCACCAAAAAAATTGAAGATAAAAAAAACAGCTTCAGACACCGAATCTCCCGCAACACCAGACCGGATTCAAGCAAAACCAGACGCGCGCAACGTCCTGCTATCAGAATCACGGAAGCTAAGGCACGCACGCACCTGTGTGGATCGGACCCGGGAGGGAGAGGAGGAGTGAGGCGGGGGAGGGGAGCGAACGAGTGGAGTGCATAAATAGCCGACACTGACGACTGACGAGGAGCGCAGATTTTTCTCCTCCCCCGTTTGTTCCGTTTCGTTTCCGCCTCCTCTCCGGTGCGCAGTTGCGTGGGGATTTCGGGAGAAGAGGGGAGGGGCGGACGTGGGCGGCTCTGCGCCCACACTCCACAGCCTCGATAAGGAAGAGATGAGCCCGCATAGACGTAGCCCAGCCACAGGCCCCAGGCCCCAGGCCCAGGGTGACATCTGTCTCCTGGTCCGAGTGAAAACCTCGTCTGTTTCTCGGCGTGTTATTTCCGTGGCCAATGGCTTCGTTACGAGTTTTTTTCGATGCCGTGGCTGCTAAACTCACGTAAGATTACGAGTAGCATTAGCTGCCTGTAGCCTATCCGTTCATTTTTTGAATAATCAATTATATGCTACTGTAAAGATGTGAATTTTATAATTTGTTATTGCATGTGTGATTGACATCTGAATCTCGAGACCACATATCATCCATACTTCCATACTAAGTGACAAATTATAAATTACAAATCTTTAACAGTAGCAAATAATCACATCTCCCTTCATTTTTCGTGAAGCCCCACCTGCCGACTCAAAATTCCACATTGGTTTGTCCAATCACTGACTGGCTCCAAGTGCTGAATTCTTTTCTTCTATAATATAAGTATTATTCTCTCCATCTGCAAGCAATACAGTTACAAGACAAAACTCATTGTCACCAAAAAGGAAAAGAACAGGAAGAAGAGAAGTTGAAGCACATATGCCAAGCACTCACAGGAGCGCAATTGCTCAGGGATATGGGGAACTGGGAATACATGAATTTACAGAGCTAGGATTTGCAAAATGCTGGGGGTAAAGACTACAACAACTTTGTATCACTAATCTAATGAGATGCGCCGGATCTTGCAGACCAGATGGGCGGTAGGGAGGTCGAGCTGGCTTCCACCGTCTGATTTGATCAAGTCACGAACCTCGTCTCTCGGCGTCGAGATGCAGGCGTGGAAGGTGGAGAGGAACGGAGGGATCGGCATTGAGAGCGCAGAGAGGACATTGTTCAGGTACTCTATGTCCGCTGCGAGCTGCAGTGCGCCTCGGTCCGTGATGTAATGTATCCCACGCAGCTGTTCCATGAACAGAGCGGTAGCACCTTCGGCGACCTGATTCATGGAAACAGAGATTAAGAACAAAGACTAGAAAGAATCCCTCGCATGTTTGGATTCAAAGCATTATATTTTGTGTTATGTATTATGTATTTATGATAAGATTATTATGGGGATTCGACAGTGGTGGAGCCACATGAGGTGTATGGGGGTGCAGCTGTACCCTCAAAAAATTTACATGCAAACCCTCTATACAATATATATACCTAGCATAATACACATGCTATACAATGAATTACACTATGTGTTATTCTCAGCAATCAATAGTCAACAGCCCACTAATACAAACTATATTTTATGATGTCGTTCCATTTAAACATTTACTATGTCATTTAAACTTTTATGTTGGAATGTACCATTTAAGTTCACACATTTATCCACACGCGAATACGCTTTCAGTAGAAATTTTGTAAGGTTGCGGATTTATTCTCGGCCCCCGTCTTTCTAAACTATACTAAGGAGGCGTACTCGCACATGTGTGTGGTGGTGGTGTGTGTATGCAGGGAAGAAAAAAAGACCGGTAACCGGATTTACCAGTGGTAACCGGGAACGGAAAAACCAGTCAGTTTTTCCAGGTTTTGCAAATTCAAATTCCGATTTTCGAATTTTGACTGGTTTTTAAGCAAATTCAAGCGAAATTGCTCGATTTTTCCCGAAACCAAAGAATCGCCGTGTTTTTTCCTACGTGACATGAGATTTCCACTGGAAACGGGTTTTGGATCCTCGTGTGTATGTGTGTCTTCTTTGTAATCGCAAAAAAAAAAAAAACTTACATCCCATCGTCGAAATCCTAGCTCCACCACTGGGATTCGATGTAGTGTTCTATTCAAATGTTACGCGCATAATCTATATAATTCACTCTTCCATACACAATTTGCAAAGTCAAGCATTGAAGCATGGTCGATTTTGTTGATGGCATATTTTACCATTACACAGGGTGATGGACAGTCTTGTTGAAGATGCTATAATATAGATCTTGTGCAAAGTAGTAGAAAGGCTTTGTATATATTACCTTAAATATCCACTCAGACGCAAAGAACTGAGCCTCATCGTTGCCAGCCTCACTGCCTGAGATACCTTCTGCAAGTGGCTCCAGTTGTTGGGGTAAAGTGAGGAGATACTCCCCAACACTGGTCACATATGCTTGTGGGTAGGCACTGAAGCTTGGAAGAGGAAGACCACTCTGTTCCTCCACGGATGACCAGATTGGGAGGCGAGCAACCTCACTGAGACGCTGCCGAACTTTAGATATGAGCACATCATACACAAGTTCGTTTACTGTGTCTGAGAAGGCCGCAACTCTTTGTGACGTGACAGGAAGAGCATGGAACCTTGGATCTTTCGACTGTACAATAGAAATAATTTCTTTAAATGAATAGTACATGAAGGCAAATAAAGCTACACGTGCAAGAAATTAAGCCGACCACAAATAGGTTCTATGCCACAGACGAAAAACTTATAGTAATTCATAACAGAAAAAAGCAAGTTACTCCTGAATCTCCTATGAAGCCAGAGATTCTAAACAAATCCTACAATTTTACTCCATATGTTTGAACTCAGGCTGTTCAAGCAAGTCATGGACTTGATCAAGATCAGCAACAATATAGCAAAGCGTAGTATCAACAACATGAGTAGAGTTTATCTATCTAGCAAGTTCTATTCAGTGATGACTGCAGAACAAGCATCATTTTTTGCAAGTTCAATTACTAGCTTATTCATATGTACAGTTGCAGTCAGAGAGCCAAGTGATAACTCCTGTGTTGTAAGTTGTAACACTACATGCAAGAAAATTTAAAACAATATATAACTTGCCTGTTCTAGTACAGTGAAGAGTTTCTTAGACTTGTCTGGTAGATCTGTGAGGCGAATGGCTGCAATATCAAGTGCTGTCCTCCCAGCCAGAGGCACTTCCACATTCTCATCAGCAGTTGCTGCAGGTGATTTATCCAGGCTGGAACCAAATCTGGAAAGAGAAAATTTTGTTCCAATCCTGGCAAGAGTAGCCCTTAAAGAAGCCTCAAAAACTGAGGTTCTACTAGTTAAGCAATCAGCAACTGTAAGAATCTGCAAAGAACCCTGGACAATAGACCATTCTTCCTCTTCAGAAACATCCACCAATCGTGGTGCTTCTTTTTTCTCCAATCCTGGATCTGTTTTTGAGGCATCACTATGTGCAGTATTATCCAGCCCACATACCGTCCTCAGGGACCTCAAAGTTTCTTGTAGGTTAGATATGTACTGCAGCATGATGTCATCAAGAGCCAGTACCAGTTCATCTGCCTCTGAACCGCCAGTAAGACTAATGCATCTCTCAACAGCTGCTTCAAGAAGTACTATCATCTGCGGGATGGATTCCTCCATTCTCCGGACAGTTTCGCTTAGCTCTATACCCTGTGCACCTACACCACGAGAGACAGCCCCACGGATATCTATACCTGCCATCTCGGCAGAAAGTATAGCACGCTCCATCTGCCCATACCTACATGACATGAAAAATAGTATGCAGAACCAATTGCTTAACTTTTTTTTGGTGTCTGTATTGGATAAAAAAAATAGTATGCAGAACCTATTGCAGACATCAATAGCAACAAGGAATTGTCATAAATACAGGTGGTAACGATATGCACATAACTTTTTTTTGGTGTCTGTATTGGATAAAACGGCTTAAGTGTTTACCTCACTTTAAAGGTTTCATATGGGGAATAAATAGCTTTCAATGTATTCAGCAAAACTGCAAGATCTGCTTCTGAAAATAAGTGTTGAATGTTTCTAGCAAAAGTGCCAGTCATGTTGTGCAGTTCGATTAGTGCTACAAGATGCTTATTCTGCAACTTGGTGCTTTTTGGCAAGTAACCTGATAGAACATCCAGTATACCTGGGCACAGAGAAGATAAAATCAATTTATTGAGGAGAAGACTAAGTGTGCTTGTGCAACAAACAAGCAATAACTAATGAGTTGTCAAATAGAGAAATAAATATGCAATGCAACCATGAAATAAATAGTACCTTTTGCAACAGATCTAGTTTCAGGAACAACATCTCCAGTTGCTAGGTTGACACGAGAGACAAAGGTTGAATTCAACTCACTCATGGTCTCAACAAGTACTTTCGGGACTAGTGATTTGTATTCTTCAGGGAAAGCGGTCAAGCACCTGTGGGTATTAGCATTTTAGAACATCTATAGTTTAAAGAGAGTTTCAATGGGACAAAAAAGTGTTTTCTTTAGTGGGCCAAAGATATTTAAAAGCTGCTGCCAAAACTGGTTTATAAAGACAAGTATTTGTTAATTTAAACAAAAGAAAACGGTATCCCATGGACATACCACTTCCATTCTTGTTCGAGGTAAAGTAGTGTCTCATCATAGAAACTTGGCAGCCAGCTTGAGAATGAAAGACTACTTATGCTTTCACCGCCATGCTTCTCCATCTCTAACCTGGTGGCTCTTTTCTTTAGGTCAAAATCTTCCCAAAGTTTCTTTAGAGGCTTGACATGGATCTTAGTGTATTGCACCTCCAGTGACTTAAACCTCCCAATACGTATCAATATACCACGAAGATCTTGCACAGCATCAACCTTTCAACCAAAATTTGCACAGAAAACAGGTTCTAAGTAAAATAGATATATTTCATGTACTGTTAATACAAATGAGCTAATTTTGTGAGGAAAAAAACCTCGCGGTTAGAAAGGGCATCCAATAAACGAGGTTGAACCATTTCGTCTAGCCTTTCTTCCAATACTTCAAGCTGCTTTCTCACGTTAGCAAACTCTGCAACCTGAAAGCAACATTTTATAAGCCAAATGAACAGCTCCTGTATATAAGCTAGCTAGAGAGAGAGAGAGAGACTACAATACCTCGCCAACTGCTGACAAGCAATGTCTCATGGTTGCCAGGGTTTCTGCAGCTTTCGGAAGATCACCACTAGAAAACACATCCTCAACACTTTGGCTCAACTGAGCTAGTCCAGCTGCATCCTGCCATTCCGTCCAACAAACTCTTACAATTATTAGATAAAAACTTACCACTGTGAGTAAAACAGATACTCCAGTGACATGTGCCATGGCCCACATACACCTTACCTGCAGTGTTCCGTATGCCGCTTCCATGCGTTGTTTCACAGTATCAATCCGTGCTAGTGCAGTTATAGACTCAGCAGATGAGCCCTCAGCCTGGTTGGAGAAATCATCATCGATACTTGGTTAATGACCAATTTGTGAATTGTGAAATGTAGCTGGAACTGAATGCCTACTTTGTTTCTCATAAGAATCACTGATTCCAAAAGAAGAAGAAAAATCTAGTACTAGTTGAATCCATTTCTATTCTACAAAAGGTCAAACAAATTGTTATTGTAGTTACAAGAAAGAGATATGGTTACATTGCAATAAGAAGTACACACTACGTGGAAAAAAATGTTAGGTTTGCGATTTTATGTTACGAGAAAGAGATATGGTTACATTGCAATAAGAACTAGCCTACACGCCTCAGTATTTTATGATAATACACGTACAGGAAGGACATCAGCTCTGAATCTGTGAATTTGTATGTACCTTGTGCAGTATACTCAGTCTCTATGTGCATAGCTGTGATGTAAGCATCCCAAACTAACCATAGACAACACATGTCGGGTTTTTTTGCAAGTCAAGTGCCAGAATCTAGCTTTGTTTTACCAAACCCAGGCAAATTCGGGGATCCTGTTTCAAATAACAACAAAGCCACAAAGGAGACAATGCGGCGCCACTTCCGTAGCCCAAATAGATCAACCTAAATCCTCAGTTGTGAACTTGGCAGTATTTTGTACTAACAGTATTACAGTATGCTCTGTACAAGGCGAAGCCCACACAGATAAAACTGACATGACTAGATACGGAAAATGAGATCCAGATCCAATTGAAAACACGGTATTGATAGCGGAGGAGACCGAACTGTAATCATAATCGAATCAAACTAAATAGCAGTATGTAAATTTTGACTCAAAATTGTCACATTTATTGCCCCATAAACTATTCCATAGCCCCTCCAAATCCATCTCGATTTCGCGTAATACATGCACGGGGAGTGTGAGATCCAGATCCAATTGGGAACGAGAGGGGGAGGGCGAGCACCAGGGAGAGGGACTGGAGGACGGAGGCGAGGTGGGAGCGGAGCGCGACGGCGTCGTCGCGGAGTCGGAGCGCGTCGCGGCACGCGAGAGGGACGCGGCGGAGCGCGTCGGCGCTGTCCCTCTCGAGCGCGGCCGCGGCGTCGTCGACCGCGGCCCGGAGGCGCTCCTCGGCGTCGGCGAGGAAGCGGTCGAGCGGCTCCGATTGGTGCCGTGCGTCCAGCGCCGCGTTGATCCACCGCTTCGGGTCGAACCCCTCCGCCCCGAACTCCGACACATCGACCACCACCATTCCCGCACCGCCCGCTGACCCGCGCCCGCGCGGGTCTCCCTCCTCCTACCCTTCTTCCTCCTCCTCCTCCTCCTCCTCCTCGGCTCGTCAGAGATTTGGGAGAGACGTGGAGTGCGTTGGAGTTTGGGGGTTGCTACTTGCCTAGTTGCCTAGTTGTTATATGAGCGGCCCGGCCCGCCGGCCCAGTCCGAGCCCGACGCCATTCGGGCTGGACTTGGAACTGTAAAACCGGTCCGGTAGAAGCCTGGTCCAGCCTGAAATCCCGGTAAAATCACTTTAAAGAGGGACAACCTATTTATTTAATGCTGAAAATAAATTAAATATGAGGCTTTTATTCCGAAAAATGATTAAAATAATACTTTTAATCGGAAAAAATAGTTTTTCGGGCCAGGCCGGGCTCGGGCCTACTGATTTTTGGCCGGGCTTTTCAAGCCCAGCCTGACCCGGTATTTGAACAGGTCTAGTTGCTATAGCCTCTTCGTCGCGCCTCCTCACTTGTCACCGAGGTAACGGAGTAACGACCACCATGCCATGGGGTCACTTTGGTGGGGGAATTCATTGCGTTTTCATATTTTATTCTCTTTCCTGATGTAATACATTTTTTACCCTCTCATTAGTCTTCTTCTTCGTTATTTGCCACATTTGCATTATTTTATTAATATCTGCCATTTTCTCCGTTTTAGCCATGCGAAAATACATTTTTGCCCTTCCGTGCGCATCTCCTCCCCATTCCTATTTCCTCTCTCTCCCCCAATCCATTTCTTTGTCCTGAATCTTCTTGACGGCTCGCTTCTCGGGTGCTTCAGTCACCGACACCGCCACCCACCACCACCACCACCGCCACTGCTCCGTCCGCCTTACCGACGGCCTTTATCAAGAACAAGGCGATGACTCGACCGCGCTTACCTCTCGCAGAACCGCCACCCCAACAACCACAATGAGTACTACCTTCCAAAATTCCCAGATAAGCCACCAGCCCCACCTCCATCATCCATTTCCTCCATGACGGCCTTCCCGCCGGTCGGGCAGTATACATCTATTGCCCCTGCTCGGCGCCGACCATGGCCCTGTCTTCTTCATTGCGGCGCCACCCCATGGTTACTTCGCTGCCACCATGCAACGTCCCAAGTTCTTCCTGAGTTTCAGAGTTTTCAAAAATAAAAAGAACCATTCAGTCTTGTTGAAGTTCTAAAGCGTAACTTGATATTTTGGAATTTAAGGTGTTTAATATGACTAAATCCAACTTGAATTAATTTGAGCTTGGTTCCTTTGGAGTTGTTAGAGTTCTCTGGTGTTGTTTTCCCTTTCTCTGCTCGTTCCTTTCTCCCCGCGTAGCCAGCTCTGCGCCTCATTTCCTTGAGGATCGTCCGATCTGTGCTGGACGGCCCGATTCTATTGGACGTTCGGTCAGTCCGAACGTCCCCTTCGTTTTGAACCGTTCGATCTGTGTTGAACGGCCCGATCTGGTTGGCGCGTTCAACCAGTCCGAACGTTCACCTCTTTTGAACCGCCCGATCAAAATCGGGCGACCTTGCTTCGCCGCGCCTTCTTTGATCCCCTTCTCGTTTGACCTCCCTTTTAGTTTAGACCTCCTCTTTTGGGCCGCGATCACCCTTTTGGTCTTTTTGCAAAGACCACCCTTTTGGGTCGCGACCACCTCTTTGTGCCGCAACCTCCCCTTTTGGACCGCGACCGCCCTCTTAGTCTTTTTGCAAAGACCACCATCTTGGTCTTCTTGCAAATACCACCTTTTTGGGCCGCGATCACCTCTTTGTGCCACGACCTCCCCTTGGGCCACGACCACTCTCTTGGTCTTTTTGTAAAGATCACCCTCTAGGTCTTTTGCAAAGACCACCCTCCTGGTCCGCGACCACCCTTTGGGTCACGACCTCCTCTTGGTCACGTGTGATCTTTGGGTCACGACCTCCCCTTTGACCGCGACCCCCTTTTGACCAGCCCCACATATCAGCCTTGCTCACCTTATTCTCCCACTCTTTGCGGTGCTGCTCTCGTCGGAGACCTCGCTGCTCTCGCTGGAGGCCTCGCGCATTAAATGTCGCTATAACGCATTAAATGCTGCCGCCTCCGCAGTTCCCGTTGTCCCCGGGCAGCTGTTTGCGCACGTTCGTGCCATGCCTTGTCCTGTCGCCACCTACCCTTGATCTCGTGTGCTTCAGAGTTTCTCAGCTGCTCTTCCTGTTCTTCCCGGCTATAAAAGCCTGAGCAGCCATTCTTCATCACCTTTTTCCTCACCCAGCTCTCAACTCTCTCTTGCTCTAACCCAGTTTCCGTGCTTGAAGTTTCACTAAGGAGTTCGTTGGAGCCCTCATCATCGCCAAGGAGTTTGTTGGAACTGCACCGCCTTCGACCACCTCGCCGCTGAAGAGTTCATCGGAGCACCTGCGCCGTTCACCATTCTTCTCCAATCTTTTCTCTCTCCCTCACTCTGTGCCTGGGTGAGTTCCTCCGTGTCTTGTCCTCTTTTGCTCTTACAACCACGTTGCGTAGTGGTTTTCCTCCTGTGGGCTTTCTCCTTTAGACCTCCTCAGGACCTCCTCCTGTGGACCTCCTCTTTAGGACCTCCTCCTGAGAGTCCGTTTCTATTTCAGTGTTTCTCTTTTTGTTCTAGTTTGTTTGTCTTTGGTTTTATTTGAATTCGTTGTATTTATTTGGCTCTTTTTTCGCGACGTAGATTCCGGCTCATTGAAAAAGTTCAGAGACCGGTGACTCTCTGAAGACCCCCAGCTCTTCATCGAAGGCAAGTCGTAGACCTTTGATCATGTTGAACCTAGTTTTGCAAAAAATTACTTTGTTTTATATCAACATGCATGGCTATTTGTATAAAAATAGTTTGAGAATTAGCTAATCACCTACTTGGCAGTATGACCCCTTGAATACTTGTGTTCGACGTGTTGACATGTACTCTTCGGACCACCATAAGATGGGTAACCTTAGTTGGACCTCTTTGTGATAACCAACATGGGTGCGTGTCTTGCTTAGACCTGCTTAGTTATGCGTTGTCTCGATCACCTCTCTCAAGATGTTTAATTTGACTAAGAAATTATGGAATTGTGGCACGTATTTGTCTTGGCATGTGTTGTCTTGCAAGCGTTGCCGCTGGCTTGTGTGGCCGTTACCAAGGTGGTCATTTGGCCGGATTGAACCCAAAATGTTTTGCTTGGACGAGTGATCGTGCAGTAAAGGGGGTGCTATAAGCACATTGGGATGAGGAGGTCTCGCCTAAGCACCCACTAAGAGTTCGATCCAGGTCATACCGTGCAACCACATATCCAGGGTGGGGTGGACCTGGCCAACTAATTGGTAATGCTTGATTTGGTTCCGTTTTGGTGGAAGTGTGGAAGGACTTGGGTTTACGCCCACACTTGGCGCAAGAGAGGGCTAGTAAGGCGAAACCTTAGCGAGCAGAACCAAGTCAAAGCAGAACCTTGTAAAGGCATTGTCACGAGCTCTAGACTGCTTTCCTAAGGTAGTGAGCAAGGGCATCGACGGGTGCCCAACCAACTAGAGAACTCGCGTCTTGTGGGTAAAGTGTACAACCTCTGTAGAGTGTAAATCTATTCGAATAGCCGTGTCCCTGGTTATGGACATGCCTGGTGATTTCATGCAAGGGGTAGATCTTTTTAAAACTTGTTGGTTTTGGCTAGTTCCGAGCGGTTTGGCTCATGACCAGGGTGGTCGTGAGAGGTCTGGGACGTGACCAGAGTGGTCACGAGCTGTTTTCAAAAGGAAACTTGTTACTTATGTGCTAATCTTTCAAATTGTGCTTTGCAATCTACTTATTGTATTTTGTTTCAACATTGCTTTCTGCAAAGTAATCATAAAGCTAACCTTGTTGAGCCTTGCATAAATTTTATCTGCATACATTTCCCTATGGCTTGCTGAGTACATTCAAAGGTCCTCATGGCTTGTGCCCTCTGGTTGATCAGCAGTTGGTGAAGACCTCCTAGGGAGCTCCGACCTCTTCGAAGAGAAGGTCTTTGAAGACCCTGCGTGCTAGAACGTTCTCCACTCGATTGCCTGTGAGCATGTCGAGTGGCCGCCACGCGTTGCTTTTGTTTCCGCTGTGACCTTTTTGTTGTTAGCCTTGCGTGGCAAGACCTCTGTAAAAAAGCTTGACCATAAGGTCTTTGTTGTTTTTAAGTGTTAATTTGTCTGCTTCTTCTATAGTTTGGTTATATGGCTGTGACACATCATTGTTGACCTGTGCGGGCTAGCGACTGATCGTGGGACTAGCCCGGTATGCACAGTAAGTCTCGGGTGGTTTACCCGGGGACGTCACACACCACCACCCCCGGTGCCACCAACTTAACTGCCGTCTATGTTGTCGCACCACACAATGCCAACGCAAAATGCCACCGCCCCTGCTCCTGCCGCGTCGAATGCTCCGGCCTACGCCCCACAAGTGGCGTATGATAGCAATGGACGCGCCATCTACTACACCAGCGTCCTCAAAGATCCTTCATTTGTCAAGAACATGTCGACGGCAGAAGATTTCTAAGACGCGAGCAATGGCCGGTGGCGATGAAGCCGAACTCCCTCCGTGGGCGGCAGCCTTTGGCCCACGCGCCGGGTCGAGCGATCTTGACAAGCGGGTGGCGGCCGAGGAGCGGCCTGGCGCCGACGAGGACAGGGACGAGAGAGCCTAGGTCGAGGTGGATGAACTCGTCCAGGTGCGATGCTCGCCGACGGGCTTAGCGGCGCCGGTCTGAGGAGCTTGAGAGGAGATGAGATGATAAGAGAAGATGAGGAGCAGCGTCGGTCTGAGGGGCTTGAGAGGAGATGAGATGAGAAGAGAAGATGAGGAATTTAATGTGAGGGGTAAGGCTGTTATTTCACGTGTCTGGTAACAGGAAACCTGCTAGATATTAATAAAATAATACAAAGAGGGTAAATAACGAAGAAGAAGACTAACGAGAGGATAAAAAATGTATTACATCGAGAAAGAGGGTAAAATTTAAAAACGCAACTAAGGGGATGGCAAATAATGAATTTCCCCTAGGTTGAGTTCATGGGGTTGGCTGCAAAAATGACGTCTTCTACGAAACTACACGTAGTCTTTGTAGTATGTTTTTCGTTGAGGAAAGGCGGAAAGAAACGCTTGAATCATGTGTAGGGTGGCATATTCGCTAGCATCTCTTGGTTTTCTTTAGACTACATACGCTAAATAAACAGCAGCGAAAATGGCCAGGGCATATTTGAAGCTAGGAATTTCAGAGGAAGAGTTCGACTCCGGCAGAAAATTAGGAAACTTTTTGCGTTTCAAACGGGTTAAAATGTTTACAACCTACACCCGGACAGCCCTTAGTACAGTAGTTTATGTATTATTTCTTCCTCGGAAGAACATCAGTTTATGCACTCTTCTCCCTTTTTCTTGTGTGGATAATGCATGATGCACATCATTTTCAGACAAACACGGGGGTCAATCAATTTCAGACAAACACGGGTCAGGACAACAAAAATCTACAGATTTCATCTGGTCACAACTCACGAATTGGAACTTTCCAACAGAACTTTATCCCAAACACAGTAAAAGAACATATACATTGTTGCTGGTCGTACAGCAGTAGTTCTGTAGTGGATATTGACTTTCTGAGTACAGATTACAGACTGCACCGCTAAGTGAACACTGAACAGAAGGAAATCAAAATATCAAATGACAGCAATACCAACTGCAAACTCAAATGAACTTCCAAATGAACAGGTCTCAATAAGATTTCAATACAGTTTTAAGGCAGATCCACAATTCAAAACTCCCATTATATAGTAGTAGGGCACATTATATTATAGTAGAGAATACATCATTACATTATAGTAGAGAATACACCCGACTGGATTATTCTGTATATTTATTACCTTAACCAAAGACTCACGGTATCTCAAGCATTACATAATCACACATATTTACATACAAGCATACATAGATGTATACATACAAAAACATATCGAGCTATACCCCACCCGAGGAAAAAAGAATTGCATGAGCACACAAAACTGGATATCTACATGAACTTGATGAGCAAAACTAGCCTAGGGTTAGAGCATTACTGGAAGCTATACGGATGTCATTGCCACAACACGTCGCTAGCATTCATAAACTGCCAGACCAGCTGTCCACAACTCCAGTACAAGGAGAACACAAGAACATCCCGTGGAAACAACTGAAGCTTCAACCGCAAAGGGGCAGTGCTCTCTCATTCACTTGTTACCCTGGAAAATGCAAATGCTCTTTGTCGATGTCGAGATGCAATATATATCAGGTCACAAGCACATGAACAGGGAGAGTAACTGAAGTTTTACATGAATGGAAGATGGCAACTCTGAGGAGATCCAAGATTTTCCATGCCTTCAGACTTAATTTGATCTCCACCAGAACTATGAGATGATAGCAACTTCCGCTGCAATCAGGGGGTGAATCGATTAGGATTTCAAAACAGTGCATTAGAACAAATAAGAACTGTTTCAATTTTCACTTTTTCGGTGTCGTGTAGAACAGAAGATATGCCCCTTATCAACATGGTTAATGTGTTCTAAGGGTATCTTTGGAAACCACAATAATATCATCTTTACGAAGTTATTTACTATTTACGGGATAATGTTTCATAAGTTGTTTCTATGATCAAAGACATTACTACAATCCCAGGTACGGATCAATTCATCTGTGGAAAGCTTGAAAAGATGTGGATGCAGTTATGTTCCCGCAAGTTAAAAATTCACAGGAAAACCAATGCAATAGCGCATAGCCCCAAAACAGATCAGCAAGATGCTAACATATCAAGCAAGAGTTTTTTTTAAGAACAGAGATTCCAAGGTGAAAATAAGGCAGGGGAGAAGATGTCACTCAAGGAAGCTAAACAAGGAACTAACAGACAGTTGCTACGAATATACATATCAAGGGAGGGAGGATAATTAATTAAAGTAATAGATTTCACCTCTCTAAGAAAAAACCTTGCAATCTAGATCTTTCCATAAAAAAAAACTTACAATCTAGATCACTATGATAATCACAAAATTAGCCAGATAAGTATTTGTTTTAGAAAATTTTATTAGCTAGCACAAACTTAAAACAAAAATTTAGCTAACAATAACCTTAACTGTGCACTAGCTAGAGAGGCCACGTGACTTCAGAACACCTCAGGTCAAGGGAAAATTTTCCATTTCATTATTATTGTGGAACATTAACTGAAATTTCAGGGAGTTGAGTTCTAGGGTAATACAACAGTGATAACAATATCTCAAAGCACTAATTTATCATCAGAATCACTGCATCAAGTGAAAGTACGGTAGACCCTAATGGTAGTATGGTACAAGTATTGGAATACACTCGTAACATGCTTAGACAACTACAAGGTGCAGAAAGCTAAAACAGAAATATGATTGGAAAGAAGAAATAAATAAAACAACTTACATGTGCCTCAAAGTCAGGGCTAGTCAGGTTCATGGATAGATTTCTCATCAGCAGTAGTACCTGTAGATTAGTCAATTCAACAGACCAATATTCATTGTAAGTGAAATAGCGCAGTTGTGTAAACAAATACTAATAATGATACAATTGTCCATAGAATACAAGAATCCGAATTGATAACGAGAAACAAAACAAAACTAGAAGGTAAGTGTAATACCCCGTTTAATTAAAAGGCCTAGAAAAGAATTAAGAGAAAGAGAATAGAGGAAAGTAGAAGGGAGGGACCCGACTGGGTCAGGCCAGGCTGGGCCGACGCCAAGTTGGAGTCGACGTACGGGCTCCCGTGTCTATAAGAGAAAGAGGGGGGAGCCCGTAGCCAAAACCCTAGCCGCCATCATCTCCTGCTTGCTGCCCTAGCTGCGTGCACAGTGCACACAGCCGCCGCCATCGTCTCCAATTTGTGCTCTAGCTGTTGCTATCGCGTGGCCCTAGCTAGCTGTTGCCCCTAGCGCCGCCCTCGCCCAAGCAGCTGCCGTCGCCCTGTGTTGCCGCCATGCCGTCAGTGCCAGACGCCGGTGTCGTGCCCTGCTGCTGCCACTGACTGCTGTGTGCGCTGCCTGCGCTCCTTGTTCCTGATCGCTGTTAGCCACCTTGCGCCGCCCGGAGATCGCCGCTGCGCACCGCCCAAACCCTGTCGCTGCTGCATGCTTGCCGACGCTGCATGCTACTCATGGATTTCCCTGGGCCATGCAAGGCAGTCGTTGCATGCATGTGCGTAAGCTGCTGCTAGCTTATGCGGCAGATCAGAGAGGACGGCAGATCAGAGAGGACGAACGACAACGAAGAAAGAAGGTAGAGAAGGAACCAGCGGAGAGAAGGAAGAAGGAAGGAGGAGGGAAATTAGGGTTTCGTGATCCAATCTCCTTTGTCCGTTTTCGAGAGGTAATGATCTGGAAATCCTTACTACGTTGTTAGATTATCGTTTAATCATAGTTGAGGGTAGATCGATAGAGGAAATTGGCATTTTTGTGATGCCCTGTTTCAGTTAATTGTGTTGGTGAGCTTTGCGAGGAAGTTTTGGGGTATCTACGTCCTGTTTCATAACTTTGCCATGTTATGAAAGTTGTAGATTATTCTTCAAGCTTTCCATAGAGTGCAAGATCACCTCTTTTGGTTGAGTATATTAAAAGTTATGATATTTGCAAGTCAGTTGTTCCGTAGATCGTCGCGATTGGACAGTGTCGTGGTAATTATTAGATTAAAATTACTACATTCCAGAATTATGGTTTTCGTATAACATGAAAATTGTAGGTCATTGCCTAAGTTTTGCATAGAGAGCTAACTCTCTGGATTTAGTTAAGCGATGTAAAAGTTATGGCTTCTGGAGTACTGCTGCCCAGAATTCAATCGCCGTTAACAACAGTCGTTTGTTTTGCTTTATTACATACGGTAGATGGTCGAATTAAATTATGGTCATAACTACGAATAGTTAGATAATTTTCCATAGTTTCCATAAGTGGTAGGGTTTGCTATTTTTCGTGTGGTAGAAATATAGATATAAAATTGTTAAGCTTGTTCTGTAATGTTCCAGATTGACCTTCGGGGTTAAAAACGGAGATTTAGACAACATAATTAGAAAAATTGCATAACTAGGTAAGTATAGCAAATTTGGTGTAGATTCCAGGAAATATAGAGGTTGCTATGTTTGGATTCCAGGAGTAAAAGTTATGGTTATTTAATCACCGGGACAGCGGGTGCGTTGTCCAGTGAAGAGTGGTTAATTGTGCCGGGTTTGGGCGTAGGAGCGATGTTGAGTGGTTTTATGCTCTTGTACTGTTGTTGCATGTTTTGAGGTGAATTATGAGCTTTGTTCAGGGAGTGTTGCTTCGAATTCGGTGCCGCATTTGCATCGTTCCAGACTTTCGGTTTTCGTGGCTAAAAGGCAAGTCCACATACTAGAAAGTATTTAAATAGGCATGTAATATACTAAGTTGTATAACAATTAAACACATATACATATTGTAAATCATGAAATAAAGAGAAGAACAACATAATCATGATGAAGAGTTGATGACTTACTCGTTTTGATCGTAACAAATATTTCTTGATGAATGGCTAGTTGTGACGATGAGTAACAAATCTTGATGAATGGCTAGTCGTTTTGATCGTAACAAATCGTAATATAATCATGATGATGAGTTGATGACTTACAAGTTCTATAGCAAGTCACTCACCTGACATTGGGCCAGCAAAACAAGTCAGGTGGCTAGCAAATCTCGATTAGTCGCGACTAGCCGGCAAGTCGGGCGACTAGCCCTCCTAGTCTAGTCGATGACTCTAGTCAGAGGTTGTGAACCGACTTGTTGACTAATTGTCGACTAGTCGCGACTAGTTACGCGACTTAATAACAGTGGCCAGGTCGGTGAAAAAGTCATATAACTATTTCGGTGAGGTCGGTGAGAAAATTATATGACTAGTCCGAAGAGCTCTAAATAAAATTCTACTTCGGTAGGGACACCACAGGATGGAGGATAAAGTGGTTCATCGAAGAGTGATCACTTCGCTATACCGGTATAAATTGAAAAAGGTGCATATGGACATATATCATAGCCAAGCATTGCATACATAAAAAGAGGATGATGTTAAATGATTACACGAAAAATTATGATATTAAATGAGTATATGATTGAAGATGATAATGGTCTAATTTGAATGATAAGTTGTTTGTTTATTTTTCTATTATATGCTTAATGAGTCTTGCACTGACCTTGCTTTGTTGTTGTTTTTAGGTGATCAATGAAGGCAACATGCATGGGATGGAAGTAGCACAAATGCATCACATGCTATCAATCACACGGACATTATTAATTAGTTGCTACCATTCAATCTAGAGACTTGTACTTTCATCTAGATTTGACTAGTGGACATGGTTATCATTAATTTAATGATTGGAACTTGGCTAATTTAATTATGGCTTGTTTATCTCGCTGTTATTAATCAATGTTCCCGGGTGCATGGTTCCGGGCGTTCTCGAGTGCATGGTCCCGAGCATTCTTGGGCGCGTGGTCCAAGTTGTGTGAAAATTAATCCCTTTATGCATTTATATTGTTATGGTTGTTGAAAGGTGACCCGTTGTGGCTTTTACTCCATGCATTGCTTGCATGAATTATAGGTAAATGCGGCTTAAATTAAGAGTGAAAAGGTATAGATAACATTCTGGGCTCAGTGCTGGGCCGTGGTGTTACAGTAAGAAAGCAATCAGGACCAAGGACATTGTCAAAAATAAAGGGAGAAGAACAGAAGTCAAGGCAAATGCGTGCAATTCAAAGTTAAACAACATAACACATCTAAATAACTTCTTTTCGGGGAAAAGAACTCTTACAGTAGGTGAATTTTCAGTTAAGAGTGCTGTGCAATGTGGACAACAATTTCGTCAACTGGATGTTTGGGCCTCAGGGGTGAAAAAGGTTTGGTGTTTCTCATATTGTGAAAATAGCAAGAGTGATGCGAAATGTTCGTGACACTTGAAATTTTACTAACTGCTTTAGAGTTAAGTGGGGCCCAAAAACTTAAAAGTTATCTAACATTATTACTGCTAGATTTTTCTGGTTTTTAGTAACATCCTAACTACTAGATTTTTATTCCAACTGTGCTGGAAAAAAAAAGATAGAACGTTCAGAAGCTATATTTCAAACTCATGAATGCACGCTATTTATGATCATGTTAATAAAAACATCAAAAGACGTGACTATTAGTCTTCTGTAAGCTACTAACCATTTCTACCAGAGAACTATAGCCGAGACTACAGCAGAAACTAGCAAATAAAAACAGTAATTAGGCATATAGGCACAGACAGGTTAATAAAATTGAAATAGGAGAAGTAACACACTTGTAAATGAAAAAACTGTTCCAATTTACTTCATCTTTCTAATAAAGCTGGGCAGTTTTGCCTTTGGTCTAAAAAACAAAACGGTTCCAACGAAAAAGTAGAGCTTGCAGAAGACATACCGTTTCAACATCAATCGGATCCATCGCCTTTAACCTCTGCAAATGCCCACTAGTATCTGGATCAAATATGCTTCCCAGAAAGTTGTATACTTGGGCAAAATCCGGCATAGCTGCATGTGTAACCAGGGAGCAGCAGACATAAGGATACAGTGGTAAAAATGCACTCACATTCTCACACGGTCACACCAATATCTCTATTTTAAAGAGATATATAACCAACATAACAAGACATCATATTTCATAATATGGTAATAATTCAAGGTCAGACCCCTAATGGAGCAGATTAGGACATGATAAATTTGCATGTCTATCATGTAAGACCAAAAGGTCAGGCTTCTAAAAAAAAGGCCAGATATCTGAGAGGCTTGAAGTTGTTAATTGTTACTAATAGGTTGGTATATGTTTCTAAGTCAATTCATAAGATGACACAATTGGGCATACTTAAGACTTCGAGGGATAGGCTCTCAGTTGTGTTTTTGTAAAAACAGTCCTATACTCCTATTAAATATACAAATGAGACAACTTGGAACCTCAGGGATTTTTGGGTCAAAACCATATGTATGTCTTCTTAAATTGCACATGTGAGACTACGACAAATCTTCTCTAGGGAAGTGAAAATGTGAAATACCCTTAATGATCTCAAAGATTCAGAATACCAACCAGATCTCAAATGATCTAGCCTGCTACTATCGCTTTATGTGTGTTAGGATGTCCAAGAAGGTATAATGTGGCTGCCATTAAACAGCAGTGCCTCTACAAGTTTACTATTCTTATTGCTGCAATTTAAAAACTAAGACGATCTCCAGTGGAGAGCACTAAGCACAGAGCACTATGGCAAAGAGATCAGGCTCTCCCCAACTTTACTGGTTTTCCATTGTTTGTGAAAAACTTGGAAAACAAATTTGAGTAGCCAAGCTCTCGGAAGGGTTGCCAATTACTTCCTAGTACCATCCTAATCTCAAACCAGTCTAAATGAGAGAGGATCAAAGTCTAACAACTTGACAAACTTAGTTTCCATTGACCATAGAGATTGGCTCAGGCTGCCCAAGATGGGTCATAAATTACAAAATGAGATGGCATTGTTGCACCAAACCTTAATTTAAATGTAACAGAATTTTATCCAATATGACTAAGCTGTTGGTCTAGAGAACAGTTGCAAGGGTGGATTTGCATAGTGGTGCTGCAGAAGAGGGAACTCACTACGGAGTGGTGGAAGCACATTTTCTTGTTCGACTGCTTCAGAAGTTGGCCAAGTTCCAGATGGACTCTCGAGGTTACTAGAGCAGTTATTTGTTGCAACAGCACCTGTACCTGTCAATATGTGAAACCTTAGTATTTCCTCCACAAATCATTAGTCTTCAATGGAGACTATAATGATAGTAAATAACAGACCTGGTGTATGACTTGCACTAACAGGTTGAACAAGGGCATTGTCCCAGGAAGGTACAACAGCATTTGCATTTGCGTTTCTAACATCGGTAGATGTATCCATAGACATAACACAGCCTTGCTCCCTCAGAGGAAGAGGTTGTTGTGATAAAACAGCTTGAGATACTGCATGGACTAAATAAATTCCGGCTACTACTCGTCAAACTAGAAATACTTCATGACAATGAGACTAAGAAGTTGAATAATACACACCATTTTTGGAGGCCTTCTGCGGATATGGATGAGCTGCCTTGCGCTTTGGCCGGGGTGGGGGCAAATGTTCGCATGTACCATTCTTTTGAACCTTCAAAAAGTACTTCTGCGCATGGCTCCTTATCTGTCAAAAGTTTTTTTTTAGATTGTGCACTTTGTGTCGAGATACTAGAATGATAAAGGAAAAGTTCATTTTACTTAATGCATGGACCTCTTGAACTGTTTGGAAGAGGATTTAACTCTCTAGTTTTCTGTATAACGCAGTTATACCTTCGAATGAACACAAGAATACTATTTATTCAACTTTTCAATAAATTCAACTTGGTTGAATTGCAAGAACACTAAAAAAATTGAGGAAGATGTATATGGATGCTTGTTACACCAAAAGGCACAAGTGAAACCCTAAGCATAAATTTGCTTATTAACCACCATAGCATTTGCAAAGACGATTAAGACTGAAACTGGATTATTCATATCAAACATAAGATTCTAGTTACCAATAAGATCAGTCAACAAGGAACAGCATAAAGTATGTTAAGTATTTGAGGAATATGTGACATTGTCTACCAGCTGAAATACTGAATATAGAATACCTCGAATCAAAATGTCACCAGCACTTCCGAAAGCTAGCAGAAAAGAAGAAAATGTTAGGATAGCTATCAACTATACCTGTATCACAGTTTTTGAGCCAACATATGCTTCAATCTTTTTCCAATCACGATCAAACCTACAACAGACAAAAGAAAGAGGCAAATTTTAGAAATGCAGATAGACCATCCAAGTTCTCACAAAAAGCACTACAGAAGTAGGATTAATCTACAAAAGCATTTGTTACAATGTTACACATGGTATGATCTTTAATTATACTTTTGCTGCTAAAGTTTCAAGCTACATATTTTTTACAATCAATAAATCAGGAGAAGATAGTGACAGACAAAAATAAATAAATAAAACAGTCACATAAACAATATGTAGCTTGAAAGTTTAGCGCCAAGATTAGAATCAAAGATCATACCATGTAGAACAAGCTCACAAAGTCTGTTGTTAATCAATCATCATCATCCGATGGCAGCTCAGTGTGAGGGAGAACGACAAAAAAAGATATAGTCCAAAATACAGGAAATGCTATTATCGGTGATGTTTTAAGACGGCAGCAACAGCAAGCACCCGAACCATTAAGCCCGATTGTGAGGTTAATTCCACATAGATCCAAAGATGGGAATACCAGCGGCTGTCTCCTCACTTTCTACTGTAGCAAACAAGATTATAAACACTAACTATTGCAGCTGTAAGGCCTTATCAAAAATCACGGTTCTACTCCTACTTCAATGAAAGATAGCAGTCTCTGCTAATTTCCACACAAAAAAAAAATCACGGTTCCCCTGTTTTCCCCAGCTTCAGACACACACCGTGTGCTACCAAGAAACCCAAAAACACCTACAATTCATCAAAAATCAGTAAATAGGACCAACCCAAATCACTTAATCCTATTATTACACCAATTGGGCATGAATCCCATCATTAAACATAACATCCCTCAATTCCATTGAACTCTCAATTCCATTGAAACTACAAACATGAAAAATAAGCACGCGTATCAAACTACACGCAGTACTCAACCCGAACCGAACCCCCAAAAACTTGCACCACGTTTCAGCCAAAAAGCGAATCAAAATCCAAGAGTTCGTGAACTACCCAAAACGCGAGACACTGAGAAAGATCCAGCCACTGCCAACCACGACTGCACAATTGAACAGATTCGACCAAAACCTCACGGTCCTCACCATCGAATTCGACACAACAGGGCACAGGCAAAACCTATCCGCAATTGATCACCTCCACCCAAAAAACACCCTTTAAACAAGCCAGAATTAGCACTTACATGGCAGATGCACCAACAAATGCAATTCCACAACGACACAGGCGGCGCCGCCGCGTAAGAAAGAAAAGGAAGTAAGACGAAAGCTTCACCCCTATAACGACCGAACTCTCCGAACTCAGAGCGCGAGGAGACGGGGGAGAATTGGTACTCACAGCTGCAGCGCCTCGAGGAACTTGTCGTGCTCCGGCTCCGTCCAGCTCTCCCTCGACTTGGTGATGGTGTACGGCTTCCTCACCTTCCTGACCTCCTCCTCCGCCGCCGGGGCCGGCACCGCCATAGGCGGCGGCGCCACAACCACCGCCTGCTGCTGCTGCTTGCCTCCCCCTCCCTCGCCCCCGCCCCCGCCCCCGCCTGCGACGGCGGCAGCGGCGTCGAACGGCTTGGGCGTCGTGCTCATCGAAACCATCAGCCGGCGCGCACCTCGCGGGGGATTCGGGCTGACCTAGGCTGCTAGGGTTTTTTCGCCCTCTCTCTCACACACACGGTCGCTCGTTGCGTGCACGTCGAAGCGAAATGGGCTGCGCGATGTGGATGTTTCTTCGGGACTGTTTCGTAGTCACCGAGCTGAATTAAAAAGATTTAGTACTTAGTTGTCTAGCTTTTCGGTAGATTAACTATAACTTCTTAGATAAAATATATCTGAAATATCTCTGAGCCAAACAATGACTTATTTGATACCCTTTAACGACAATAAACGACATTTAACAATTTACGATAACTAACGCAGTTAACGAGAATTATCGTAATTAACGACAACTACGGTAATTAACGATAATTAACTGCAAGTTATGTCGACTACCGCAGTTAACAACAATTAAAGCAGTATACAAATATTACATAATTAAATACAATAAATAATTATTAAAATAAACAGTTATTACAAACGATTACTTTACAACAGAAAAAAGAGTCTATTGTGCCACTGGCCTATGTCAAAGTACCTTCTAATTTATTCATATATACTCTTATGCCATTTTTTTCCTTAAAACATATACTCTTATGACATTTCACCTTCATAGAATACCCTGAGCAAACCAGTCATATTTTACATCAATGATACATATACTTCATGAGCACGTTATTTAACCTACATTGAACAAGAATTCTTTTTAAAGCAATATTATTTTAAAAGATAATTACAAAAATAAATAGCCACTCTAAAAAAATTACAAAAATGGCCCCGAGAAATTACTCCAAATCTCATTTTATTTCTAGAAAAAAAAAGGTAAGAGAGAGGAGAGGGAGAGAAGAAAGTTAGCAAAGCTCTGCTAGTACGTCGCGGAGGAGAGAGATTGATAGAGCATCAGATCCGGTCGGTCATCTTGCAGGTACATTTTTTGTAACTTTGTACATTATGTCAAATTATGTAGAATTAAGTACATCATTTGAGTTGTAGCGAGTAGAATTAAGTAGAATAGCGAGTAGAAGTATGTAGAATTAAATACATAGAATTCAGTAGAATAGCGACATATAATTCGGTAGATTAGATAATTGTAGTCAAATTATGTACTACATCATTTGAGCTGTGTATAGTGTAGTTCGTAGTGCACATGTTATAAATATTACAGCACTCGAACGACGTAGGATAAATCTGCAGAAATAGGAAGACACCAATTACAAATATGTAAAAATAATAATTTCATCTTTATTTAGCTTCCCATTTGTGCGTGGTAATTATATTGTTAATGTCAAAAATTAATTTTAAACTAGGAAACTAGGAAAATAGGAAGAACTTTATTTATTGTTTATATTTGCACTTGGAAAATATTTAAAAATATCCTCTAAATTGGAAGACCGTATTACAAATCTGTTTAAATTGCTAAGTAGCTTAAATTTGGTTTATATTTTTGTGTGGTAATTATTCTGTTAACGCCAAAAATTATTTTTAAAATAGGAAATTTATTTTTTTATACATCTTTTGTAGTCTTGACAACGCATGCACTTAATTTTTAGGTATGACAGACGCAGGCCACTACGAGTTGCTTGACCCGGCGATTGACGCGCATCACCGTACCTGTCTCAGTACCATGCTCCCCCCGGAGGGCGAGGCACCGATTGAGCTTGGTGTGTTGTGGCTGCACACACCCATCAGGCATGGAGGCTTCACCCAGATTAGGTTTCGAGGTACGTGTGGTTCTGACCTCATCCACTCAATCGTGGTCTGACTACTTTGTATGCAGTCACGTTTGTTCTTAATCGTTTCAACACGGGGTGAGAGCGGCAAGCCTCCTTCCACTAGCGAGGATGGTGGAGGCGACGTGAGAGGACGACCATGACCGCGATTCTGGTCGTACGTCTAAGTGTTTTCCATATGACCGAGCCCTACTGACAGCGTTGGTTGACTGTTGGAGGCTAGAGACGCACACGTTCTACATTCCGTGCGGGGAGATGGTGCCGAACCTTCAGGACATCACCTTCCTTACCGGGTTGCCCTACACTAGCTTCCGTATGGCGGTGTACGACACCCAAGCCACGTGGCGCACGGACCTCCTAGCAAGGTTCCACGATGTGCTACCGCCGGGCAGTGGGTACACGGAGTTCAGCAGCCCGCATGGGCCGACGTTGAGGTGGATCTACCAGTTCTACGCAAGTCTTCGTAACTATTGTCCTCTCGTATCAATTCATATGTGAACATTGCTGACGTGTACATGTCTTCTTGCAGCCCGAGCGTATGGCGGAGAACGCGTGCGACATCATTGTTAGGAGGCACTTCGAGGCCTACCTGCTGTGGCTATTCGGGTGGGTCATGTTTATGGGGTCCCACAGCGACAGCATCGATAAGCACTACGTTCGATATGCACGTGAGCTGGCAGACTGGCCGATGGCCGAGATCAAGCCCTACACCTGGGATTCGGCCGTGTTGTGCGCGACGTACCGCGCACTATGTGACACGTGCCACCAGGCCCAAGACAACTCCATCTTCTCCGGATGCCCGCTACTTCTACAGCTATGGTCCTTCGAGCGCTTTTAGATCAGACGATCACAGTTGGACTTGGGAGCGTACGCAGTCAGCTTGTACGCCAAGGATGATGTCGTGGACTGGCCGACCATGGGCACGGTGTGGTGCCGCCGACGGGTTAGTTTCATGATCATTTATTATTTTTCGTAATGTAATCATAATTTCAGGTGATAAGTTTTCGTTGTTATATTCCACAGGTCACCTACACGCCGATCACTTCGCAGGGGTCCTACCCGGAGTACGTTGCGATGTTCAATCAGCTAACGGGTGATCGTGTCATCTGGACACCGTACACTCAGGAGAGGGTGCACGCGCGCGCCCGAAGGACTGTCGAGCATGTGCACGTGAGACTACGTGTATTGGTACAAGCGAAGGGCCTTGGCGCACGATGTCTTCGTGGAGGAGTACCAAGTGCAGCGGGTCATGCGCCAGTTTGGTCTACGACAGGAGGTCCCAGCCCCGTGGTGGGGGGACGTGGGTGCCGGCTCACGTCCATGCGCAAGTTCATGCTTTACTTCTTTTGTACAATGTGCGTTACGTGCCGACCAAATAATTGTCTTATTGTCCACAGGTACACTAAGAAGGGAGTACGTGTCATGGGCTCCTGGTTGGACAAGATGTCCTGTTGGGTTGCGGCTTGGCTCAGGGCATACAATGACCTCGTCCAGGAGGATGCTCCCTATGACCCTCCCGGGACGTACAACGAGTACATGGTGTGGTACGCCAGTCGGACGAGGCTTCGTCGTGTCCGGGTCATGGTCGACCCATCACGACATGAGGCTGCAACGTCCGACACGTACCCCACCCAGCCAGACTCCAAATTCCACCGCTCCGTACGTATTGAACGGTCCTTAATTCATATTTAATTTGCAAGATTTAGGTTTCCAACTTGTTGATTACTTGTGCAGACGGATCGGCAGCTGGTAAGGACATGTAGCAGTATGTTCCCCTACCATTTCTCTTTCAAAGTCTATACTAACAACCTCTCCCGTCTATCCATAGTCTCCGGATCCGCTATGTGGCTACCGCAAGTGGATCGACCTAGAGATCTACCCACACGACCAGTAGACTCTCGACTGCGAGGAGTGGGATGCCAACAGGGACCACGAGAGGAGAGATCAGGAGCACCGCATCGAAGAGCACAACCAGCGTATCCGGCGGGAGACGCAGGCCCATCTCGAGGGCGTGCAAGCGTAGGGAGTGTGAGGCTTGCGAGAGAGAGCGCGAGAAAAAGAGGGAAATGCGCCCGAGGCCAAGGCGGTCGGCGAGGGGTACAACGCCGAGCTCGCAAGGAGGGGAAAATGGGCCGGTCCACGCAGTAGTTTGACCGGTCATCCATATGTCACATGTATTTCTAATTATTTAAAGGCATGCGTGTACCGTCCTTGGTTCTTTAGCCTACGTGCCATATAAACCCTTTTGTCGGATCAACCGTCGTGTCGTTATCGTTGCGCCATTTGTTCAAAATTATGCACTGTGTGTGAATTCTCTGGCGCAACACAATATAACTTACCTTCCTACTTACGAATCATTAATACCTCAATCGTCCTCACAAAATTCTTCATAAATTCACCGCAGTACAACAACATACGACGATCGCAAAATGTTATTGCAAGTCTAACATATTTGTACCGTTCATAATCTACAAAAATCACAAACACACCAACAGTCTAGGGTTTACGGTCCTGTCGCCAGTTCAACTGGCGACATCTCCCTGTCGCTAGCTGAAATGGCGATAGGTAGCTGTCACCAATTGAAATGGCGACATGTAGCATTCGCCAGTTCAAATGGTGACAGAGAAGCGTGACCCTATAAAAACCCTTCAAACCCTATAATGCGGCACATGACTCACTTTTATTCAGAAAAAAGAGAAGGAGGGAAAAGAGAGGAGTAGAGGGGAGGAGAGAAGCCCGTCCGGTTGCCCACCTGTCGGGTAATTTTTTTAACTAAATGGATTACATAGTTTTAGATGTACGGTTACGTAGTGCAGTATGTTTTACATAATACTTTTCGGTGGGTAGTCTAGTTTTAGATATGTGGTTAATCGTGGAAATGTTCTTTATGGTGCAGTGCGTCAAATATGTTCGACGTCGCCAATTTCAAAATTTACTATGGTCAGGGGACTATTATGGAGGGTCCCGAGGCAATTGATTTGCGTTATTTCCAATCGGCGATCGTGCCCCTAGCAAGACTAGACCAGCGTACACGGGGCACTATGATGCAGTGGTTATTCCACACATTCCAAGTGGATCGTGATGTGTATGATCTGACTTTGAGTTGCCTTGTCCCCTGGGCAGCACAGCCTGCATATTTGGAGTTAGTGCAGCTGAAGGGAACAAATTCATGGCAGTCATATGTACACATGGCGAGGGAGGGAGGGTGGAATTTGGTCCTTCTGACCCAAGCATATTCCAAGCCCACTCCTCCATCCGCAGCTAAACAAGAAAGGGTTGCTGACGCCGAAGAAGTCGTGGACTCCAGCCACAGCGCGACGCACACAATGGTTGAAGCTCCCGGAGTTACTGATGCTGTCGATGAAGACCCTATGGAAGTAGCTCTTTCGGTCAGGCAAGCTAGTGGTCTTGTTGACGAGGATGAAAAGGTGGAAGCCATAGTGCAAATGATGGATCTCAAAGACCGAGACTACATGGTGTTGTTAGAAGATGAAGGTTCTGACGACGAGGATGATGTGGACCAGCAGGCGGTTCCATCCGAGTGGAACACATACCAGTTCGACAACCTCGTCGTCAACAAAGGCTTCCGTGTGCCATGGGAGTACGACAAGAATGAGGTTAGGCAAGGAGCTATGTTCAAATGCAAGGAGACCGTCCAGGACACGGTCAAATTCTGGACTTTATTGGTGCGGCGCACATTCAGAGCCGTCAAGTCTACCCCAAGATCCTATGACGTGAAGTGCGACATAGAGAGATGCCCTTGGCGAGTGCACACATTTCAGCCTAAGTGGGGCACCTACTGGAAGTACGCTATAGTCGTCCCTCACACATGTGTCGTCGCTAAGTCAGTGCATTCTCATAGGAACCTGTCATCAGGCTTCATCGCCAACCTCATGTACGGTGAGATCGTGGATGATCTAGATTTTGAGCCACTGTCCATCATTCGGGTGATTGAGGCAAGGTTCCAGTACACAATCAGCTATGCCAAGGTATGGAGGGCAAAACAGAAGGCACTTGAAATCTTGAATCAAGATTCGGTACGTTCGAGGACTCCTACCACAACCTCCTCCGGCTACTCCGAGTCATACAAGACAGGAATCCCGGCACTCATGTTTACATTCAAGACGCCACACCTTGGAAGTGGCCAATAAAAAGGTACCACAGTGAACATTCTTTGCCTTTGGTCCGTGCATCAATGCATTCCGGCACTGCCGTCCTATCTTGTGCGTCGATGGCACATTCCCGACTGAAAGGTACAAGGGCAAGATACTGACTGCAATAGCGACGGATGGGAACAATCAAGTCCTTCTCGTGGCATTCGTTTTCGTTGAAAGCGAGAACATGGACATCTGGTTGTGGTTCCTAAAGAATTTGAGGATTTCTGTTGTACATGGCCATCCAAACGTATGCCTCATACATGATCGGCATGCGGGCCCGCTGAATGCAATAACTCAGCTACAACAAGGAGAGAACATACCACTTCTGTGGGTGGATCTGCAGAGTAGGTGGTGCATGAGATACTTGGGTGCAAACTTCTACAAACAGTTTCACAACAAGGACTTGATGAACTGTTCAGCGGTACAGGCAACCGTAACCCGAGAGCGAAGTTTGAAGCACTCTGAAAGATTCTGGATGAGCGGACAAAGACACACAGAAGGGAGACAGCGAAAAGGGCCACCCCAAGCACTAACCAGGCCTCCAAAGTATTGCCACAACTACCCATAGATGCTCCCAGATTGACAAGTTGGACATGGGCACAGGTGAAATACTTCTCTAACTGGATTGAGCATGAGTCTAAGGAGAAGTGGTCACTGCTACATGATAGGGGTGGTGCTCGATATGGTGTCATAACAACCAATCTAGCCGAGGTGTACAACTGAGTCATGCGCGGCGCAAGTGTCTCCCTTTAGTTGGTATTGTGGAGGCAATTCTCCGCGGTACGATGAACTACTTTGTTGACAGAAGTAACAACGCGTCGCTCACCATGGTAAATGACAGAGTACCCTACTCCGCCATAGTCACCAAGTATATGGAGGAGAAGAGCAAGAAGGGTGAGATGCACCGGGCATTCAAGATGGGCACAAGAGAGCTTCGCTTCGAGATAATATGCAGGGATAAAGGACGCCGCGGGACGAACTGTGAGAGGGTCACACACGAGAGCATGCTACGTCGTGGTAGTTGCATATGCACTTGCAACAAGCCCTTCTTCCACATAGGCCATGCTCCCATGTCATAGCCGCATGTTCGACGGTGGCACAGCATCCCTGCCAGTACCTATCTGGCTATTTCACCAAGGAGGCGGTGATGCAAACCTGGCGTAGAGAGATGTATGGTTATGCCGTGGTTGACCATTTCACTGGCCATCTAACCTGGGAGCAACTAATCTGGGCCGCAGACATTGATAGGCTCAAGGGAAAGATTGACCGGCGATAATTATGGCGCATCAGGAATGACATGGACGAAGCAGAAGCTGGATGTCGTACGAAAAAGTGCTCCATTTGCAAGCACTTCAGACGTCACCGCGGGGACCTCATCCAGTCGCCCAATTCGAGGCAGTCCACATGGGGGACGTTGAGGTCGCGGCCACGGGAAAGCACAGACAGTTGTAATATGTTATTGCCAATGTTCTGAATTATCATTTTGATTTTAAAAAAATAAGTGTTATGACGTTTTGCTTAATGTTATGTAATATCAATGTGATTTGTTGTATCTTTGATATAAACTAAGTGTTATGACGTTTTGCTGAATGTTATGTAATATTAGTGTGATTTGTCATAGTTTTGGTAGTAATGACAAATTCACATTTGTTTTCTTACATAATATGTAGTGCATATACATGAGCAATGTCATGCAAGAGATCATTTCTCCGAAAGCACTCCACCGTGTATGAATTCTCTGGCGCATCGCAATATCACTTACCTTCCTACTTACGAATCATTGGTACCTCAATCGTCCTCGCAAAATTCTTCAAAAATTCACCGCACTAGAACAACATACGACGATCACAAAATGTTATTGCCAGTCTAACAGATTTTGTATCGTTGAAAATCTATGAAAATCACAAACCGACCAACTAGTTTAGGGTTTCAGCTCCCTGTCGCCAGTTGAACTGGCGACAAGGAACTGGACTGGCAACAGGGGGTCAACAGGGTCCCTATCGCCAATTCAAATGGCGACATGTCCATATCGCCAGTTCAACTGGTGACATGAAGCCATTTTGTTTTTTTTTTGGGCAGCTATTTATTTTTTGTAATTATCTTTTAAAATAATAATTTTTTTAAAAATTCCATTGAACAATCCCACACCAAATCAACTTGTGCCTAACAAATTTAACTACTCATCAACAATTCATACATCTGATTAGCTGAACGAAAGAAGAATATCATGATAAAAGATATGATGTTGAACCTCCTGCTAGCAGAACATCACAAACAAAAGTAATTCCACACGGATTTTTTTAGTGAGTATGAATCGCCCTATTGGAACTCCCAAAGTCCCAAACACTTGCCAGCTGAAGCACAGATCTCCCTGCCTCAACATAAGTGAAATTTTCATCCATAAGATCAAAACACTTAACAGTAGGGGAAAAATCCTCCTGCAAAATTTTGCTTCTGCATGAGCAAGGGGAAAAACTCCTAGAGTCTAATCTAACCGTACAATTGCGAGGAATTCGCTCCTAGTTATTCATTATATAAAAGCATCATAATCCTGTTGATCTACATAGAGAATGTGGAGCAGGAGCAAGGTGGTTTAAGAAAGACAGGCTTGTCTAATCCGATCATACATTCCTGCCAACAATAACATACATGAAGTACAAGTAAACACTGGTTGCGATAAGCGGAGCCATGGTAGGTGGGACAGAGCACTGTTGCTTCTCAGTCCTTGCACAGACAAGGCATGTCTAGTTGGAGGCAGCAACAACACGCGGTGATTTTATTTGATCTTAATGGAGTTGATCATGTGCTTGTACTAAGTTTTTCGAAGGCCATGGCAGCGCCGTCTACTGGCCTTGGGTGTGCAAGGTAAACAACCCCTACATGAGGATTAATCAACTCCTACCTGAAAGAAGAGAAATCAAGCCAGCAATTAAAAATAGAGGAAGAAAATACAGAGAAGATGACAAAAATTCAGCGAATAAATACTTCTTCATATAACAGATTTTAATCCTGCTCATTTGTATTTTCAAGTGTTGATCAGCCGGTCATTAACACATACTCCTACTAGCTAGTACATCAATTCGATGAACGATGAGAGGATTCGATTTTTGTGAACTCTGCATGTGGACAGATGGGTAGGTTTCTCAGTCGTGAGTAGTAGTGAGGCAATTTATATCCCATCTGTCAGGGTTGACGGTGAGTGGATCATCGTAGTATTTTGCATAAATTTGTGTAACATGCACCGAAAACTAGTCCTACCATCAAACCATAAAAATGGATAATGTAGAGACTGAGATACTCTAAGCAACAGTATCTACATCCTCTTGTAAGATGGAACCTGGAACAAAAAAATCTTGTGAAAAATGCAGACTGCAAGATTTCGAGCAGCAACACTACTAGCAGCATCCATGTCTAAAAAGGTTCATCCCGAAGGACCTCACCTACCTAAGTATGCGATCGTACCTAAGGATAATATTTCTCTTGTTGGACAACCATGAGAATGCAAACATCATCCAGATAAAAGGAAATCCATCATAAAAATGTTCAGTCGGCAACTCTTACAACTACATACTCAAATGCACATTTTGTGATCATACAATTGAGCGATCATTTCAACATCTCAAAAGAAGTAATAAGTAAAGACGCAATTACCAGCAATGGCAAGGTCATACGTTTCTCGACAGCCAGGACAACACCATCCTTGGTCTTCAACCCAATTGCAGTCGAACCGAACTGCAATCCATAGCGGCAGGATCAGCATCATAAACATTACTTACATGCAGCAAGGCACACATCAAATTGACAAGTAAAAGCAGTGATATATCACACTAAAGCCTAAAGGTGGAAATACACAAACCAAAACCCTCCCAACGAATCCCAACCAAAAATTCAGAGATCCACAGTTCCATCCTAAAAATCCAACCACCCGGGGTTTAGATTTGCGCCCAAATCACCCTCCAGAACCTCACAAATCTAGCGCCTTCCTACACCTAACCTCACACAACTTAACACCCCCAACGTCTCCATAGTTCGGATTTGATCCAAGATACTAAAAAAAGAAGAAAGAAATCTCACCGTGATGGCCTCAATGGTGTATTCGACGTGGAACAGCCACCCCTCCGGCGAGAAGGTGTTCACCCCGCGGCCGTACTCCGTCCTGCGCCCACACACAACAACAACAAAAACACCAAGAAAAATCAGCCTGCCATCGCCCAACACAACCAACCACAGATCGAATCTAGGTAGGGAAAAACTGAAGCTTTCCAGGGAGAGAATTCGATTACCTTGTGAGGAACATGTTGTCGGCGACGGCGGACCCTAAGATCGAGCAAGAAGGTGAGTGGATCGCCCTTGTCCATCCATGATTGCTGCCGTGACGCTGCACCCCATAATGGCCTGAGGGAGGGTGGCGGCAAGGCTGGGCAGAGGAGGAGGAAGACCATGGCTCAAGGTGAGTCAAGGAGGAGGAGGGAGCTAGAGGCGAGGCAGAGGGCGCCGGGGGGAGGGAGGAGAGCGGCGGCGTCCAGATATGGGTGGGGAGGAGGAGGGAGGACGTGGCGGGGTGGTAGGACGGGAGGAGGAGGATGTGGTGGTGCGGTTGTGGGAGGAGGAGATGGGCGCCGTGGGAGTGTCCGACTTGAAGAATCAGACATGGCTAAAGGATGAAGAAGAACAGGGAAAAACATTTGAACGGTCAGGATTGCCTGATACCCTTTCGCTAGGTGATCCAAGGAAGAGACTCAAAGGTGGCTAGTAAAGAAGATCAGATGTCTAATATCGTCGCATACCCCTAAGCAAGGATCGGATGGTTAGAATAGAACCAAGTAATCGCTGTTACTAGTAATACTCATGTTTTGTCAGCAGAGAACGATTGCGTCATCAGTGCCCCCCTGCCTACTCCATATAAGCAGATTTGGGCCTTGAGTTTGTTATCATGATGTAAAACCCTAGTTCTATGTTATATACCTCTACTTTCCCCATTTCTTAGCTTCCTACTTTATTTCCTTGCTTTTTGATTGCTGCGATTAGCTACTGAAATTAGTTAGCAAATTTGATGATTGTTTGATTCCTGACAAAGTGGTAGGGAGCCGGGTGTGAAATTCTTGTGTAAATCCCTATTCATCTCCTGCAATTCTTGTGAGAAAGAAGGATGGAACATGGCGTATGTGTATAGACTATAGACAACTGAATGCAAATACCATCAAGAATAGATATCCCATTCCTGTGTTAGAAGACTTATTGGATGAGTTACATGGGGCTAGCTATTTCTCTAAGATAGACATGAGGTCGGGATACCACCAAATCAGGATGAATACTGAGGACATACCAAAAACAGCCTTTAGTACTCATGTGGGGCATTTTGAGTTTGTAGTGATGCCCTTTGGTCTCACAAATGCACCAGCAACCTTTCAGGCTTTAATGAACAAGATTTTGGCCAAATATTTGAGGAAATTTGTGCTTGTTTTCTTTGATGACATCCTGATTTATAGCCTCTCACTAGAAGAACACAAAGAGCACTTGGAAATTATACTAAGCATATTGAGAGAGAACAAATTGTGTGCTAAGAGCAGCAAATGTGTTTTTGGGCAGAAAAGAGTGGAATACTTGGGCAATATTATCAGTAAGGATGGTGTAGCAACTGATCATCAGAAAGTTAATGCAGTCAAGGAGTAGCCTGTGCCAACTAATGTAACTAGATTGAGGGGATTTCTGGGACTTGCTGGTTATTACAGGAGGTTTGTGAGGAACTTTAGTGTAATCTGCCAGCCATTGTTCAATATGCTAAAAAAGAATGCCTTCCAGTGGGAAAATGAACAACATCAAGCATTTGAAGTCATTAAGGGAATACTATCCACTGCACCTGTATTAAGGCTCCTAGATTTCACACAGCCTTTTATCATGGAGACTGATGCTAGTGGGCATGGGCTAGGTGAAGTATTGATGTAAGCAGGTAGACCAATTTCCTTTTTCAGTAAGGCATTAGGACCAAAGGCTGCATCACTGTCTACTTATGACAAAGAAGCTCTAGCAATCTTGGAAGCATTGAAGAAATGGAGACATTACTTAGTGGGAGACTAGGAGCTGAGTTGGTAATCAGGACTGATCAACAAAGCCTCAAATATATAAATGAACAAAGGTTGATAGAAGGTGTGCAATACAAATTGATGGCTAAATTGTTGGGGTACAATTACAAGATTGAATATAGGGGGGGGGGGACAAGGCTGCAAATGCTCTCTCCAGGTCTCCAATAACTATGATGGCCATTACCGTTGCAGTTCCTAGGTGGATAGAAGAAGTGCAGCAGAGTTATTTGGAGGATGAAAATGATTGTAAGCTGTATGTAGGAAATGGTACCGAACTCAAAAACTTACTCCTGGAATCATTTCATGCATTAGCCTTGGGAGGACACTCAGGTGAAAGAGCTTCTTACCAAAGGCTCAAGCTATTGTTTTACTGGCTAGGAATGAGAATGGATGTGAACAATTGTGTGAAGAAATGTCCAGTATGTCAGAAAACAAATTAGAGAATGTGCATTATCCAGGGCTTTTACAACCCTTACCTGTTCCAGAAATGGCATGGGCTCATGTAACCATGGGTTTCATTGAATGTCTGCCAAAATCTAAGGAGCATGATGTGATATTAGTAGTGGTGGATAGATTCACTAAATATGCACATTTTATATCCTTGAAACACCCTTATACAGTGCAGACTGTTGTGGATTTGTTCATTGAAAATGTATACAAATTACATGGATTACCATCAGTGATAATCTCTGATAGGGACATGATATTCACCAGTACATTGTGGCAAGACATGTTCAAGACTTTGTGAGTCAAGCTTCGGCTCAGTAGTACATACCATCCACAGTCTGATGGTCAGTCCGAAAGAGTCAACCAGTGCTTAGAGGATTACCTCAGATGCATGGTTTTTGCAAGCCCTAAGAGATGGAAGTTTTGGTTAGCTCAGGCAGAGTGGTGGTATAATACCTCCTTCCATACCTCTTTAGGATTGACACCATTCCAAGCATTGTATGGGATCAAACCACCCCAAGTGACAGAAGCAATGATACCAGATGCTGCTATGAGTTGAAATCACCATCTTTCTCAACAAAGAATGGCAATATTAGGCTATTATGAGTTCATACAGAAGGCTCAATCAAGGATGAAATTCTTTGCCGACAAGAATAGAGTGGAGAGGGAATTCAATGCTGGTGAGATGGTATACTTAAAAATGCAACCATATAGGCACAATGCTCTGGGATTACACAACTCTCTGAAATTGCATTCCAAATTCTATGGACCCTTCATAATTCTAGAGAAGATTGGACAAGTGGCTTACAAACTCTTTCTACCAGTTGGAAGTTTAATACATCATGTTTTGCATGCGAGTCAGTTGAAGAAGCATATTGGTCCTAGAGTGATTCCTAGCTCAGAGCTACCATTAGTGGATCCAGATGGGAACATTTTGGCTGAACCGATAGTCATTGTGGAAAGGAGGGTAGTGCCTAAGAACAATGAGCCGATGGTGCAGTGGCTGATCCGCTGGAAGAATCTACCTGCAGAAGCTACCACCTGGGAAGATGCTAATTTTATCTTGAAGGTATTTCCAAATTTTCATCATTTGAGGACAATGATCCTAAGGAGGGGGTATTGTCAGACTTGAAGAATCAGAAATGGCTAAAGGATGAAGAAGAACAGGGGGGAACACTTGAACAGTCAGGGTTGCCTAATACCCTTTCGCTATCTGATCCAAGGAAGAGACTCAAAGGTGGCTAGTAAAGAAGATCGGACGGCTGATATCTTTGCATACCCCTAAGCAAGGATCGGATGGTTAGAATAGAACCAAGTAATCATTGTTACTAGTAATACTCTTGTTTTGTCAACAGAGAATGATTGCGTCATTAGTGCCCCCCTGCGTTCTCCATATAAGCAGATTCGGGCCTTGAGTTTGTTATCATGATGTAAAACCCTAGTTCTATGTTATATACCTCTACTTTCCCCATTTCCCAGCTTCCTACTTTATTTCCTTACTGTTTGATTGCTGTGATTAGCTACTGAAATTAGTTAGCAAATTCGATGATTGTCTGATTCCTGACATGGAGGGAGGAGCCGAGGAGAGGAGGAGGAGGAGGAGGTGCGGGGAGGCTGGGGTTTCGGGCGGGCGGTGCGGGGAGGAGAGGGGTTTTGTTGAATGGCAAACGACAAGTAATTACCCCCAACTTCGGGGGTAAATGTGGAATGGGGGCTGCGGGAAGCCGCGTGGAAAAGCGGAGGAGAAAAGCTAGGTGTTTAGAACAGCTTCCGCCTTTTTCAAGCGAAAAGTCGAAGCCGAAGCTGTTCCAAACACGCCCTTATGCTTCGGGGCGCTTCATCGCTGGCCACAAGCGCGCCCCTTAAGGCTGACAGGTGGGGCCCATGGTTCAGTGGCCCGGGAAGGGAAGTTAGTCAGGTTTCCACTTTTCTTTTGAAGCTCTCTCGCAGTCTGACTCCTTCGTCCCACGGTCCCTCTTTCAGGGTCGCACGATCCCTCTTCAGGGCATGTACAATGCATGGTAGTCTTGAGTGATGGTTTCATAAGACACCACTCAAGTTCCTACCATTCCGATCCATAGTAGATTCAAGTGAGACCTACAAAATCCAAGGACACCATGCAAGTGCCCACCCTTCCGATGCATGGTGGTTTGATGGTTGAGGAATATAAATAAATAAAAGAATATAGTTGTGAAAAATATTTTTTTAATTGTAGAAAAATATTTGAGTGTAAAATTTTGGATGCTATAGTATTTGTACATCTCAAGCATAGTACGTCTTGCGCATGATACATAATTCCAAATGCTTCAAACTAAAATAGGGATTCTTGCTACTACATTAGATAGGAATTCTCGCTACATTAGATAGAAATTCTTGCTACTACAACACAATACTAGAAAGTGGTAAAAAAATAGAATACTTGGAAAGCATGAAAGTGGTGCATCCTTGCTACCATAAAAGTGCTTCTAACTATGCCTACGAAGTGCTTTCTACAACACATGACATGAAAAATCTAAACAACAACTAATTATTTGTATTGTGGCTAAATCGACCCCAAATTTGTTCCACCAAATCCTCTTTGAGTCGAGCATGCATGGACCAATCACAAAGCTCAACGTCTCTTCGAATGGCATCGGCGAATGAAGGTGTAGCCCCGTTATTGAGCTCCGGCGGTAGAGCAGTAGATGATCCAGGAGTTTCATTCAAATCATATTGTGTAACATTATCCTTCTCATCCTCAACTACCATGTTGTGCAGTACAATGCAGACCCACATTATTTTGTCAATTTGTTTATGTTCCCACAGTCGTGTCGGTTCAGCCACAATTTTAAAATGTGACTGCATGACTCCAAAGGCTTGTTCGACATGCTTCCTCGCCCCTTCTTGGTGTTGTGCAAACGATTGATCCTTCTCTATTTGAGGTAGAGGTATTGTCTTTCACAACGACTGCCCATTCTGGATAGATCCCATCAGCAAGATAATATCCCATGTTGTAACGCTTCTCGTTGAAGAAGTACTCTACCGGAGGAGCATTCCCTTGCAATACTTTAGTGAACAACGTCGACTGATTGAGCACATTGATGTCGTTGTTGGACCCTGCAACACCAAAGAAAGCATGCCATATCCATAGGTCATGCGAAGCTACAGCCTCAAGGATGATTGTAGGGACGCTATAGTCACCACGAGTATATTGCTCCCTCCATGCAATCGGGCAATTTTTTCACTCCCAGTGCAAACAGTCTATGCTTACTAGCATGCCAGGGAAGCCACGAGCCTCGCAAATTTCTAGCAGACACTACACGTCTTCACTAGTCGTCCTTTGCAAATATTCTCCACTAAACTTGGCAATGACCCTTCCGCGAATTTCTCGAGACACAAGAGTGTCGTAGATGCACCAATTCGTATATATTCATCTGTTTCATCTGCAGGGACTCTATACGCCAACATACGAATGGCTGTCGTCCACTTCTGCAAAGGTGATAGCCCATGACGGCCAATAGCATCTCTCCTCTGGGTGAAGAAGGGAGACCACTCGCCAAGAGCTTCCACAATCCGTAGAAAGAGGGTTCTTTCCATGCGAAACCTTCTATGAAACATGTCATCAGTATAGACAGGATTATCATAGAAGTAATTTGCCATGAGATTTAGATGGTATACCTCTCTATTCCTTCCTATGTACCTCCTGGTGGATGGTCGACGCCTGGTACGTGGAGCTCCCAGTGCAGCCTGAATGTTGGTGACTATTTGTGTGGCAAAGTTGTTGAGGGTATTCTGTTGCGCAATGTAGTCTTCCAAAGTGAACACCTCGGTCAGGTCAATGATGCCATCATCGGACTCATTGGAGCTCGGTTGTGACATATTGCAATTTATCTACAGTTTAAATGTCACGTAGCATGAGCAGGGGCGAACTAGTATTTGCTACTGATTATAAATCAAATGTGTACGCATCTAGACAAGATTCATGTACAAGAATGAAGCAAGTAGTATAAACAAGTCATAAGCATAACAAAATGTCTACGCATCTAGACAAAAGACAGACGGTTCACTGATGAGCCTGTAAAGGTTCACATGTACCTGATAGTTCAAGTAACATATGATACAAGGTTGAAGCAACTCAAGAACTCAGTGCAAAGTTTACAAGATAAGAACTCACTGCATTGCCATATTATCTAGTAGTAGCACTACATCGCCATGTATTATTTGTGAGCTTCTAGCTATTAATTGAAGTACTAGGCTACTAGCTCGGTGCATACATGTCAATTCAATGGAAAGATATCAATCAGCAAGATATTATCTATAGTAGCATTCAACAAGAAGATATCTCACATTCAAAACAATAGATATCACAACATCACTTTGTCCCAGCTCAAATCGATATGTTTTTTTGTGAGATGAAGCATAACTCGGTGGATTGGAGAAACTATTCAGTAAGTACAACTTTGTCCCAGCATCAACAGCTAGATATCAAGCATCTATCTACCAAGTACTAGCAGTGCATAACTCAATTCTGAAAAAAAAAATCAAGTACAAACAGGGGGCATCTTGTCACAAAAATAGCTCCCATTTGTTCTCAGCACTTTGCATTGCCATCTCTTTGTTCAATGCCAAGAGATGAATTTTTTTTTGAAATAATATTTTTTAAAAAAATATTTACAAAACTAGGTTATCATCTCACAAAATTACAAAAATAGGTTCCTGTCGTCATTTCATCTGGCAACAGGTTCTTATCGCCAGATGAAATGGCGACATGAACCTCCTGACTGCTGAGGCGAGGTTCACGTCGCTATTTGAAATGCCGACAGGAATGTATGAATTTTAAATATAGTAAATAAACTCAAACAATTACAAAATTTTTTGTGAAGCATCCAGATAGAGTTTTCTTGCTCGTGCAATTTTTTCATAATTTTATCCATTATGAATTTGTCTCTAAAATTTATTTAAGTATACTATTTGTATAATTTTTAAATATACCAAATGAGGTCCAAACATTATGAAATTTTTATGGTTGCTCCTTACATAGTGAAATTGTTTGTGTAATTTTTTCAGAATTTTATATGCTATGAAATTATCTCAACAATTAAGGGTACACAATTGAGTACATCAGTATGGAAACCTAAATTCAGAATTTTAGAGACAATTTAAGAGCATATAAAATTCTAAAAAATTACACAAATAATTAAACTATGTAAGGAGCGTTCACAAAAATTTCATAATTTTGGACCTCATTTAGTATATTTACAAATTCTACAAATAGTATACTTAAATGAATTTTAGAGACAAATTCATAATGGATAAAATTATGAAAAAATTACACAAACAAGAACACTCTATCTGGATACTCCACAAAATGTTTTGTAATTTTTTGAGTTTATTTGCTATATTTAAAAATTCATACATTCCTATCGTCATTTCAAATGGCGACAGAACTCGCCTCAAGCAGTACAGGTTCTGCCGCCATTTCATCTGGCGATAGGAACCTGTCGCCAGATGAAATGGCGGCAGGAACCTATTTTTGTAATTTTTTGAGATGATAACTTAGTTTTGTAATTTATTTTAAAAAATTAATTATTTCAAAAAAAAATTCGCCAAGAGATCTTGTAAAAAAAAACCATGCCATCTCCTCCTAACACTGCTACATTGCCATCTGTAAATAATACCAAATAGCAGGTTAGGTAATCACAGTGATATCCAATTGAATGCGCAAGATATACATAGTCCTACGATATCTCTAAACAACAGAAAGTAAGTAGAAAAAGAGAGTCGCCATCAGTCATTTGATATCTGAAGATGCAATCAAGATCAAAGTACAATACCATATCTCTAGTCAGGTCAATCAAGATAAAAAAAAAACTTAGCTATTATGTATGAGCAGACACTTTGCATTCACATGTACACAATTAGCCTGCGGCTGTTGCATATATGCAGATCCCATCATTGTAATTTCGTCAAAGCAACTTATCAGTTACAGTGCTAAGCTACTACGTCTACATCCAGTAAGAAGATGACTGAAACTAGATTGTTTTGGGGGCTTACCAATCTGAGGTCCTCTTCATGTGTATAGTACATCAAGTCATCATCCGCTTCCATGTCGACTGTGACTCGGTGTCGCCGGTCGGATGCTGGACTAGGGGTCGAGCGTATGCAGGACAAAAATAGATGGGGTGCTCAATCTAATATAATAAAATCGTACCAAACATACATAATACATTTTAATGTCTCATACAATTCAAATTCATACATAAATAAATAAGAGACAAAACGAGAATGTAAAATGAACTTAAGGTAGTACCTGGCTAATGAACATAACAATCCGAATGCCTATAAATACATGCGAGTAGCAATCTGTGAAACAAAAGTAGCTAAATTAGCGAGACAACCAGAAAATTATGACTAATTACAAACATTGAAATAAAATAGAAGTATGGAACATACCGCAAAGCCACTAGCTATGGCTAGGAGCGGGAGGCAAGTCCATTCTACGAGATTTCATCAGGATTAAAATCAAGGGTGTCATCGGGATCGGCAATGGTGTCATCGGGATTAAAATCAATCCGAGACTTCTTTGGTTGAGTTGTGCTCACATTGATTTGAGGAGTAATACTTGTATTTGGATTGTTGAAGAAATAACTATGCCAAGTTCGTTTGTCCATCCTTTATAAATGTACAATAAATTGTATGTAATCTATGAGTACTAAATACATGTAACTAGACTAAACAAGACAACAATATATCACATATTCACAACATCATCTCAAGTTTTCAACATCATATTGATATTAACTGAGTGAGTTACTGAGTTGTGAATTTTACCTCAAATCTCAGTCACACGCACATCAGACAATCAGTGTCTTGGTCAATCCTCTTATAGTCTTATCCTCATTCCTCAAACCTCTTTCGGTCATTTCTCAAATAGTCAATCCTTTTAATTCTTATCCTCGTTAATCGGGCGAGCGCCTCCGTCGATCGCCTTGACAGTGCTGCGCAGCTCGGCCCCCGCGCGGCGCCTTCTCCCACGCCGGTCGCGGTGCGGCCTCTCGCCGTCCGTGGCTAGCGCCGCCGCCGCCGCGCGCCTCGCCTCCCGGCCTCCGCATGGCCTTGCTCAAGCCTCCGCCCTCGCCGATCGCGCCTCGGGTCCCGGTCTCTGGCGGCCAGCGCCTTCACCCCGCCGATCGCGGCTCCGGGTCCCGGCCTCCATGCCCGCGCCGCCTTCACCGGCCGCCTCCGTGTCGCAGCTCCATGGCTAAGGCTCGCTCGCTGCCTAGCCCCTAGGTGAGTTGTGCTGTGGATGGAGCCGGTGAATTAGGGATTTGATTGAATGGGAGTGAAAATGTGGAATGGGGATCGGGGAATTTCGAATGGAGAATGGGGATTTCGGGGACCGAATGGAGAATTAGGGATTTGGCCTTTGGGGAGTGCAACAATGGGTCTATGACATTAGATTATACAAGCCCAAAAGCCCAAAAATCGTTCTTCGCTGCTGCTGCCTGCCTGATGCTCCTTCGACCTTCGACGCTTTCCTTCTTCACCCAGCCGGTGCTTTCTCCATTGAAGGGACCAGCGGAGGAGACGTTGCATGGCGGGGTTTCTAGGGGCGCAGTGGATGGAGCCGGTGCCCACGCCCCTGCGTGCACCAGTGTTGCATCCGCCCCGCCAGAATCAGAGATCGAATGGGAGGGGTTGCGGGTGGGGGGTGCTGGCGGCTGGGTCGAGAACTGAGGATATGGGAAAGGAAATTACTGGTGGGCTGGGTGTGGAGGATGCGGTGATGATGGAAAGGGGAAATTTGCAGCAAGGTTCGGATCTTGGAGAAAGTTAAGAAACCCACCAGGGGGACGAAAATACATCGCAATAAGAGGATAATCACCGAGAAGTGGAAGAAGACGATGGATAGAGACCGAATCACCTAGGGTTTACCGCCGCGTAAGCCATGGACGCCGACGACGAAATCGCTTCACACCGACAAGTAGATCAGGTGGGCGCGAGCATCTTGGTGCGGCGTAGGAGATCGAATTGAGCGGTTCGTGGGCATGGGAGCGTTGCAGGCCTTTTGGGGATTTCGCGGCATGTGTAGGCGCGAGGGGTGGCTCGCTGTGGTCCTGAGCAAGCTAACGTCATGGAGCGAACGCCTCCCACAACACACAGCTTCAGCTATCGCCTCGCCCTTTTGTCAGGAAGCACGCCTTCTGTCTTCTGCAAGCTTCTCTAACGCTCTGCAAAGCTGGCACACCTACGCCGACATGGAGGGCTTGAGCATCTAAGAGCATCTTTAGAGTATTGGATTAACGTAGATTCAAAGTCATGACACGTAAATATTCTAGTAATTGAGCTTGTTTTTCTCTAATGTATTGAACCGATTCATACTAATAACTGAGACCCATGTTACATTAAAAAAACCACAAAATAATAATATCCACTCTCAAACACACTCTCTTCTATATAGTTGTTTAATGCTCATATGAGTTGTTTAATGCTTTGAATCGATTCCTAAGTAGAGTTCGGTTCCATGCATTTTTTTTTGTTGAAATCGACCACTCCAATGTATTGAATGGATTCAATGCCTTCTCACTCCTTATTTCAACCGGCTAAAACACAATATTGGAGATGGTCTAAGCATGCTGTAGTGTTGTACATGCTCTCATGCCCTCCGCGTTTCCTCTGCTAGTCAGCTTTCTTGTGTACACGTGTCTTGTGACCTTGCCAGCTACTCTTGTCTTTGGTTAACCTTTGATATTGTATTCCAATTCTTTTTCCATTTTTTTCTTTGCAACTGGAGTACAAACTGTTGGAAAACCATAAGCTTAGCTCAACAGTCGGTCCATGGTGGACGTTCCATCTAAAATCCTAACAAAGTCTCTAGTCTATAAATAAGGAGTGATAGTCATTATAAAAAATTGATCATAAGAAGAGAAATAAAGAGAAGAAGAAGTCTCACATATCGCTGTGTTCAATCTACTATGCGATTCTACGCTTGTCTACAAAGTGAACGATCGAACTGAACTCGCCAGCGACGGTTCCTTAGCACGTTATCAGCACGATCGACTCCGGTCTACCTCTAGGCCTACTCTACTCGGATCGAAAGGTAACCGTTAAAGCACGACACTCGTAGATCGAATCGTATTTTATAGATCGCTTTCAATTCTGCAAATTTGGCTTTCTAGGTTATTTCTTACGGTGCAAATCCGCTTTAATCTACCGCGAGCTAACTTGAAGTCGTCGGCCAAGCCGATCGATGGGTTGCATGAAAGAGTAGATGACGATTGCATTGTAGTTTGTAGATTACATGAACAGTAAAAAAACAATTGGTAAGCGCAACCCGATCTGACAGCGTCGTGCCGACATACCACCGCCGACGCTGCTCGCTCTTGTATTGCCCGACGTGGCGCCATGGCGCTCCGCGTCGTCCGGCGCCGACTGCCGCCGCCGGTCCACTCGCCGCCGACGGCCACCCTCGCGCATAGCGCCCATTGCATGGCTCTGCCTCGCCGGCCGAGCCACACACCCGATGTCGCCGGCTTGAAGCCGCCTTTGCCAGGTCCGCGACGCCGCGCTGACGCCGACACGCGCGCTGGGCCACCGCCACCTTGCCAACCCTGCCGCGCCACGCCGCCGCTATCTGGTCGCCATTGTGCACTGCCCGTCGGCCGTCGTCGCGCGCAAGGCCGACTTGTTGCGCTTGTAGTGGCTCGCACGCCGACCCGGCCACGCCCCACATGCCGCGAACTACCGCGACGCGCCAAGCCTCCGCCACGCGCCATGCCGTCGCCGCCTTGCCGTACTCAGACGTAGCGCCGCCGCCACACGTCCGCACAAGACGCCGCCGCCGCCGCCGATGTGTGCGCCTCGCGTCTCCACGCCGTCGTATTTATAGCGCCGCTTGTCTTGTAGCGCATAAAGATGTCGCCCCGGTGCCACAAGGCGCTTGCGCCGTAAGCGCCGACGACCGTGCAGGCCTCGCAGCCGCCACCACTCGCGCCGCTGCCGCATTGCGCATTGCATGCGCCCCCGCCCATTGCGCTTTCGCGCCATCATGCGCCGAACGCGCCATGCGCCGCCATGACCTTGGCAGTCGGAAGGGGAAACCCTAAATACACCCGTGCATGGGCCTAGCAGGCTAAGTATTTTTTTTGTGGGCCAATAGGGCCGACCCATGCATTTCTCGGGAAAAAAAAAGAAAAGGGCCTCCGAATTTTGCAAAAAGGCCCTCGGTTTTTCCTGAGATTGCGCGAAACTTTTTCTCAGAACTTAAAATTAACGCTTAAGTCCTTAGAAAATTGCAGAATTCACCGAAAAAAACATATTCCAGCAGAAAAGGACATCGAGAATTCAAATTTTGAATCATTTTGAGCATTTTGAAGCATGTTTAACTTTGTTATTATTATTTCCTATACAATTTATATATTGTATTTGTTGTTTTGATTATCTGTGATTGTTTATATTACTTTTAATCACTGGAAATAGCAGTGAATCATGAAAATGCGTAGAAAAATATGGGATCACGAACCGGGAGTTCGAAGAGCATTATGAGAATTTTGCAACTATTTTACGCAAATTACCAGCAGTAATCTTATGAACTCTTTGCATAACTATGTAGATGACTAGCATCACGAACTGGGAGTTCGAAGAGCTGGCTTAGCATGGCCATAATTTATACAGAATTTGTACCAGTCTTTAACTCTGTGGTAAGATAATCACGGGTGAGCAGAAGATTGAGAAGACTCTCTTTACCTTTCACCCGAATGCGGTGCAATCCGCATGCAACTATCGTCAAGACGGCTACAAGGAGTATGCCGAATTGATTGACATCGTGCAAGTTGTGGAAGCTCAAGATGATGTTCTAAAGGAGAACTACATCTCACAGCCGCTTAGTAACAATGTTGGCCATGAGGCCAATGCTAACAGCTACAAGGTGAGGAAGCCTCTCACGAAGGAGATGAGCAAGAAGGGTAAGGTCGTGGGTCGTAGCACATTATTAATTGCTTTCCAGTCTAAGAAGAAGGGCAAAGGATAGCATGAGGCACACCTCGCCATTGCAGGAACGGAGGATCCACAACCGTAAGTTACAATCATGGATGTGGACAGTCCAATAGCAGCGCCCATCACCCCTCCTTTTGACATCGCAGCGGCCACAACCGTAGTTGCCCAAGAGGAGAAGATCGCCATGGAGCAGATTGAAGTAGAACATTGAATTATTTTATCATTTGAATAATGGTTGTAAGCACTAGGAGAGCAAAGCATTAAATTCTTACGATGAGTCCTGCAAGGCTTACTTTTCTCGTATTTATAATAGCAAGTTATGTTCTGATTTTGAAGTATTTTATTTATATGTGGATTGCTTCCTACCTCATATTAATAAATACTTTATATCAGAACGCGCATGGCGCCCTATGGAACCATCTTGAGAGAGACAAAAAAATTTCAATCGATCGACAAGAATGTTGGTAGTCTTACGACAATCGCAGACAGCGATACTTGTATAATAGGTTCAGGAAAGGCCATAATTATACTCCCAATGGGCACAATTTTGGTTATTAAAGAAGCCTTGTTGTACCCAGAATCGACTAGAACTCTTAAGGATATTCATGCTAACGGTTTCCATGTAGAGATTGAAGAAGAGTATGGTAAGAAATATCTGCTCATTTCAAAGCGTAAAGAAAGTGAAAAAGGGTGTTAGAATGATTTTCTTCATATGAAACTGGGTTGTATTGCACTAATATTAAAGCACCCGCAAGCTATACTGCCCTGAAAACCGTATTTAAAAGCTCTGAAATTTTCTGTCTCTAGCATGATAGATTATGCCACCCAGGTCTTAGGATGATGAGAAATATAATTAACAAGTCACAGGGACATAATATCAATGTAAAGAATTTCCCGAATCAAGAAGATTTTGTTTGCCCCGCATGTGCCACCGGAAAATTAATTACTAAACCTTCTGCTCTGAAAGCGAATGATGAAGTCCCTGCATTCCTAAATCGTATTCAGGGAGACATTTGCAGTCCTATGCAGCCCCTGTCAGGGCTATTTAGGTATTTTATAGTGCTCATCGATGCTTCCTCGAAATGGTCGCACATATGATTGTTGTCTACGAGAAACCATGCTTTCGCAAAGCTAATCTCACAAATAATTAAAATTAAAATTAATTTCCCTGATCATCATGTGAAGTCCATCAGAATGGACAACGCCGGAGAATTTATTTCGAAGGCATTTGATGATTATTGTATGGCAATAGAAAGTGAATTATTATCTCTGAATAAAAGAGAGCTATTTGGGCTTGTAAACTGCACGCCTCCCCATGTGCACCTCATAGGACATAAGCGGGTATTTGTTTAAAAGAGAAATGAAAATAAGCAAGGCTCGTTGCACAAGATTTCACTCTCCGGTCATGGGTGGAACTACTTTTAGACATTTAATCTCAATAACAGTAAACTTGAATTTAGAAATGGAATTAATGGATGTGGTAACTGCATACCTTTATGGAAATTTGGATTCGGTCATTTATATGAAGGTACCTGAAGATATCCTTATCCCAAACCATGACAGAGAAAATTAAAATTTGTACAGTGTGAAACTCATAAAGTCACTATATACGGACTTAAGCAATCAGGCAGGATGTGATATAATCGCTTGAAACGATTTTCTATGCAAGAAAATCAACACGAACAATGAAGATTGTCCTTGTGTATTTATACAACGATCCTAGAATGGATTTTGTATAATCTCAGTGTATGAACATGATCTGAATATCATCGAAACCCTAGAGGATATTAAGAAAGCAAGCACTTATGTGGAGTCGGAGTTTGAAATAAAAGATTTGGGTAAAACTAAATATTGCCTAGGCTTGTAGCTTGAGCACCCCCCTGAAGGGATATTAGTGCATTAGTCAACCTACACTTAAAAGGTGTTAGAAAGGCTCGGTTTTGAAAAGGCATATCCTTTGAAAGTGCTAATGGTCGGGAGATCTTTGCAGCAAGACAAGGATCCGTACAGACCTAGAGAAGAGGGGAGGAAGTCCTGGGATCGGAATTCTCGTACTTAAGTGCAATAGGAGCACTCATGTATTTAACAAACTGCACTAGACTAGACATCGCATTTACCGTAAACCTACTAGTAAGGTATAGTGTAGAACCTACCAAAAGACGTTGGCAATAAATAAATGATATCTTCTGATATCTCCAAGGAAGTAAAGACCTTGGTCTATTCTACAGAAAGAACCAAGATCTGTCTATGAATGGCTATGCAGATACCGGGTACCTGTCGGACCCGTATACAACCAAGTCGCAAACAGACTATGTATTCCTATGTGGTGGAACTGCAATTTCATAAAAATTGTCTAAGCAAAATTTTGTATTAACTTCGACGAACCACTCAGAAATCATAGCACTGTACGAGGCCTCACGAGAATGTGTTTGGCTTCGATGGATGATTCACCATATTCAGTAGTCATGTGGAGCGCAAACCCCCACTATTGTTTATGAAGATAATGCAGCTTGTGTTGCACAAGTGCAGATAGGTTATGTGAAGAGTCCTCTCACAAAATATATCAACCCCAAGTTCTTCTATGCTCATGAATTGCAAAAGATGGACGAAATTAAAGTACTGCATACTAAGTCATGTGAAAATCTTGCAGATTCTAGCATCTAGCTTTGAAAGGTGCATACGTGGAATTGAAATGATGAGACTTGGAGAAGTGTAGAATTCAGGGGGAGAATCTTCACGAACTCGTTATTGAAATTTGATCACGAAGACCGAGTACCCAAAGAGTAAATCCTGGAGATTAAATAAAATTGGGTGGGTTGTACTCTTTTTCTCTTGACGAGTTTTCCTGAAGTTTCTTAGCTAAGGTTTTTAATGAAGCAATTCGTGCAACGCAACAGAACGTGCATCATGTACTCTTTCTCTATTTTTTTCCCCTGGCTTTTTATAGAGTTTTGATAAGGTATGAACATGTGTGGATGGATGCCCAAGAGGGAGTGTTGGGAAACCACAGGCTTAGCCCAGCAGCTAGCCCATGGGTGGACGCCCTATCCAAAATCCTAGTAGGGTCTAGTCTATAATGTTAGTCATTGTAAAAGGCTGATCATGAAAAGAGAAATAAAGGGAATAAGTTATCCCATATCTCTATGTTCAATTTACTATATTTTCTTGCATTGTCCTATACGATTCTACGCTTGTCTACGAGATGAACGATTGAACTGGACTCACGATCGACGGTTCCTCGACACAAACTATACAAAGTACAACAAGCCTTGGATCGAATTCAGGCAGTGACAGTTAATGATACAGCAACGTTGCTTAGTTAATTGCAAGAATGGCCGAGTAGAACTGATAAGAACATAATTCAACCCGAAAAGATGCAGACATATTACATATATACAGAGCGTTAGTACTACATGAGTTATTATTGATTTATTATAGCAACATTTTTGAATGACCATTAAATGTTAAGAGAACCAAAGAGCACCAGAACTACGTAAGATTACAATGATACAACTCAACCTGATGTACAGGTCTCTAGCAGAACTCATCGCAAATACAGGGGGAGTTACAAGCCTTGGTTGGATGATCTAAGCAGATGTTCTAACCCACACACTGTCAAGGGCATCCATTGTACAAATCTGAATTTTACCACTCCATATGTGCTACAGGCCTCTAGCAGAACTAGCCGGAGAAGTGGAAAAAGAATGTCAAAACAACCCTACCCTTCACCTGCGGGGCATCCGATTCCAAATGAGGCCGTGTGCAATAACAACGAAATTGTGGTAGAGTTTTTGTTTTTTCTATTGTAGGTTAGCGAAAAATCCAGGGCCAGCTTGTACTTTCAGTTCATGGCCAGCGTCTTTACCCATCACAATCATATCATCGTAAGTATATGTCCCACTTCTTGATGCCTCGTAAACTGTAAGAGGAATGACAAAAGAACAACGGTTGGAGATAAGTAAAACCTCAAGTAGTTCATGCAGAATTGCATGATGGAAAAATAACGATACCTTTAGTTCCATCAGGTGAAGCCAAAAGCCCTCGGAATGAACAGTTTCCATCTTTATCACGATAAGCATATGCAGCAATTGGGGTTCGGCAGTTACCATCAAGCACCTCAAGGAACGCTCTTTCACAGGCAACAGCTAATCTTGTGTCTTCATGGTTCAATGAAGATATGTAATTTATCTGCAGGAAAGATGGCCAAGGAAAGGTGTGGTCTCAGCATCTTTAGCTAGAGGTGCGTGTGACTATTAATAAAACAACAGTTCAAACAGCCAGTCACATGCTAATTATGTAGCGTTACAGGAGGTAACAGAGACACACAGGTACCGGGGACTGGGAAGAAATACTCTAGAAGAATATTTTGAAGTGTGATTGAGAAATTACATATTATTATTACTATATCATTTCCCCAATCCAAAAATGAAAAAAGATTAAAGCAGCAAACAGCCAAACTGAAGGCTGCTTCACGCAAAGAAAAAGCTATCAACGAAAGAAGGTTTAAAATTGACTGTTTGGAGTGTTTTGAGCAGTATTTTCCGACAGCATGTTGTAAAAAAGTTGCTGATAACGAACAGAAAATAACCACATGAATGTACTAAAGAAGCATGTAGTGTTGAACAAGCTAAAACACATAGTGTAGCTGAAGTCAGATACCAATATTGCAATATGCATTAACAGAAAGTCACAAATGATATTTAAACACTAATAGCGTAAATCACTAGAGCACCTACCATTGTGTCATCATTGGTTCTGCAAGCTATTCCAATAGCGCCTTGAGCAACTGCTGGGAGCATTTCTTCAACTGGTAGCACAGAAGTTGCATTTTCTGCCATGTCTAAACGTTTCAGTCCAGCCAATGCCAACAATGTGGCGTGGACATCCCCTTCCTTGAGTTTCCTTAGCCGCGTCTGAACATTACCTCTGAAGTTGACAACCTGAATAAGTATGCACTCTTGTTAAGTTCCACATCCCCTTCATATTTAACCAATGTGAATATCTGATCGATTTAAAAGTATCACTAACTAGCAAAATTAACAAAGGAAACAGTGTTAAAAAGGGAATATTTAATGTAGACATCTGACTGTAATGGAACTTGGAGCATTGTGAAGAATGCAAAGAGTCGCTGATTGTGGAGATCATGTAGATGATCCTAATCTTAGTGTTGAACTATTGACAATGGTGTCGAGGTGTTTGAGGTTCAAACTCTCGGTTTTCGCAAAGTTCCTGCTGACTTTCAGGCAAGAGACGCTCTGACCGGCCAAGTTGAAAAAGTTGGAATTTTGGGAATCGCCAAAAATCACTTGTGCAGGGATATAACGTGATGCGTTTGCACTAGATCTCATAGAAAATGGAGTTTCGAGACGAAACTAGATAGAGTTTGAAATTTCCAGAAAGATTGCAATCTGGGACTTTGGAAAATTCCCAGAGCAGTTTGACCGGCCGTTTCTCGGGGATCAAACTGGTGGGGCGGTCTGACTGGCTAGAAGGGGTTCAAGTGCCGGGAAGGCGGTGAACTTTGTCGAGTTGGTCCTAGGAACTTGGGATTGGTGCATATGTTTGCATTACTCTTATGGACTAATATGGATCAAGTTGCGAAGAACTTGTGCCCGGAAATGGTTGCTTGGTCTATTGTTATGTATGTGGCTTGGAGTCAACCATAGTCAACGGCAAGAAGGACCAGGACTTGGTTAGGAGAACTAAGGTCCAGAACAATCGTGGATACCGATTGAGATGGTTAGACTCAAGCAAGATGCAAGATGGATAAGAGCTATGGAAGACAGTTTGAGCAAAGACCTTTTAGGTAAAGTGGTGCTTCTTGGAGCAAAGCTTTGAAGGTATGTATTCTTGACTCATCAATTGTGTAAATTCATGATTTTGAGTGTCGTGCGGTGCTACGTGACAGTTCGGTTGTCGTGATGGTTGTAGGACTCCGGAGCTACGTCATGGTGAGACGGACATGACTGGGACTAAGCTAGGAGAGCTTATGTCCTAAACGATCAAGATGCCGCCGGAAGATGATCGAGGCTGGCGGGCTGGTTACAAGGCGAGAAGACGAGGAACCTGAGCGGGAGCTACCGGTGATGTTTAAGATCTTTGATTGGAATAAGTTCGTGACATCATAGAGAATGTATATTTCAAGTTTCATGAAGTTTGGAATTGCAGATCAAAAGTTGGATCAATTTATGATTTTGAAATCGTGCTAAAATTCACTTTCTGTGCTAATTGTACTGTTGTTCACTGGTTTGACCAGTCTAGTGGGGATTTGACACGTTTTGATCTTCTTGTTGCCTTATTATTGTTTGAATTATTCTCTCTGGTCTTCATAGCTCCACTTAGCTATTGGAGTGAAAGAATATTGAACTCCTTAAGGCAAAAGAATAAAAAGAGACCGTCGATTGTGTGGCACCTATTCAACCCCCTTCTAGTCGCCTCCTCGGTCCAACACTGATTGTTAACAATTGTTCAAAAGAATTAGGCAATTTTGGAGAAACACTTCACTTGACTCCACAAGTTGGACAAAGAAATATGCCAATGAAATTCTGTTGCAGTCATATGTCCCAGCTAGCCATTAAATTGCATTGTACAGCATGGAATATCACCAGCCCATGATAGCAAACGGCATGGAAGTGCTTCAGGCAGCAAGATCAAATATGTACACTACCATGTGGAAGAAGACCCCAATGATCACTAAAAGTAACAGAAAACAGATCCACAGCGTATGGGTGAGTGTCGATGTGAAACAGTACATTGCTTTGCATTATAAATCTGGTAGGCATTTGCATGGCATGGCACAATCATACAAAGGAATGAATTTAAAGTTATTCCCTGAATGACAACTGACAAGAAAACTTAGTGCAATCAAGATACTTACTTTTAGAGCTGGGTATCTGTAAAGAATCTGTGATTGTCTCCGAAGAGAAGCACTTCCGACAACGCTTCCAGCAGGAAGCTCAGCAAGAGATTTTGCTGTCAAGCATATGAATGCATCTCTCGCGTCTTCTCGTGGTAAGTTACAAGGCAATATTGTACCTTCAGGGAGATAAGTAGGCACATCCTTCATCGAGTGAACTGCAATATCAATTCTTTCACCCAAAAGTGCATCATCTATCTCCTTGGTGAATAAACCCTTGCCACCAATATCTGCAAGAGGCTTGTCCAAGACGATGTCTCCTGTTGTCTTTATGATGACAATCTCAACAGCCCCTTCCTCAGCCAACTCTGCGTGTGCAGCAATGAGCTTGTCTCGAGTTTGATGAGCTTGTGCAAGAGCCAAAGGACTGCCCTAAATAGTCAATAGAATTATATTAGTCTTACAAGATGCAAGCAACATTTTCTAAACCAGAAACATAGGGTGATAGGGAAACTAATGATTGCATAATAAATTAGGTATCACAATCACAACATATACTTTATTATGAAGTGTAACTACTTTATATTCGTGGAGTTATGCTGGAGGTATGAGAACCTTGAATTTTATCTCTGATTCACAGTTAACAATCATTGTACAAGAGTCCAATGTTCGTATCCACTCATGTAGCATAAAAATAAATTCAAGAGGGATCTAGCTGGCATTGCCGCATAGTTAGTTCCTGAAAAGTTCTAGCTTTGAATTTAACTAACTGTCGCCTCCTCCAAAATTCAGGTGGAGCATAGTGATGTTCAGCCAAAATCCAGCAAGACAACATTTCGAATTTCTCAAGCAGGTACAGAAAGCAGGCAACCAGCAGGAGGAAACTAAAAAGGCCAAGATTTTGTGAACACCCACATGAAATTATCACCAGTTCAATCAAGTGCAAGAATAAGACAATTAGACAACCTCAACGAATTTCTTTGCTAAACTACACCGATTGACCCCATGTATGTAAACATTTGCATGCCAATTCACTCGGAACATAGATATATACATCTAGAGATTTAAGTTTTAGCAATTTTCAGGTCAAACACACGGTACACCACCGCATTGCCACCGCCCAAATCGAAGACCGCCTAAAGACGCGATCTTTCCAAATTCCAGACCACCAGCACCAAAATCCCAACCCAATAAAGCATGAAAGGCTCGATCTTTTTCTACCTCCCGCGAGTGCCAATCCGGATGAGCGAGACCTTGGCCTGCGCCTCGCGCTGGGCGGCGACGGCGGCGCGCACGATGGGGCACCTCCGGCCCCGGCTAGGCGGCGCGAGGCAGGTGGGCGTGACGAGGAGGGAGCGGTGGGTGGTGGTGGCGGTAATGGCAGGGCATCTCAGAGACACCATTTCTTGGGGTGGCCACGGGGAGAAGCGGCAGGAGAAGCGGAGAAGAGGAGATGGAGGAGAGAGAAAGAGAGAGGGTGGCAACAAAATTTGATGGGCTTTTTTAGGGCTTTTTTGTTATGCTTTTGGGATAGAGCCGCAGAAGAATGAGAAGATAATGCGTGTGGGTTGGCCAATCACAGGTCTACGAAATAATACTCTCACTCTTCATAAACCTGACAATCGATCGTTACTATTGTTTGCAATTTTGCATTAGTTGAGGTTTTTTTATATTTGCATTGGTATGTAAAAGTTGTAGTGCTGGTGTTATTTATGTGTTTTTATTCATTTTCGTTCTGCTTTGCTTTTACGAAAATCCACTCGGTGCCATACTTAGATTTGTGCTGTGAAAAGAGGATGCTTTATCTGGTGACTTAAAAAAACTTGTAGCTGACAGAGTTTAATCTGACTCCTCCTAAAACAACTTGATGTTTTAGGCTACAGCTGGTTGGTAGCCATAAAGTTAGAGATTAGCTCATATATAATGTCAGGGGCTGTTCCTCACATTTGGTGCGCCCGGGATGAAGCAGAAATAAAAAGATTTTTTTTGAATATGTGCAATATTTTCTTACAAAAATATAATTCTAATACAAATGGTTAGCTATAAACTTATGCATCCACAAATGCTACATATTAAGGTCTTGTTTGGAACGAGAAAATTCCATATCGCACTGTTCAATTTCTTGTAGAAATTGGGAGAAATTCCCGCTTTCCAAACGGGCCGAGGTTTTTAGTGTTTAGAACTCGTACAAATCCCGAGTTTAAAACTTAAGTAACCAAAAGTTTAATTGACTAAGATGATTGCACCTGAGATATGTGATTTACATATATTAAATTACTTTATTCTTTCCATAATTAGTATGGAAATTTACAGAATTTTCTAGGACTAATAAATAAATATACGCGATTTCTTTCTTTGCAACTGGAATAGATGTTCTCATTAACAAAGCCATTCAAAAAAGCAGTAAAGATATCATAAACTAGCCCTCTAGAAAAAATCACCATGAACTAGCATTTCCACGGACTTCACAATCTATAACATGAAAATTAAGGTAAAACCAACTAAGCGGGTTAGAAAATGGTACTATAGCTGCGTTGTCCTCAATTGATGCATGACCACGACAACAACTAAGGAAGGAACAGAGATAAATGCCGCTGCTTGCGAGGAATGTGTGCTTTATCTATGGTCTACAAAACTTTAAGACCTTAAGTACTACTAATACAGTACTACAAGACTACGGGTTTATTTGGTTGGTGCCCTGAATTTCATACATGTAAAAAAGTGATGTCTGGAGGTAGCATGGAAAATAGATGGTTTTTATCTGGTCAAGCAAACCTGAAGATAAGTTGTTTGGTTGGAAGCATATGCTTGGAGTTAGTGAATAAAAAATAGAACGTTGGATCAAATAATTAACGAAGATTAGAGCTGCCTGGGAGGCCTGGGAGTTAGGTGCTCATTTTCTAGCTCCCAGGCATGGAACCACGTAGTGAGCAGGCAACGCTCAGGAGGGCTCCCAGCCAGACAGATCATTACTGTTATGAATAGCGCATGTATTCAATATGAGGCCAATGGGTCGGTATATATACACAAAGTACATGTGGTGAATATGCAAAGAACCCTCATAACAATGGGGAATAACAAACTATACATATATCTCTAACACCCTCAAACTCATGGTGGATCAACAACACCGAAGTTTGGAGAGGTAGAAGTCGTCTTTGTGCTTTCGAGTACGGGCCTTCGTGAAGAAATCCGCTATCTCAAGCTCGAAGGCACATCTTCAAGAGCAATCACCGATCATGTACACAAGACCTCATGAAGGAAGCATCAACACCAATATGCTTGGTGAGCTCATGCTTCACGGGATCACGAACATCTTGATAGCACTGATCTTGTCGACAAGAGAGGAGTCGGTGTAGTGACAGAAACACCAAAATCCTCAAGTAACCACCGTAGCCAAGTAATCTCTGCTGTCAAGAGAGCCATAGCTCACAACTCAGCCTCTGCACTCGAACGGGACACTGCGGTCTGTTTCTTCGTCTTCCAGGCAATGAGAGAACCACCAAGAAAAACACAGTAAGCAGAGATAACCGGACGATCGAGAGATCGGTGGCCCAAGTAGCATCCGAATAAGCTCTGAAGTATGAACGATTTGGAGCGTGGAAAGAAGAGACGGCGAGAGATAGTCCCACGAAGGTATCGCGAGAACTTCGAAGAAGGTGGTCATAGTGAACTGAGTGGGGCGAAAACGAATCGACTCGAGAATGTGAGGCTGGATAAGTGATATCCGGACGAGTAATGACAAGGTAGACAAGACTCCCAACAAGATGACGATAGCGAGTCGGATCGAAAGAGGCTCGCCATCGAGGGTCGGAGGTGAACATTGAGCTCCATGGGAATCTCAACAATCTGTTGATCGGTGAGAGAGGCGCGATCAAGAAGATCTGAATATACTTCTCTTGGGACATAAAGAAACCATCACGAGTGGAAGTAACCTCAATCCCAAGGAAGTGTGAAGAGGACCAAGATCCGACATAAGGAACCGCTCACTAAGATGAGCCTTGACAAAGGCAATGTACTCGAGAATCATCTCGAGAATGATCATATCATCAACATCTGAGAAGAAGAAGAGTCCGACCACGAGGCGAAGTGTGGACAAAGAGCGCGAGGATCATGATCACTCGCGGAAAAGCCGCAGCAGAAAGTGACCACAGAGGAGAAGCGCTCAAACCAAGCACGAGGGCTTGCTTAAGGCCATAGAGAGAGCGGCGAAGGCGACAGACCATGCCCTCGAGAGCAGAATACCCGGTGGCGGATGCATGTAGACCTCCTCACGCAACTCGCCATTAAGAAAAGCATTCTTGACATCAAGGCGTGAATGCAGACCCGACATGAAACAGGCGCCCGAAAGAAGAGTGCGACACGGTGGTCATGTGAGCCACGGAGCAAAAGTCTCGTCGTAGTCACGACCATGCTCTCTTTGGAAGCCACGGGCAACAAGACGCGCTTTATAGCGCTCAAGAGAGCCATCGAGCGAGTCTTAATCTTATAGACCCACTTACATGTGATGGGGCGAGAGTGAGATGGAAAGGAACAAGATCCCAAGTACCAAGACGCTCAAGGGCAGCAATCTCTTTGCCATGGCATCTTCGCCACTCGGGGTGAGTAACAAACATCCCAGAAGAGACGAGCTCACGCAGTAGTGCGCATGAAGAAAGGCAAAAGCAGGCGGGGGCAAGCGGTCGGGCGATCGCGAAGAGCGTGAAGCGAGGAGAAGATGACCCATCGGGGAAGATGGATCATCGAAGAGGATGACTCATCTGGAAGATCCTCAATACGAGGTCGGCGAGTGTGAAGCGAGTGTAGTGGGGAGCCTGAGGAGCCGCAGGAGACGAAGCGGCGGCGACATAACTTGGCGGAGAGGCCACAGTGGGAATATGTGGAGACTTCGATGGGGACGGGTGGGCAAGGGCAAAACAGATATAGGTGTATCCGAAAGGTCAAAAAGACAGAGACTCCACAGAGGAAGCCGAAGGAGAGCGGGGCGTGGATAGAAAGGACGAGACTCGTCGAAAGTCACATCCCGAGAAATCCGCATCCGTCTACCAACGGATCCCAAAGACCGATAGCCCTTTTGCTCGGCATCAGTATCCTAGAAAAACACACTCAACAGGTGGCGGTCGGTTTGGTACGTTCTCGAGGGGAGAGAAGAACGTAGCAAACGCGACCAAATAGACGAAGGGGCGAGTAGTCGAAGGAGACCACGAGACGCTCAAAGGGATTGCATACCAAGAGCGAAGAAATTTGGATGTTGACGAGATAGGTGGCGATGGAAACAACCTCGGCCCAAAAGTGAGGTGGAATAGGCGGCAATCATCGAGCACGAGCCGACTCAAGGAGATGCGATGCTTGCGCCGGCAACACCATTCGAGCATGAGCACCGGGACAAGAGGCGGCGAGAGTGCCCCGCTTTCGGCAAGGAAAGCTGCAAGCAGCGATGAGAGAGATACTCGCCCAGAGTCAAGACGAAAGACACGAATAGGAGTGGAGAAGCGTATGCGGACCATAGTAGCAAATTGTTTATAGATAGACAAGGCCTCACTCACGAGAAGACATGAAATATATCCAAGTGTGGCGAGAGAAATCATCTATAAATATGATATAATATCGATGACCCTTTTCGAAACGAAGGAGCGGACCCCAAACATCTCGAATGAACAAGATCAAAAGGACGCCGAGATCTTGACTCACTATAAGGATAAGGAAGCTGAAGTTGTTTGCCTAACTTACAGCCCTGACAATCTAAAGACACGTCTCCTGAGACAGACCCTAGAAGACCACGACGAACTAAAGACGACAGACGAGATCCACATAGATAGCCAAAGGCGGTGATGCCCTTCTTTGGAAAGAGCCGAGAGCTGAGTGGCGAAGCGGAGAAGGCGGCGGCGGTGGCGGCGGAAGGAAGGTGAAGCAGTCAAGCTCCAGAGACGATTTGTGAGTCAAGGCGCCGAGGGCAGAACCAACCGAGCTCCGTGTGGCGGTCTGAACACAACAAGAGTCGAGTCGAGAATGACCTAACAACCAAGATCGATGCCCTGCCCAGAGAGAAGGCAGCATGGTAAGGCGAGGAACATGAGCAACAGACGGAACATGAAAGGATGAGTTGCTAAGAGGTCCTCGACTGAGAGACGAGAGAGAAGTACCATCGGTGATAAGGACACTAACGGGAGAATCAAGAGGTGTAATGAAGGAATGAGTGGAAGTATCGGAGGTCATGTGAAAAGATGCTCCAGAATCAAGAATCCACGGGGAGGTACTGTTGTGTAGAGGTGGTTTCTCGTTCAGAAGAATCGATGAGTGAGCCTGCAGAACCTGTCGAGGGAGAACCTGAAGCGGCAAGCAGGCGTCGAAGTCGGGCTATCTCCTGCTCAGTGAGAGAAACTGCTGAAGGAGTCGATGCAGGCGTCGATGTAGATGCACCAGGGTCAGTGCTAGTAGAAGAACGGCGTGAAAGATGCCGTTTCTTCTTATAGCACTGAGACTCAATGTGGCCGACCTTGTTGCAATAGGAAGCGATGAGGCGGCCACCTCCAGATGGGCGGCCACCACCGCTGTGGCGGCCGTTGGAGGAGGCGGTGTCTTTCAAGCGTAAGCGAGCGGTGTAGCAGATGGGCGAGCGGCGAAGCACGGAGGGGCGGCATCGCATCAAGACCACTCGGCGAAGTCTCCTCTGCGCGTATCTCGGTAGAAGAGCCTCCAGAGAGTGACACGAGGTGGCGTGCAAGTAGTCGGGCGCGCCCTGCTCGAACTTCGGGGCGAAAGCGGTAAGGAACTCAGAGACCCGCTGAAACTCAGATCAAGACGTCTGACTAAGCAAAGACGGACAAGAGCGACAACGGCGGTGCGGAGCGAAGTCAACTGACGCCAGCATGCCAGAGCTCTGGCGTAAAAGCGCCAACGAGAGCATCACCTGGTTGAAGAGAGTGCTCTGGCGGACCACGGACAGTACAAGGCATCACCAGAGGGCTCAGAAGCGCCGACGAAGGTGAGTCCACATCCGGAAGCGAGGAGAGTCCCACAACCTCGAAGAGAAGCGAGGCCGACACCGGCAATGAGGACTGCAGCTGCCCGAAAGCGCCGTCGCCATACCACCGAGTGTAGACGGTCGGTCGATCCTTGTATGAATCGAGTCTCTTGGTAGGCGAGCGGCCTCATCATCGGCAAGGTGGCGGTCTCAACAGCGAGCCTTTCATTTGTCGGGGGTAGCGCGACAGCGAGAATTCCGTCGGAGGAGTAGGGCAAAGCGGGCGATGACATCGCAGAGAGGATGCCCGAGGCGAAGACCACGCATATGGATGCGCATGTGAGACACGAAGTCGGTGTAGTTAACACCATCGAAGATCACCGCAACGAGGGAGGAAAGCAGTACCCATTGGTGGCGGTCTTTGGGCGACGGCGACCAAAAGGCAACGGTCTAACAGTGTTGGGACGGGCGCGCCGGTTAGATCAACGTTTTTGCTTTTTTTCTTTTCTTTTACTTACTTACGGGCGGTTTTGGTTCGCCCACAACAAGCAAAACGGGAACCCTAGGGTTCCTCGAGGCGCCCTTGGTGGCGGCGCGGCGGCGCGGGCGGCGGCAACTGAGGCGGCGGCGGCCGAGGAGGCGGCGGAGCCGCCGGCGGCACCTCGATGGCGGCGCCCTCGGTGGCGGCGGGCGGCGGCGGGCTCCTCGATGGCGGCGGCGTCCTCACGGGCCGGGCAAGACGGCTCAGAGCCATTTGGGAGGACGAAGGTGGCGGGATGGAGGAGTCGCCAGAGGAGGAGGCCGATCCGGATCGGATCTGGGAGGCGGCGTCGAGAAGAAACAAAGCGGCGAAGTCGGGTCCTCGATCCGCGAGGATGATACTACCGGCGAGAGGAGGCCGACGTCTTGGCGTAGGGAGGATCTTGGCGTCTTGGCGCTTGTTGGGGAGGCCGACGACAAGCGCAGCGACGGAAAACCCAAAACCCTAGGTAGGCTCTGATACCATGTTATGAATAGCGCATGTATTCAATATGAGGCCAATGGGTCGGTATATATACACAAAGTACATGTGGTGAATATGCAAAGAACCCCTCATAACAATGGGGAATAACAAACTATACATATATCTCTAACAATTACTAGCTAGCGATCCAAGCAGCCCTTACATATTGTGGCTTTACAATTAGTAAATCATTCTTAAGTACATATAGGATAGGCCCCTCTGGATCCAGGGCCTTGGGCGGTCGCCTCTCTCGGCCATGCCCAGGAACGAACCTTATAATGTTTGTATGAGAATTAGCGTTTAGCAAATGAATTTACCGCAAATCAGTTATTCATGTGTTGCAAATGTAAACAAATCGGGAAGAGAACTTGATGAAACTCAGCATGAACCAAGATGCCGACTTAACACTAAACAATTCCTCACTGGTGCCGAGCGGAGAGGGGAACCTGCCCATCTCTACCTCCTGTAAGTTCATGCACATTAGGTTTTCAGTTTTTTCGTTAGTGGAGGTCTCCAACTGCTTCGTCTTCCTATGGTTGGCGACTCTCCTCCTCTGAAGCTCCTCACCGCCGCTGTTGCGGAAGCACAACCCATCTGTTGGTGTCACGTTGGTCTTTCCGAGGCTGGCATGTACATCTTCTTCCAGTTCCATGTGCGAGGCCATGCGTGTGTGGAAGTGGTAGTCGCAGCTTGCCTACAAGACCCCAACCAAGACCGGTGTGCGTTTCCCAGACGTTTGTTATGGCATCGTCCGTCGTCTCCCACTAGGCGATGGTCATGCACGACAACATCCGGTGAGCCTCCCCTAATAACCAGTTTCCCTTTGTGGACTTGGCGTGTATCGCCTTCCTGGCCAGCGTGTCGCTTCTCTTCAGCCGCCATGTATTTCTCCCCCTTCTTTGTGTCTCTAGATATCACCACTCGCCGTCCCCTAGTTTCTGTCTCATGAGGTGCCGGGACTAACAATCCAATCAACTTTCGCTCCCGGTGGCCAAGCAGAGCTCCACCAAGTAAACCATCGGCAATTTGCCATTGCAGATCCTTTGGTGTCTCCCCAAACCTCCAACCAAAGGATGGCCTTTTTATTCTCTCGCCACTCAGGATTGCCAACAAACACACATAGAGCATGGCGAAGCCGTGGCTAGATTGGAGCTATCCAGGCGAGGAGGTGAAAGAATGGTGACCGGAGTTTCACTGGCCGCTCAAGGACTCAACTGCAACTTTTTACTTCTCTTGTCTTTTTTAACAGGTGCTAGGGATTGCATTTTAATTTTCCATATGTTCGAGGCCCCTTTGTAAGCTTCAGGGTGGTTGTACTTACACTCCTAGAATCCGGGGTTAATGGCCTTTTGAGGTTATGCTTTCGGTTCTTTGCTTAGTACTAGTAGATGACTAAGTTATCGGTGAAATATCTTACACGGATATATATCGCCTACAACTAATTTTCACAAATATTAACACACTGTGGTTAGTAGCGGAGTAGTATGTAGATATAAATCAAACCATAGACGTTCTTTAAAGTTTATAGTTTTCGATTCTAAGAAGAGCGTTAAAGTACATCTCCCATAATTTGTTTTGTGCTCAGAGGTTGCCAAAAAAAAATGATGGCAATTGGCCAGTACATGGCAGTACCACTGTACCGGGAACGCAGGACTTCACTTGCCCGCTGAAAAAAGTAGTTTGGTGCTTCCGTCGGCCACCTGCTGTTACCATCGCACAAAACCTTTTTTGGGTTGTTGCATCCTGGGCTCCTGGCTTCCTGACGAGCAGAAGAAAGTTTCAGATGGCATTCTCGGTGCTGCTAGACAGGGCCAAAAAGTCCCGACAGAATTATGAGCTTAGGACCTGCTTCGGACAGCTTCGATTTTTTTGCTCCAAAAAACAGAAGTCGTCCTAAACAGATGGTTTTTTTTGAAGTTGGACGCCGTTAACAACGCGATGAAGCTAGAAGCCGCCCAGGGCAGCTTCCCGCGGCTTCGGCGGGATAGACTTATGAGTTTGCCTGTAGAACGTAGAGTTGGAGGGTAATTATCCGTTTTTTTGCCATAAAACAAAACCCCCCCTCTCCCGTCCGAACCCTAACCCTAGCTCTCGCCCGCCCACCCCTGTTCTCCTCTCCTCTTCCTCTGGCGCCGCCCCCGTCCTCCTCCTCCCCCGCCACCTGTCCTCCTCTTCTCCTCCCGCGCCGTCGCGTCCTCCTCTCATGTCGTCGCCCCACACCCGTCCTCCTCTCTTCTTCCCACGCCGGCGCCCCGCCTCCTCCTCCTCCCCCGACGGCGTCGTCCTTCTCCTCTTCCTCCTCCCCTGACGCGGGCGCCTCCTCCTCCAATGCGGCCGCCGCCCTCCCCTGCCACTGTCCCCAACCCGAGGCACCGTCGGCTTCTTTTCTTCTTCTTTTAAATTGTTCAATTTTCTTTTTTTCCTTTTAAAAATGAATTGTTTATGTAATTATCGAATATCGTTAGTTGTAGTTAAATTGTCGTTAAATACCGTCAATTGCGTTAATTGTCGTTAAGATTTACTTATGTACAAATTACCATCAATTATCGTTAAATATCGTTAGTTGTCGTTCATTATCATTAAGATTTACTTGTGTGCAAATTGCCGATAATTATCGTTAGTTCCTGTTAATTGTCGTTAAATGACACCAAACAAGTCATCATTTGCCCCAGAGACATTTCAAACATTTTCCAACTCAGAAGCTCCAACCAAACTGCCAAATACCAAACCTCTTCAGCTCAGCCGTTCAACCCTACAGCCGTTTAGCCCTACAGATCAACCAGAAGCTACTTTTCAGAAAAGCTAGAGCCATACCAAATAGACCCTTAAGTCGATCTGAATCACGATCACTTAGATGTTCAGATCACGATGAGCTAGCTATAGCCCAACGATCATTCTGGAGTTTTTGGCCTAAATGGCACTGTTTGGCGGTGGTTTTTACAAAACTAGCCATTTCACGCGTCATATTGCAAAAAATGACACTTCAGACGTCTTGGGTGGCCGTCACGCTGTAGTTCATTTACCGCTGTTCATGGCGGGCGCCCTGTCGCTCCGTCACCATTGCCAGGCTTCGGGGCTCGGACTGCGCGTGTCCGCATAGCACGCCTCTGCTCCACCCTTGCCCGGACGCTGCCACGATGGCAAGGCTGCACCCCCTTGCCCGGACGCCCTCCTCTGCCGGCCCCCTCGCCTGGACGTGCCACGTGGCCGCCTCCACTCCCCCCGTGCCCGGTAGCCCCTCTGTCGTGCCATGGTGGCACAGTGCTGCCCAAGCTGCCTGCCACGTCCCCTGTCGTGCCCTGGTGGCACGGTATTTGAACCTACCCATTGGGCCGGTTCACCCTACGACTAGGGCACATGCGCGTTTTCTTCTTCCACAAAAGCATTCCCTTTCCCCCTTAATCTTTTCCCCCATCCCATCTATCAACTCCATCACCTCGCTGCCTCCGTCTGCATGCATGTGGAATCACAGCGCACAACATACGGGATTCTCTCCCGTTGCCTCGTGGCTCCGCGAAACGCCTTCGCGCAGCTATAAAAACCGGCATCGTGCTCGCTCTCGCTCTCATTCTGTAATTCATTTTCGTTCTCGTGCTCCTCACTGAGAACACAGAGAATTGAGCTAAAACGTTTTTTGAATTATGCTATGAATTAAGTAGTGTTTAGAGTTGTTCTTAGGACCGTGTAAGTACAGTGAGGTCGACATCAAGGCAAGGTAAAAAAAATTCCCTATGCTTTAATTGTAATTATTTCAATCGCAGTTAATTAGTGGTATTTTATTAGTCGTAGTTAGTTAGTGGTAATTTACCCGTAGTTTCTAAGTGGTAATTAAATTAGTGGTAATGAAGTAGTTGTAATTAAAAACTCATAGTTAATTAGTCATAAGTAATCGGTGGAATTAAGTATTAATTAATTAATTAGTCGTAATTATAAATCGTAATTAATTTAGTCGTAGTTTATTAGTGGTAATTACATTAGTGCAAATTAAGTGGTCATGATTACATAGCCATAATTAATTTGTTGGTAAGTAATGACTCATAGTTAATTAGTGGTAATTAAATAATCATAATTAATTATGATTATCAATGTTGCATAGTAAATTAGTGTTAAGTAATTAATCATAATTAAATTAGTAGGAATTACTCGTAAATAATATATTGATAAGTAATCAATTTATTGATAATTAATTAATTAATCATATTTAATTACTCATATTTAATTGCTTACTTGTATGTAATATGTCATAATTATTTACATCATGGGTATGTAGTGTCAAATAAATTACTCGTAATTAATTAGTTTAGTCCTATTTAATTAGTGGTAATTACATAAATAGTCCCATGTAAATAGTCATGTACAGTAAAATAATTAGTGGTAATTAATTGCCTTGTTTGTTATATTGCGTACCATAAATTGGGTTGTTGTGGCTTTAGGTAATTTTGAACATGCATGAGTTGGTAGTGTTTTACGGCGATGGTCTCGTACAGGCCGGACCCGACGGGTTGGACCTATTGAGATGCCAATACAAGGTGGTCGATGCCAATACAAGGTGGTCCAGGCGGAGGGTCTCGATACGATGAATATTCACGAACTTAGGAGCTACATCAGGAGGGAGTTTGACTCGAAGGCAATGACAAAGAAACTTATCGAGGGGATCACCTGCAAGAATAGGGGAGGGCAGGGTGTATGGGAGCTAGTCAAGTTGAATGGAAGCGTAGCATGGGGCCAATAAATGCATATTGCTTCCCAGGCCGAGGCGGCGATATGGGGATGCTAATATGAAAATATAATTCCTCATCGGGTGAAGCGGGACCGGGGTCATTCCCCTACTCCCTACCCCTGCTACCTGCATGGGCCCTCGATAACCCTATGATATGTGGGCCACTAGCCTAATATCGCACAGTCCTGTCTCTCATAAGTCATAACTAGGGCTCGTAACCCTAGTAGTAGGAGCATGCCAACATCCCATTCGACGGCTTCCCCACCCCTCTTCGGCCTTTGGCCTTCCCTATTCCCAGTCATCGCCCCCAAATCCCCAATTCCCCATCAGAAATTCTGCATCCCCTTCGTTGCTCCCGTTGCTCCTCCGGTCCTCCCTCAGCCCCGTTGCTCCCACATCTTGTAGTTCCTCCCTCAGTCCCGCTACTCTCGCATCTGGCAGCTCCGCATCCTGCTGCTCCTACATCTGGCAGCTCCACTGCTCCCTCAGTCCCGCTTCTCACGTCGGCTTTGTTTGGTCCTCTGGGCTCCGATCCTTCCCAACATTTGACGCCGGCCTCCTCCCTAACAGCCGAGAGCCGACGCCGACCTCATCCCTAATAGACGGCGCCGGCCTCCTCCTCCCCAACAGCCGACGCGACGACGGTCTCTTCCTCTTCTGGTTAGTCAACCACTCATCTACTCATATCCAGATTGATGGCTTAGATACATATCCATCCATGATTCTGTGCTTAGCCAGATAGGATTCAAAAGAATATTGTTGGAATTCTTTATTTGGAACACTGATAAGCACTGTTTAAATCATTTGGAACACTGATTTTGTTGTCTCTGCGTGTGTCTTTGTAGGAGAGGTTGGGGATTCAATTTTTGGGTCTGGGTCTCCGTGGGGCCCTAATAACCTGATGGGGGTGGGGAACAAGGGAGGATAGCACCCGAGGACAGGGACGGGGAATGGGGATTTTTCCTTCTCTCGGGGACAGAGATGTTCCACCACTCCCCGCTGGGGAATGGCCCTGTTGCCATTCCTACCCGCAACCCTAGCGTCTTTCACGCCCTAGCTTCACCGAATTTTGCTCATCATCACCACGGAGCCCTAGCCTCGCTGTCGTCGATTACCTCGCTGACGTCGAAGCTCCGCCGACATTGTCTACACCATAGAGTTCGCAAGGTCGTGTTCTACCTCGTGCGCGCGCTAACTTCATCGGAGAACCGCCGGAACGTCGTTGTCGCCTTGGACCGAACACCTTCGCCACTTCCTTCTTTGTCACAAGTGAAAACCTCACACCTTGCCGTCACTTTGGTGCGCACTAGGTTACCCAAGACTTCCTCTTTCTTTTGCGCACACACACGTTCCTCACTGTAGCCCATAACACCGGTGACCATAGCACCTGAGTGCCGCCGCTCACTGGCCTGAGGTGGCTGCCACATTAGCACCACATGGCAGCCATGTCAGCGCCATGTCAACCCTATCGGCCCAGTCAGCGTCTAGTCAACGCCCACGTGGCACCTTGCGCCAGCACACACGCAAGCGCACGCTGTTCCATGCACGACGTTCACCGTAGACCAAAACCCATTCGCGGACTAGGTCCATGGATCTTGGGCCCTCATGTCAGTGACGGATTAACTTTTCCCTAGAAAAATAATTCAATTAAAAATTAAAAGCAGCCGCTGACGTCATGCTTGCGCAATATATAGCTTTCCTTTGGAAAAATAATTCGTTAATTCTGGAAATTGAAGTTAGGTTAATTTCTTTAGAATTCTACTTTCGAGGACTCGTTCTCCTTCATACGAGCTCCGATTCCAATGATTTAAATTTCTAAATTCATCTAAAATTATAATCTACCTATATAAACTAAAATTATTTAATTTTGAGTTAATTTGAATTTTATTTGAATTTAGCTTATTTTCACGTATAAACTTCAACGACTCAGTAGAGCTAGAATTTCTCGACGAGTTCGACCAACAACAATTTGAGCAAGGCAAGTTACACCTGTTGATCATATTTGAATCCTAATGTTTTAATTTTTTAAAATTATTACTGCATGCTTATTTATATTCAGTTATTTAAATTCCTATTTTAAATTTATAGTTATGCCTAAATCCTTTGTATGACCACTATCGACATTGAATCAAATATATTGTCACCCTAGATAAAGCCTAGTTGATACGATAGTATGAACTAGGAAAACCATCTATGATAGTTTTTTATATTAAAAAAACAAATTTTGAACCAAACTAATCAATTGCTGGACAGTAGTTTCCATATGCTCTTTCGATAGTTTACAAGAAGGTAATTAAAAGATACTCTCTCTCTTTCTCTCCCAATCAATGGCTCACTCTCTGACGAGGACGAGGTCAAGTAGAGGCGTCCATCTCAAACCGAATTAGCCTCCCTTGTCGACCACAAATGGGGGTCCTGATGGGGAACGAAATCTGATAGTATGCAGGGGACAAAATCAGAGTGAGAAGGAAACCAAGCAGGGGATTAAGGGGCAAAACTTTGTGTTCACCTGAGGCCAAGATGGGGGTGGCTAGATCTGGCGGTACTAGTCAAGCCGCAACGCCCGCTCACCAGAGGCACCGTGAAACAGCAGGCTGTGTCTCCTCGCCGAACCGCGTCGGGGAATCGAGAGTGGTCGTTGGAGCTCGACGTGGGGAGGGGAGAGGGAGAGACTGATTGAAGACAAGCCGGGGTGGCTATAATATATAAGGACAACGGCAAAATATTTCGCCTCCCGCGCACGCGTTCAAAATTTTTTGCCCTCCCGCGCTGCGAATCACAGACGGTTTCAAACAAAGCGATGCGTGATGTAATATCCTGAGCGGTTCTTGTTAACCGTCTTTGATATTATCACGACGGTTTTAATACACACCGCTCGTGATGAGAACGAAGTCACTGAGCGGTTCATGTTGAAAACCGCTGTGAAGTATCACGAGCGGTTCTTGTGTGTCGTAACCGCTCGTGATACTTCATAGGCGTTTTCAACACGAACCGTCTGTGATATTATCTCTTCTGAGCGGTTTTTAGCGCGAGCCCGATAACATGAGCGGTCACTAAACCAAAACCGTATGTGATTGTATTTAATACAGACGATTTTGGGCAACCGTCTATGATGAGACGTCTAGTATTAGCTTTTTTTTTTGTAGTAGTGCCATATGGCGCAAGAGGGGGCTTCCGGCGGTGAGTCCAAAATAAGTGAAACCTTAGCGGACACAATTACATTGAAATGGTGCATGGTAAAGGCCTTATGATAGTTGCTTAGTCGCACCTCTTCGAAAGCGTGTCTTGGCCAATATATTAAGCAAACCATCTCTTGTTGGTAAATTTGTACACCCTCTGCAGAGTGTCAAACTATTCGAATAGCTGTGTCCATGGTCATGGACATACTTAGCAATGCCAGTCAAAGTTAGACTTTGTTTTTTGTTTTAAAAATGTTTGGACATAAAGTTTTGTATAGTTTATCCAGGTAGGAAATTGGGCAGATAGCCTCATGTTAAGAGGGTATTCCTTCACCAACCTCAAAATGATGACTAAAGATTTAAAAATAAAATTTCTAGATAATGCATAAACTGCCTTGAAAAGTAGTAAATATATTTAAAACAAATGTCGTTTTATGCAAACTGAACGATATAAGCCATCCTTTGTTATGCCTTCATGCATTATAATATGTTATTTGGGTGTAACTTGCGGAGTACAATCTTTGTACTTACCCTTGCTTAAAACATTGTTGCTTAGAAGAGTACTTCGTGGACGAGGAGGTTTTGGACGACTAGGCTACGCCTCCAGACAATTGCCTGTGGTGTATCGTGTGGCCTACTACTTTATGTTTCGCTGTACTTTTCTTTTGGCTTATAGCCCTTTTGGAATAAAACTATGATATTATGAATAAAATGCATGATGCGGACTTGTTACCATTTTTGTTGAATTGTGTACACTAGCTGTTCCTAGACTAGCGTGGTAAATATAGAGAATCTGGGATTCTTCTACTTCCGAGTTCGACACCATGCGTGCGGTCGGGCCGCGTCCGGACTAGGGGCGAGCGGTCGGGCCGCGTCTGAGCTAGGGGCGAGCGGACAAGCCTTGTCCCGGCTAAGGACAAGCGGCAGCGATCCACATGGGACGTCTAGGCTAGAGAGGTGTGGATAAGGCTTGTCTAGGCTAGGGAGGTGTAGAGGCGGCCATGTGTTGGGAGGAGGCAAGTCTGGGCGCCAAATATACAGCGGAGATGAAATCCGATCGCGGGAGGTACGGTATTGGACACGTGTCAGCTACCGACACGTTCGTGGACAATTTTTGGCAATACGGCGCGTCAACAGCTGACATGTTCGTGATGTCATTTTTGACAATACGGCGAGTCAGCAGCTATTTTTGTAAATATCGTAGCCAACAGTGCCTTCTAAGGAAAAACTCATCATTCTGCACCAAAACGCACGCAACAAAATGCTGTTGTACTGCCTGGAATGGCTGATGTACTATTACATGAGTGAAGAGACATGGGAGACAAAGGTGTAGGAGAGAGAGAGAATAAAAATAAAAGCTGCCGCTCAAATACTGAGCCCAAGAATAAAGTATCGGGATTGGTTAGGCCTGTTTAGTACAGTTTTTATTCCTAACTTCTCGTTCAAATTTGGTAGAGTTGTATCAAACACTTGGCTTCTCAAAACGTCCTGATTCTGATTCTCGCAAAAAGCTGTCTCGAAAATAAACTAGCAATAAGAAGTAGCATTCTCGTAAGAATCCAACCTACATAAAAAAAAAGTGCCTCTTAAATTTGAAAGATTTTCTCATAATTTACCATCGAACTACCCCCTCCCCCCACGCTATTCCACCGCGCGACCCCCGCTGTACCCCTTCGCCTTTCCATCGCGTCTTCTTCCCCTCCTGCTGTTCTCTCGTGACAAGGCGATTCCGCCTCCGGCCCCGTGTGCGCCCCGCTTGATGTCAACTGCACCCCGTTCGGCCTCCGTTGTGCGCCTCCTCCGGCCCCCCGTGTGCGCCTCCTCTGGCCCCCGTGTGCGCCTCCTCCTACCCCGACCGGGCCCGCACCTTCGGCCGCCTCCTCTACTTGTTCTGCTAGTCTGATCTAGTGCATAACAAAGACACTTATTCCTATCTCACGAATTTATACTGGTTAACATTAGTGTCTAATTGCTAGCATGCAGTTAAATCTTCTGGTCAAAGTCTTATTCTTTGTTCTCAAAATTATTTAGGCCTAAAACATATTATGCCAACACTAGTAGAAAGCAGGATTTTGCTCATGATAGGCTTGTCATAATTGAAATTTAATATTGTGAGAAACAAACTGTTATCACCCTCCCTAATTTTTCCAACTTAGCTAGTCCTACCATTTATCTCTACTGTTAGCTTCATGACTTAAATCACTTTCTTTGCATATGAGGTCATTAGCCCTACTGCCATGGCAAATCTCTAATGAACTACTATCAATGGAAGGTTCTAGATAAAATCTTGGCCAAATCTTTAATAACTTGCTTCTACTGATTTATGATTTATCTAATGCACCCATTCAGCATGGGAGGACATCGATCTCTGTTCTTCTTCTCACCCAATCATTATTGTACACATAGTGGAGTTGTGTAATTGCTTAGCAAGTGTAATTATTTCCTCACAGACATCGATTAATGAGATCTCTGGCATCGGTGACCTATGTGCACTAGATCCAGAGGACAATAATTTTTACAATCTTCGCAATGTTGATGATGCCGCAAAGTCGAGGAAAAAATAACAGCAGAGGATGAGAGAGGAACACATCCAAAACAATCGCTTAAGAAAGCAACAGAAAATAAGGGAAGCTAAAGAAGTTGTCGACAATGCCCTCAAGATAAGAGAAAAACTGCGTGAAGACAAGCTCAAATTCATGGCATGGAGGGAAGAACAGAGAAAGCAAACGACTCTCCAAGCAAAACGGCGACAGCGATGATGACTACTTCAGCATTGATGAAGGAGACAGTGTCACCGATGATGACTACTTCAGCATTGATGGAGGAGACACAAAGGGAGTTTTTACAAGTAAGCATTTTACCCTCCTCCTTGCCTTTTCTCCTACAGTTATTCTTGCCTTATTCTTTTAAAAAATGTTCTTCCCTTTGTTACTAACTTAGTCCCTGCACCAACTTATTGCAGTTGAGGTCATTAATCAATCACCAAGTTATTCTGGAGGTTTGCTTCTCTTCCCATTTTACAACTCTATGAAGGAACACGTTTGATTTATCCTGTAGTGCTTTGCATTTAGTGAAGGCGTTGCTTTTGAATTTGTAACTAGACTGGGAACCATATGAATCAGATGATGAGTTTGGGACAGCATTTGAGCTGAAGCGGACAAGTTGGGGAGTCGAGAAGTTCACTTTAGAACTTGCTCGATGTATGGTTGGACTTGAGTCATTTACAGGTGAATAACTTTATTGCAGTGGGTTGTTGTTTATGTTAGTATTGACTTTGGCACTTCGCTATACCACAAGTGGTTCAATTTCTGTTCTACGCAGGAGACAAGCAGCTTTTCTCTTTCTCTGGCACAATTATTGAATTTGTGAAGGGTATTGGTTATGTGGTAACATCTGCAAGTTTAGTCAGATGTCCAGACAAAGACGGGCAAGCTGATGAACGTAAGGTTGCTGCGTTCTTCTTTTCCTTTCTCTATGGAATCATTGTATTTTTTCTAAAAAGTGAACACTGATCTTTACTATCTGATTTCTCTCTAGATCAATGTATGGCTACCGAGTGGTGAAAAACTTGAGGGCTCGGTGTCAAATGTGGATTTTTATTACAACATTTGTGTGGTTGAAGTCCCTTCTACTTTCCAGCTGCCAACAAAAAGCTTCAGTATTGATGATGCTTCTGTGATATGATTAGTCACTTGAATCTGAACCTGAACTGGTAGTATAGCAAAATAGGTTTGTATTGATGATGCTTCTGTGATATGATCAGTCACCTGAACCTGAACCTGAACCTAAACCTAAACTAGTAGTATAGCAAATTTTTTCATGCTTCTAGTATAGTGAACCTGAGCTGATCTTGTGGGATATGCCAAATATGTTATTTCTCATAATGCATTGGATGCGTCAACATCGCAAATAAGTGCTACATCCATAGATAGTTCCCGTGATGACCTTGCAAGTGCAATTGCTCATTCAGGATGATGGACACACTACTTGTGAACTTTGGTGGTCTTTTGTTATGACTCATTTATCATTTCAATACTTGTACGTAATATCATTTAATTATCATTTGAACACTTATACGATATGAATGTGATATCTCCAGCTTCATCTATCGCAGCGTGAACAGTACAAAATTTGCTTATACACTGTTGTAATCCATCATGAAGTGTAAATGTGATGTAAACTGGCATTGTGTATAGGTACAACGTATATACATTCACATGGTCTAAATAAATTTAGAGGAAAAAATTCTATAATTTGTGTACAAATACATAGAAAAAAGATACAAATACAATTGAATTATTACAACAAGGGGTAATATAGTCTATTTGCCTCTAATCCTCCCTCACATGGTTTTTGGAGCCAACCTACCAGCCAAACGCTTTCAACAGATAGCTCCAGACTCTTAGAGAAGTGGATTATCAGAGAATCTAGAGTAGAATCTGAAAAATAAGAATCTGAAGCTCTACCAAACAGAGTTTTAGTACTGAGTTAGAAGCAAAAAAAAAAGAGTTGAAATAAATGCGTGTGCGGTGAAGGGGATAAGCACCATAAAATTCTTGCCAACCGGTGTTGTTTTGTTCCTGTAAGGAGGCAGTGGTATTTCGCATTTTTTATTGTTGAGTTTGGTGGTTGACCCACAAGAAAGGCGTCACAAAGTAGAGAACACAAAAGAATCTTTTTGGGCTGTAGGCACGAAGTTGCTGCCCTCTTCACTCCAGTCCTGCATTATGTCCATTCTTTCATGTTGGTCCCCGTGAGTGCTACCAACCAAACCGTTAGATTCAGTATAGCTCATGACCGGTAATTCCTAGGCGCACCCGAAATGCAAAATTTGCATTTGAGTATTTCAAAAATCTCAAAAAAATTTATAGATGTAGAACATGCTATATTATGTGCACGTGCAAAAATTAGAGTGCCTGTGCAGCCGTGGCACAAAATCTGCACTCGTTTATGATCGCAAGTTGTTGAACCTTCTTTCAGCAATAGTGTGCTGCTACTAATTCTGCTATTGTTTGACACCGGATACGTTTCACGGGATGTGCCGTGGATCCTTTCATTTAGATTAAACATGAGATTTTTTGAGCTAAGCAGATAATAAAATCAGTAACATTTAAATTGCTTAGATCAAGCACGAGGCAACCATAATAAGGCGGCTAAGCTAACCGAATTACATATTTTCCGAGCTAGCTTGTCTGGTTTAGCTCTTCATTCTCTATTGACTAGGGCTTGGTTGGGTAGGTTTGGCTTCCAATTTTCTTCAAGCTAGGAGGGGACATCCCTGTTTGTAATTGAATCCCAAGTCTCGCTAAGCTCAACCCCAACCCTGAACTAGGGCTCATGTTTGGCTATGTCTGTCGAGCTTAACTGCTTAAGCCATACTAAAGGACAAACTTGCTTAGGTTTTTTGTTAAACCTGATGACAAACTTAATGACAAGTACGTGGAATTCTGGAAGCATGATTGATTTATTTTACGGATGAATGCATCAAAATAATGGGTGTTTGTGGAAATCTGACTGACTTATGGGGGCATGTTTACAATTTCCCCAAAATGAAAAACTAAAAGAAAAAAAAGGGAAAAAAGGCGACGTTTCTCTCTCTTTGGCTCTTTGATATCGCATTGCGTCCGACAGGAAGTGTGAGCTACCGAACTCGAGCCATCTTGTCGCGCGCACGGCGGCCCTGATCCGAAAAGTTAGTAAGTTTTCTCGCTAATCCGTTCAGTTCATCCGATTTGTGAGCTGGTTTTTTGCGCGATCGCGATTCGGCTCCATGAGCAGCGTGCTGCCGACCTGTGAAGTCTTGCTTCTTTACTGGTTATTGGATGCCTTCTTTACTTGGTTATTTTGCTTGATGGTTTTCTTTCTGATAAATAGCAACAATCCATGAACTTTCCTTGAGCTCAATTTTGCCCGATGAGTAAAGATCGCCTGGTGGTTGGTTCTGACTGATAAGTAGAAAAATAGCCTCTTTAGATTGATTCATCCAAGATCCGATTAGTCGATTAGTTAACTTAATTTTGGAACTAGCTACTTATCCAGGTCAGGTTATTGGTTAAAAAAGGTGGGTTCTTTGATCCTGGAAAGCTAGGGCATATGAAGTTCAGCTTATTTACAGCTATTGTGTTTCTTATCTGTTTATTGATTGATCGATCAGTTTGATTCCTCTGAAAAACATCCCTTTTTGGTTTTGGAATACCGTTGAAGCAAAGAACTGATCACCTTAAATGATGCGTCGATCCTATAAAGCTAGTCTATTTGTTGGGTTTGGGGATTATAAAGTGAACAGGTTCTGGGAGTTGGAAGTGTCTGAAATTATCAGAGGCAAATGGATTACTGTGAAAAGATACACACTTATGAGTGTGTTGGGGGGACCCTCCTTTGTTATGCAGTTATGAAAATGCACTGTTGTTTGCTTCTTATCCAGTCCATTATAGTTAGTCCCTTTCATGTGCCATTTGCTTATTGGAATTGGAAGTGTCTGGAGAAAAAGCAGTTTTCGGCATTAACTATGAGATATAAGGAAATGGAGAAACCAAATATGATCTTTATGTCTCCTTACTGGGTGGTTAAGATTTGTATATGTTTCCATCTCGTATGATAAGAACTAGGAATTTGTGTGGTCTCACATCACTCCAAGGTTTTATGTAATTCCTAGTACCAATCAGGTAAACAATGAAATGTTTTGATGTGTAATGCTAGGAAAAATGAGCTTGTGGTTGCCATAAGTTGCTTTGAAACTTTTATCTAGAATTTCTTGCTATCATGTGAATGCATGTTGCCTGACTCTTGCAATAATTTACTTCTACTTGCTTTCCTTGAAGCCTACCGTCGGTCTAAGATCTTGTCAATGTTCATTTGGTGGTAGCATGTCCGAACAACAGGATCTTGTTAGTAAAAGCTCTAGCTCAAGCATCAGCAGCAGTACTCAAGAGAGTGAGGAGGAAGTAACTATAACTATAGGAAGCCTCATAGCCCAAGCAAAGAACAACAGTGGACATAGTCTTGGGAAGCGCCTGTCTCATTTGGGTTCAGTCCCGGTAATCAAGAGTCATTCAATATTCCTTTCTCTTCAGTCTTCACAGTTTTGGTGCTATTTGCTTCCTTTAACTTTACCTCTAGCTTTTATTGTTTCTCAACTGAGCATAAATTTGCCGGTATAGTAACTAGTAACTAATAGCGATAACTGATCTAATTTTGAATTGTGCATTGTTAAATCAAAGAATAATGTTGTAAAGTCCTTAGCTTTACAATAGTAGGTCTTCTGCTAAGTTTCATGATCAAGTTACTAACACCCTCCTTTATGGCAGCACACTCCTCGAGTTAATGGAAAGATCCCTAATGTTGATAATGCAACCTTGGATCATGAAAGATTGTTGGAAAGGTCAAAATAAGATCTCTCTCTGTAACAAACACAACATGAGATTTTTTATTTATTTATTTAAGAATGAGTCATGTAAAATTGTATGTGTTGTTGCCTTCTCTTTTCTACTTCCATGTTCATTTACCCTTATCTTTTCTTTTGACAGGTTGGGAACTTATGGTTTGGCTGAGTTTCAGATAGAGGGAGATGGGAATTGTCAGGTTTGTTTTACTAGTTTAGTAGAAAGTACCATTCCATTTATAAATGATGTCACATCATCTGCCCTACTTCATACTCATATTTGGAGTCAGCTAGATTGCTCGTGAGTCGTAATTTATTGTTTTATATGGCTACTATTGTTATTTTTACTGCAAAATTAATTGGCCTCTGATATTTGATCTTGATACTATTGAACTGTTTAGCAAGTAATGCATTCCCTTTACCATATTGTTGCAGTTCCGAGCTTTGGCAGACCAGATATTTTGTAATCCTGACTATCACAAACATGTGAGAAAGGCAGTTATGAAACAGGTAGTTTTCTTGCCTTAGCCATGGACTTCTTCCAGCATTAAATACATTACTACTCATATAGTTTCATGGATATGCAACTATGCTGAAACACTATCCTGTTTTTTAGCTAAAGGAATTCAGAAAACGTTATGAGGGCTATGTACCAATGGAATATAAGGTGTACTTGAAGAAAATGAAAAGGTTCGATTGAACAAAGATTTGAGCTGCTTATCATGTTCACAATTCAGAGAGAAATTCGGTTAGTTTTTGAGTTATCCATAGCTTCTTACGTATCTCCCTGCAGATCTGGGGAATGGGGAGACCATCTGACCCTACAAGCGGCTGCAGACCGGGGAACATAGCACTTCCAGTTTCAAGATGGTTGAATGGTTTTTTTTTAGTAAAAAAAATAACTTTTTATATGGGGAGGGTGAAACCTTTTAATTGCAATTTTTTTGCATAAATTTTCTTGTGGTTTCTCTAATTCTGATTGTATCTTAAACTTGATAATCCTTCCTACCTTATAGCAATTCCGAGATGTGAAACTAATAAATCTGTTTGATGCCATTGACTGACTGTTGATGGAACTTCATTAGGGAATCCTTTTCAAAGATGCCTGGACTTTCTCTGTTTGTTTGTCATTCCTTCATACTATTGTGTTGAATCATACAGTAAGAAGTTTAGCCTTAATGATCAGTCAGGTTTTCATTTGTATTAGTACTCCCTCTTGGAACTATCATCTTCTCATCAGTGCTCATAGTTACAGTATTAGTTTGTGTCATGCTTGCAAGTTGTCTAACACCCTTTTCCATTTGTATCTGTAATTGCTCACAGTTCGGTGCCAAAATTTGTTTGCTCACGTCTTTTAGAGATACCTGCTTAATTGAGATAGTCCCCAGGGACCTGACTCCCACGAGAGGTGAGAACTCCGATGCTGCGCTGTTCAGTTCCATGTAGAGCGTTTTACTTACTAAATGTCTACTAATCTGTCGAGATAATCCTGAATTCTAGAGAGATTTGCATTTCCACGACAGTATACGTAAGAATTATGTATTTAATCCTTCCATGGCACACATTTACAGAGCTTTGGCTAAGCTTTTGGTGTGAAGTACACTACAATTCCTTATATGCAACTGACGGTGAGTGTTTTGCATCGACCTGGTGAACTACCAATTTGGATTTTCATTTTTTACATAATTGAATTTTAATAATCCCTACCATGATATTTCTGCATTATTCAGTTGATGGTTAGTTCTAAGTTAGCTCCTGTTCTGTACACTGCAGATCTCCTTACTCGCAAAACTAAGAAGAAGCACTGGCTGTTCTAGGGTGGTTCTAGAGCTTCTTTGAGCTGCTGCTGTTCGGAAACCCTTCAGCCTAGCGGCGTTTGCAGTACTTACTAGTTACTACCATGGCCAACATTGTAATATCCTAAGTTCAGTTTGTGTAGGCTTATGAGCTTATGTATAGTCAACTTCAATATTTCTCAAGGAACAACACATGGAACTGTAGGACTTTCAGCTCCATGAGTCTTATGTTCTACATTGCGAAGTGGTTTTGCACAGTATGACGAGTTTATGATCTCTCCATGTGCTTGCTTAGCATATTTGCTGGTGCCTTGTCTTGGACTAACCAGTAGAGAGGCACACTGTAAAACATGGACTTGAAGGCGTTTCTTCCAAAAAAAACATGGAGTTGAAACATGTTTGGTGAGCGTGCAACATATAGCATCAAATCTTTCAGCATGTATGCTGGCAAAACTTACTATGCATACGTCTCAGTTAAACCCAGAATTCCAAAAATACATTGCCTCAGTGAGAAAATGAATGGTAGTGTACGTTGAGTAACCGTCGCTGGCGAGTCTAGTCCGACCGATTACCTCGTAAACAAGCGTAGAATCACTTAGAACAATGCAAGAACACAAGAATAGAATAGTAGATTGAACACATGGATATGGGGGGACTTCTAGCTTCTCTTTATTGCTCTTCTGTAAACGGTAGTACAATGGTTAGGGTCTTCTGCCTTTATATAGGCTACTGGATGGATGAGGAGTCCATCGTGGGCTAGACCTGCGAGGCCTGAGCTCGGTTTCTTAACACCCCCCTTTGGGCACTCATCTGTCATGTTCATGTCTCGTCAAAACTCCATAAAAACTCAGTGGAAATTTTTTGGAGAAAGAGTACAAAAAACACGTTCTGCTATGCTGCACAAATTGCCTCATTAAAAACCTTAGCCGAGAAACTTCAAGAAAACTCGTCAAGGGGAAAAGAGTACAATCCACCCAATTTCATTTAATCTTCAGGATTTATTCTTTGGGTACTCGATCTTCGTGATCAAGCTTTAATAAAGAGTTCGTGAAGGTTCTCCCCCTGAATTCTGCACTTCTCTAAGTCTCATTATTCCAATTCCACGTATACATCTTTCAAAGCTAGACGTTGGAAGTGACTTAGTGAATAAATCTGCAAGATTTTCACATGACTTAGTATGCAGTACTTTAATTTCGTCAATCTTTTGCAATTCATGAGCATAGAAGAACTTGGGGTTGATATGTGTCGGTGACCTAGAACTGATCTTACGTATAATTGTTTGATTCGGGGGGTCTCCTAAATAAGAATCACGCAGAGAATGACACGGGGATTTTATACAGGTTTGAGCCTTCTTCGGAAAGAATAACAACCCTACTCCTGTGTAGCTATATTGAGTATGCTGATTACAATTAAGAGAAAGACTAGGGCTTGTACTCCAGATTGTGCTTGTCTCCTTCTGCCTTCTGACTTCAACCTTATATAACATATGAAGAGGTGACAGTTCAGACGAAGAGGCATCCTAACGTTCCAATTGACGAACCGCTTGATGGAAGTTGCCGACAGGGATGTGCCACCCCCACGTTGCCAGGCAGTTGTTGTCAGAGATAGAAGTAATTTATGCGGTTACTCACAGAGAGTAACAACATATATTAAGTACTACATGTGTTAAACATGATGTATAATACTTCCTAACTGATTAGGCCCACAAGTCAGCAAGCCCTATCAATTACAGGGTTGTCGAAGCTAGGCTGGTCGAAACCAACCAAGTCGTAGAAGATCTTACGACTGCTCGACAGTCGTACAAAGGCTTATGACTATACCATGGTCGTAAGAAGACTCATGACCATGGGGTGGTTTATGACAAGACAACTTGACCTCTCCCTTATAAATATTAAGTGGTATACTTAAGACTAATATAGAGATATTAATATCTATAATAATAATTACAAATAAATAAATAAATGAGGATTATTAGATCATCATCAATATACTTTGTGAGTTTACTCTTCACATAGCCCATCTACACTTGTGCAACACAAGCTGCATTATCTTCATAGACAATAGTGGGGGTTTGCGCGGTATTCAATCTACATGACTGCTAGATGTGGTGAATCATCTGTCGAAGCCAAGAACATTCTCGCGAGGCCTCGTACAGCGCTATGATTTTCGAGTGGTTCATCAAAGTTGATACAAGACTTTGCTTAGACGATTTCTATGAAATTACAGTTCCACCACACAGAAATACATAGCCTATTTATGACTTAGCTGTATGCGGGTCTGACAGGTACTTGGCATCTGCATAGCCAGTCATAGTTAGGTCTTGGTTCTTTCTGTAGAACAATCCAAGATCTTTGCTTCCTTAGGGGTATCGGAAGATGTCCTTTATTCTCTGCCAATGCCTTTTGGTAGGTTCTGCACTATACCTTTCTAATAGGTTTACGGCAAATGCAATGTCCAATCTAGTACAGTTTGCTAAATACATTTTGCTCCTACCACGCTGAAGTATGGGAATTCCGGTCCCAGGACTTCCTCCCCCTCTTCTCTAGGTCTGTACGGGTCCTTGTTTTGCTTAAAGGATCTCCCGACCATCGGTACTTTCGAAGGGTATGCCTTTTCAAAGCCGAACATTTCTAACACCTTCTGAGTGTAGGTTGACTAATGCACTAAAATCCCTTTAGGGGTATGCTCAAGTTGCAAGCCTAGGCAATATTTGGTTTAACCCAAATCTTTCATTTTTGAACTCCGATTCCAAGTAAGAGCTTGCTTTCTTAATATCTTCTAAGGTCCCGATGATATTCAGATCATTTACATATACTGAGATTATACAAAATCCATCCTAGGACCGTCATATAAATACACATGGACAATCTTCATTGTTCGTATAGCCTTTCTCGCATAGAAAGTCGCTTAAACGATTATACCACATTCTGTCTGATTACTTCAATCCATACAATGACTTTCTGAGTTGCACACTATACAGATTTCTATTTGATCTGTCTTGGTTCGGGACAGGGATACCTTTAGGTACCTTTATATAAATGTCTAAATCCAAGTTTCCATAAAGATATGCAGTTACCACATCCATCAATTTCATTTCTAAATTCAAGTTTATTGCCATTGAGATTAACTATCTAAAGGTAGTTCCGCCCATGACCAGAGAATAGGTTTCTTCATAATTAACTCCTGGTCGTTGAGTGAAACCTTGTGCAACGAGCCTTGCTTTATATCTTACAACTTCATTATTTTCATTTCTCCTTGAAACAAATACCTACTTATGCCCCACGGGGTGCACATGGGGAGGTGTGCAGCTTACAGGCCCAAACACCTCTCTTTTATTCAGAGATAATAATTCTGCTTCTATTGCCTTCTTCTAATCTTCCCAATCTGATCTTTTCTTACATTCAGTGAGTGATGCAGGTTCTAGATCAAGATCGATGATTGTGGCAATTTTCTTTGCAAAATAAATATCGACATTGACTATTATTCTATTCATAGATTCTCTCGTGGTCACATAATTTTTAGCTATTTCTTCATGGGGCGATTCTTCTAATGCTTATACTCGCTCACCGCTGCTTCTAATTGCAGGGGCAAGTCCCTTTAGCTTTTCAGTTCCGATGTGTGCGCACACATCCATGCTGATGTCTTCCTTCGTGGGAATGTTTAGATTCAGTATGTCTTTTACTAAAGGTTCCATACTGGTGCCAGGTCTCCACTAGCTCCCCTTCTGATTCTAAGGAACTTCAGTGATCGGCCGTGTCAAGTCCTTATTATCCTTTTTCGCCAGGCGTCTCCGGTTACTTAGGATTCAAGGGGTCAGAGTTCTCGTTCTTTTATTCTGAGGCCTCTGGACGGGATTAAGGACACCTTCAATTTTCTTTGGCATTTCAACCATCTCCGGTGCATTGTGTACAGACACATGCGACTTGGTCACACTCTTCAAATCACTAAAGTGGTCAGGCAGTTGATTCGCTAATGCTTACAAATCAATTATCTTCTGGATTTCTCTGTTTGCTTCACTAGTGCACGTGTCATGTGTATGGATTCCTATGACTTGCCACGTTATTCCCTGGTATTTTTCATCAAGGGGTTGATTTTCCCCTAATGGCGAGAAACTATTCTCATCAAATATGCTATCAGCGAAGCAGGCTGTATGCAAATCTCCAGTCATAGGGTCTAGATACCTGATTATGGATGTTGTCTCGTTACCAACGTATATCCTAGACTTTCGGAGAGGTCCTATTGCAGTTTGCTGCGGTGGTAGTATAGGTACATAAACCTTGCAACCAAACCTGCGAAGATGAGAGATTTTCGGTGCTGACCCTTGCGCTAGTTACATAGGTGCATAGATGTTATATGCCGACGGTCTAAAATTGATGAGAGTTACTGCGTGCAGGACTTCGTGTCCTCAACATGTAGTTGGCAAATTACAATTATGCAAAAGCAGTCGGACAATAAATTTAATTCCTTTAATTAATTCCTCTGCTAGTCCATTCTGGGTGTAGACATGTGGTATAGAATGCTCAACAGTAATTCCTATTGCCATGCAATAATCATCAAATGCCTTTGAAGTAAATTCTCCGGCGTTGTCCATTCTGATGGACTTCACATGATGATCAGAGAAATTATTCTTAATTTTAATTATCTGCGAGATTAGCTTTGCAAAAGCATGGTTTCTCGTAGAGAACAAGCATACATGCGATTATTTCGAGGAAGCATCGATGAGCACCATAAAGTACCTAAATGACACTGACAGGAGCTGTATAGGACCACAAATGTCTCCCTGGATACGGTCCAGGAATGCAAAGATTTCATCCTTCACTTTCAGAGCAGAAGGTCTAGTAATTAATTTCTCGGTGGCACACGCGGGACACACAAAATCTTCTTAATTCGGTAAATACTTTACATTGATATTATGTCCTTGAGAATTGTTAATTATATTTCTCATCATCCTAAGAGAGGGGTGGCCTAATCTATCATGCCAGAGACAAAAAAGTTCAGAGCTTCTAAAAGTGGCTTTCAGGATAGTAAAGGCTGCAGGTGCCTTAATGTTAGTGTAGTATAGCCTAGATTCATATGAAGGAATTCGTTCTAATACCCCTTTTCTATTTTCTTTACGCTTTGTAATGAGTAGGTATTCTTTACCATACTCTTCTTCGGTCTCTACGTGGAGACCGTTAGCACGAATATCTTTAAAGCTTAAGAGAGTTCAAGTCGATTCTCGGTACAACAAGGCTTCTTCAATGACCAATGTTGTACCCATCAGGAGTATAGTTGTGGCTCTTCCTAAGCCTATTACACAAGTATCGTTGCCTACGATTGTCATAAGACCACCAACATTCTTGCAATCGACTAGAAATTTTCTCTCTCTCTTAAGATGGTATTCGTTGTGCCGCTATTCGCTAAGCACACTTCCTCCATAGGGCGTCACACACGTTTTGATATATAAAGTATTTATTAATATGAGGTAGGAAACAATCCACACATAAATAAAATACTCCAAAATAGAACAAAAATTGCTTTTATTAATACGAAAAAAAGTCTAGCAGGACTCATCATAAGAATTTAATGCTTTGCTTTCTTAGAGCTTACAACCATTATTCAATAATTCAATGTTCTATCATAATCATAAATTGCAAATGACTATAAAAATCTAAGTGCAATGCGTGCACTAGATCAAATCAGCGAAGTATGAAGAAACTTCTACCTGAATCTGCTCCATGTCCATCTTTTCTTCTTTGGCAACTACAGTTGTGGCCGCTACGATGTCCAAAGAAGGGGTGATGGGGGCTACTGTTGGGCTGTCCACATCCATGGGTGCAACCAATAACTGTGAATCCTCTGTGCCTACAATGGCGAGGTGTGCCTCATGCTGTCCTTTGCCCTTCTTCTTAGACTTGAAGGCATCAATCACGTGCTGCGGCTTACGACAAACACGTGACCAATGTCCTCATGTGCCACATTTGTAGCAACTTTGGTCCTGCTGACCATATGGCTTCTCATCGCGCTTTTTTTCTCTGCCCTTCTTGGCTTGAGCATTCTGCTTGGTCTTGCGACGCATGATCTTACCCTTCTTGCCTCGTCCCTTTGAGTAAGGCTTCCTCACTTTGTAGCTGCTAGCATTGACTTCATGGCCAACTTTGCTACTAGGTGGCTGTGAAATGTAGTTTTTCCTTAGAACCTCATCTTGAGCTTCCGCAACTTGTAAGATGTCAATCAGTTCGGCATACTTCTTGTAGCCATCTTGACGATATTTGCGTGCGGATTGCACTGCATTCAGGTGAAAGGTAGAGATGGTATTCTCAATCTTCTCTTAAATCCGTGATTGCCTTACCACATAGCTGACGAGTTGTACTCCCCCACGGTCTTGTAGTCAGCAAAACGTAGTCGGTTCTATTCTTGCTTTGCACGAGGAAGAATGGTGTACTTTAGCTTCTCGAACCGCTTCTTCAGTGCGGTCCATAAAGCTAGTTTGTTCTTCTCCGCCATATACTCATTCTTGAGCGTTAGGCAGAGATGGTGTCTGAGGAAATGAATTGCCTGATCATTTTCCTCAGCAGTTGGAGTGACATCCTTTGAGGTGCCAAGTCCGATAGCAGCACGAAGTTTCTTGGCTCCAAGTACGATATTGACATCTGATGCCCAAGTCAAGTAATTCTGACCATGCTGGGCCAGCTCATCGGACTCCCGGTTCGTAATGCCAGTCATCTGCATATTCATGCAAAGAGTTCATAAGATTACTACTGGTAATTTGCATAAAATGGTTACAAAGATTCTCGTAATGTTCCCATATTTTTCTATGCATTTTTCATGACTTATTGCTATTTTCAGTGATTAAAAGCAATATAAACAATCACAGAAAAAAAACAGTAAATACAATATATAAATTGCATAGAAATAACAATAACAAAGTTAAACATGCTGCAAATGCTAAAATTGACTCAAAGTTGAATTCCCAAGGCCATTTTCTGCTAGAAAATGAACTTTCAGCGAATTCTGCAATTTCTAGGGGTTAAATCGCGAAATTTTAGTTCTGAGAACAAAATTTCGAGTAAATTTCAGAAAATATGAGGGGTCTTCTGCAAAATTTCCTTATCCGCGAAAAATTTATCGTAATTTTTAGAATTCCGAGGGTCCTATTTACAAAAATTTCTTTTCTTTCGGTTTTCTATGCTTTTTTTTTTTTTTTCCCCGAAAATCTTTTCTTTTCCTTTTTTTCCTTTTCTGGAAGAAATTTGGGCCGAGCCCATTTGGCCTGTTTCTTTGGCCCATCTCGGCCGAATCAAAAGAGGGGCAAGGGGGGCTTAGGGTTCCTTGCCCCCGTGCAAGGAGGCGGCGGCAATGGTCGAGGCAAGACTCTTGGCCATGGCGGCTTATGCTTTAGGTGGCAAATGGCTTGGCACACTGGACTTAGTGGGTCTAGGTAATGCTAACGAGCTGGGCACGAGACCTAGGGTCGTCAGAGGAGAGCCGACGGTATTTTCTGCGGTGGCACCATGGACATAACTAGTTGTAATGGCGTAAGCTACTTCTCCGAGACAAATTGAAGTGCCCGTGAGCTTTAGGGGCTCACCACGATCACGAAGGTGACGATGCTGAGGTCGGAGATGACTTGGGGCGGCTTGACGGCGATGAGCGACAGCGCAGAGATGTCCCTTGGTGACGGAGTGTTTCGGTGTTGAAGGTGCTACAAGAAGGCGCGTAATGGCTCACTGATATGCTGAAGATGGTGAAGACGAAAGGAACCAGACGGGGACTAACCAGGTTGGCGGAAATCAACAGAAATGGCAGCGGCGGCCGAAATTGGGGAAGATGGTAATAAGGCTTGCTTCCTTGCGAGATGGTCCGCGTTAAGCAGGGGAAAACCAGGATCAGGGACTAGAACATGTGATGACGCTCTAGGGTTGGACCCAAACTTATTAGAATGGCTGGAACACGTGGCTTAGTTTAGGCGTAAGTGCCGGAGATGAAGACAAAGGCGGTGCAGTTACGCTACGAAGCTCGCGGGGCTACATTGAGCAAAGGAGAAGAATGAGTGAAGCTTAAGGAGTAAAGTGACGCTCACGTCGTGGGAGGAGAAACACACCAGAGTGGCAATGGTGCGGAGGCGCACTCACTGGCGTCAAGAACAACACGTACATTCCTGCAAAACCAACTATTGATAAACTCGGGTTTGTGCGAAAATGGAACGGGGGCGAGCATAGGAAAACGACGACGCGGTGGGGGCTTTAAGTATAGAAGAGAAATGTGCAAGAAAGACGACAAGAAGTTGATGGCCACGACGAGAAATCAGTGGCAGTGATGGCATTTTGGCGACGCGATGGGAGTTGGCACGACAATGTGATGCAGAGCACAGTGCAGAGGTGACGGGGCAGTTGGGTGCAAAAACTGTGGGCGACAACCGTTTTTCGTGGGCGAGCAGTGGAGCGGGCGCGAGTGTGCTAGCGCGCGGAGACGAGGGCGAGGTGGAAGATGAAGACTAACGTGCGGGCCTGGCGTGTCAGCAAGAGGGATGGCGGGAGAACGAGGCGGGCCGGCGTGGTCATAGTGCATGAAGGCGCTGGGTTGCGGCAGTTTCGGCCTAAAAGGCGAGCGGGAATGGAATTTGGTTTGAATATTTTTGAAGTGGTTGACGGTTTGACAAATTCTTAAATATAGCAAACGAGCTCCAAAAATTATGAAATATTATGTGAAGTCTGCTGACATGGTGTAGTTTCTTGTGTAATGTTTCCAAAAATTTATTTGTTTTAAATTTCACTCTAAAATTCTTTTAAGGCTACTGTTTGTATGCAAATGCATTATTTGATTTGAGAAAAATTTCAAAACATGCTCAAAAGTATTTCCACATTTATTCTTAGTACAAATATCCCAAGCTTGGATTTTTGGGATGTTATAGGAATGGCGACAAAAGTCTATTTATGTAAATTTATTAAACGTACATTTATTTCTGCAATTAGTTTTTTTTAAAAAACCCACAACTATTACACATGCTAAGAATTTGTGGAGACTCTAGAGCCTCACAGAATATGGGCACATGCTTTCTTGCTGAAAGCGTACACATGTACTCTGGCTAAATAGGACATATCATATTAATACTAGGGATCGGGCCTGGTGGCTAAAAACAAACACCATCAATCCCACCACCAAGTCACTGGACCGTACTTTATGTAATCTCACTCAGAGGCGATCATGCAGACTGCCAAGCAGGCACTGGCTTAAGATGGGTCTTGGTCAAGACGGCCATTCTGGTATGGCTACTATTCGTGCTGCGTCTTTGCCGCCTAAGGGTGGGGTGGCGACCGTGCACTACCCATCGACCATTCGTGTTGGGCCGGGTCAGCACGAGCTCGTTTAGCCCGTCGGGCCAAGTGTGGCCCGTTTAGCCCGTTTGGCCTGTCAAAATGAAAAAAATCCAAAAAAAATTAGAAAAACGTGTAGAATTTAGAAGTAGACATGAAAATTGAAAAAAAAATGAGACAATCATATTGAAAATATAATAAAGAGCTTTATTAATGTCCAACTGGCTACCTCGTTAAAACCTTCGCCAAGTAAAAACTCAAAATGAGAAAACCTTGGCAAAGAAAAAAGAGTACAGCCTGTAGCTCTACAATTCTACATACATCATACATCCTTGTTCTATATGTCGGTGTCATTGTCTAAGTACAGATTTTCGAACACCCCCGACAACTCTGGATTTTCCACAGAATGTTGTGTTCGTGAATCAGCTTGTTCCCAATCCTTCACAGTTAGAAGGATCTGCACCATCTCACTTGTGAGACTTGTTCTTCTCTCCTTCAATATTCTTCCAGAAAGACTGAAAGCATACTCGGAGTAAACCATAGAGACTGGAACAATTAACACATCACGTGCAAGTATGGATAGCACATGATATGTTAACTTGTGAGCTTGCCACCATTGCAAGATGTCGAAACCTTCTGAGTTGAAATCCATCGTATCGCTGTCCAGATAGGTGAATAGTTCTCCGCTCCTTGTGGGTCTTGGCTGAGCAGGCGTTGGTGTAGAAGAAGAAGAAGACATGGACCTGGACCTAGAGGAAGAGGCACTGAAGATCGCGCTCCACATATTTATCTTCCCACTCGAGGTGGAGGCTACTGGAAGTCATTGCGAGCGGACTCCCCGGAACTTATTTTCATACCTTTGGTAAACCTCGTATAACCGAGAACAAACTTCTGCAAAATAGTCAATATAGTCTAGCCCTGTAGCATCACTAAGAAGACCAAGTACAGTACCAAATGCATCAATTTTAGCCCTAGGATCTAAAAGAAATGCAAATGCATATAGGTAAGGGATTTCTCTCCAATATCTAAGGTATTTAGATTTCATAGAAACAACAACATCGCGTAAAACTAAGTCATTTTCAATTGAGTAGCAATCCGTAAAATAGTATGCATAATGATAGGAGATGTTGGATAGTAGACAATGGACAAAGCAACAGTTGCCTCATAAAAAATCGAAACAAACTCTGTTACTACTTTCATCTTAGCATAACAAGAACTAAAAATAAAAGTATTACAAAAATAGTATTGTACCTCTTTCGCTGACTTGCTGCCGAAAATTGGAATTTCCAAATTTTGGCACGACTTTTTTGAATCTTGCCAAATAAGCTCAACACGGATTTGAATTTGCAAAACACAATTTCAAAGAGAGAATGGAGAATGAAGGAGTGCTGAATGAGATGGGTTATGGTGGCTATTTATAGGAAATATTTCAGGATTTTTTGATTTTTTTTTGCTATTTTTAAAGACCCCAACGGTAAAAAAACGGCCAAAATTCACTAATGGCTGGATTTTTTGGACCTTCTTGTGTGTACGCCCACGAGCACAAAACGGCCCATTGTTGCTAAGATGCCCCTTCGCCGCTCGGCCTACCCTCGCCGCCCTGCCTTGCCTTTCACCCGACCACCCGCCTTCTTCTTCCCAACCCTCATTGCCCCTCTCGCACAGGCTGCAGGCGTGCCGCAGACGCCTCACCCAAGACACCTCCTCGCCTCCTCCTGACTCAGTCTGTTGCCTCCTCGCCTCCTCTCGGCTCGGCCACCAGCCGCCTCCTTCCTCTGCGCCTCCTAGTCCGCGCCGCCTCGTCCGCGACTCCGCGCCCTCGTCGGCCTGCTCGTCTGTGGCCTCCTCGCCTCCTCTCAACTCCGGCTAGCGCCGCCTCCCTCTCCGCAAGGCCCCGTCCGCGCCTCCTCGTTTATGCCTCTCGCCTCTTCTTAACCGGCCACCAGTGCTTGTCTTGTCTCTCCGCGCCTCCTCGTCATGACCTCCTCGCCTCCGCGCCGCCTCTCGCCTTTGCCATTTCCTAAGATCTTCCTCAATGGCCAGCCTTCTCTGGCCTCAGATCCCAGATCTCCCATTCACGGCTCTCCTCAAGGCTGGTTCTCCGGCCTTCGGCCGTCTTTGTCTTGGCCGCCCATCATGCCGGGGTGACGGCCAGCACTACCGAACCATCGTCTTTTGTCGGCCGGCCCATGCACAGTGTGGGCCGTGTTGTGCTAGGATCGGGCCTATAGTGCCGTGCCTCGGGCCGACCCGATAGGCACGACATATCTGGCCAACTCTAGTATCATGTGAAAATGCATTAATTGTTCGATATGTGTGAAAATCATGTGTGTGAATTCCCAAAAAAGGCAAAATTTTGAGACCAAACTAAATTGCATTATTGAGATACGAGAAAGAGAAATACTTCGTGAACAAAGCGCAATCACTATTCACTAAGTATTTGTGTTTTTATATCTCCCAAATAGGTTGAGCTTGATATTTTTTTTTGAAAGATATAGAAAATGCTCTACCCTATATATGATACTTTTTTAAAAACTTTTAAAAATATTTTTCATGCATTTGCAACATTTAGGGCTTTTCAACTGATATGTCCCTGATATATATGAATTTATGTGTTTCTCCAACATCCATATACATGCTCATTCATATAATAGATTTGTGTTTTTTAATCGTCCGTGTTTCCACCTGCAATCCTACGACTGCCATATTTGTGGTTTTTATATATTCTATTATAACAAATATATATCCATAATCAAAACACACTATTGCGAAAGTATTCTCCAGAATTAATCTACTAATTATTTTGATATCTCAAATGTAAAAAATCTAAATAAATTGTTGGTCACATTTAGAATGGTCGACTGTAAATATTAGACTCCTGCTGCTTTAAATTAACTAGAGTTATTATTACTGTAAAGCACAAATTCATTTCAAATCTTAATAAAAAATTCTATGTTTTGCCTACGAGAACCCGTTTGGAACAAAAGAGTTTTACATAAAAAAAAAGATGATGCATATACAGAGAAACACACACAAACATGAAAGAATAAGCACATCTGAAAAGTGAAAACTAGCTGCGTTAAGCCCATCCCACATGGATACCTGCCAAGAATCCGACCCAGCCTGACCTAGACAGAAGGTGTCCATGTGTCGTACTCCAGTTCTGAGTTCTGACGCCATTGATGTTTACAGAAGCCTTGTCTCCCTTGAGCACGGGAGCTGGCAGTGGCAACGAATCAGGGAGGGGGCAGTCAAATCGTGCGTGAGCCATTACGTAGCGTCTGCCCGCCTCTCGCGTCAAGACCACACGGAAGCCAACTATTTAATCCTTCAAGAGATTCACCCATCCATCCATGTCCGACTTTCTTGTTCCACTCCACATCTCCCAGTACGAGGGGAGAATAACGAAGCGGATCCCCCACCAATCTGGAGAACCCGATTCTGTGACGTCCACCACCGGCTTCACTACTACCTAATCCCAGGGGAATTAGTTGCTGATAGTTCCTTCCCCACTCCGGCGCCTAATCCCGATCGGTTCAGCCTGATTCCAGTTGCGATTTGAGCCGAGAGCCATGGATCAGAGCAAGGAGGAGTTCTTGAAGCAGTTCGGCGGCGACTACGGCTACCCGGATGCGCCCAGGGGCGTCGATGAGATGCGGGCCGCCGAGTTCAAGCGGCTGGAAGGTGCTAATTCGCGACCTTCTCAATTCATACACCAGAGTTTTAGGAGAAAAAACTGTATATTTCTAGTGCCCCCTATAGAAAGATCGAAACTTGTGGGCGTTCGCTCAGAGAATCATGTTTCTTGCTGTAGTGACGCACTGTTGTATCGGAAAATCTTGAGCTTTGCTGTTATGAAGCTAGCAGTGATTATGCCAAAATTTTGCAACATAAGCTTCAATTCACGTGCTGGTATGTGGAGCAAGTATACAGCTTTTAATGCTATCTTGGTTTTGAGGAGCAGGGATGGTGTACCTGGACCATGCCGGTGCAACGCTGTATTCAGAGGCACAGATGGCGGATGTTGTCAAAGACCTTACTTCCAATGTCTATGGGAATCCTCGTATCCTTAAACTTGAGCTTGCATTCTCGAGAGATCTTGTTGTTTTGATAGATATACACGTTTCAAATTCTTGGGGGTGTGTTGTTCTTTGACATGTTTGTTAGATAGCCAGAGTGATTCGAGCATTGCCACAAGCGACCTCGTTACTGCTGCACGCCATCAGGTATTGCATATTGTAAATTTTCAGAGTTCTGACTTCTTACGATTTTATTTCTAATTCTGGAAGGTTGTACATTTAGTTTGTATCTAGGCAGCCCTATTTACAAAGACTATGCCGAGAAAAAAAATTTAAGACCAAAGGGCAGAGCCGCAGTTTCTGTGTAAAGAAAGCCAATGCTGTATGTTAGGCTGATGAGGGTTTTTTGCATCCATTTTTCACTATATGCCTAAATGTAGCTACTTTTATGCCTCTTTCAACTAATGGTCTAAATTAGAAACGCTCAACTACATGTAACTAAAGTTGGAAAGGAGTATTGCTAAAGTTTGCATGTGTGATTTTGCTTGAAAGATACTGCAAATTGGTGCCAACATCTCACTCTATCGTATGCACTTGAGAAAAGTTGCAATCAGTTCTTTTCTGGTTTATGACGAAAATTTATCTTCACAGGTCCTAAAATACTTTAATGCATCTCCGAGGGACTACAAATGCATATTTACCTCTGGGGCAACAGCGGCTCTGAAACTTGTTGGTGAATGTTTTCCATGGAGTAGAGAAAGCTGTTACATGTACACAATGGAAAATCACAATAGTGTGCTTGGGATAAGAGAGTATCCTGCCATAAAAATGCTCAGCATCAGATTACAACTCTATTTGCTGTCTAGTTAAAGCATATATCACTAATTCACTATGCAAGTACAAGCTGCAATAGTGCAATGGGATATAGCTGGTTTATGTACATAGATTGATTTTTTTATGCCCTCATATTTGTAGAAACAACATTATTTTCCTTTTCATTTCTTGTCATCGGTACACTCAGTGACGTTATTCAAATTCAATTTTGAGGAAATGATTTTTTTTAATTGACAGTGTGTCTAAAGTTAAGAAATTCACATTGACGCAGGGCATCCTGTAGAATTTGTGTGTCCTTAATATATTTATAGATATGCTCTGAGCAAAGAAGCTACTGTATTGGCAGTTGATGTTGAAGAGGATGTTGATCTTGAAAAGAACCATGGAAGTCTTAGTTTGTTTAAGATCTCAAGACACTCAAACCAAAGAAGAGGTAAAGATGTGCTTTCGCACAATTGTCAGAATGGAAGCTTTTCGGCCATTTCAGGTAAGTTCCTCCTGATATTTTTTTTTGTTTCTTTAGTTGTGATAATAACATATTAACATCATGGCTGAATGATATCTATCATTCATCATATACAATCTTACGTGTTGGATTGTAGTAGACTAATAGTTGATCAATGGGCTAGGAATAATATTTTAATTTACACATGGTTCACGAAGGCGCTAGGCGCTAATCGGGCGGCAGACCCGCGCCTAGGGCCTAGGCCTCCAAGGCGCCGCCTAGGTGGCCGATTAGAAAACAAGGGAGGGGAGGGGGAGAAGCGGCAGCACCTCTGGTGATGGGGAGGCTTGAAGCAAAGCAACCAGCACCAGCAAGGTGGCAGGCAGAGGTGGTGGTGAAGGAGGCCAGGGCGACGCCGCAGCTCCCTCTCTAGGTGGCGGCGGCGCAGCTTGCCCTCCAAGGTGCCAGAGGTGAGGACGAGGTGGATTCGGCCGGGGGCGGGTGGATTCGGCCGTTCGCCGCAGCTGCGCCATGAGGATTTGGAGTTTGTACTCGAGGTAACTACTGCAGCACTAGAAGCTCGGGTGCAATATATGTTAAAGTGCTGGGTCGGATGGTGTTGTTTTGTGAATGTATTTTTTTCTTGTCTTCACTTTTGCTCAATACCATATACATGCACAATACATGGACCACATGGGCCGGTATATATGGCCCATATACTCAACACTCCTTCTCAAGATGGACGATGAATATCTATCATCCCTATCTTGTCGCATGCCGACAAACACTCCTTAGTTTCTAATCCCTTTGTTAGACAATCAGCTATTTGTTCTCCAGAGGTTACATGACTCAACTTTAAGGTACCCTCATCAGGTCTCTCTTTAATGAAGAATCGATCCATCTCCACATATTTCGTCCGATCGTGCTGAACTGGATTATTTGCAATGTTGATTGCGGACTGGTTGTCACACCAAAGATTTAGTGGTCCACCTGTTAGTAACCTCAACTCTGATAGGAGACCTCTCATCCATAGCATTTCACGCAAGTATATTGCCATGGATCTATATTCTGCCTTGGCTGTTGATTGGGACACCACCGATTGCTTCTTGCTCCTCCAAGATACTAAATTTTCCCTCACAAAGACACAATACCCCGATGTTGATCTCCTATCATCAAGGCAGTTAGCCCAATCAGCATCACAATAGCCATCGACATCCAGATGATCATTCCTTTTGAACCATAGGCCTTTTCCAGGACTTCCCTTTAAGTATCATAGGATTCGATTAGCTGCTTCCAAATGTCCACTCCTAGGGTCATGCATATAGCGGCTCACAACACTCACTGCATAGGAGATGTTAGGCCTTGTGTGACACAAGTAAATGAGACGACCAACAAGCCTCTGGTAGCTCTCCTTATCAACTGGATCTCCTAACTGGGCACACAGTTTATGGTCTTGATCAACTGGGGTCATTGCATTTCAAGATCCAAGCATTCTCAGATCACTGAGAAAATCTAAGACATACTTCTGCTGTGAGAGGACTATCCCTTTAGGGGACCTCGCGATTTCAATACCCAAGAAATACCTTAGCTGGCCTAGATTCTTAACCTCAAACTCCTTGCTCAGTCTCTGCTTCAGTTGCGACATCTCAACAGTATCATCTCCTGTAATGCTGATATCATCCACATATACTGCAAGGATTGTGGTGTGACCCTCGAGTGACGGTCAGAGAACACAAGTGTGATCCCCATTACACCGCTCAGTAGCCCATTCCACACATAGCACGCATTTAAATCGATCAAACCATGCTCTTAGAGATTGTTTAAGTCCATACAATGACTTCTTCAACCTACAGACCTTCCCCTTAGTCTGAGGTGTACCACAGCCAGGTGGAATCTCCATGTAAACCTCCTCCTGAAGATCACCATGTAAGAATGCATTCTTCACATCAAGTTGATATAAAGGCCAATTACGATTTGCTGCACAGGATATCAACGTTCTCACTGTACTCATTTTTGCCACCGGTGCAAAGGTCTCATCATAGTCAATTCCATAGGTCTGACTATAACCCTTTGCAACAAGCCTAGCTTTGTATCTTTCAATCTTCCCATTTGGGTCTTGCTTCACAGTGTATACCCACTTGCAATTAACCACCTTCTTCCCCATTGGGAGAGGTACAAGCTCTCAAGTCTTATTCTTCTCTAGAGCTGCCAGTTCCTCCAACATAGCCTCGTGCCATTTGGGGTCTTGCTTTGTGACTCTCCAATCAGTTGGAACAAATACAGACTGTAATGAAGCAATAAAGGCTTTGTACTCTGGTGACAGTGATTCATATGACACATAGTTCGCTATATCCCTGCCCCAGCTCGTGGTTCCTTCCTCAAGGCAATAGGCAGATCCATCGAATCATCTGTAGCACATGGCTCGTCATCAGATAAGTCAGCACCTTCAGCAATGCTAAAACACATTCTTCTTTGTTGTTCTCGCAACTATGCCTCACTTTCTTCTTTGAACTCTCATTGTCTTGCCTCCTTGTATACACCCTTAGATTTTCCTCCTCATTGACCCTTCTCCACCTATCTCTACCCATAGGACATGGAATTGAACCAACCACAACCCTCGGTGATCACATTCCTCGATCCTTGAAGCTTCACGGTCCCCCTCTTGACTAGCATCACCCATGCTAGGAGAGTTGAGGTCAAACAAAGAACTGAAATCAGTTCTCTTTCCATAGAAAGGCTCTGACTCCCTGAAAGTCACATCCATACTCATAAACATACGTCGTTCAGAAGGACTCCAACACTTATATCCCTTCTGTCCAGAAGAGTATCCCAGGAAGATACACTTAACAGCCTGAGGATCCAGCTTTCCCACTAATGGTCGGTGATCTCGAACGAAGCATGTACATCCAAATACTTTTGGAGGGACGATGAACTCATTTTTCCCTTTCAACATCTCACATGGAGTCTTCATTCCAGGTATTCTTGATGACATACGATTGATGAGATATGTTGAAGTCATAACTGCTTCACTCCACAGAAATTTAGGCACATTCATAGTATACATGAGTGACCGGGTTACCTCTAAGAGATGACGGTTTTTCCTTTCAGCCACCCCATTCTGAGGGGGTGTATCTGGACAGGAGGTTTGATGTAAAATCCCTTCGGCTAATAAGAAGGTATCAAACTCCTTATTCACGTACTCTGTTCCATTATCTGTTCTTATAATCTGGACATGGGTGTTGAATTGATTCTTGACATATGCATTGAAGTCTTGGAAGCATTTTAGCACCTCTGTTTTGTGTCTCATAAGATAAAGCCAAGTCATACGAGTATGGCAATCAATAAAGGTAACACAATATTTCATGCCACTAACAGAGACAACAGGAGATGTCCATACATCAGAGCGCACAAGAACAAAGGGAGACACACTGCGAAGTCCCTTGCTTACATATGAGGATCTAATGTGCTTACCAAATTCACATGCATCACACATTAGTTTACTCCCGTCCACTTTGTTTATTATATCAGGGAATACCTTACTCATAGTTTCAAAAGATATATGGCCTAACCGACAATGCATAAGCATCACTCTAGCTTTCTCTTCACTTGACGTCGCCACCAAAGCAGTACATAGTCCAACATCTCCCTCCCTTGGATCCAAGTACCACAACCCATTACTCCTGGTGCCAATCCCAAGCTGTCTGCCATTTCTGTCTCTCCTGAATAAGACAAGTTTCTCGATCAAATATAACCCGGCAATCCAAATGATCAACCAATGAACTTATTGAGAGCAAATTGATTGGAAAGGAGGAACATGTAAACCGATGATAATGTAATTGAGGGATCGCATTGGACAATGCCAACACCTTTAATGGGTTGAGATGTTCCATCGGTAGCTTGGATAGTTTCCATGTATGTGGGTGAGAATGGAATATATGATTTAAATTCATCAAACATACCGTAACATGTGTTGACCTTTGAATCTATAATCCATTTACGGATTTGAGCGAGCCAGATTAAGCTAAGAGGCTGGATACAATTGCAATCTCTTTGTCTTTGTTTCCTAAATTTTCAACTCTCTTCTTTAGCTGCCTCAGCTCCTCTAGCTCTGTAACTGAGACCTCCACACATTCAGGTGACTCTTCTCTAGTCATTGCAAAGTTCGCCTTGTAGCTTCTCTTTCCTCCCTTGCTTCCACCTCCTTTCTGTCCACTCTTAACATAAACCCGATCTTTACCCCGATTAGGCCTGCGGGGATGGGAACAGTTACGCCTCAGGTGACCCGTCTCACCACAATTGAAACAATCTCTTGTTTCAATTATTGCAAAGACAGGACGAGTAATTTGCAATGCAGTGCTTGTCATCACCTTTAATCTAGTCTCTTCTTGTGCAATAGTAGCAATTGCTTCCTCCAGTGTAGGAAGAGTAGGCTGGTGAAACATAGTAGCTCGCCTTCCATCAAATCTTAGATTTAACCCTTTCAGAAATTCAATCACCCGCCTACGTTCAATCCACTTCTTAACAGTGGATATGCAATCTGCATGAGGCAACTCAAGAGGATCGTAGTGATCTAGATCACCCACAATCGTTGTAACTCAAAGAACATACTCCATCACGAGCTCTCCTCCTGCCTCGGATCACTAACTCTCCCCGTGTCTCAACCATCAACATCACATTCCTCCTCCCGTGTACAACTTTGACAAAGTTTTCCATACCTCACCAGATTTGAGATCGTCTCGACGATTGTAAAAGAATAGTAGGAGACACCGAACTCAATAGCCACGCCACCACCAAATGAGTTGGTAGTACTCCAAGTTCGCCACTCTGACTGTCTTATCTGCTAGGCTCAATTGATTCTCCTTTGACAAAGCTTTCCAGCCCTTTTGTCCTCAGGATCAACAATGCCCTCCGTGACCAATTCAAGTAATTTCTCACACCCTCCAACTTAACATCATTCGACATCAATTCTATTTTCTGTATCGTCTCGGCCTGAGGAACAATTGCCCTGTCTGAGAACGATGCCCCACCAATCTTCTCTGTGAGAAGTTGTGCCAACTTCTCGAGCACCTGCTGCAGCCCTTGATTCTCCCCCATAGTTTGTAGCTGAGAAGGTACTCACGGCCAAACCAGTCGAGGAACAGAACGAAGAGTATGTTAAAGAATATAATGTACCCAAGCAGTCGGGAGAGGAAGACCTCCAATCGAACCAGCCAAGGCTTCCACTCTCCTTACTTCCTTCCTCCAAGAAATTTCGAGTGCCTCACCAAGAAGAACCAAAGAACCCCGAACGCCTCACCAGCAGCAGCCCTCTCTCCTTTCTTCCTTCCTCCACCAGTCCCCGAGCACCTCCTCCTCAGACCCGAGCGCCGCTTCTCCCCCCCGAGCACCGCGTTGCCTCCTTCCTCCGCCGCCTTCGTCGAGTCCGTCGGGCCGGAGCACAACCTCCACGCCTGGAGCGTCGCCTGGAGGTCGTCTCTCCTCCGGATCTGGTGAGTTCCGGGTCCGCACCACCCAAGCCCCGAGCACCGCGTCGCCAATGCCTCTCCTCCAGAGCTTATGAGCTCTGGATCCGCGCTGCCTGAGTTGACGTCGGCTCTCCTCCTCCACCAGGACCAATCACCGCCGCCAGACCAGGTGTTGCCGCCACAGCCCCTAGGGTTTGGGCGTCGGTGAGAGCTCTGATACCATGTTGTTTTGTGCATGTATTTTTTTTCTTGTCTTCACTATTGCTTAATACCATATACATGCACAATACATGGGCCACATGGGCCGGTATATATAGCCCATATACTCAACAGATGGGCTGGGCCGGCCCATTTCTTCTTTCCTCCTCTACACTTTGTCTTCTCTACACGAGCATCGCCGCCGCTACTTCTCAGCAGCCATCGCCGCCGCTTGCCTCCTCTACTGTAAATTATTGTGCTTGGTTAGTAGTGACTTCCATCTGCCAGTTTCTACCTATCAAGGTACTTATATTAACCAAAAGGTAAGTGATTATATAGAAAAATGCTACTAATGAACCACAGCATAGCAAAACAAAATTCAGATCTGAAGTTTTACTCTCATCTAACTTAATAACAATGCTGGTGTGATTCTTATTATTTCCTCTCTCTCTCTAATGTAGGAAACAATTGGAATCTGTTTGCATTCCCTTCTGAGTGCAATTTCTCAGGACAGAAGATCAATCTTAGCTTGGTCAAGCTCATCAAAGAAGGAACAATTATGGGGTTCCCTTCGCAGCAGCAGTAAGATGCTTGATAAAATATAACACCCATGCTTTGGACAAGGCACAGGACCTGTCTAGCAGAGCTGTCACCCTCTTTTCCTGAGACTTCAGTGTCTTTACCATGCTTATTAAGTGCATGAATTGCAGGGGTCAATGGATGGTTCTGATAGATGCCGCAAAAGGATGTGCAACTGATCCACCAAATTTATCTGTGTACCCTGCTGATTTTGTTGTCTGTTCATTCTACAAGGTAGTCCATATGCACCTGTTGTTGGCTTGAAAAGCTTGGCCCTAGAGATGTCACCAATTGCTATCTTTTGGCAAACTTGCAGATTTTTGGCTATCCAACTGGTATTGGTGCTCTAATTGTAAAAAATGGTAAGCAGCAAGCACGTGTCACTTTAACTTAGCATGATGGCTTTATGTTGTATTTTTTCATGCTATAGCCTATAAGCTACATTAAATAGGATAATATTAATTAATGCATAGTTGCTAGCAATCTCCTGCCAATAGAGGGGAAACTTTCTAATGATCTCTTTCATATTTTCCATTTTATGACAGAGGCTGCTAGTTTGCTGAACAAGACATACTTTAGTGGAGGTTTGTGGTTGCCCTACTTAGTTTTGATGCTTTATGTCTTCGTACTAATTTAGTTTTTAAATTGCTATAATATTCCAGGAACGGTAGCTGCTTCAATTGCTGACATTGACTTTGTTCAAAAAAGAAAGAGTGTTGAACAAGTTCTTGAGGATGGAACAATCTCATTCTTGAGCATAGCTTCTCTTCGACATGGGTTTAAGATAATTAATATGCTAACTACCTCCGCTATTGCAAGGTATGTATTAAAGGTACTTTTGGGCCTAATATTATGTTCTGGATGTATCTGTAAACACTCTGCTGTTCTCTTGTAGGCATGCCACGTCTCTTGCTACTTATGTGAGAAAGAAAATGCTGGACTTGAAGCACAGCAATGAGAAAAATGTTTGCATAATCTATGGACAACAGGCTTCGAAGGTCTCACAAGCTAGTTATTTTGCTGTCTTCATTAAGAACTGTTGTTGCTGTTTTTTGCTTTTCTTCCACCTCTAGAGAATGATTGTCATCAATATAAGAGATAGGCATTATGGAGATGATGTTCTGGATTTCTTGCCTGAAATATGCTAGCTTTATTCATTTTTTTCTATGACATATGTTTTAGGTGGCATATCGGAAGATGGGCCCTACAATCACATTCAATTTGAAAAGAGAAGATGGCACCTGGTTTGGATACCGCGAGGTGGAGAAGATCGCTTCCTTATCAGGAATTCATCTGCGTGTAAGAGCGTAATTGAGTTCTTCCTTTTCCTTAGTCTAATGGAATATCTTTGTGCGATGACCTTTTATCCATGTTTCATATGATAGATTAGACTTGCGAGAATCATGGTTATGGGAGCATGAGACTCTGGCTTTTATCAATGTTATTTTCCCCCCATGGAATATCAGTCCAGAATAAGCATTTTAGTGCAACATCAGCACTTTTAGATTTATGAAAGAGTTCCACAGGGTATATGTGTTGTGCAAGTCCTGTGTGATAAGTGTAGGTGATGGATATGGGATTGCTTAGCTCGAACAAATCTATGTATGCCCAACCTTATCTAACAATCATATGTTCCACAGAATGGGAACTTCTGCCCAATTCATACTAGATCATTTCAATTGCTCCCCTGGACCTTTTATCCTTGGCTGATATTTTTTTCCTCTGCTGTTTTGCAGACGGGCTGCTTCTGTAATCCTGGCGCTTGTGCTAAGTATCTTGGCTTGTCGCACTCAGATCTAGTTTCTAATTTTGAGGTGCATCATACAACCTTATCTGGTCAACACAGCAATAAGCATATCATTATTATCATTGTACCCTAAAATATTTCACATCTAAATAAAGTAAATGTGTGTGCCTACTTGTCAGGCTGGGCATGTTTGTTGGGATGATAATGACGTAATAAATGGAAAACCAACTGGCGCTGTCAGGATATCATTTGGGTATATGTCCACTTACGAAGACGCGGAGGTGTGAGATTATTCCATTGCAGGGGCATTTATCAAAATTTCCCTTTCATTTATTTTGAAGATTATACCTACAATTCCTCCGAACTAGCCAATTACAGCAAGATCATCTCTAAGCAGTTATCACTAATCTCATAACTTTTTTTTTTGCTAGGAATTTTTGAAGTTCCTGCAGTCTTCTTTTGTGTCCAAATCAATAGCATTCAATAATGGGTACATGTTGAATATGAGCACTCTTAACTTCGTAGGTAATTTCTTTATAATATGAAACTAGCGATGTATGTTTATCAGTTGGTACACCGTTACCAGTTTAGTTCATATTTTTTAATTGCAGACAATTGGAGTCAACAAGTTGTTCCAGATGTTCGCTTAAAATCCATAACTATTTATCCTGTGAAATCTTGCCAAGGATTTAGTGCACAGAGTTGGCCGCTGACCGTTGGTGGTATGAGTAAACCCTGTACCTTGACTTATTCTTTCATGTGTAGATTTGGCTACAGTATTTTTTGGTGATCATAATGTACAGGCATTTCATATTATGCTGTCTTTTTTTTTTACTTAGGTTTAAAATATGATAGAGAATGGCTTCTCCAAGGATCAGGTGGTGAAATTTTGACACAAAAAAGGGTAACTGAATTATTCCTGTTTTTTGTTTGTGTTGAACCTTATAAATTTCGGGTAGCACAATGTTGTGGCATGGGCCCCAGGAGCAGAAGATTTGGGAAAGGAAGGAGCAGGCATGGCGCAGGAGCAGTCCAGGAGGAGGATTAGGAAAGAGTCCAGAATAGAATGGCATTAGGCAAGTTAGAGATATGGTAATAGTTGAGTACGTGTCATGTTATGAGTCTATATTAGGGAGTCCTACTCTTGGATGGCAAGATAAGTTAGTTCTATATATTGGGGGTCCATTGCATCGATCAGGGCAAGCAAGAAAGAACTATTTCTCTTCTCTATTTGCCATCTCTCAGCCCCTCTAGCTCTGTCATCACAATCTATGTCTATCCCTCTTGTCTCATCCCGGTGTGAAACAAGGTTCACATCAGCTTCAATGCTCTCCCAAAAAGTGAAAGCAAAATTTTTAAAGCAAATTGAAGGCATGACTTGTAACTACCTGTCATGTGGGGCATCAAATACAGGCGACGCAAGCAATAGCCGTTGGCCGGCGCTTCTGCTCGGTCCGAGTCAATTCCGCCAGCAGAGTTTCCAAGCGTTTCGGATGAGCAATAGTAAACGCAGTAGCTTTTCGTTTTAGTTTCGTAGTATGCATTAGGCAATACGTATTAGTTACTTTATGTAATTCGTATACAACTCTTAGTCTATATGTTAGGCTCTCTATTTAATTGGAGAGGGACTTTGGTTTGCAAGCAATAAGAAATTTAAAAATTGCCTCACATCTTCTATTCTGTTTTCTCGGTTGGTCTCTGGCCTCTGTCGCCGCAATGGCACCCATGACGCGCCGCCAAGGCCCGGCTCCTCGATCGAGTATTCAGCACGGTTATTACCTTCGGTCCAATCCTCCCGCGAGTTCCTCGGCTCCTGACAACTTGGTATACAGAAAACACTTCATTGTCTTCGCTTTGACTTTCATGTTCCCAATGCTCGCACAATCATTCAGGATTATATTCGCTCTTGTGATATTTGTCAACGTAATAAAGGGGAACAATTGCTTTCGGCTGGATTGCTTCAACCTTTAGCAGTACCCTCTACTGTTTGGGTGGACATATCAATGGATTCCATCGAAGGACTTCCCCGTGTCCATGGCAAAACAGTGATTCTTACAGTGGTGGATCGTTTCTCCAAATTTGCTCATTTTCTTCCATTAGCTCATCCATACACAGCTTATTCTGTCGCTCACTTGTTCTTTAGTGAGATCATTCGTCTTCATGGCATTCCGACATCTGTCAGTGACCGCGATTCGGTTTTTACCAGCAATTTTTGGTCGGAACTCTTTCGATTGGCAGGCGTTAAGCTTCATCTCAGTTCTGCTTTTCACCCCCACTTAGATGGCCAGTCAGTAGTGGTTAATAAGATTATAGTCATGTATCTCTATTGTCTTACTGAGGATCGTCCTAAACAATGGCTTCGTTGGTTACCTTGGGCAGAATATTGTTATAATACTCCATTCCAGACATCGCTTCGGACTTCACCCTTTCAAGTGGTTTATGGACGGGAACCACCAACTTTACATTCTTATGATCAGGGATCCACACGACTTCCAGCAGCAGACCGTCTACTTCAGGATCGAGACGCTTTTGTGGTTGACATCCCTGATCGTTTACTGCTCGCCCAACAAACCTATAAGCGTCATTACGACAAAGGTCAATGTGAGCTGGAATTCTTTGTAGGTCAGTGGGTTTGTCTTTTTTTACATCATCGTCCAATAGCCTCATTATCCCTCTCATCAAAAGGGAATTGGGACCTCGTTATTATGGACCTTATCAAATTCTTTAGAAAATTGGGTTAGTAGCATATCGTTTGCAATTGCCGGCTCGTGCTAAGATTCATGATGTGTTTCACGTTAGTTTGTTGAAGCCGTTCATTGGTACATCTCCACAAGTACCGCCACCATTGCCTACTTTACTACATGGTCGGGTTTGCCCACAACCGGCTAAAGTGATCAAGTCTCGTTAGGCTCGCGACCGTCTACAGCTTCATGTTCAATGGGAGAATGCATCTGATACAAGTACATCTTGGGAAGACTTCGAACAATTCCGGCAGCTTTATCCTTCTTTCAAGCTCGAGGACGAGCTATTTGAAAAGGTGGGGAGAGATGTCATTTGGGGCATCAAGTACAGGCGACGCAAGCAACAGCCGTTGGCCGACGCTTCTACTCGGTCCGAGTCAATTCCATCAGCAGAGTTTCCAAGCGTTTCGGATGAGCAACAATAAACGCAGTAGCTTTCCGTTTCAGTTTTGTAGTATGCATTAGGCAATACGTATTAGTTACTTTCTGTAATTCGTATACAACTCTTAGTCTATCTGTTAGGCTCTCTATTTAATTGGAGAGAGACTTTGCAAGCAATAAGAAATCTGAAAATCGCCTCACATCTTCTATTCTCTTTTCTCGGTTGGTCTCTGGCCTCTGTTGCTCGTCCCGTCACAACGGCACCCACGACGCGCCGCCGAGGCCTGGCTCCTCGATCGAGTATTCAGCACGGTTATTATCTTCGGTTCAATCCTCCTGCGAGTTCCTCGGCTCCTAACGCTACCACTACTTTGTGCATATTAGTTATTGGGAGAGCCTAAAATAAGTTCTTAGGATATTTATACAGTTATTATGTCCAATCTGTAGTAGGGCCTTAGCTCTCCTCTCACCCACCAGCTTGCCTATGGGTGGCCAGTTTGTACAGTTATTTTTCGTCTCTTGTTTCTCCTTTCTTGCCTGTACAGTTCTTTCTGCTTAATGAAATGAAATGGCAGCTCTCCTGTCATTTGTAGAAAAAAATATTTATTAGATATATTGATCCCTCCACTAAAACAGATAACATAGTTACATAAGGTGAAGACATACTTTGCACCCTAGACGTGAACAGGGCAACAGAAAATCATTTCTTAAGGAAACTTAAATAGAACTGCATAACTTTTCTATAGTCTGCTCAAAATTATTTAGCGAATCTGTCTTCAGTACTTCTTTCTAATCTTAGTTGAATTTCATATTCTTCAGGTGCCAGAGTTGAGCTCTATCCGCACATTGATCGACCTGGAACTTGGGAAACTCTTCATAGAGTCACCCAAACGCAAGGATAAATTGCAAATTTCTCTTCTAGAGAATTTGACTCCTCTAAGTGCAGAACTTGATGTATATGGCCAAAGGTATGGCCGTATGATTGGATACATGTTCAGCTGTTTTACAACCATACCACTTTTCACAATCTTCTGTTCTGTTAGAATATTATGAATGACACCTTGCCTTCTCTACTGATTATGAGGGTTATATAGTATATACACACACCCATACATGGGCTATATGGGCCACATAGGCCTGCCATATGCAATAGACTAGTAACTCTATATTGCAAGGATATATACATTAACATGCTCGACCATGTTCTTTTCTTCCCATTCTTCCCCTGAAGCTCTTTATGCTTTGATTAAAAGAAAGTCAACCAAATAAAAGTGGTTGATGGGGGTTCCAACACCAATGGTCTTGGGTTTATTTTAGGTTGCATTTTTATTCTGTGATACTCTGCAAAATTTTACAGATAGCTTTAGATTTAGAATGATCACTAATGATGAGTCCTGGCAAATTGCTTCAGGCATGAGGTACAAAGTTATGATGACAAGGTGAACACATGGTTCAGCGAAGCTATTGGACGTCCTTGTACCTTTATGAGGTGCTCAAGCTCCAAGAACCGTTCCTGCACATTTACTGGCAGGAGTGATCGTCTATGTAGGGGTACTCGAAGCAAACTTAGTTTTGTCAATGAAGGACAACTGCTACTAATATCTGAAGAGAGCATCTCTGATCTCAACAGCCGGCTTAATTCAAGTATGCAATTTTCGCTCCCTTTCTCTTCTGTTCCCTATTTTATTGCGAAAGGACCAAAAGGCCTCTAACTGTTCAAAGAACTGACCGAGATATCTCTTGCAATGCTGACTGCATGACATAGTCAGTGCATAATGTATAGTTGCACTTGCACATCATTTTCTTGGGACAACCTGAGCAGGAGAATTCACTTCGTAGTTACACATTTTCCAGGTAATGGGAATGATGGTAAGCAGCGAGTGCTTGTTGATGCGATGAGATTTCGTCCCAACATTGTTATTTCAGGGTCGACTCCATACGATGAGGATAACTGGAAAAAACTTCACATTGGGGAGGCCTATTTTACGGTAAGCGTTTTTTGCCCTCCAGATCCCATTGTCAGAAGAGAATACTTTGGCTTGTTTGCAACTGCTGAATTACTGTTTTCATCTTTCTGGATGGTTCATGTGCAGTCCATGGGAGGATGCAACCGTTGCCAGATGATCAATCTATACCAAAACTCAGGGCAGGTGCTCAAGTCGAAGGAACCATTGGCAACTTTAGCATCATATAGACGAAAACAGGTGAGTTCATGTGCAAATTGCTTGCATGTCAGTGGGCCGCTACTTATTTTTCCGCACTGTATCTCAACGTTTTTACATGTGAGCAGGGGAAGATTTTGTTTGGCGTCCTGTTGAACTATGAAGACGGCATAGATGGTGAAAATGAGATCGTCGCAGAGAGATGGCTCCAAGTGGGGCAACAAGTGTACCCTTCCACAGAGTGACTTGTGTACAGAGATGGACACAGCAGTTAACATCAGCAAGATGCTTGGTAATGGATGTTACATGCAGAACATGTGGGCACTCGAAATATTTCCAATACATAAAAATGGAGAGGTTTTAGTTAGAATGAATACAAAAGATACTTTTACATGTATCATGTATGTAATCTGCCTGCATGTAACTTATGAGGGCCGTAAGGCCTGTTTTTCAGACCAAAAAAAAACTGAAGGAAATGAAAAATGTATAATCAGAGATTATTCAGATTCCAGAGTTTCCCAGTACTGGTGTTTCTCTGAACAACGTACCAGTGGTATTCGCAACCGTTGTAAACTACTGAACATGTAAAAACCAAGTCTGGACTTAAAAAGAACCAGACTCATCTCATGCTAATTCCAGGACTGAATTTGGCATCTCATGCTAATCGCCGGTGTCGAGCGGGAGGGGTCTCATCCCCTTATGGACCCCTCCCCTATCTCCTCCCCGGCTAATCGCCGGTGTCGAGCGGAAGGGGGTCCCATCCCCATAATAGATCTGTAAATTAGGAGCTTTCTTCTTCCTCTTTTGTACAGTATCGAGCTCGGCCATCGCCATCCAGCATGAATCGCCGGATCTACATGAATTGTTGTAAAATTAACGGTTTTAGTAAATATTCAGAATTAATTCCAGCAGTATTAATCATAATTAAAACATATTTTCAGCAACATTTAAATGACAAAATTAACATATAAACATGTAAATTCTCCAAGTCATTTAAACATGATAATATGCTCAAAATATAGAATATGTGGACAATAAAAATCAGTATAATGCTCAGATTTAGATTGTTTGTTTATTGCTTCCAAATGTCAGGCTGGCCCCCTCGCCACTTGGGTCAATCTAATATCACAAATTAAATATAACAATTCTCTGAAATAAATTAGGTCTTGAGCTCAAATAAAATCTTGCATGTCTAATTATTCAATTAAGCCAATTCATCAAGTCTGAATTCACTGGACACTGGACAGAATAAAATTGATCATTCACTCAAGATATCAATTAACAGCAATGTAAAACAGTAGTTAAAAGGATCACAGTGAACTAGAAAATGATCAAATATCACAGGAACAAACTGAATAAATGGCACAGTAAACAGACAAGCATGTATGTAAGACACAACAAACTGACAACAAGCAATCTACAAGCTCAAGACCAATTTATAACAAATTGTTGTATTCAATTCTCAATATGACCCCAAATCCTCATTGTGCATTAACTGAACCCACATAATCACCAAGCAATATCTCCCAGTACTAGTCTCAAGTCAATTTCGATGGCACTCAAAGCCAACGAGAAGAACCGAGCAAGGCACGCGAATTGCACTGTCTCAGAAAACCAATCGCCCTGTTGTGCCACGAAGAACGGACAAGGTCATCGGAGATACAATGTCGATCTACAATTTCGGGACACACCAAAATCGCGAAGTCAAGGTACAGAGATGCCGCAGAAGACCAAACACAGTGCACCAGCCGAATGCACTAAGGAGCACCAAAGACATGAAACCGAAAGCCTTCTTCCTCCCCAAAACCAATCCAGAGCCGACAGGAACAAATCCCCAATTGCGCAAGTACAAAGTTTCCTTCCTGAACACCCAACAGAGAAAGGGCGTAAGAAGAAAAGCGACGAAATGCACAAGGAGGGAAGTTCTTGACCTCACACTGATGGCGTCGGGTTACTCACGTCGTCGTAGGAGCTTCAAGAAGCCTACAACTAAAGATCAAAAACAGGAAGAAGAAGAATCAAAGTTGGGGCTTAGCTCACTGATTTTTGGGATTCAGAAAAGGGAAGCCACCGTCCACCATTTGAGGAGGAGTTGAGGAGAGGGCGACGCGATGGCCACGAACAGTCATTGCCCAAAGCGCCCGAGCCAATCCGCGCCTCCAGCTCTGCCACCTTCCTTGCCAAAGCCGCCGCCTAGCTTGGGTCATGCCCAGGCTGCACAAGCGCGTGAGGATAGGGCTGGAGCTGAGACTCCAGCCTTATCCTCTCCCTCTTCTTCCATCGACAAGTGGGCCCCGCTCCACATTTTCTTTTCTTTTCTATCTCTTCTTTTCTCAAATGAGAAATTACCAAATAGCCATAAAAAACAACAGTCCCACCAATTTATCAAATTGATAAAAAGATGCTTAAAGTCTTGTTTAATATACAGTTGTTTGACGATGGGTACCTTGCAGGATTTGAACCCAAAGTCTAGCAACAAGGACTACGACTTTGCACAAACAAAGGAGGACTTCGCCTTGGTCCAATGCTTTGGTGTGAGAATTTTCGCTCAAGTTATATTCTGTACTAGACGGCTTGCCCTTTTCCCTCTTGGGTTAGGACGTTACGGTCATGTCCCCGTATCTAGCTTATGAGTATTTAAGAAAGTATACCCTTATCTTTCTTTGATCGCGACCTCACGATCATACTCAAGTAGGTGAATTCTTCAGGGAATCCTGTAGGACGATTCCTGATGCCATACAGGTCTTGAATTCATTAAGAGCTATTGCTCAACCTCCCATACAGAAAGAGCACTGCAGCTAATGGGACCCTTAGATGTGCTCTCTAATTCCACACAGTTCGTTGCCCTAGAGCCTGGTTCACGGTATCTCCGATCTACTAGGATAGGTTACCACCAATATGGGCCTTTACAAGGGTACGAGCTTCATTCCTTTTGACACTGCAAGGATGGCCTTCCGCGCCAATCCTTTGGTGAAAGGATCTGCCAAGTTTCTTTTATACTGGATGCATTCCACAGAAATAACACCCGTCTCTCTGGCATGCCTTACTGACTTAAGTTGCCTCTTAATATGTTTTGAGGACTTCATATTGTATTTCCTACTCTTCGCCTTAACTAGAATGGTTTGGTTATCGTAGTAGGTTAATACAGCTGGAATTGGCTTTTCTAGCACAGGTAGGTCAGAAAGGAGTTCTCTAATCCATTCTGTCTCTACAGCCACTGAGTCAAGTGCAACCAGCTCAACCTCCATGGTGGATCGTGTAAGGATAGTCTGTTTAGAAGACTTCCATGAAATAGCCCCACCTGCTAGAGTGAATACATAGTCACTCGTAGCCTTCATGTCATCCGAGTCACTAATCCAGTTAGAATCACTGAATCCTTCCAAGACTGCCGGATGGCCAGAATAATGTATTCCCAAATTTGTGGTCCCCTTTAGGTACCTAAGTACCTTCTCTAGTGTTATCTAATGATCATCTCCTGTATTAGACGTATAACGACTCAATCTGCTTACAATATATGAGATGCTAGGTCTCGTTGCACTAGTTAGATGCATTAAGAATCTAATTATTTGAGAATATTCAAGCTTATCTTTTCCATGTCCAGTGTTTTTATGTAGCTTAACATTTGGATCATAGGGTGTGGCTGCTGACTTATAGTCCATGATTCCAAATCTGGTTAGGACCTTGTCCACATAATGGGATTGTGTAAGAATAATCCCATTCTCACCTTTTATCAGTTTGATGTTTAAGATAACATCAGCTTCACCTAGGTCTTTTATATCAAAATTCTGGGAGAGGAAAGACTTTGTTTTATTGATTGCATCCATGTTGGTCCCAAAAAGTAATATGTCATCCACGTAAAGACATAGAATGACACCTTCGCCCCCACTAAACCAGTAGTAGACACATTTATCGGTTTCGTTTACACAAAAGTCGACCGAGGTCATAGTACTATCAAATTTCTCATTCCATTGCTCGGGAGCTTGCTTTAGGCCATACAAGGATTTAATCAATCGACATACTTTCCTCTCTTGCCCTTCAACCACAAAACCATCGGGCTGTTGCATATAAATCTCCTCATCCAACTCTCTATTTACGAAAGCGGTCTTTACATCTATTTGATGTAATTGGAGTTTGTATACGGCAGCTAGTGCTAAAAGCACCTGAATTGTGGGTAAACGAGCCACATGGGAGTATGTATCAAAATAGTCTTCACCTACCTTTTGCGTGAAACCATTAGCCACTAAACGGGCTTTGTACTTTTCTATAGTACCATCAGGTCTACGCTTTCTTTTAAAGATCCATTTGCAGCCTACTAGCTTGTATCCAGATGGGAGGTCCGTAACCTCCCACGTTCCGTTAGCTATGGTGGAGTCCATCTCGCTACGGATTTCCTCCTTCCAGTAATCCACATCCGGGGATGTGGATGCCTCTGAAAGGGTTCGTGGTTCATCATCCACGACATAGGTGACATAGTCATCACCAAGAGACTTTTCAGTCCTCTGCCTCTTACTCATCCTCAACTCCAATTCTGGAGTGGTGTTGTCCACACTAGGAAGAATAGAGTGTTCATCTGAACCATTATGGTCAATGACTTCATTTGGTCTCATAAGGAACACATGTTCAAAGAACGTCGCATCACGAGATTTCATCATTATATTTGTAACGATGTCACTCACCTTGGATTTGATCACTAGAAACCTATAAGCCGTGCTATTTTTAGTATACCCTAGAAAGACACAATCAACAGTGTTAGGACCAAGCTTTCCTTTCTTCGGTAACGACACATGCACTTTTGTAAGGCATCTCCACGTTCGAAGGAATGATAAATTATGTTTTCTCCCCTTCCATCCTTCATAAGGTGTTTTCTCCTGATTGCGAGGTGGCACCCTATTGAGGACATAATTAGATGTGAAAACTGCTTCACCCCACCAATAGTCCGACATACCTAAACTTTGTAGCATGGCATTAACTAAGTCACAAAGAGTTCGGTTCTTTCTTTTGGCTATTCCATTCAATTGTGGTGAGTATGGTAGAGTAATTTCATGAATTATTCTACTTTCTTCACATAATTGAGTGAATTTATTTGAGACGTATTCACCACCTTGGTCTGACCTTAACCGTTTGATTTTCTTTTCTAGTTGATTTTCCACTTCAGCTTTAAAGATTTTAAAGTGTTCTAGTGCTTCATCTTTCGACTTAAGTAAGTAAATGTAGCAATACTTTGTCGCATCATCTTTAAGAGTTAGAAAATATCGTTTGCCACCTTTAGTTAATATTCTATTCATCTCACAAAGGTCAGAATGGATTAGCTCAAGTGGAGAGGTGCTTCGCCCTTCAATGCTATGAAAAGGTTTCCGGGATTGCTTTGCTTGCACACACACTTCACACTTTAAGCCTTTCTCATAATTATAGCTTGGAATTAAACTCATTTTCCTTAACTACATAATGGCTTCAAAGTTAACATGACATAAATGAGAATGTCAAACATCATAAATTTTATTGCAATGAGAAACATTAAAAATGTTTACATTATTGAAATCAAGAATAGATAAGCGAACATGCCTCTGCTTTCATAGCCTTTGCCCACAAAATTACTAAATTTGGTCAACACAACCTTATTTGACTCAAATACAAGCTTTATTCTTTGCCTACATAGCATAGACTCACTCATCAAATTATGAGTCATGGCAGGCACGTACAACATATCTTTCAGAATGAGTGTTTTGCTTGAAGTGAGCTTCAAGCAAACACGTCCAATCCCACGTATCATAGCAGCGGCTCCGTTCCCCATCAGGACGGATCCACCACCTTCACCCTGAAATGAAGAGAAACATGATTGATCAGCACATATATGTCTAGTAGCACATGTATCAATCCACCAATCAATAGATGGACTTGCCATAAAGGCCTGAGATACATACCCTTTCGAACTGGAATTAGTCAGTGCGACATTCACTTCGGCCTTTTGGCCTTTATGCTAACCAGGAGAAGGACCATTGCCTTTACGATAACGATAATGGTTGGCTTTATGACCAGCCACTCCACAAACGAAGCAGACGATCTCATCCTTCATCTTCATTTTCTTTCCTTGGGTCTTGTTTTGGAGCTGATTCTTGACCTTCTGTTTCCCAAAGCCTCCAGCACTCTTAACCTCCACCTGATGAGCTTGAACTTGAGCCTTTCCTATATCGTCATTGGCTCTTGCTCACTCTTCGACATTAATATCAACTGAACAACTCATTAAGAGTCAAAAAATCCTTTATATGTCTACGAACGGTCACAAAGTCACACCACGAGGGTGATAACTTAGCCAAGATGATATTAACTTGGAACTTCTCTGGTAAGACACAGTCATACTGACTTAAGTCATGTACATAGATTTGTAGCTTATAGAGCTGCTCCATCACCGACCGCCCCTCTACCATCTTAAAGTTCAAATAGGTAGCAGTTATAAAAGACCCATTCCCATTATCCCCTTCGGAATATTTCTCATCAAGTTCATCCTAGAGTTGCTTAGCATCCTTGAAGTTAACATACACGTCGAACAGCCGGTTGGATAAGATGGCTAACAAATGAGCTAAGACCGAATTGTTCGCATCCTCCCACCGCGTAATTTCAGTGATTTCCAATGGGAATATTGGAGGATTTGAAATGACCCAGAAAAGTTTGAGGTCAGTCAGCCATAACTTAGTTTTAGCCTGCCAACGTTTAAAGTTGGCACCGTCAAACACTTCTGGCTGAATGACATCGGACGAGGAAGCCATTTATTGAAATATTGGTTTTCTGAATTGTTGTAAAATTGTCAGTTTTAGCAAATATTTAGAATTAATTCCAGCAACATTAATCATAATTAAAACATATTTTTAGCAACATTTAAATGACAAAATTAACATATAAGCATGTAAATTCTCCAAGTCATTTAAACATAATAATATGCTCAAAACATAGAACATGTAGACAATTGAAATCAACATAATGCTTTGATTTAGATTGTTTGTTTATTGCTCTTAGATGTCGGGCTGCTCAAGATAAATCTTGGCCCCCTCGCCACTTGGGTCAATCTAATATCACAAATTAAATATAACAATTCTCTGAAATAAATTAGGTCTTGAGCTCAAATAAAATCTTGCAAGTCTAATTATTCAATTAAGCCAATTCATCAAGTTTGAATTCACTGGATAGAATAGAATTGATCCTTCACTCAAGATATCAATTAACAGCAATGTAAAACAGTAGCTAAAAGGATCGCAGTGAACTGGAAAATGATCAAGGATCATAGGAACAAACTGAATGAATGGCACAGTAAACAGACAAGCATGTATGTAAGACACAACAAACTGACAGCAAGCAATCTACAAGCTCAAGACCAATTTAGAACAAATTGTCGTATTCAATTCTCAATATGACCCCAAATCCTCATTGAGCATTAACCGAACCCACATAATTACCAAGCAATATCTCCCAGTACTAGTCTCAAGTCAATTTCAGAATTTTACTAGTACATCACATATATACAAAGTGATGCGCAAAATGAAATACAGTGATACTCACAAAGCCGATGGCACTCAAAGCCAGCAAGAAGAACCGAGCAAGGCACGTGAATCGCGTTGTCTTAGAAAACCAATCGCCCCGTTGTGCCGCAAAGAACTGACGAGGTTGTCGGAGATACAATGCCAATCCATAATTTCGGGGGACACAAAAATCGCGAAGTCAAGGTACAGAGATGCCGTAGAAGACCAAACATAGTGCACCGGCCGAATGCACTAAGGAGCACCAAAGACAAGAAGCCGAATGCCTTCTTCCTCCTCAAGACCAATCCAGAGCCGATAGAAACAAATCCCCAATTACGCAAGTACAAAATTTCCTTCTTGAGCACCTAACAGAGAAAGGGCGCAAGAAGAAAAACAATGGAATGTGCAAGGAGACCTCACACCGGCTGCGTCGAGTTACTCACGTTGTCGCAGGAGCTTCAAGAAGTCCACAATTGAAGATCAAAATTGGGAAGAAGAAGAATCAGAGTTGGGGCTTAGCTCACTGATTTTTGGGATTTAGAAAAGGGAAGCCACCGGCCACCATTTGAGGAGTTGAGAGGTCGACGTGATGGCCGCGAATGGCCGACGCCCGGGCCTCCAATGCCACCACCTTCCTCGCCAAAGTCGCCGCCCAGCTCGGGTCACGCATAGGCCGCATGAGCACGTGAGGATAGGGCTGGAGCTGAGACTCCAACCTTATCCTCTCTCTCTTCTTCCACCGACAGGTGGGCCCTGCTCCACATTTTCTTTTCTTTCCTATTTCTCTTTTTCTCAAATGAGAAATTACCAAATAGCCCTCAAAAACAACAAATACAAGGTAGTATCATATGGAATCCACGTAATCGTATACATCTAGGATTGGCATGGTTGTGAACAGTGAAAAGCTTCCACAATGCTGCATCAGCGGGGGAAAGGAGGACAGCTAAGTACAATTTCTTAGATTTTAAGCATCTATCAGCCGTTGGATGTTCATAGCAGCTACAGCCTATACCATTTATACAGAACGTCACATCTCGCAACAACGGGGAACAAGCAAAAGCAGTGACAGGTATATGGTGATGTAAGAGAAAAATACAATATCAAGTTTGTTATTCCGATCCACTTTGTGCAAATGCTATGCCGGTTGCCTTGGTTCAAAAAAGTGCAGCTTCAGAGATTGACGACAGATTTTTCAAAAATCCTGGGCTGATATCTAGCCAAATCTCCCGCTATTCAGCTTTCTCCTCAAGATGGAACAACCTTCCACGGACAAGTTTCCTGCTTTAAAAACATGATATTACCATTAGTAATATGAACAGCGGGTTTCGTAGTAAGTAGCATGGTGCATGAAAAAATGTTGGATAAACAAATTTGGTTTAAGTTCAGTGCGCGCAGTCATCGAAAAGAAAGTTCAGTGCGCGCCAATAGACGAAGGAGAGTTTTGGTAAATGTACAAGCAGTAACAGACCTTGGAGGGCACGGGTTCTCATCAGATAAAGCCTTCAACAGCCTTTCCTCAAATGGTGTGGTATGCCAGCTGATTTTTTGGTCCTATTAACAGTAATATCTTAGAACAAGCAGCACATATGACCGAAAGTTAAGGAAGACAGCAGTAGATAAAACATAAACGATAAGTGCATACCTCCTTGTACTTGGTGGTTGTGTTTGGAATACCATTACCATCCCATGCCTTGGGCAACCAGGGAGTAGGATTCTCCACATCCCAGTTCATTTCAGAAGCTGTGAAGATAGGTCTCTCTGTGAAAACGCTGTTCTCATCATACAATTGATCCCCCGCTGCACACTTGACATCGCCTTGATTCTCATCGTCTGTGGATGAAGGTTTCAGCCAGTGAGACAGACTCAATACAGCATGCTTTTCTTCTGAATTGGATTTTGATAGCTCTTCACTATCCAATAGATTTGGGCTGCCTATCTGACACTTCGCCTCCTCCAGAGAGGGTGTTTCTTTTTCTTGGCATGAAGCATTATCATCAGGAAAAGAAAATGGTAGAGATTTGAACATTCCTTCCTTAGCAACTGAATTTGAAGAGGTTTTATGTGGCTTCTTGATAGAATATGCTCCCAAGTTTCTCCATTTAGAAGGATTGGAGGGTAGCATTGGTGAAGAATCTTCTGTCAGTTCCATCCGCTGAAGTTTGTTCTCAATGGGTCTCAGGACAGGATAGACAAATTGTTTGCGGGTCCGCAAACGCTGTCCAGGCTTAGAAGACCCTTTATGTGAAGTATAAACTGTTCCAGGGGTCTGCATGTCATGTCTGAGAACTAAAGGAGTTGGGAAGGGTGAATCACTGCAATCAGGCAGCCGGTTTTTGATGCTCTGAAATGGGGACTTCTCTCGGAAAGCTGATGATTGAAGAACTGATTCAAATCGAGGAAGATGTTCAGTATCTTCAATGTTAAGTTCAGGCCTCAAATTATGATCCTCCTCACATTTGAAACTGCATAATATGACATGAGGCATCGAGTATATAATCTCTCAGTCATCATGATAATGTTAAAAGATTTTTAGACACTGACGAAAATTAGGGCAGTTCTTACCCTTCAGATGAATTAACTTCAAATACAGATGTTTGTTCCGTTGCAAGTGCATTGGTGGGCATGTTATCACACTGCATGTCCAAAACAAAGATATCAGATAATGAAACTAATAACGGAATGATTTCATAAATGCATTCCCCACCTCATTAGTATTTTGCAAATTGATTTGATATGACACATTTCGAAGTTCAGCTGGGGTTTCCGATATTGTGCCACATAATTTGAGGTAATTTGCCTGGGTAGAGTTACGAACGCCGTGAAAATTCAGATTAGAAGAGAATAAATGTCTTAGTCCTTAGAGTATATCTTGACAGTTAAGTAGTTTACATCTTTCCCAAGGTCTAAAAACTAAGATAGGTACTGTCAAAAAGTGAAAAGGAAACAAAATAATGTAGAAGATAAAAATTGATGAGTAAGGAAAATACATGCAGACCAAGATATGCAGGACAAATTTAACATCAGTGAGCTTTTCCAACTAGTTAGGAACTTTGGATGGAAAATTCTGGACCAAAACCATATGTCCTAACCTTAAAACATAAAGTTATTATCAGCAAGTGCAATGGTCATAACTCATAACCCCTTAAAAAAATATCAGATTTACTTATACAGCTGCAGGACAATTAAAAATCCTTTTTTACAGGATAGATCTTACTACAGCATATCAAAAGACTGATTAACTATATACCACTCCCACTCCAAGAAATTCCACACCCACTCCAAGAAATTCCACAACCATGCTAGTCTTGTCATAACATAGAAGTGCAGCTGACCAGCAACCATCTAATCGGAGAGCACATTTGACAGCAAAGAACTTGCCAGTTGCTAAAGCATTTTCCATGGAATTTTTTATGCAACAGCCAGTAGGTCCAGTGCAGCACTTCACTGTGTAGTCTAATATATCCACATACACAACATGCACAGCGCAAACACATACACAAACAAAATCAGTCTAAACTACTACCATGGTAGTGGTTGGAAAGCTAAAGATTACACACACACAATCAGAAGATCAACCTAGAAGCTATAAAACTAGAATGTGACAGTAGCAACCTCACACAATAATTGCGCAACGATCCCATCCCAGTCCACACAAAAAAAAAATTAAGAAAAATCATTTATCCCTACTCTGGTACGCATACCTCTCTCCTAAGCTCCACATCACTGCCACCACCATCAACCAAATCCTCGTGCGATCCTCTACTCCCACCGAAACCTATAACAATACCACGAACAAAGGGAGCAACACCTAGATTAACCAAACCATACCGAAAATCCGATCGAAACATCCAGGATAATAGGCCAAAGGGACTGGCTACCTTGCTCGTCATCCGCAAGCACCTCCCCGAGCCGATCCTGGGGCACGAGCGGATCCTGCACACGAGAACACCAAAACGATCACCAACTCGATCCAAAGCCCGAACCGACCAATCCAACGCGAGGGCCGGTACGGAAGCGGACGGGAGGGTTATGGTTTCCTTACGCGTTGGCCGGAGCCGGGGCCGGGGCGGAAAAAGGAGAAGAAGCAGCCGACGAGGACGGCGTCGAGGAAGGCCACCACCGCCCTCGCGATGGCGTCCCCCGAGAGGCACATCGGAGAGCGCCGCCGCGCGCGCGAGCGGATCGGCCGGCCGGGGCTTAGGGTTTGGCGCCTCGCGGGGATCGGGAGGCGAGGCGAGGGGAGTCGTTTGAAATGGGAGGGGAAGAGGTAAGCTGTAGTGAAGTGGAGGAGGGAGACCGAGAGCGAGAGAGGCTGAGAGGGACGAGACACCTCAGGTTGGCATTGCTAATGGGCTGGGCTGGTAATTTCAGCCCGATTTGTGTGATGGGCTGGGCCTTCCAATTTCATGTGGGCCGCATGGCTAGGCCTTGAGATCCCCTCTGTTCCGAGCAAATCGCGCCCAAAAAACGGTTTGGATTCTTCGCAAGTCGCAATCGCAAACCGCAATTTCGGCTTGCGAGAATTCGGCGTTTGGGAAAACGGAACAACACTGCAGCTGCAAGCGAGAAAATTCGCAGGAATGACTCTTCGCCGCGAGCATTTGCCTGCAGATCTTGGCGACAAAGCTACTACACAGCTAGGCACCGCCCTTTTGACAAGCAGAGGGCAGAGCCGCGAGAAGAAAACGACGCGGTCGAACGATCGTTTACATGTGGAGCACGCGATTTTGATGGGCACCGCCCGTACTGTGCTCCACCTCCACGACCACGTCCGTCCATTCGCCCCACAGTGAACCCGGCCCGGGAATTCGTCTCGTTCTCTCGATCGCAAGACTCTGGAACTTTCCGCTCGCTCACTTATATGAACGGAGCTGCAGTGAACTTTCCAAAGCCGGAGAAGAATTCCAATTCCAAGGTAGCATCTAGCGATCCAGTACGTGTCCATGCAAGTGGATACTTTTCACATGCACACCATGGAGTTGAATTCCAAGGGAGGAGAAAAACTTGCCATCGATCGATCGAGATGGGGGCGCGGGGGGGTTTCGTCAACAGTAACTTCGGCTGTACGTCTGGTTGACTTGCCCTGAAATCGGGCCTGATGTTTTTGGTGTCCATTGATCAGTTCTTGGCCAAGGAATTGGTATAGCTGCAGGTTTGAAAACTAGTATCCGTCAGAGAATAGTTTGTGGAAGGGAAAGCTTGGATTGCTGTTGTTCCAGGTAACTGTGGCAGCAGGCCGTTGAAAAAATCCAGGTAATTGCCGTACGTCCTGCTCAGTACTGGTCACAGTTCACGCGACATATAGCAAAACAAGTGATCATGAATAAAGTCAATAGTAGCCTGCAAGGGCATATAGAACGCAAAGCGTATTGCCACATCATTAAGCACTCGTATAAAAACTATCCTTTCCAATGTAAGTAAATTCATACCAGTGCTTAAATGATCCAACTACCTCGGTAGCACTATACAAGCATCTGTGATCGTCAATACAAAGCCTTTATTTGTTTTTTTTTTGCCTTTTGAAATATGAAAAAAAACCGAAGTGTACTTGAGCTGAGTAGTAAGCTACCTCATCCGTGACTCCTCGTGCACGTAGATCTCACGTGGTGACTCCTCACAGCATGCTTTACTTTTTATCACATTGCTTTCACTCCTCTTGTGATCTCATCCAACCCATGAATGCAGCTGCAGAGTAACTTTTTTTTCACTCCAGTTTCACTTTCAAAGGTGTTTTCACTCCTTCTCTCACTACATGTAGACTTTTTCTCACCCAGGTCGCTTTCACTCCTTATCTCTCACTGCATGCAGACTTTTTCTCACTGCCTTCACTCCTCTCTCTCCCATGCAACCAGCGATGCAAGCACCTGTTGAAAGAAAAGTTAGTTTTGTGCTAAAAGCACCGGCCAGCCATCGATGCAAAAAGAAGCAGCGCTTCCTCTCTCCAAGCACCGAACTCACGCCGGCTAGAAAAAAATTCGGTTTTTTCCTTAAGCATCTCCCTAAGCACTCCCATTGTACATGCCCTAATAATAACAATCAAAACATCAATGTTAAACACATACTTGAGGTTTGTTTAGAGATTTTTTAAAAATAATATTATTTTAAAAGAAATTTATAAAAATAATTAGTCAGAAAAAAATTACAAAACTAGGCCACTGTCGCCATTTGAAATGACAAAAATTTTCTGTCACCATTCCAAATGGCAACATAACTTAGAACAGTGTAGAGAGGTCTTTGTCGCTAGTTGAAATGGCAACAGGGACCTCTGACTTTTTTTTTACTATCTATTTTGACCACATATTTTGTGGGCAAATCAAATGATATTATAGAACATTCAGCACAACGCTATCACATTTTTTGTCGACAAATCACAATGATATTACAGAACATTTAGCGCAACGTCCTCACATATTTTGTCGATAAATCACACTGATATTACAAAACATTCGGCACAATGTCATCACCTAGTTTTTCGACAAATCAAAATGAGATTACAAAGCATTGAGCACCACATATTTCAACAAGACGAACTTTTTCCGTGGTCGCAACCTCAACGTCCGCTATGTCGACTGCCTTGAGTGGGGCGACCGGATGAGGTCCACACGACACTATCTGGACTGTAGATGTCTCCTTCATCATGTGGATTTCTCGTAGGGCATTTCTTGAAGGTGTGCCTAGACTATGCAAATGGAGCACTTCTTCATACAACGTCCGGCTTCTGCTTCATCCATGTCGTTCCTGATATGTTGTACCTGTCGCTGACCAACCTTTCCCTTCAGCCTATCAATGTCCGCGGCCCAGATAAGTTGCCCCCAGGTAGGATGGCCAGTGAAATGGCCAACCACACCATAACCATACAACTCTTCACTCTAGGTTTGCATCACCTCCTCTTTGTTGAAATAATTAGAGAGGTACTGGTCGAGATGCTGCGCCACCGTCGAACACACGGCCATGACATGTAAGCAGGGCCTATGCAAAAGAAGAGGCTTGTTGCAAGTGCATACACAATTAGCGCGATGTAGCGTGCGCTCGTGGGTGATCCTCTCGCGGTTTGTCCCGTAGCGTCCTTTATCCCTGCACAATATCTCAAAGCGAAGCTCCCTTGTGCCCATGTTGAATGCCCAGTGCATCTCACCCTTCTTGCTCTTCTCCTCCATGTACTTGGTGATCATGACGGAGTACAAAACTCTATCATTTGCCATGGTGAGCGACACATTGTTGACTCTATCAACAAAGTAATTTATGGTACCGCGGAGAATTGTCTCCACAATACCAACCAAAGGGAGGCACCTAGCGCTGCACACGATCTAATTGTACACCTCAGCTAGATTGGTTGTCATGACACCATATCGAGCACCACCCCTGTCATGTAGTAGCGACCACTTCTCCTTAGGCACATGCTCAATCCAATCCGAGAAGCATTTCACCTGCGCCCCCGTCTTCCTCACCACACTAGGACCATTTGTGGGTAGTTGTGGCAATGCTTTAGGGGCTTAGCCAGCGCTTGTAGTGGTCTTTTTCGCTGCCTCCCTTCTTTGCGTCTAGGTCCGCTCATCCGTAATCTTCAGAGAAAAGGCCAAACTTTCATTCGCCGGTTACGGTTGCACAACCGCTTGAACAGGTTCATCAAGTCCTTGTTGCGGAACTACTTGCAGAAGTTTGTACCCAAATGCCTTATGCACCACCTGCTCTGCAGATCCACCCATGGAAGTGGTTCATTCTCTCCTTGTTGTAGCGGAGTTATTGCACTTAGTAGGCCCGCATGCTGATCATGTATAACACATACGTTAGGACAGCCCTATACAACAGAAATCCTCAAATTCCTTAAGAACCACAACCAGTTGTCCGTGTTCTCGATTTCAACGAATGCGAATGCCACGAGAAGAACTTGATTTTTTTTCCGTTCGTCGCTATTGTAGTCAGTATCTAGCCCTTGTACTTTCTAGTCAGGAATGTGTCATCTACGCACAAGATTAGACGACAGTGCTGGAATGCATTGATGCATGGACCAAAGGCGAAGAATGTTCTCTTCGGTACCCTCTTATTGCTCCTCTTCGGATGCGTGGAATCTTGAATGTCGACCTGAGTGCCGGGATTCCTGTCTTGTATGACTCGGAGTTGGCCGGGGAGGTTGTGGTAAGAGTCCTCGAACGTAACGAACTTTGATTCCAATGCCTTCTGTTTTACCTTCCACACCTTGGCATAGCTGATTGTGTACTGGAACATTGCCTCAATCGCTTGAATGATGGATTGTGGCTCAAAATCTAGATTATCCACGACTCACCGTACATGATGTTCGCGATGAAGCCTGATAACAGGTTCTTGTGGGCCTGCACTGACTCGGCGACAACACATGTGTGAGGGGCAACTATAGAGCATTTCCAGTAGGTGTCCCACTTAGGCTGAAATACGTGCACTCACTAAGGGTATCCCTCTAAAATTTAGAGACTTGCAGGATCCCCGTCGCTAGTTGAAATAGCGACAGAGTCCTCTCGCCAGTTGGAGTGGTGATAGAGCCCTGTTGCCATTTCTACTAGCGGCATGGATCTCTCTGCATTGTTCTAGGCTCTGTCACCATTTAGAATGGCAACAGGAAAATTTTGCCATTTCAAATGGTGACAGTAACCTAGTTTTGTAATTTTTTCTGACTATTTATTTTTGTAAATTTCTTTCAGAATAATATTATTTCAAAAAAATTCTTTGTGTAGAACCTATGAATTTTGCAGAAAACATGTATATATGCATCCCAGACATTATCTTATTCCTTGAAGCCAATCCTAGGTAGACAAGTAAGTGGGACTCGGATCCTCTGCATTGGAGGTCTAAATGAGGAGGATGAACAATCCTCTACATTAGGAGCGTCTCTTAACCATTCGATCGAAATCCAATGGTTCAGATCAAACGTTACAGTGTTTGCATTACATCAGAAATTCTTCCGCACTGTAAAATCGGGCACTGTGCTACAGAAAAATGCTATAGTACCGTGGAGTAATCGTTGTATCAGGCTCATACTACTATGTACACAATACTCTCTGCATTGCTGCAGACAATCCGAATCCAAGTGATAGTCAGTCACTAAGCGAGTGCACGTGGTTTACACTGTACTCGTATATGTATCACATGATGGAATCAATCTAATGTTAGGCATCTATCTAGCTAGCAATGCATGCACACACAAAAACTATGCGTTATATATATAATACCTTCTACTCTCGGGAGTAGTTACTCCCACCTCTGATATACCATCTAAAAGAACTTGACATACTCCTTTATCACTTTGGGTATACTCATATACTAATTATAAGATACTCCAATGCGAACCACATGAAAAATTTGCAAGAGAATCCATAGTTTTTAGCATATTTTGTAAATACCTTCGTATTCGCATATAAAAAGGAGTATGTCTAAAAAATGTACATACTGAAGGGATACGGGTAGGCTACGATAGCTACAATTCAAAAATATACCACGTAAACCGGGAAGCCAAGCAAGACGATGATCACAGATCGTTACCACCAGACGCGAGAGTAGCGGAAGAAGAGTTGGAGCAACCTGGTCCAACGTAGAATGCGTCGATGTAGTGGTCGTAGTCGATCGTCCGGCATCCTTGCAAGTCGATCGTCTCCTTCAGCAACCTCAGCAGTTCCTTGTGAAGATCGCGGATCGTCCTTAAGCGCAACAGTAACCGCAGTAGCACCTCTATGGTGTCCACACGTCCAGAGAAGGACCAACTGTACGTCGGTGTGCTAGCACCAAGTCGCACAGCAGAGCTCTCAAGAAGATGGCGGCTAGGGTTTAGGAGCAACTCACGTCAACTCGTATAACTCCCAATAGCCTCAAGCATCTCCTTTTATAGTGCACATGACGGATCCTATCCGAACACGTTTTGTTCCAACCCGTTAAGTGTGTGACCCATTAGGTTTATGTGTAGTCGATTGTGACTCGGAAACCCTTTCTGATCATGAGTCATTAGCTGTTCCTAGCAGAACATAACGATTCTCAAATACACACAAATTATATCGGACGAACCTTAATGCAGTACGATCTATGACCAGGTCCTCATCACTTACGACTGTGTCATATCTCTATACAACCATTCAGATTTGGTCACAACCAGTTTGTAACTCCATACCACTGTGTTTAGACCAATTCAGGATTACGCTCGACCGCCTATAACCGATCGAATAAGCTTACCTACTCGTGTATTCTCCCTTTGCCTCACGATGTCTGGTTGAACTCCAGGTGAGATATTATGTCATCCATGGACTGTTCAATACTTTCTCGATCGAGTGTCGGATAACCTTATGTGGTCGAACTTTTCGACCACTAGTGGCATGGCCATGCACTTTCCTTATCCGACCACTTTGAGGGGCCCAGAGACATATCTCCTGTTATGTTAGGACGGGCAAATCCCATATCCAACCAGTCACACCCCTTTGCATGTTTTATAGCATATCCGAAAGCTACCTTTATAACTACCCAGTTACGAGTAGCGTTTGGCAACACCTAAGAGTGCTATTACACATGTAGGGAATCATGCTGATCTCAGGTCTAAGGATTATACATCATCATTGCTTGAGACCAACTGATGACACATAGAATCATAACAATCTCAACAGTGTCTCAAGGTGGGTCAATCCAACCCTATGTTCTCCAACATGTGTTCACATTATTGATTCGATATCCCTATATCCATGACCGGTGAAACATGGTCATCAATCAATACATGTGCTGGTCGTAGAGTCATTGGTGTTCCGACCAGTGACATCCGACCAGGGATTCATTTAGAACGACATCATATAAGTTAAAGAGTTTCACCAACAAGTCACATACTTGTTAATCTTAATAACCAATGATTCATTCAAGGAACAAAATAACATTCATTCAATAACTCATAAACTAGACGTGATATAATCATCTATATGATTGCCTCTAGGGCATATCACCAACAGTCTCCCACTTGCACTAGAGTTAATCATACAGGTATCGAATACCCATAGCTCTTATGTGCGCCTCATGCTTAGGTTGCAGGAGAGGCTTTGTCAACGGATCAACAATGTTCAAATCCGTGTGCACATTGCATATCTTCACATCACCTCTCTCAACGATCTCGTGAATAATGTGATATCGTCGAAGTATGTGTTTGGACTTTTGATGTGATCTAGGCTCCTTAGCTTGTGCAATGGCTCCACTATTATCACAATAGAGATCCATTGGACTGGAAGCACTAGAAACCATACCTAGTTCATTAATGAACTTTCTAATCCACACGACTACTTTTGCAGCTTCCGAAGCTGCAATGTACTCAGCCTCTGTTGTAGAATCAGCAACCGTTCCTTGCTTGGAACTTTTCCAGCTCACTACTCCTCCATTCAAACAAAACACAAACCCTGACTGTGATCTGAAATCATCCTTGTCGGTTTGGAAGCTAGCATCGGTGTAACCAATTACGACCAGCTCTTCCTCACCCCCGTAAACAAGGAATGCATCCTTAGTCATTCACAAGTACTTAAGGATATTCTTGACTGCTATCTAGTGACCTTCACCTGGATCTGATTGATATATGCTCGTAACACTTAGAGCATATGACACATCTGGTCGTGTACACAACATGGCATACATGATAGATCCTATAGCCGAAATATATGTGATTCTACTCATTTTGTCTCACTCATCAGTGGTCATAGGACACTGACTCTTGCTAAGATTAATACCATGTGACATGGGCAACAAACCTTTCTTGGAATCTTGCAAGTTGAACCGTTTCAACACCTTGTCAATGTATACATCTTGGCTTAATCCAATTAGCCTCTTAGATCTATCTCTATAGATCCTTATACCAAGAATATATGCTGCATCTCCTAAATCTTTCATTGAGAAACTATTTCTTAATGAAGTTTTAACAGATTCAAGCATTCAAATATCATTTCCGACCAGTAGTATGTCATTCACATACAAGATCAGAAACAGAAGCTTGCTCCCACCGACCCTTTTGTAAACACAAGATTCTTCTTCATTCTTGATGAAGTCAAACCCTTTGATCACTTGATCAAAACGAAAGTTCCAATTCCGAGATGCCTGCTTTAATCCATAAATGGATTTATTAAGCTTGCATACTTTTCTAGCTTCCTTTGGATCGACAAAACCTTCAGGTTGTGTCATGTACACATCCTCACTTATGTTTCCATTTAGGAAAGCCGTTTTGACATCCATTTTCCATATCTCATAATCAAAATATGTAACAATAGCTAGAATGATCCGGATAAACTTAAGCATTGCGACAGGTGAGAAGGTTTCATCATAATCAACACCTTAAATTTGTCTAAAACCCTTCGCGACCAGTCGTACCTTATGAATGTGAACATTTCCATCCATATCTACCTTTTTTTCTTAAAAATCCATTTGCACTCAATGGTTTTAACACTATCAGGTGCATCAACTAAGTTTCAAACTTGATTATCATATATGGACTTTATCTCGGATCTCATGGCTTCAAGCCATGACTCAGAGTCTGGGTCTACCATCGCTTCCGAATAAGTTTTAGGCTCATCATTATCCAATAATAAAACGTCATGCCCATACCTTATAGGCAATTGACGTGGATAGGCATATCCTCAAGGTTCAAAACATTCAATCCATTCACTAATGGAGCATGGCCATAAAGTATATCTTCAAAATAAATCGAACAACAATTGTTCTTTATTCTGAATTCATAACCTTCTGCCCCTAAACATGAAGCAGAAATAATGTTTTTGCTTAAGGCTGGAACATAATAACAATTATTTAGTTCCATAACTAATCCTGAAGGTAAAGCTAATGGTAAAGTGCCAATAGCTAATGCAACAACTCTTGCTCCATTACCTACCCGAAGATCAACATCTCCTCTTGCCAAAATTCTACTCCTTATCAGTCCCTACATCGAATTGCAAATATGAGCAACCGATCCGGTATCAAATACCCAAGAACTGGTCGGAGAAGTGGCAAAATTAATTTGTATAACATTTATACTTGAACTGGAAGTCATACTTCCTTTGTTCTTTTTTGTTTCTGCCAAGTACTTCTTGCAATTTCTCTTCTAATGCCCAGTCTCATGACAATGGTAACATTTTGTGTCAGGCTTAGGACCCAGCTTGAGCTTGTTAAGCTTAGCTTTAAGACTCTCGATGTCATCTTGAGTCTTTCCTTTGCCTTTACCATTTCCCGACTTACCCTTCTTCTTGAAGCTAGTAGTCTTTCGAACCATCATCACATGATTGGAACTTTTCTTGATACTCTCTTCAGCACCCTTAAGCATGCCATGCAACTCGGTCATTGTTTTCTCCATACCATTCATATGAAAATTCAATATGACTGGCTTAAAGCTCGCAGGGAGCGATTGAAGAATCACATCAGTAGCCAACTCTTGGCTAAGGGGAAAACCAAGCTTTTCCAAGCTCTCAATGAGACCAATCATTTTGATCATATGAGGACTAACTGGGTTACCTTATGACAGCCTACAAGAAAACAATACCTTAGAGGTGTTAAACCTCTCTGCCCTTGCTTGATCCTGAAACATACCCTTCAGACTTACAATAATATTGTAAGCATCTGTGGTCTCATATTGCTTCTAAAGCTCAGAGTTCATGTTGCAAGCATTAGGCAGTGCACATCAATCAAGGCCATTGCAATGCTTCTCATAAGCATTCTTTTTCAAAGACGAGGTGCATCGGCACTTGGTTCCTCGGGATAGGGACCCTCTAGAATATATTCCTTCTTTTCTTGCTTGAGAACAATTCTCATATTACGAAACCAGTCAATGAAATTTGAACCATTCAACTTTCCTTTTCAAGAATAGATAACAAATTAAAGGTAGGTGCAGAAGAAGTAGTAGGTGCCATGATCTACAACAGAATATGCAAAAAATTCAGCACTATGTTTATGTAACATCTTCTATTAGACACTCATGTTGGTGGTTATGTTCGACCAGTCTACGGCCAGCTCGTATCACTATACGACCAGTACATACCTGGTCGAACTTAATCAACAACAGTCAATAAAAGATACTCCCACTATAAAACATGTTTCCATCAAACAACAAATAGTGAGTTCAAGATCTATATATCATTAAGTCCTAGTGAGCTTTGGCATCACTGCTAGAAACTTAGTGATTTTAGGTAAGCAACCCTTTGCTAATCATATCGTATATGACTCTTGTTTGATCGGTGACATCTCCATTCACTTCCGACCAACACTATGCCCTAAGGCCCAAAACTGTTTTGATAGCCTTGTCAAGTTAAACCAACACTATGCATGTGGGTGTCCAACACCCATCCCATCTTATTAAGATAGTCAATGGTACCCTACTTTGGTAGACCTACCATTTATCGATCGATCAAAATCGTGATGGTTGCAGCAATCGGAAAGGCATCAAATTAACTTAATTTTTCTTGAGGGATACTATTCTACCATGTTAAAACATCTAATGATAAAACACGATCAAATAGCAAGACAGGAATAAACATTCACAGATAATCAAATTAAACCGTGAAATAGTATGGCCCTTATCATGACGATCTTCATCATCATGCTTGCTGTCCTCCGACCACCATGCTTGACGTGTCTCCGGCTGTATTCATCTACTAAGTAATTATTCTTAAGAGCTAGTAATGAATTACATAGGATAATTTCAAACATCACATATCAGTATGCAGACCGTTATACAATAATATGTAGCTCGATGGCTATCTCATAGCATGACACGCAGGCCATGAAAATCCATTCATGCATCACATATACAATGGGCTATACTATTCACATCAAACCCTGCAAAAACGAGTTATGCATAGAATCCAATTCTATCGGACGACAAGAACACATACTATCTATAACACTCGGTACAATTTTTCCGGGACATGAATCTTATTCACATAACTGAGCCTTGGAAATCATCGGATTAATTATATTAACCCTATTCCAAACCAATCTGATCACTGCCTTGATACGACCACGCAATGCGGTATACTCCGATGGCGGAATTCTGACCGGTAGGAGTATTATGCAGTGTAGTTGTGTTCAAGCGCAGTAAACCATCTGGTCCTTTTAGCTCATACCTCCTTGTAAACCCATCTATTACCACTGAAAACTGATCTTATCGACCAGTGCCTAGATCGTTTTATCGACATGAACCGATCTAGGTTACCAGACTCGACCAGTAATAGATCCAATCTACTACTACCACATATCAAGTATATGCGACTGATCCAGATAAAAAACTATGCAGGATGGCTCTGATACCACTGAAGGGATACGGGTAGGCTACGATAGGTACAATTCAAAAATATACCACGTAAACCAGGAAGCCAAGCAAGACGATGATCACAGATCGTTACCACCAGACGCGAGAGCAGCGGAAGAAGAGTTAGAGCAACCTGGTCCAACGTAGAACGCGTCGATGTAGTGGTCGTAGTCGATCATTCGGCATCCTTGCAAGTCGATCGTCTCCTTCAGCAACCTCAGCAGTTCCTTGTGAAGATCGCGGATCGTCCTTAAGCGCAACAGCAACCGCAGTAGCGCCTCTATAGTGTCCACACGTCCAGAGAAGGATCAACTGTACGTCGGTGTGCTAGCACCAAGTCGCACAGCAAAGCTCTCAAGAAGATGGCGGCTAGGGTTTAGGAGCAACTCACGTCAACTCGTATATCTCCCAATAGCCTCAAGCATCTCCTTATATAGTGCCCATGACAGATCCTATCCGAACACGTTTTGTTCCAACCCGTTAAGTGTGTGACCCATTAGGTTTATGTGTAGTCAGTTGTGACTCAAAAACCCTTTCTGATCACGAGTCGTTAGCGGTTCATAGCAAAACATAACGATTCCCGAATACACATAAATGATATCGGACGAACCTTAATGCAATACGATCTACGACCAGGTCATATCTCTATATGACCAGTTCATAACTCCTTACGACCAGGTTTCGACCACTCTGTGATTACGTTCGACCAGTCTATAATTGATCGAACTAAGCGACCTACTCGTGTATTCTCCCTTTGCCTCACGATGTCTGGTTGAACTCCAGGTGAGATATTATGTCATCCATGGACTGTTTAATACTTTCTTGATCGACTGTCGGATAACCTTATGTGGTCGAACTTTTTGACCACTAGTGGCATGGCCATGCACTTTCTTTATCTGACCACTTCGAGGGGCCCAGAGACATCTCTCCTGTTATGTTAGGAGGGGCAAATCCCATATCTGACCAGTCATATCCCTCCGCATGTTTTATAGCATACCCAAAAACTATATTTATAACTACCCAGTTACGAGTAGCGTCTGGCAACCCATAAGAGTACTATTACACATGTAGGGAACCATGCTGATCTCAGGTCTAAGGATTATACATCATCATTGCTTGAGACCAACTGATGACACATAGAATCATAACAATCTCAACAGTTTCTCAAGGTGGGTCAATCCAACCCCATGTTCTCCACATGTGTTCACATTATTGATTCGATATCCCTATATCCATGACCGGTGAAACATGGTCATCAATCAATACATGTGTTGGTCGTAGAGTCACTAGTGTTTCGACCAGTGACATCCAACCATGGATTTATTTAGAACGACATCATATAAGTTAAAGAGTTTCACCAACGAGTCACATACTTGTTAATCTTAATAACCAATGATTCATTCAAGGAACAGAATAACATTCATTCAATAACTCATAAACATAGAAGTGATATAATCATCTTTATAATTGCCTTTAGGGCATATCACCAACACATACCACCCCTAAAAAGGTGTAAATTCCACATAAGTGGTCTTATATACTCGTATACTACACTTACATTCTCTCAGGTGCGCAAGATACTCCCTACGTTGTGAGATACGGAATAAGGAGTAACTACTCTCGGGAGTAGAAAAAAGCTTCCTATATAGGATTAATATATAAATGAAAAATGGTAGTGCTCGCGCGCTGAATAGCTTATTCTACGTGTGGGCCAACACCCACGCCTCCCACTAAAGATCGGCAGTAAAGCACTCACGCGCGCATAAAAAAATACAGTAAATATGGCTCGTTGGCCCATGCTCTTCTCCCGCTACGTGCGGCGCGCCAGCACCCGCACCTCCCGCTCGAGTTTGGCAGTAAAACATGCGCGCGCGCATCAAAATAGCCATAAAAATTGCTCGGTGATGTTCTAAATTGACGGTAAAAACCTACCAACACGCAAATGGTGGTGAAAAATTGTTAGTAAAATGATCGCGCGTCACCCCGTTTCGTTATAAAAAATGTTTTACTGCCGCTTCGCTAAGGAGGAGAGGACTATAATATTCAGGATTCTGGTTTTACTGCGAAAAATGACGTCACGTTATTGATCCAGTAAATGTTATCGTTTACCGTAAATGATACCTATTATTACTTCGAAAGGCATGTTATGTTACTACTGTAAACCGCTTGTGCATTATGTTTTTTTTTGTAGTTACTGTGAGTTCGATGACATTTTACTGTTGTATTTACTATCTGTTATGGAAGTTCTTTCGGTAATCATACGTTTTACTGTAAAATTAACACATATTACTATCAGTTACAAAATAATTTACTAGATATTATTCGTAAACACACAAAAAAAACTACTCTAGTTTGCTGAGCGGACTGTACTTCTCCAGTGCATCAAGGAGGGGCTTGACACTATTGACCTTGTGGAACAATAGATACAACATTATCTAGGCCTTGTACTCGTCCCCTTCTCCTGCATACACATGATAAAAGGCAACGTGTCAGACGCTATACACCTGAAAAAAAATACTACATGTGGCGGGTGGTGGAAAAATCTTACTGGCTCTATCGATGTTGCTAGTGTTGAGCTTTCACCATCCTAGAACTCCAAGTACTTCATTACAAAGAAGGTGCAGTCGTTATCTTGGACCTACTTCAGCATCCCCATGGTGTGCACCCTCCAGTCCATGACAATTGGGAATTTCCCATTGGCCACGACTTGCAAGGCTGCGCACAGACTTAGGATGATCCTTTTCCTCACTGGATCATGGTGATCCTATACTTTTGTGCCCTTCTGCTTGTAATCGTTGGAGTCCAGCACTTCCACGCACTTCTGCACTATGTTGAAGTAGTAAACGGACCTGTGCTAGTTGAGTGAAACTGGGAGGAAGAGCTACAAAGGGAATAAAATCCGATAGTAATGAAACTATGTAGGAGATTTATTGTAATGAAATATGTAATTTACTGGATCATGAACGATATTTACTTGATGCGCATCGGATAGACGTAAATTACTTACCAGCTTTACGCGCGTGATATCTACCACCGCCATGTGCTCCTTCGACATGCTCACGGCCTATTCACTGTTGTACTGTTTGTTTTTAATGTACTCCTCTACATTTAGCAGTTTCTATCGATGGTCAAAACACAGTAGTTTAAAACTTACTGAGGGCGATGATATGATTTACTGCTACACGAGTAACCATTTATCGTAAAAAATGCTTTTGAGAAGAAAAAAACCTTATCGACAGTTCGATGGGGGAGGAACGCCTTGTACCCATTGCTTTGAGGCCTCATGTCAGTGTCGTCTTGGCGCAAACACTCGATGAACTAAGATATGAACATGTCGTCAATCATCTGTCCATCCTTGAATGACTCTGTCACATCTTTTCCTGTGGCCACTATGAATCCGTCTCTAGATTGGAGAAGAGCAAGGCTATAGTAAAAAAAGCCATTCATTTTAGCAGTAAAACATAAGTGTATTATCAGCAAAACAAATGGGCGCAATAAAATAAAACATTGGTCAATACAGTAAACTCTCTATTGACAGAGCAGTAAAAACATATTCACGTATCGGTAAAAGTGTGCGATATTCTCCTACCTTTTGAGGATCTCATCGTTGCATATCAGCTCCCTCACTTCCATGGCCATGGCCACGGGAACTTCCGACTGCCTTTTCTATGGCTTGAATGGTGACACCAGCTTGCTGGGAGCTTTTGTCAGCCCCTTCCCAAATGCACCAGCGTCGCTGGTGTCCCTCTGGGCTGAGGGGGAACACTCTTCCCTATGGTTGTCTTCTCCACAGTGTTACTTTTTTTGGTGGCCGCTGTGCTCGTAGTATTTGCTGGCCTAAGATCGACGAGCTTTATCTTGAGCTTTGGCTTGGCGGCGATGTCCTGCAGAAAAAACTCTTGTTTCTTATTTTATTGTCGTATGTATGTCTTTACTGAAAATACCATGATAAGTTACTGCTATGAACCATGTACCTTTTCCATGCTGGGTCTACCCGGTGGGTCTTTACGCGCATCGGTAGGGGCCTTAAATGCCTCCTTTGCTGGGAGAGGCCCCTCGGGGGCGTCCGTTGCTCCCTCTTTCACTGGTTCCTGTGATACAAAAAACAAACAATGTTTTACTATCATGTGTCCAACAAATTACTATATGTGTCATCACATAATTTTGCCAGTGGCCCTAGTATGTACCTTTGGCGCGTTAACGCTAGCCATGTGCGCCTCTGGACTTTGCTCATGGCGGTAGGGGCCTCTCACCCCTTTATCGTGGAGGCCCTGCTCGGCGATTTCAGTGTCGGTCTCCTCCTTTATCGCACCTGCAAAAAAATGGATCGTGTCACTGGCGATGATTGGGGCCTGTGTAGTGTATGCGGTGGGGTGTATCCCTGGGATCGTGTCAGCTTTGATCATGTCTATTATGCTGTCGATGCTTGACTCGACGTCACCGCCTCTCACCTGGCCTACACAAGAACAATACACTTAATCAGTAAATTACTGTGTGTTGCTTTAATGATTACTATGTTGAGAAAACAAAATTATTGCATGCACCTTACTCGCTCTGTTGTGTTCGCTTTATCAGTGTACTGTGTTTGCTGTTTTTTTACTATGTATAATATGTCTATTTACTGCTCATATGACATTGTTTGGCTATGATGCGGTTACATACCTTGGGCTCCGTCGCCCTCCACCTTTGGTGGAGTCGGAGGGAACAACGTCGACACTCGAACGTAAATGAAACCTCCTAGATGCACCAGGGGAGGCCGTGATGCTGGTGTCGGCACTGTTGAAGCCAGGGTGGCGGACACAATCAGCATTTGGGTTGTAGGCAATTTTGTAGACGCTGGAGCGGGGGCAGCTGTCTCCAAAGCTGGGGCAGATGACGATGCTGTTGCCTGGACGATAGTATCGGTGGACGTGGGGGTTGCCATCGCCACGATCGATGATGGTGATGTGGCTGTGGCCGGTATTGCGGTCTCCTCCTGCGCCGGCTACATCGAAGAGTCCGGGAACACTGCATGTATCAGCGTGGGGGTTGTGCCCGCACGCTCGGACGCCTGCACCTTCTTGCCGCTTCTCACATTTTTTGCCCCGCTTTCGTGGGACGCCGATCCGGATGCATCTGCTGCCCCGAGCAGCTTCCTGATGACGCTAACTACATTCGTTTGTGCTGTCTCGACTTTTTGATGTGCCCTTTGTACATGCGGCATAGCCTTCTATGTCTATCTCATCGCCCTCCTGGCCTCGTCATCAAACTACTCCAGTACCTCCATCGCCAGGCGCTGCTTTCCCTAGCCCAACAATCCAACCGTGTTGCCGAGCAATACGCGCAGGCTTGGGAAATGCCCCACGACGGGTTGTGTGGGTAACTCCGGAAGGTGCGGCATTGCCGTCGCCCCATGCCAGTAACAGGTTCCCTCCCTGCTCCTGAACTGTCCATTCAAATCACATGTATGAATTACTATTGAACATTAACCACATTACTGTAATCAACATCATGTTTTACTACTTACGGACAACATCAGAAACTCACGCTGAGCTTGCCAAACATGTCAACGCCGTCCAGGGCCTTCGTCCTATCAGCCACAACTATCTTATCGATGAGAGTAGCCATGAAGTATGCGGCGCGTGGAGTCTCAACGGTGTAAATCTTTTAGGTTGTCGAGGTAGTAAATTTGTCACATACAATTTACTGGTTGTTAAAAAATACATATTACTAAAGTTGGTCATGTACTTACTTCATGCGGTAAGTGCGGATCACTTTTACTGGTACGCGCAAGCTGTTTACTAGAATGTGATGCTTCTATTTATTGTGATCATGCAAACGGCATTTTTTACTGCTTGATGGTTTTTTTACTACATGCGGTAAGCACCGATGGCTATTAAAATGGCACGCGCGTGATGTTTTACTGGGATGTGATCTTCTATTTACTGTGAATATGTGAATATGACCTACTTGTTTTACTACTTGTTGGTGTTCATTTTACTAAAGTTGAAACATATTTTTACTACATGTGGTAGACTTTGAAACATATTTTTACTACATGTGGTAGACTATGTTTTATGTGCGAGAAAAATTTCTGGTGTGTGCGATTTGTTTTACTGGGATCTAAGGTTAATAATTACTGTGATACTACTCTACACATTTTACTGCTTATTGATGTGCAAAATACTAAATATAGTGAATAAGTTTACTGTGTAACTTACAAGCACAAAGCCGACGCAGCCGCTGATAGACCAGGCGGTGCTGTCCTTCTTCTTGTTCTAGTTGTAAACAGACTCTCGAAGGTCGTCAACGTTGGCCTTGCCACCAGTTGACGCCGACGAATTTGTCCAGATCCTTCATCAGCAGAGCATCCTTCCCGGTTATGTTGATATTGGTGGTCAGGAAAAGGAGTTTGCTGAAGACGAGGAGGAAGAAACACCTCATCGTGAGAGCGTTTTTGCCTCCGGTCTTAATCCGCGTGACTAGCATTGAGTTCTTGATGTTCGAGTTCTGTTGTACACTAAGTAGACGCTTCCACTCGGCCATCTCAGAGGTCCTTGTGACCTGGGTCACTATTGGCGCATCGTCGCCGCCGTAAGTGATCCCGAGAATGCACTTTTGCTGCATGTGAGGAGTTGTTTTACTTAAAATTCGAAGAGGAAAAACTATCCCAAAAACGCTCCAAAATTTAGGAGTTAAAAATCACCCTAGTATAGCGAGAGATTACGAAGCTTGAGGTTAAATTAATGTGCAAAACTCTAGAAAAATCCACTCCGCGAGAGAGGAAGAACTCCAAACTAAAGAAATAGCGGTATTCTCTAACCTTGCGGGGTGTGGGGGGGGTCAAAGGGTGCTAAAAATGACGATCGCGTCTGTAATTGTTGAATGTATTTACTATATGGTGCGAGTACCTTTGCTATTACCCATTCAGTTTCTTAATTACTATATGTCCGACTAGGTTCACCATATTGTGAGTACTTTTTTACTATCAAAATTGCGTGTGAGCGGAGGTTCTATTTAGTGTCGCCCAAATGATGCCTTAAGCGCATCAATGCCACTTCAGCTCCCGATACATCTCTTCATCTCATGCGCTGACATTACTCCTTGTTTTATAACAATGGTCATCTGCCACCGGAAGATGGATTATCACATAGCTCTACTCTTTTTCGCACCCTCCATAAAAAAATGAATAGAATTAAGAAAAATGGGTCCCCACTCTTCTCCCCTGACACCGGCGTTGATGGCTGTCGGACCCGGGAGCGAAGGATCCCAGATCCTCTGTGTATTCCACTCTAGTCCCATGATCAGTAGCTAGAGTACATAGTTTAAACAAAAGGTGATACATAACCATAATACGTGATATATTCACAAAAGTGCAAGTTTATTACAAAAGGAGCATAAGTCCAAAAGTAAAATACAGCGGAAGCAAAAGTAATAAGGTAGACTACACGATTAATCAATTGGGCTTGGTTGGCCATCATTTGGCGCCAATCGGGTCCTTCAGCTAGAGGGGGTGGTGGCAACGGAATCGGGGTCTCTTGAGAATCTGTATTTTCTCTATCCTAACTGCTGGTGCTGCCACTGCCGTTGCCAGTAGTCGGCATCTGCATGATCTCTAAGGACTTAGGAAAGAAGAGAAGAAACTAAGGGGAGTAAAGCGAAAGAAACAACCCAAACGAAACAACCGACTCAAAAGGTTCTTAGAGAAACTTTAATAGTTTTATACAATGTTCTACTCGATCCAAACTCCTAATCTGGTGGAGCGACTCAGTACACAGAATGGGTCTTAGCAAACTTAAGCTATATGGTTTGGTGGACATCACAATCTTTGGTTCACGGTCTTCGATAATTCTTGTATGACGACATTCTCTTGAATGCTTCATAACCTGTGGTCTTGAACGCAATGGTTAGAATCGCGCTGACTATTTATAGAAATTTACAGGGGTAAGAGGTTTCATTTAAATTAATAAAATGTTGAAGAAGGTTAGGTAAGAAAGAATGGCTATGAAAAAGGTAAGGGTAGATATATTGGACTTATGCTCATTTTGTAATAAACTTGCACTTTTGTAAATATATCGCGCATTATATTTATGTTATCACCTTTTGTTTAAACTATATACTCTAGCTACTGATCATGTGACTAGAGTGGAATACACAGAGGATCTGGGATCCTTCGCTCGCGGGTATGGTACTCCCACCTCTCATATATCACCTAAATCGTATGATAATACCTCTTTATCAATTTGAGTATACTCCAATAATAATTATAAGATACCCCAAAGTGAGTTTCATGATAAAATTTATTAAAGTCCACCTTTTATAGCAAAATTTGTGTATATACCTCTTTTATATATGAAAAGGGTATATATAAAAAATAAAGGGCTCTAATGAAAAAATTTTAGTCAAGTCGTATTGGAGTATCTTATAATTGATATTTAAGTATACTAAAAATGATAAAGAAGTATAATATATATGTTTAAGTGGTATATTGAAAGTGAAATTATGTACTTCGTATATGTAATATATATATATATATATATATATATATATATATATATATATATATATATATATATATATATATATATATATATATATATATATATATATATATATATATATATATATATATATATATATATATATATATATATATATATATAGCAAGCTTATTAGAGTCGTGCGAGATGCCGACCGGTACGGCACTAGCTACATATGACCTTGGCGAACTACCTTTTTTTGGCTTCTGGGTTTTGTCCAACGTTTTCCATTCGATTCGGCAGGATAAAGTCACAAGTGGGTGAGATTAGTCAGAATTTGTTTCGAACACACAACCACGAGCACGTGCACCTAAAAAAGCTGCGATCAAAAGTATCAAACTCGATCAATTAAGTTACGTGTGTGCACGATGAACTAGCTTAGAATCTGCATTATTAATCTTAGTACAAGTTTCTATAAGGAATTGGACAAGCATGCAAGAGAGAAAAAGTTAAAGGACGTGTAAATGGTGTCGTCTAATCCAGCATCGGCCGTCGAATCATCGAGTTTGATAGAAGATTGTGGCACACGTTTGGAGACTTGCGGAAAGCGCATGACGGCCGGAAAATATATATATGAGTGGCCACTCACACTAAAACCATGTGATTGATTAATTATTAACATAAGAGTCTAGATTATTAAGGGTCACATGCACCTATACATATGTTTAGTATATGAGTTGATGATGAGGTGTACCCTCCCAAGATAGAGCTTATCTCTAATTGATATAATAACATTCTAGCTACCATCGTTTTCTTATTGCTTAGATTGGCTTATATGCTACTCCTAATTCATTCTTTTAGGTATTGTATACATGGGATCTTACGTAGGTATAGGTTAGTACCCCTTGTAACAACCTCAATTTTCAAATTTCAGCCAAAAAATATTATTTAAACCATTAATGAATTTCTATTATGACATACTCTATGTGTGAAAGGCCACACTTGGTTAGACCTTGATTTCAGAAAATGGGTTTCTAGAAAATGTTTTTGGACTCAATTGGGTAATTGTATATGGTGCACTAATTGGCTTGTGCCACCATACTAGTGTAGGTACTTGGAACGTACCTTTCAAATTATTATCATTATTGATTATGTACTTACCTTTTGTTAATTACCTGCTTTGGCAAATAATGTTTGGAAATTACTAATGCTCATATTTAAACTGGAAATTGGCTTTGAGAAAACAAGACATATAGCCTCCTTTGAATTACCTTAATAGTCATGGGACCCGGATTCTCGAGAATCCAAATCCTCTGTGAATCATCGTGCTATTCCTCGATCAAGAGCTAGCACTTCACAAGCATTCATTGTCAATCATTCATACAAGGCGTGAACTAAAACAAATATATTACAACACAGGTAACATAGACCTCATCGGGTCGAAGTTTTACAAAAGGGCCGCACAAGGCCAAATATATTACATTACAAAAGAACGACCAAGTCTACAAATGAAGCAAAAGGGAAGTTAGGGCTCATCTCACACGTGCAAGCGATCGGGTGTCTCAGGTACTACAGATATTAACCAAGGGTCGGATAATATCGGTTGTACGCGGTACCAACGAAGTCTACTTAGATCGGGCGAGATCTAAACTCTGTAACTATCCTACTCCTCGTCATATCCTTGTCCATCATCTTACGTCCGTCAGTAGTAGGCGTAGTCTCCTTCATCTTCATTATCTCAAGGGTGGGGAAGAGCGAGAATGAGCACTACTACCGTTTCATGAGCCAACACACAAATGCAATTATATATATGCAAGGCTTAACAAGGATGGCTCGGGTTCTTTTATTTATGAAAGCAAGTTTTGCAATATTATAGTTACAAATCCTATGACTTAGCATTTTTAACAAATTGCAATTTTATAAAGAGAGTATTGTGCAATAATTATTTCAAAGCAGAGGTTACCTCCACCTTCATGCTTATTTTGATTAAGGTTACATCCACCTTATTAACAACACCGGGTACATCCACCAGGAAAAACAAATTCAGTGGCTAGATGACCCCGCCACATTTTTATACCACCCACAAGGTTTTGAAATAGAACTAACTCAAGTTAAGTTCCATGTCCGCTTTTGACCAGAGGCACGGCTGTTTAAACAGCTTTAATACTCGCAGAGATAGCACACTTTACCCACAAGAGACAATTAACTCATTGCCCTACACAATTCCTTAGATGTGTAGTCGAGAGGTTGTCACAATAACATTTCGACTTATCTCGCCCCTTCTGTCATTTCGCACATATAGGGTTACGCCCATGATGTTGAGCGGATGTTTTACTCGCCGACCGGCATAGCGGTGCTATACCTCAGCGACTGGCAAAACGTCACCCTCCTCTTGGTGTCCCATTCAAGCAGAATGAATCCACTTGGCTCCCCATTTATCCGCCCAGCGAAATGGCATCCAAGGTTCAATAAATCTACTAAGCTAAGTCGCAAGTTTTTCTGCAGACTTGTGGTTGTACTTGTTTAACACAGGAGGTCGTGACCCGATTAAGTCCTTAGGGGTATCTGGGCGGTTCATTCCACAACCCAATCCTTCTCGTGCTCCCGGAGCACCAATCCGCCTCACCATCCGCCCAGATAGAGCTAGCAATTTAGGGTTTATGAGAAGAAAACCAAATTATTTTCTCACCTTAGTCAATGGACCACCAATGACTACCCAAAACATTTTATTTTTGAAGGCATGATGATTTGGGGTATTTAATACCCCTAAGATTTTGAGCAAGGCTAGCATGTCGCCCAAGTACGACCTATAACTAGTATTACCATAGTATTACTAGGGTGACAAGGGTTATTGGATTCAAGTTGACATGGATGGCATATTAATTAATTAAACAACAAGTAGGTAATTAACTACCTTAAGTTTTAACATACATTTGATTAAGAATTAAAGCATGCAATTTGTTAATTTAAAAGAACATAATTTTCATAAAATGTAGGAGCAACATGATCAAAGTATTGACTCGCCTTGGTTAGAGGCAAGATGATCGTGATATTCTTGGTCTTGATCAACTTGAGGATCTCCGGCGTCTTCGAATCCTAAACGGGCGATTTACCGGAAAAATCACAACGGCAAAGAGAGCAAGTAAATACAAAAAGAATACACAAATGAACTCCAAATTAATCAAGTCCTATGCCATTAGCAAGATCTTGATTTAACGAATTTTTAGAAATTTATTTTGCAATTTTTGGAGCTATAACGGAGGAGATACTTAATTCTACGGCTTAATAGGAAAAGAAAAAAGAGAGAGAGAGAGTCATGGGTTCACGTAGCAAGATGGACCGGGTTCATGAACAGTATGCCGCACTGGGTGGTTTCGGGTCCATGGCACTGATGATGCTGGCCCATCTGGGCATCACAGAGGGAGGAGGAGTCTATGGCAGTGGGGCCAACAGAATCCCAAAATCTCCCATTTGATTTCCTTCTCTGCTTACAGAGAGGAACAGAGGGCAAGGAGGGGCGCCGGGCGCACGGTGCGGGGCGGGCGCCATGAGGAGGCGGGGGAGGCCGGCGGGGTGGCGGCGCTGGGTTGCCGGAGGGAGGCGGACTCGGTGGAGGTGGCGGCGGCTTAGGAGAGGGGCGGGCACGGCAGAGACGAAGCAAGGGGCGGCGGCGGCTTCCTCGAGTCGGTCTTGGCATGGGCAAGCGACAACGCAGCGGTGGAGCTGAGCGCGACGGCAGCGCGGGGTGAGGGGATGATCTCAAGGGTGGTCCGGCGGCTCGGGGGGCAGTGGCGGTTCGGCTCAGCGGCGGCCGGAGCGGAGAAGATGAGGCGCTGGCGGCACTCGGCCACGACGGGCGGAGCGGGGAGGTGGGGAACGGGCTCCTTGGGCTACGGAGCTCGCGGTGACGCGGTTGCCGCGGGCGGGGGCTTACCGAGGCGGCTACGAGGTGGCGGGGCACGGCGCCGTAAGAAGGAGCTCTGCGTTTTGAGGTATGTTCTACCTTTCGCAATGGAGCGGCGTGGGGAGCTCCGGGGAGAAGGGGGCTTAAAGGGGAGAGCACGGCGAAAGGCCCACGAGAGGGAGCGGAGGTCAAGGCGAGAGGACGAGCGGCGCCGCGCCCCGAGGCGAAGGCATGGGCACGCGCGAGCGGTTGCAGCGAGGTCGAACGAGGATGGGCGTTGAGCGCAGCGAGGACGGCAAGGACATCTGGGTCAGAAGGCCGACGCGGAGCTGCAGGAAGGCAGCGCGCAGCGCAGCTGTGTGAGCGGGTCAAGGCGAGGACGGAGTTGGTGATGTCCGTGGCGCGACTTGACGACCTCGGACGACACGACGAGGACAGTCTTGAAGTCGCGCAGAGGACGCCAGGGCGCGCGCAGGAGCAAAGCGAGCTAGTGGCGGCCAGGAGCGCGGGCGGCTCAAGCGGGCAAAGGCGGCCGCTGCCGATGCTACGGAGCAAGGGGAGGCGCTGACCATCGCATCGCAGAGGAGTAGGCGCCAATCGCCGCTGTCCTGTGGGGAATGGGGAGGGAGAGAAGAAGAGGAAGGCCGGGCTGGGCTGGGCTAGAGATGGGCCGGGGCCTGGAGATGGGTCAAGCCCGAGGAGGAATGGCAGTCCAGCTCAATTTTGGCCCAGAGATTCGAAACGGAGGAGAAGAACTCCAAACTGCAAATTCGAATTTCAAATGCTACGAGCATTGCATTTGAAACTCAAACCGAGGAAGAACGGAGATTTTCGAAAATAGGAGATAGTTGAATTACGGCGAAGAACGAAACGAAATTAGTTACTATTTGACCGTCCGAAAACGGACGTTACAAATCCTACCCACCTTAAACAGAATCTCGACCCCGAGATTCGAGCTGCTCCGAGAACAGGAACGGGTATTCTTGCTTTAGTTGATCTTCGCTCCTGTGTGGCTTCCTTGGCGTGTGGTGACTCCATCGACTTTGCAAAGGCGGATGACTTGACGCCTTGTTCGCTTCTCGATGACGCCGAGGATCTTGATTGGGTGCTCGGATAAGTCGATCTTGTCAAGGGCGATGGCTTCAACGGGCGTCTCGCTCTTCGTGTACTCGAGACACTTCTTGAGCCGAGACGGAAACACATTGTGAACTTCGACAAATTCTCCAGTAGCTCTAATCGGTAGGCAACTTCGCCACGCTTGGCGGTGATGGGGAATGGGCCTATATATCTTGGGGCAAGCTTGTTTTTAACTTTGAATCTTCGAGTTCCACGAAGTGGTGATACTTTAAGGTACACGGCATCTCCAACTTCAAGGTTAACTTTCTTCGACGGTTGTCAGATAACTTTTCTCGTTTTGATCGAGCTGCTTGGAGACGATCTCGGATCGGTCGAACTTTTCTTCGCTTGCTTGAGAGTATCTCGTCCAAGATATATCCTTCGCGGATTCGACCAATGCAGAGGGTTCTCAGATTTTCTTCCATAAAGTGCTTCAAACGGTGATATTTTCAGACTTGATCGGTAGCTATTATTGTATGCAAACTCGATACGGTAAACACTTTTCCCAATCCATCAGAAATTCCAAAGCACAAGCTCAAGCATGTCTTCTAGAATTTGGTTTGTCCTTTCTCGTCTCGACCATCGGTCTCATGGATGATAAGTCAGGCTAAAATCAAGGTGTGTTCCAAGGGCATCATGCAAACTAGCCTTAAATGGGAGGTGAATTGAGATCCTCGATCGGAGACTATCCTTTGGGTACTCCGTAAACACACAATACGAGCCATATATAACTCAGCTAACTTGTCTCCTTATAAGTTGTCTTGACGGGATGAAATGGGCTACTTTAGTCGGCCTATCAACTATAACCCATATTGAGTCACATCCGACCGTTCGGTAGACCGATAATGAAATCCATTCCAATCTCTTCCCATTTCCACCGAGGGACTTGCGGGGTTGGAGCAATCCTCGCAAGCTTCGATGTTCAAATTTTGATTCACGACATACATCACAACAAAGCTACATACTCGGCGATATCTCTTCATGCGTACACCAATACAAAATCTTCATGTCCCGACACATCTTGGTGTCGCCTGGTGCAGGTATACTGTTGAGTGTGGGCTTCTTTCAAAATCAAATCCTTGAGTTCCTTCCGTGGGGAACAAAGAGGCGCTTCCCATACCATAGATTCCTTGTCGATCTTCGATCATCTTGGGGGCTTTTCTTTTGCCATGAGATGTTTGAATCTCTCGACTCCAGAGTGTCCTTGTTGAGCGGTCTTGATCCGCTTCTTCTAAAGTTGGATGTGCTTCCATAGCATCTCGCAGTGCCTTGTTCTATCAAACACAAAGTTGAGAGCTTCAAATTCCTTATAGAGCTCAAAGTTGATGCTCTTGAATCATAACATTATCAAGAAGAAGACTTACGGCTTAATGCGCCAAGAACTACATTAGCCTTTCCGGATGATAATGAACATCCAAGTTGTAATCCTTGATTAACTCTAACCATCTTCTTTGTCGGAGGTTGAGATCTGATTGAGTGAATATGTACTTGAGACTCTTGTGGTCCGTATAGATATCACAATGATTTCCAATCAAGTAATGCCGCCAAATTTTGAGGGCGTGCACTACTGCTGCTAACTCCAAGTCATGAGTGGGATAGTTGTCTTCATGAGGACGGAGCTGTCTAGATGCATAGGCTACAACTTTTCCTCCTTGCATAAGAACGCAACCAAGACCTTGGCGTGATGCATCACAGTAGACTTCAAAGTCTTGATGAATGTCTAGCAGGGTCAATACTGGTGCAGAAGTTAGCTTCTTCTTCAATTCTTTAAAACTCTTTTCACAAGCATCTGTCCATTCATACTTCTTTTCTTTCTTAAGCAAGTGGGTCATCGGCTTGGAAAGCTTGGAGAATCCTTCTATGAATCGCTCAGTAGTATCCGCTAAACCGAGAAAGCTACGGACTTACATCCGATGTAGGTTGTTTCCAATCCATCACAGCCTTCTACCTTGGCCGATCAATCGCTATTCCTCCTGCGGATACAATATGTCCGAGGAAACCGATTTTTTAAGCCAAAATTCACATTTATCAGATTTTGGCATAGAGCTCATGCTCTTTAAGCTTTTCCAGACCATTTGCGATGTTCAACATGCTCTTCATTGGTCTTGAATAGATCAAGATGTCGCCTATAAATACGACTACAAACTTGTCCAGTATTCCATAAATACCTTGTTCATCGATTCATGAAGTAGGTCAGCATTAGTCAAGCCAAATGACATGACTGTGAACTCATACAAGCCATACCGAGTGGTAAAGGTCCGTCTTAGGAATGTCCTCGCTCCGGATCTTGAGTTGGTGGTATCCGCATCTTAGATCTATCTTGGAGAAAACTCAAGCTCCGGCCAACTCGATCAAACAGTCATCAATGCGAGGCAAGGGATACTTGTTCTTGATGGTCACCTCGTTGAGTGCTCTATAATCCACGCACAACTGGGCGGAACCATCTTTCTTCCTTACAAAAAGAACTGGCGAACCCTGTGGAGAAGAACTAGGTCTAATGAATCCTTTCTCTTGCAAGTCTTCGTTGTGTCTTCAATTCTTCAAGTTAAATCACCGCCATTCTCAGATGGTCTCTTAGCAATTGGGGCTGTTCTCGGCTTCAAATTGATTACAAACTCGATATCTCCGCTGTGGCATGCCCGCAATTCTTCCGGGAAGACGTCGGGTAAGCTTGAACTACTGCGCGTTGTCTCTAAGGACAACTCTCCAAGGTGGTGGATTGTTCGATCCCAAGGAGGGGAACGATCCACACTAATCCTTATTGTGGTTTCGTGATCCTTGGCAAGTACCACTTTTCTCGCTGGCGCAATCTATTAACCCATGATTTATGCCAACCAATCCATCCCTAGGATGATATCCAGTGTTTGGGATTCTAGCACAAGAAGAGTAGCTAAGAATCCGTAATCCTCCAAAGCAATTTCTACTTTGGGACTAATCAAGTAGCATATAGGGTTCCCCGGGTGATCTAAGTACCACGGGTTTTTTAGCTTATAAGTCGGCAACTTAAGCCTTTCAACAAACTTTCTTGAAACAAAGGAGTGTGAAGCTCCGTAATCAAACAAAACTTGTGCGGTAATCAATTAATGTAAAACGCATCTATCAAGATTCTCGCGGCATCTTGTGCCTCCTCTGCGGTGACATGATTCACATTGCCACGGTTCTGGGTTGGGGTAGATCTTGAAGCTTGGGAAGTCTGGTGACTCTTGCTCGGAGCTGAGGTCCGACCTTGAACTGGGGCGGCTCCTGGGTTATTCTTTGGAGCAGGGTTGCTGCGATGAGGGCACCGGTTAGCAAAGTGACCTTTTTCTCCACAGTTGAAGCAATGGAGGTGTGCTGCGGGGTTGACGGTTGTTGGCTGTCCGGCGGGGCGAAGAGTGCGGAAACCACTTCCTTGAGAATGGGAGGCCGGAGCTGAGCTTTTCTGAGGCTGGGCTGCAGATGATTTGAAAGAGGAATTGCCCTGGAAAGTTGACTTCTGGGGATAGCTTCCTTGGGGCTTCTGGAAAGGCATCTTCCTCTTGCGGCTAGTTTCTGCTAACTTATTCTCATTTTCTAGCAGTAGAGCCTTGTTGATCAACTGATGGAAGTTGGCATAGTCATGGAGGATAAGCTTTCCACGCATGTCACCACGCATACCTTCCACAAAGCGGTCTATCTTTTCTTCTTCATCGGCTACGTCATTGGGGGCGTAGCGAGCAAGCTGGTAAACTTAGTGACATACTCGTTGACCGTCATATGCCCTTGTTTCAGAGTTCAACTCATTCTTCTTCAATCTCATTGTACCGGCCGGTACGGTTGGTGCGAAGGTCTTTGAATTCGGCCCAGGAATTGGCCGCAGTCGTTCATCCTCATCAAACTGCGGCTTCGAACTTCTTCTACAATGTGCCGCGTCATGAGGTCAGCTGGTTCTCCAACAGAGATGCTACGGCTTCGCGCTTCTTCTTCTTCTCCTTCTTCTTGGACTGACTTTCCTTACCTCTGGCGGCAAGGTAATTCTCCCACCATGCGTAGCAAAGACCTTTAGTTGGTGGGTGGCAAAGTCTACCATGTCTCTGTTGGAGCAACGAGCGAGTCAAGCTTTTTTCTGTCCCCGAGCCGCCTTGGCTTCAAGAGGTTCGTCTGCACGCAAAGAAAGGTGAGGGCCTTGTCCTAAGAAGTCACGAGCTTGAATTGCGGCCAGCAGCCCCTGTCTCACGATTGTTGAACAAAGCTTGGAGAATTTGGGTCTGCTGAACATCACTTGGGCCATTGTCGGTTCTTTGGTGGTGGAGGGGTAGGTCTTGTCCTTGTCCACGACCACGGCCACGTCCACGGCCTCTTCCTCGGCCAGTGGCAAAGGCTCCACGGACAGGGGCGGTGGCTCTTCTTGGCGGCATCCTGAAGAAAAGATGAGACTTAGAACTAGAGAGAACTGGAGAGAGGGATATATGAGGGTTTACTAGCCCTCTAAGGCACACACAAAAGAACCAAGCAGAAGATCGAACAAATACAATACAAAGCCTAGAATGGCTGCATTATATTAAAGGGGGTTAAGGGTTACATGACTTCCATACAAAGCTTATACGCTAAGCTAAGTCATGGCACAAGATACACATCGTCTACAAAAGGGAGAAACAAAAGTGCTTGCAACCCAAAAGACTGCCTAGCAAGCACTGCTAGCTACCCTAGCCTATCCTGACTACTCCATCGAGGAACGGGAGCGGGAGCGGCTCTGACTGAAGCTCGGCGAACGAGAGTGACTCGAGCTGATGCGCGGCGAAGTGAACGGAACGGCGGGGCAAGGCCCACGCCGACACCGGAAGGTCGTCGAAGGGCGGCGGATCGGGCGTCAGACGCTTGCGCATACCAACCCGCGCGGAGTCCTCGGGGCGAGGAGGAGCTGGAGCCAAAGCCGAGCCGGTGGCGAAAAGCGAGCCTGTGGAGACGGCTACCTCTGCAAGGGCGGCGTCTCTCCATCTTGATGATGTCTTCGCCCACGCCGATGGTGTCTCTCTCCACATGGCGCCATGGTGGGCTTCATCGCTTCTGATCATGTTGGTGCGAAGGGTGTCGGAGTGGGCCTCGCTAACGGTGAGAAGCATCCGAAGCTGGCGGATCTCGCTGGTGCAGGAGTGGATGTTGTGGATCATCGCCGGGTCACCGCACTGTTGGGTCGGTGGGCTCATCGTCGATGGCGACGAAGGACTCCGGGGAGCTCTCTCCATTGTAGAGACACGGGAAGAAGCAGTACGGCGACTCTTGCAGGAGGACCTCGTGTATTTGACACAAGCAGGTGACGGCGACACGGCCGCATCCCGATAGCGCCGAGCCGCCGCGCGGGTGCCTCGCAAAGAACTCATGGGTCGTGAACTCGCCGGTCCGCATAGAGGAAAACCTCCATGTCCCAAGACTCGTGAGCTATAACCATCGCCTTCCGCCCTCTCAAGAGTGGAGGGCGGGGGAAGCTAAGGAACTGCATCACCGCGAAGGAGATCGATTTAAACCGCTTTCATTAATTCCATGAGAGCTATGGTCCCATGGGCCTGCAGCTGGAGGAGAAGCCATCTACAAATTTTGAAACAGAGAAAAGATTAGTAACACTTAATGAAATTAGAGATAAGTATGGAACTAGGAATGATGAGTAGAAGCAATAAATACTCTATATTTTTGCAAAACTTTTCTTAATTTAAAAAAAAAGATCCAAGTCCTTAAGGCAACGCACTCAATCTAACTAAGACTCTACAACAGATGCTCGATACCGGCTCTGGGACCGGATTTCGAGAATCCAAATCCTCTCGTGAATCATCGTGCTATTCCTCGGATCAAGAGCTAGCACTTCACAAGCACTCCATTGTCAATCATTCATACAAGGCGTGAACTAAAACAAATATATTACAACACAGGTAACATAGACCTCATCGGTCGAAGTTTACAAAAGGGCCGCACAAGGCCAAATATATTACATTACAAAAGAACGACCAAGTCTACAAATGAAGCAAAAGGGAAGTTAGGGCTCATCTCACGTGCAAGCGATCGGGTGTCTCAGGTACGGATGATATTAACCAAGGGTCGGATAATATCGGTTGTACGCGGGTACCAACGAGTCTACTTAGACTGGGCGAGATCTAAACTACAGAACTATCCTACTCCTCGTCATATCCTTGTCCATCATCTTCTGGTCCGTCGTAGTAGGCGTAGTCTCCTTCATCTTCATTATCTGAAGGGTGGGGGAAGAGCGAGAATGAGCACTACTACCGTGCTCGCGAGCCAACACACAAATGCAATTATATATATGCAAGGCTTAACAAGGATGGCTCGGGTTCTTTTATTTGCGAAAGCAAGTTTTGCAATATTATAGTTACAAATCCTATGACTTAGCATTTTTAACAAATTGCAATTTTTATAAAGAGAGTATTGTGCAATAATTATTTCAGCAGAGGTTACCTCCACCTTCATGCTTATTTTGATTAAGGTTACATCCACCTTATTAACAACACCGGGTACATCCACCAGTGGAAAAACAAATTGAGGCTAGATGACCCCGCCACATTTTTATACCACCCACAAGGTTTTGAAATAGAACTAACTCAAGTTAAGTTCCCATGTCCGCCTTTTGACCGTAGAGGCACTACTGCTTAAACAGCTTTAATACTCGCAGAGATAGCACACTTTACCCACAAGAGACAATTAACTCATTGCCCTACACAATTCCTTAGATGTGTAGTCGAGAGGTTGTCACAATAACATTTCGACTTATCTCGCCCCTTCGTTATTTCGCACATATAGGGTTACGCCCATGATGTTGAGCGGATGTTTTACTCACGACCGGCATAGCGGTGCTATACCTCCGATCGGCAAACGTCACCCTCCTCTTGGTGTCCCATTCAAGCAGATGAATCCACTTGGCTCCCCATTTATCCGCCCAAATAAATGGCATCCAAGGTTCAATAAATCTACTAAGCTAAGTCGCAAGTTTTTCTGCAGACTTGTGGTTGTACTTGTTTAACACAGAGGTCGTGACCCGATTAAGTCCTTAGGGGTATCTGGCTGTTCATTCCACAACCCAATCCTTCTCGTGCTCCCGGAGCACCAATCCGCCTCACCATCCGCCCAGATAGAGCTAGCAATTTAGGGTTTATGAGAAGGAAACCAAATTATTTTCTCACCTTAGTCAATGGACCACCAATGACTACCCAAAACATTTTATTTTTGAAGGCATGATGATTTGGGGTATTTAATACCCCTAAGATTTGAGCAAGGCTAGCATGTCGCCCAAGTATGACCTATAACTAGTATTACCATAGTATTACTAGGGTGACAAGGGTTATTGGATTCAAGTTGACATGGATGGCATATTAATTAATTAAACAACAAGTAGGTAATTAACTACCTTAAGTTTTAACATACATTTGATTAAGAATTAAAGCATGCAATTTGTTAATTTAAAAGAACATAATTTTCATAAAATGTAGGAGCAACATGATCAAAGTATTGACTCGCCTTGGTTAGAGGCAAGATGATCGTGATATTCTTGGTCTTGATCAACTTGAGGATCTCCCGTCTTCAATCCTAAAGCAGGCGATTTACTGGGAAAAATCACAACGGCAAAGAGAGCAAGTAAATACAAAAGAATACACAAATGAACTCCAAATTAATCAAGTCCTATGCCATTAGCAAGATCTTGATTTAACGAATTTTAGAAATTTATTTTGCAATTTTTGGAGCTATAACGAGGAGATAATGAATTCTAAGCTTAATAGGAAAAGAAAAAGAGAGAGAGAGAGAGTCATGGGTTCACTGTAGCAAGATGGACCGGGTTCATGGAACAGTATGCCTTGCACTGGGTGGCTCGGGTCCATGGCACTGAAGGATGGCTGCTGGCCCACCGGGCGCCACAGAGGGAGGGGAGGAGTCTATGGCAGGTGGGGCCAACAGAATCCCAAAATCTCCCATTTGATTTCCTTCTCTGTTTTACAGAGAGGAACAGAGGGGCAGAGGGAGGGCAGGCGGCACGGTCTTGGGGGCCGGGCGAGGGAGGCGCGGGGAGGCCGGTGGTGGCGGCGCTGGGTTGCCGTGAGGAGGCGGACTCGGTGGAGGTGGCGGCTTAGGAGAGGGCGGCACTGGCAGAGACGAAGCAAGGGCGGCGGCTTCCTCGAAGTCGGCGGCTTGGGCGGTTGACAACGCAAGTGGAGCTGAGCGACGGGCCTGAGCAGGTGAGGGTGAGGATGTCAAGGGGTGGTCCGGCGGTTTCGGGTGGCGGTGCGTTTTCAGCAATGGCCGGGAGCGGAGAAGATGAGGCGCTGGCGGCGGCACGCACGGCCAAGACGGGCGGAGCGGAGGAGGGGGAACGGGCTCCTTGGGCTACGGAGCTCGCGGTGACGCGGTTGCCGCGGGCGGGGGCTTACCGAGGCGGCTACGAGGTGGCGGGGCGCGGCGGCCAGAAGAAGGAGCTCGGCGTTTTTGAGGTATGTTCTTACCTTCTGCAATGGAGCGGCGTGGGGGAGCTCCAGGGGAGAAGGGGGCTTTAAAGGGGAGAGCACGGGCGAGTGCGTCCACGAGAGGGAGCGGGAGGTCAAGGCGAGAGGACGAGCGGGCGCTGCGTCCCGAGGCGAAGGCATGGGCACGCGCGGAGCGGTTGCAGCGAGGTCAGAACGAGGATGGGCGGTTGAGCGCAGCGAGGACGAAGCAAGGACATCGCGGGTCAGAAGGCCGACGCTGAGAGCTGCTGCAGGCGCGCAGTGCTGAGCGGGTCAAGGCGAGGACGGGAGTTGGTGATGTCCAAGGCGCGACTTGACGACCTTGCTGACACGACGAGGACGGTGCTGAAGTCGCGCAGAGGACGCGGGCGGAAGTGCTGCAGGAGCAAAGCGAGCTAGTGGCCGGCTCGGGGAGGCGCGGCGGCTCAAGCGGGGCAAAGCGGCCGTCAAGGCTTGATGCTACGGGAGCAAGGGGAGGCGCCGACATCTGCTATCGCAGAGGAGTAGGCGCCAATCGCCGCCGCTGTCCTGTGGGGAATGGGAGGAGAGAAGAAGAGGAAGGCCGGTGGGGCTGGCTAGAGATGGGCCGGGCTGGAGATGGGTCAAGCCCGAGGAGGAATGGCGCCCAGCTCAATTTTGGCCCAGAGATTCGAAACGGAGGAGAAGAACTCCAAACTGCAAATTCGAATTTCAAATGCTACGAGCATTGCATTTGAAACTCAAACCGAGGAAGAACGGAGATTTTCGAAAATAGGAGATAGTTGAATTACGGCGAAGAACGAAACGAAATTAGTTACTATTTGACCGTCCGAAAACGGACGTTACAATAGCATTCGCAAAAATATGTACTCTCACTGTTGCTTGTTGAACATTATCAGTTGAAGCGAAAGATCTGTCAATTGGCTACTTCTACATTGCTGGATTTGGTGAAGACGGTGAAGCCGAATACTAAGTCGTGATTCCCAATCAGTTGCCTGTGGGCTATGGCAAACCACGGGGGCTCGTGTTTTTCATATATCCTCCTCTGCAAGTTGTTGGTGTTTGCCCATACAACCTGGTTTGTAGGTGTACCATGTAAGTACGTCGCTATTAATAATCCTGTGTCCGGAATCATTCGATGCCGAGTGCCGCACCCTTCGTTCCAAAATGTATAGATTCTCGATTGACCTTCCGCTTTTTTCAAAATATATGATCACTCTACGTAAATTGAGGGAGTATTAATTGGTGAGTATTTTTCATAGATTAATAGGTAGAGATATCGAAACTTACGTGCATGTACCACAATCTTGATGTGTCTGTATAGCATGGAGCTAAAACGATATCTAAATGAGACCAGAGTATAATATATTATTTGGGGAAGCTTTAGCAACGTGTAAGCATGCTGAATTAAGAATTCGCAGGCATACTATTACGTCGGCAAGGTGGAACCTTGGAACTCCCTTTTTTGTGAATCTTGATTAGAAGCAACCAAATTAATTAGTGCGTGCGTGTGTATTGGTCATATATGTTGGTTTGATGGGATGGGAGTCCCATCATCCCATTGATTGGTTCTTGATTACTATATAACAGATAATATGCCACCTTTTTGCGACCAATCTATGATTACTGCATGATTGAGTTCTTCCAACTTAGATCAAAAGGATATGAAGGCAAGGATGCTTGTAGTAGTGTGGAACACGGAAGGCAAGGATGCATCATGCATGAGCCAAAGTCAATAAGAATTAAAGAGGTCGGCACCGTCTTTAATTGACTAGTAGTGTAGCTAGTACGCAGTACTTGCATGTGATATGAAGGCCCCGTTAAAATCTTATGCCTAGACTTACGTACTCGCGCGCACGGATCTCAATCTTCTTTGCTCTTAATCCGTTGAATGACTACATCACTATATATAGTACTCCACGTAGGCTTACACAAGAGCTAGGGAAAGAAGAAGAAAGCTGCGACAGCCCAAAAAATTACTTTATCTGTAATTTATGTTTTAAATATTAAATTATTCATTTATGAGATTTTCTCTGCATTTTGGCTATTTATTAAAAACATTTCTCTAATAAAAATAGAAGGAAATGAATTTTTGAGAAAAATTAAAAACCGGTAAAATCCTAATTTTTTTTTTCTAAATACTAGATATCAGGGGCCTCTCCAAAAATCTTGTGAATTTTTAGAGTTTAGTTGCTATTTTTGCAAATTATTTGAACCTCCTCTGTTTTAATTTAAAATTAAATCTTTTCTCTCCCCCATTGCAGCGTGGGAAGCTCGCCTCGGCCCACCTACGTTCGCCCACGCCAGACGCCACTTCGACTCAAAGATCGACCCAATGCCGCCCATCTCCCCGCTGCTCGCCGCCTCGCCTCCTCTCGCCGACGCTGGGCTCAAATGCACAGAGTTGTCGTCCACCTCCTGCCCGACCGCTCGCACATCGTGGCGAGCTCGCGCGTGTGCCCACGGTTTTCGACCGCGCCGCCCATTGTTTCGCCTGTCCTGGCAAGTTGTTTGCCTCGCCCCGTCTCGTCACTGCAGACGCATCAAGCCGCCTTGTCATCATTGTTTGTCCCGTTCTGGCGGAGAGGGAGAGCGCGCTCAAGTTCTGGTCACGCCCGCGAAATCTCACGATCTCCTCCCACTTTTCACTACTACAAAAAGGCTAATATTGGACGCCTCATCACAGAAAGTTTACCAGAATCGTCAGTATTAAATACAATCACAGACGGTTTTGGTTTAGCGACCGTCTGTGTTACTGGCTATGCTAAAACCGTCTGTGAAGAGGTAATATCATAGACAGTTCATGTTGAAGATTGTATGTGAAGTATCACAGACGGTTCATGTTGAAGAACCATCTGTGATATTACTAAATTCACAGACGGTTATTTATTAGAACCATCTGTAATGAGAAACGACAGGTTAGTCGACTCCGACCAGTTCCTCGGGATTGATCTTTTAAAGTGGTCGAAGTTGATCTCCAACAGAAGAAAGTAGAAGATATGTAATCCGATAGGCACCTTATTCCGTATGTGTAACTTCACTGTCTTTAATGTGTAACTTCCGATCAACAGAAGAAAACGAAAGTACTTCATTTGATCGGAAGTTACATATCATAGACAGTGAAGTGCTCACCTGATCGTAGGGATATTCTTCTACCAATTTCTTGAAGACTTCAAATCCATAGACCAAACTGACTTTCTGACCACCTTAATTGAATTTGTCCATGGATTTTGTTCTTTCCACATAGTGGTCAAAAAGTCAATTTGTTCCATGAACTTTGTCTTACTAAAAGGGTATGGAGATGAGAACTTTAAGAAGAAATGGAAGTAAGAAAAGATGGGAAGTTTGTGAGTGATTTTTTCTTAGTTCTACCCTTTTGATGGCTATTTATATATGCCAACAACTTGTGGCAAGATTAAACGAATAAAGACGGAAGTCTGACGGATATGATTTATTAGAATCTGCTCATAATAAATCGTTGGTAATCAAAGCATCACCATGTTTTCGGGAATTGTTTTTCATAAATACGGTTGATGCTTCTTTTTCTATCTTTATAACTAAAGCTGGAGGCCTCACCACAGACAGTTTTCAATAAGAACTGTCTGTGATTACAGACGTCATAGACGGTTTTTAAATATAACTGTCTATGATAATTCAATGTTTCGGCTCCCGCGCGATGTGTCTCGCGCGCCGATGTTACGATGCGTCTCTTCGTCTCGTGCGCTAACATTACCATGCGTCTCTTCGTCTCACGATCGCGTCTCTTCGTCCAGCACGCTGGCGTTACTCCTTGTTTTATAAGAATGATCATTGCACACCATGGTGAGAACGCACAATATTGATCAATAAGTACGCAGCTAGCTATAGTATTGTCGATCGCGCACCTTGGTGAGCACGCAGAGCATGACGGCGAGGACCAAGGCGAGGAGGTCAGTGATCATCGTCGCTCTTCCTCACGAAGTCGTCGTCAACATCGTCGGTCACGTGGCCGTAAGCTCTCCTCAGCCCATGGCTGACCTCTACAGCCTACGAGCCACGTGTAAGGCCATGTACAAGGCGTCCAAGGAGCGTGCCGTGGGGAGGCGCGTGGCCCTAGAGCGGGAGGAGGCAATGAAGTGGCTGGACAACGAGCACTACCTCGCCATCATCAACCACCTGGTTGATGCAAGCAACCCGGAGGCCTGCTTCATCATCGGCCTCACGCTCGTCTTCGCACACCAGGACATGCAGTGTGGCCCCGTGTGCCTCGACCTGGCGTTCGTTGTCGGCCACAAGGCCGCGGCCTATGTGCTCGGCCTCCTCCTCTACACAGCCGACGAGGCGTCTGACGTTAGGAAGCACTACATCATCCAGGTCGAGGGCAAGTCGGCCGGCGGTGGGTGCGAGACAGCCAAGAGGACCAACCGGGAGTGCGAGATGGCTCGCTGCGGACGCGGTCAGTAATGTGACATGGAAGATGATCGGGCCATAGGGCCAGGTGTTGGCGGTGCCAGAGGATGACCACCGTTGCATGAGCTCCGGCTGCGGCGTGAATGTAGGGTGGGACGACTACGTCGTCTTCTGTAGCAACGACTGTATGATTAGGCATGAGTATACCAAGTTCTTTGCACAGGTGTAATTGAACTACTTGTCATAAAATTAGCTGTTTTAGCATAGTTTTAGCAAATATTTGGATATAATTCCTCACCATTTTTTTCAATATTGTTCACTAATTAAATATGACAACTACAAATCAGACTTTGAGCTCAAACTAATACTTTACTAATATGTGAATGTGTCATATATGTTTTGAATTTGTATTTATGCATATTATCACAGACGGTTATTTATTGGAACCGTCTATTATGTGTACTTAGCATAGACGATTCTACTTTAGAACCGTCTGTGATGTCCAACCTATTTATATTTGAACTCTAGGGTTTGCCCACGCCCCCCCCAACTCAAACGATTAAGTTTCATCACGGCACTCTAGGATTCAAGCTCCCACATCTTCTCGAGCCCGACGCCGTCGTCCTCGATGCCACCTCCTCCTCGAGCTCGGTGCACCTCCTCCCCTGAGCCCACTGCCTCCTCCCCAAGCACGAGCCACCGCCTCCCCGAACCCGACGCCCCTCCTCCCATCCCCAAGAGACATCGCCGCCTTCCTCAACGGTGCCTCCTCCTCGAGCCCGGTGTGCCTCCTCCCCCGAGCTCGCTGCCTCCTCCCCGAGCACGAGCTGCCGCCTCCTCCTCCAGCCCAGCGCGCCTCCTCTCTTGCTCTGAGGTGCACTCAGCCGGTGCATCCTTGGTGGTTCTTGCCATCCCTTCGTTAGTTGTTTCTATTTTTCAGAATTGATTTACTTTACTAAGTGTGATGTGCTAGTTGTATTTCAATCTGTCTTGACTAGCACTGGGAGACTTGGTATTGTGTTGGGCTCTGGTAATTGCTTGATGAGGATAATTTTCATATTATAAAATTGATATGATAACAATATCAGACTTGGGATATTTGGATTGCTTCTCATTGTCAGTTTGTACTAAGCAGCTAGTTCTGATATTTTTTTGTTTTCAGTTGAAACTGGACAGAATTTGTGTTTTGTACTTTTGCTGGTTTACTGATAGCAGATTGGTTATTTTATAAAGATTAGTGATTTTGTCTAGTATTTGAGATTAGTGATTCTGTTCAGTTTTCATTTAACTGGTTACTAATTGGCTAATCTGATAATAGAGCATTTCTGCACACTGTTAGTTCAATGACCTTGTGATGACTGAAAGTATAAAAGTGCTGTTTTAGAAGTTATTTCTTGACATTCCAGTGAAGCATTGTTTGAGCTCAAAAGTCTGATTTATTGTTATTACATTTAATTGATAAAGAATATTGGCAAGTATCGAGAAGGTCAAGATTACATCTTGTGCAACTCTACATCTGAAAGCAATCATAAACATTCAAAACTAAGCAATATGTTATTTTCATATGGTTGCTTATCTTATCTTTTGAGCATTTTATCCTTGTTAATTGTCTTACAGAAATTACATATTTATATGTTACCTTGGTCAATTATTTCTCCTAACTCGGCGCCCCTCCTCCCCTGAGCCTCCTCCTTGAGCCGCCTCCTCCTCTCCCCCGAGCACACATCGCCTCCTCCCCTCTTCTCTATAAAATCTCCAAGCAGTGGCTGCTTTTGCCTTTAAATATATATAAGCTCGTAGCCTGTTAGCTAACTCGAGGCCTAAATTCAGCTAGCTAGCGCTCCTTGGGCGTTTGTCCTAAACGTGTAGATGAACCACAACCTACTTCATCAAACCTGACACACTGGAGTGTGTGATTTGCTTCATGCTAATCCTCCAAGTGCATGAAAGCATCTAGACCCCTAAAAATGATTTAGGTAATTAATGTCAACAATGTGTTAAGGGACTAACATGTGTGTTAAGATGTTTAAAGGTTTAGTCCCGGAGCTTGAATGATGATATGGATATAAGCAATGTAAAGGTGATAAAGATCCACATGGCTCAAGGCAAAGGTATCATTTAGCTTAAGGACCCTTTTGTAGTATTTTACCGATCTCGGTGTTTAGAGAAAAGACCAAATTTGTATGCTAGATGTCGTACTATAAAAAAAAGATCATGGCTAGTAGCTTGAGGATCTATTTATGTGCCATCTTGATCAATTAGGAGTCATGCATTGCATTTGTTTTTGCCTCTGGAAAACTGTTCAAAAAAATCGGTATGACCGCAAGTGATGTGCGGTATTACCGCAAGTTAGTACCGCAATCTAGTTGGCGGTATGCATTTTCCAGAGAGCTTGTTTTTGGAAGTTTTTCTTGTAATCCCAAAATCGGTATGACCATATTTGATGAGCAGTATTTATCGCAAGTCGGTACTACCGAAATCTAGTTGGTAGTATGTATTTTCCAGTAAGCATGTTTTTGGGAGTTTTCTTGAAACCTGAAAACGATATGACCGCATTCTTCAAGCGGTACTACCGGAGTGCGGTAGTACCGAGTCTTACATGGCGGTATGTTATTTCCAGAGAGGATGTTTTTCTTGAGATTTTTAATCCTCTAGAAATCAATAATACCGATCTAGCCGAGCGGTATTACCGCTATGCAGTAGCACCGATGTATAGTTGGCGGTAGTATCGCACCTTTTTCCGTAATGGCTAGTTCAGAGCATTAAATGCAACAGTTCCGACCGTTGATCATGGACATCGGTAATACTAGGTTTGTACGGTGGTATTACCGCAAATGCTGAAAAGTTCAAGAACTTTGCTCAAATGGCTAGTTTTGTGGATGGGGACTATAAATACACCCCCACCCGCACCAAGCCCAGAACCTTTTTGCCATATTGAATACACTTGAGGCTTTAGTACTCTCTCTTCTACTCATTTGCATTGAATTCTCATTTTGAGTTAGTTGAGAGCTATTCAAGTGCATTACATCATTAGTTGATCATTCTTGGCACTTGATAGTCTTCAAGCGAGCGCGACGATTTGTTACTCTTGGTGTTTACTAGCACCTAGACGGCTTGAAGGAGAAGTTGCGCAGTGATCACTTCACTTCAAAGAAGCTTGTGAAGTGACCCGGCAAGGAATTGTAAAGTGGTTGCGTGTTCACCATCTCCAGAGAGGAGAAAGAGCAACGATAGTGATTGAGGGTTAAGGCTTAATTTGTGGAGCCGACTTGATTCGTTCAAGTTTCCTCAACGTTGACTAGTGAAGACTGGCAACTCTTCAATATCACGGGAAAAACATCTAATGTCTCCATTGTGGTTTATTTCTTTCCTTTACTATTTCCGTATTTACATTTCTAGCAATTATTTGAGTAGAATTGCTTAGCTAGAATTGTATTTAGTATTGGTATAATCTTAAGTTGTTTTAGATTTGTTGACCATATCTCTTATACTTGTGTTAGTAATTCTTTATAAAGATCACAATTGTTAAAATTGTTAATTAGAGCCAAAGATTTTTTATAACCTCCTATTCATCCCCTCTAGTCGGTCATTCTTGATACTACACTTGTAGAATCCTCCTAAACCATGGCCTTAGAAGTAATAGAAGTAGAGCTGAACTTGAAGTTATTAATTACAAGCGAAGCGCGAGAACGGTTGAAAGATGGACATCTCCTCTTTCAACCGTTCCTCGCGCTCGGCTTGTAATTAATTGTTGGGTCACGGGTAGGCTACGATAGCAACAAATCAAAATTTCTACCATGCAAACCAGGAAGCCAAGCAAGTAGATGATCACAGATCGTTACCACCAGACGCGCATAGCAGCAGAAGAAGGGTTGGAGCAGCCAAGTCCAACGTAGAGCGCGTCGATGTAGTGGTCGTAGTCGATCGTCCAGCGTCAAGCACGTCGGTGCGGTGGTCGTGGTCGATCGTCTCCTCCAGCGACCTCTGCAGTTCCTTATGAAGATCACGGATCGTCCTCAAGCGCAACAGTAATCGCAGTAGTGGCTCTACGGTATCCACACGTCCAGGGAAGGAACAACCATACGCCAGTGTGCTAGCATCAAGTCGCACGGTAGAGCTCTCAGGAAGATGGCAGCTAGGTTTTCGGTGGGACAACTCAACTCATAACTTTCGTGTGTCTTGTCTGTTATGTTCACCCATTTTGCCAACAGCCTCATGCATCTCCTTATATAGTGCTCGTGACGGATCCTATCCGAACACGTTTGACGAATCGTATCCGTACTGGTTTGTTCCATCCCGTTAAGTGTGTGATCCGTTAGGTTCATGCGTAATCGGTTGTGACTCGGAAACCCTTTCCGATCACGAGTCGTTAGCGGTTCCTAGCAGGACATAACGATTCCCGAATACACACAAATTATATCGAACGAACCTTAGTGCAATATGATCTATGATTAGGTCTTCATCACTTACGACCAGGTCCTATCTCTATACGACCAGTTCGTATTTGGTCACGACCAATTCGTAACTCCTTACGACTAAGTTTCGACCACTCTGTGATTTCGCTCGACCAGCCTACGACCACTCAGATTCCATATGACCGGTCAGAATCGATTGAACTAAGTGACCTACTCGTGTATTCTCCCTTTGCCTCACGATGGCTGGTTGAACTCCAGGTGAGATGTTGTGTCATCCATGGACTGTTCAATACTTTCTCGATCGAGTGTCGGATAACTTCACGTGGTCGAACACTTCGACCACTAGTGGCATGGCCATGCAATTTCTTTATCCGACCACAACGAGGGGCCTAGAGACATCTCTCCTGTTATGTAAGGAGGGGCAAATCCCATATCCGACCAGTCACATTCCTCCGCATGTTTCATAGCATACCCGAAAGCTACCTTTATAACTACCCAGTTACGAGTAGCGATTGGCAACCCCTAAGAGTGCTATTACACATGTAGGAAACCATGCTGATCTCCGGTCTAAGGATTATACATCATCATTGCTTGAGACCAACTAACGACACATAGAATCATAACAATCTCAATAGTGTCTCAAGGTGGGTCAATCCAACCCCATGTTCTCTAACATGTGTTCACATTATTGATTCGATATCCCCATACCCATGACCAGTGAAACATAGTCATCAATCAATACAATGTGCTGGTCGATAGAGTCAATAGTATTCCGACCATTGACATCCGACCAGGGATATATTTAGAATGACATCATACAAGTTAAGAGTTTCACCAACAAGTCACATACTTGTTAATCTTCATAACCAATGATTCATTCAAGGAACAAGATAACACATTATCCAATATTATGAACATAAGGAAATACAATCATCTCTATGATTGCCTCTAGGGCATATTTCCAACATTAATAACTTCAAGTTTAGTTCTACTGTTATTACTTCTGAGGCCTTCAATTTCCTTGTCACCGTAGTGAATCCTTGAATCCACATCGTCTTCCTCTTTTCCAAGCAGATTCATCGTCGTGCACCATTACTCTCCTCCTGGTTAGCTCCTCATCGACTCCTTTCGTTTAAACCATCTTTGACCTATGCCTAAGCTAGCTAGCGCACCATCCTTTTTCAACTGAGCTTCACCATGGAGTGCTACCATCATTGACCCCATCACCACTGTTGCTATCCATCATCGCTGGAGTGCACCAGTCCAACTCCGCTGCCTTAATTATCGTGGTGAGCTCCTCGAAGTCCCCTGGTGCTATTGCGCTTGCTGCTTTTGCATGTCGTCGCTATTCGCTTTGTCGCCACCACGGTCATCCATGGCGCTATCGCACTTGCATGTTGTTGACGCAGCTCCGGTGACCTTAGGTCTCCGTGTGCCGCCGTTAGCATTGTCATTGCTTCATGAGCCTTTATGTGCATGCTTTCATCTTGTTTTTGCCTCGTTCGCTTTTGTCGTCGCAGCCGTGCCCATCCGCCGCCGCATAAGTCATCGCCGCCGATGCTCTGGTCCACCTCGATCCCACCATCGCCACCTTTAAGGCTGTCATGACCTCGCCTCTCCATTTTTTCACTTTCCTAGACTGCACCATCGCTGCCTCACCACCGGCGAACTTGGCCACTACCTCCTCTGCTCTGCCCTGTCCTGCTCTCTCTCTCTCTCTCTCTCTCTCTCTCTCTCTCTCTCTCTCTCTTTTCTGGGAACCACCTGTCTGCCGGTTAAAGAAAAGAGAAAATATATTTAGTAGTTAATTAAAATCGGGTTAAGTTTGTGTGTGTTTAGCATGTGGACCCACTTGACTTTTTTTTAATTAAAATGAGAGTTAAGATATATGAGAATGACATGCAGGACCCACATGTAATAAAATTGATTTTTGGAATTATTTTAGAATGTAAAAATCTAACGTGTGGGGCTGCTAGTCAACACAGTCAACCCTTTTTCTTTTTCTGCATTTTCTTAGCCTTTCTTTTTCTGCATTTTCTTAGCCTAATTAGCTTCTAATGCTAATAACTTTTGCATATGAATTCCAAATTGAGTAAAACTTGTTTCTAATTTATTATAAAATCATGAACTTTCATAATATGCAAAAAAAAAAAAATTGAATTTTCTTCTCTCTTATTTGTGCTACTTGGCTTTTACTGATTAGATACCGACGTTCTGGAAATCTCCAAAGTCGATTCCGAGCAAGACCACGAGTTCAATGAGCAATACAAGCACCCCATTCGACCATATTTGATCCCATATTTTCACTGTTATGTATGTTGTATTGCAAAACTATATGCTTGTGTGTATTTTTGTTAGAAGTGCTATTTCGGTAAGGTTGGTAGCTATACCCGTATGTTGCATGAACCTACCATGATAAATTTGATATTATCATTGTTGACACCATATAAATATTATCCAATGTTGGTATGTACATTTGTGGAATATTAGTAGTGGTTCGAGTAGGTGATGCTTAGCTATGCAAATAGACCAGTACTAGAACTGATAGTTGGAACAACTTGATAAATTGATCAATTATGGTAAACACTTGTATACATGTCAGAGGAGGTACCTCCATTATTTTGGTTAACAATTGAAAACTAAAACTTGTTTTGGACTTGGGCGAGTGTATGTTGGGACCGGTGCAGGTGCACAAGTCTTTGGTTGTGGTTCTTGCCCGGGTCACTAATGACCGATCTATTGTGCCATAGACCCAAGTAAATTCATACAATCACATGTGTCTCTTATGGGAAGGCCCTAGCATAATAAGTTATCGTGTTTTGGCAATCAAACCGCATGTGGTAGAAGGTAGGTTGAAAATTGGGCTAGTACGGATATGGAAGGTATTTATGTTCGTAGGGGCTTGCGAGGACCGCAAAGCTTTCCAACATAAAGTATGAGTTCTTAGGATTTTGGAGAGCTCTCCATATCTTGAGAAGGTATCATAGCACGGTTTTTGTTGTTAGGACCAGTAATGTAAAAGCTTTGTCATGAACTCTCAAATCGGGTACATTTGGTATCGCATGACATGGTTGGCATGGTGAGATGTTTATATCGCATGGATAAAGTTGTACAACCTATACAGAGTGTAAATCTATTCAAATAGTCGTGTCCCCAATTATGGACATCACTTAGTTATATCTCACAGTAAGTAGTTTTATGTTTTTTCAGAATGGTTCGGGTGATGTATGGATAGGAACTCCATGCATAGCCTATTCGGCAAAAGGATTTTGCCACTGTTTTGACTTTATGGCGGCAAGCCATTTGTTTATTTATGCTTTATTATTGTTTGTTTATCAATATCAAATGCTCTTATAACTTTCGATTGCAATTTATTACTCATAATTGTAAATGAAACTTGCTTTATGCCAATTTTTTTTTGAAAATTTGGTAGGATAGTCATCTCTCTTGACTTGGCCTTGCATATTATAGAATTTTTGCCTTAAAGTCTTGTGGGGTATAACTTTATACTCGCAATTGCTTGTTGAACAAATTCAGAAGACGTGGATGGAGATACTTTTACATGGCGGAATTCAAACTGTCATTGCTAAGGCGACAAGTGTACGTACATGGATGTGTCGACTATTTCGGCAACAATTCAATGGCAAAGATCCTTACGACAAGGTTCTCATCCCATCCCAAATGTAAGCCTACATATATGATCTAGCTAGCTAGCTACTAGCTCACTGTAAAATATTCTATCACTACCAGAAATCACTTAGTTCTCGAGTGCCTATATGTTTCCCGAGTGTTTGGACGAAGACACTCGGGAAGATCCCGAGTGTTTCACAGGACACTCTGAACGAGACGTCAACACTCTACCAATAGAATGGACTCTCTACCACCCACCCGTTTGTCATCAAAAGCATGGAAACTCTTAAACTATGCTAATGAAGCATGAAATCAAACAATCATGCAAAATAATGTTGCAAACTAAAAATGACTTTTAGTACCATAGTGAAATAGTGTCCTCACTTTCAGATTCAGAGTAAAGTCCTCACTTTTAGATTCGAGCAAATTGTAGCTAAACATGTTGTTTAGTATGGCAATGCATCAAGACATATTCTGCAGACTTCTAGACTTTTTCGAGCATATGGGCTTTCATTACCCAGATAGTGCCCTTTTTACTACATAATGAATGCTAGTGGTTGTTGTGATGCAGCGATTCTCGTGGCTTGGTCATATTGATATTTTATCTTCTCGTGTAGGCATCAAAATTGCTTTCACGCCGCTGCCCCTGCACGCTCCATTCGATAGGCATAGTGAATCGGTGATGACAATTGCATTGGAAATGATATAGTATGACTTTGCAAAGTATTGATTCATTCAAGCCTGTTCTTTCACAACAATTTGTCAGGCCGATGAGACCCTCTTCCGCCAGAGTGTATTTATACATCTAAAATGGACTTGTAAGGTACGATGGGTGATATATTGTCGCTCAATAGATATAGGGTCAACTTTTCGTATTATGAAACTATCGAATAATGGAGATTCTTGCAAATGATAAGATCAATAAAATACCGTCACGGGACCAGCCGAGGACTTCAGTACGAAAATGGACCACATTTGGACCTTTGTACCTTGTGGAGTTTCCATAACGAACGTGAGGAAGACAGCTTCAAAACAAAGTACTCTAGCTTCAGAACACTCGGGAAAAAATTTGCACTCACGGGGGAAAGCTTTCCCGAGTGTGATTGTTTACAATGCACTCGGGACAAAAAAAATATTCCCGAGTGTTGACACTCGGGGAACTTTCGAGGCTCATCGGAAAGTGTTTTCCGAGTTCCAATTTCTTTCTTTCCGAGTGTTAACACTGTAAACATTTCACATGGGGCCTAAACCGTCGAGACATTTTTTTCCCGAGGGTTTTATGTTTCCCGAGTGTTTAGTAGTACACTCGGGAAAATCTTTTTTCCCGAGTGTAAATCTCTGCAACACTCGGGAAACCATTTCCCCCCCGACTAAACTGTCCCGAGAGGTGCTTCCCCGACGACCGACCTTCGGGAAAGTTTTTCCCAAGTGTTTTGGTGACTTTCCCGAGTGTTTAGGGCACTCGGGAAAAAACCTGTTTCTGGTAGTGTATATGTATAATGAGGATCAAATTCTGCTTTGGTGTGCGCTACAAGTAAATTACTAATTAAATACAATTTGATTTGCAAATTAAATACCCTCGCTGCCTTCTTCGTACGTACTTTGCGTGAAAGTTTATAAAAAACTACTCCTCCATTCTTTTTTCACTTACATTTATTATTTTTCATGGTTTTTGAGATGCGATTTTGACCATTACTTTTTATAACTCTACATTAAGATGTACTAATAAAATTGCAATATCATGAAAGTATTTTTAACGATAAATCTAATGATATTATTTTCATATAACCAATCTAGATAATTTTAAACTCATTGGCAGTCAAACTTTAGAAGTTTGGTGGCACAAATTCTAGAATATCAAGTAAAAAAGAACGGAGGGAGTATCATAAACTACTAGATATGCACATAGTGGACAGATGTTTTAGGATCCGTAAAAATTCAAGCTCAAACTCGACCAAACTTGGATAAAACGAATCAGTAGAGAAACGTAACGGTGAATGAATTTGCAAATAAATGTTTATGCCAATTTATACCACTTGTAAATGTGATCGGGTTTGATCTTGAAACTTTGCAGAGTTGTAGAATCCCTTTCCTGTATCTGTTTTTTTCCCACAATTTTTAGAAAATTCTATGCAGGGTACGTTCAGCAAGTTTACATTGAGATTAGATATATATATGAGGTAAGATCGATGAGATAACATAAGAATGGTAATTGATATTCTTTTCCGCACATACAGAAACTTCTTACACAAGAATCTTTCAAGATTTGATGTGTATGGATCTTTCGTATTTATGGCATTCTCAAATTTTTCGAGATGACAATTTCTGGATGAAACTTACATGCATGCACCTATATTTGCAGACAGACATATATGAATTAATTTATTTTTGAGTAAAAATGCCCCAGCTGCTATTATGAAATGGTGCAGGAAAGAATTTCAAAAGACCGTGCCCTTGTCCCTATCCATGAGTTGAAGTGAACTGAGGAAGCATCCATGAATTTCGATTGTTGGTTGGGATTGGATGTGATATGGATGCAAGCTTTTTCTAGATCTCTCCCCTTTTTTAGGCTACCTCTAGACAAGAATATAATGTGGTCCAAATTAAGTCCACAATAATTCATTTCCCATACGTAGAGAATGCTTGGCTCCACTCGTTCTATCATTTTCTTCGTGATGTCACTGGTGTAATGTAGAACTACTACCTTGACTTCATAGCATTTTATCATGCAAGGTTGCAACAGCAGCCACAGAACTATTCATCAGGGCTGGCTCGCCCACCAAACACGTACGTATTTATCAATATATCGTCAAGGATCGATCGATGCGCATCCAAAGAGGAGAAATTTTGTAGCATCTCCCTTTGAATAATTCAAATGACGTAGTGTGATTTTGCCAAGTCATGTATATGTCTCCCGTGTATATATAAATCAAGCTAGGTAGGTAGGCACAAATTGATCTCGATCTGCCTATCTTATGGCCTGTGTTTTCGCGTGAAAATTCTTTGCCTTGCTACTCTTTTTCTCTCTATCCAATACAAGAAAATAAAGTCAGCAACTTGAACTCTATCACTAACAAGTAGTTGAAATCGAATTTCTAAGGGATATGTCCATTTCTACATGCTTTCATACATGTTTTTGACAAGCATGCAAGAGTAACACGGTGCTACTTGTTGGGCATGCATGTGTAAGACATATTCGTTTCCCATTTTCTTGGGGAAATCCAGGGAGAAAAGTTTAATTGACTTTAAATATTTAAGTTTGATGTCTACTTCTGAATTAAATCTCTACAGTCTGTACATATCAATAAGCGAAAAACGTAATTAAGTGCGTAGACCTTCTTAGATACTACTACTAGTTTTCTTGAATAAGTTTGTCAAACCTAGCCACATAGACAGAGATGGCTAATTAATGCTGCGTTGAACAAATTAAATTAGCCAACCAAATCGACAATATTTTTTTTGTCAAACAGGAGAACAATTCATCACCGGTCATTTTAGGTAGACCCAGACAAATCAATTAATAGTGTGAGCTCGTTCAATCCATATACATGCAAAAAAAAAATGCAAGCACTACTTGAATTATACTGTCTCATGAACCTGACCAGCCCAACTTTTATCAAACTGGGGCTACCTTTTAATTTTCTTCTCATCATAGTTCAGTATATATTACCCTTTTGGAGAGCAAGTGAGCATGTATGTTTGACTGGACTAGGTCAGAAAAGTCAGCCTTCTCTCTCTCTCTCCCCTTCTTCACTCATTCGATCGGCCATATATTTCTGCACGGTAGGCAACAAAGAAATACTAGTGGGTGTTCATCATCGTTTGGTCAAACTCTCTACAGATATATAGGTGCTTAACTTTGTAGTACCATCGATCGATCTGTGTGTATTAGAGAAGCTTGAGATCAGCTGAAGGGAAGAGGTGAAGGCTCAGGAGCTGAGCAGGCAGGAGCTAGGCCGGCCGGGAGAATGAGGGGGTTTGAGAGGAGAGGAGTCCGGCAGTACAACCGGTCCGGCGTGCCGCGGATGCAGTGGACGGAGGAGCTGCACCGGCAGTTCGTCGAGGCCGTCGAGTGGCTCGGCGGTCAGGACGGTGAGTTTTGCGATACCTGCTTCCTCCTCCACAAGCTTGCCTGCATGTATGTATGCACAACTGCACACATGCATCACAAGGCCGGCCGGCTAATTACTCTTGCACGCATGTAGTTTGATTTCATTAGCTTTGAGTACGGACCAAACTATATATTGTTGTTTTAAGGAAATCGATTAAGGACAGTCGTTTCTTAATTTTACTTTTCTTTTTTGGTTTGGATCTCGATCCTTAGTTGGTGTAGGTTTGGCAGGAGTCTGTTAATGGAGTCCACCGGGGAAAGGAAAAGAAAAACACGTGTTATGCATGCATGATGAACACCATGAGAGTCTCTCCTCTTTTTTTCTCTCTGGATCTGTTGTTTGCGGACGATAATAGTGGTGCAAAAGATGATTTACACCTTTAATTGTACATCCGTCACAAATCAGTGGAGTACCCACAAAATGCATAGGAATACAAAGTTTGATGAGTTAGTTACTAGTGCAAGACGTTTTCATTTCCAAACTTAAATATAATATTTGTGTTGATTTATCAAATTTTCCTCTGAAATTAAATCAACCCGATCTTTTCTATGTTTTTTTGTTGCTTGTATGCTTTAATTTGCATGTTGTGGGAGAATAAAATGAGTAGTAATTCATTTGCAAAAGTTTCAAGTAATTTGTTATCTGGTTATTGTATTATTTTCCATCTAGCAACCTGTCTGTTATCACTAGCATAGAAGCATATGTTTGACAACTTATGCATGCCTGTTTGACACATATCTTGCGATAGTTGTAACTTATTACTAGCTAGTAGTCATGTGCCTTTCCTACTGCATAAATAGGTAGCTAACACACGTGTGTTTTGGCTGCATCGTCACACGAAAACAGCATAAAATGCACACAGTTCTCAGAAGAAGAAAAAAAATGGGGATCTGCCGATATCTAGATTGATATGCAACTATCCGAACATAATTCAATGATGGTGTTCAAGAGAATACAATCATATAGATTGAACTATAGTCATTAATTAATTTTCAGATAAGATCGATCCATGGAATAACAACATATGTATGGATCCACACATTCTTTGGCATTCACCCATCTTGTCAAAATTTAATTCGGAGCTCATTCTTCAGAGTTGTTACGGTGTTTGACAATCTCTTCTCTTCTGTCTGCCAGAAGCAACACCAAAGCGAATTCTTCAGTTGATGGGCGTGAAGGGAGTTAGCATATCTCATGTCAAGAGCCATCTTCAGGTACTTTTTTTTTTACAAGGGAAACCTAGCTTTTTATAGAAAGCATATAAATGTTCATACAATAACTAGAGTCAAACCAAACAACTAGGAACACCAGCTTACAATCAGGGTTTTGATAATCGGTTGTGAAATTTTACCGGGGGTCACCGATAGAACCGATTTTAGCGATTTTGGAAAATTTCGACAGACTTCGGCCGAAAATTTCAAACCAAAAATTTAAAATTCAACTAAATTTCGACTGAAAATCAATGAAAATTGGCCAAAATTGGACAGAACAGAGACAAAGTAGAGAGAAGTAAATAATGAAATTGATCCGGGGTAGCCATGGATGGATCTATCGCCACAAGTGAAGAAGAAGAAGTAGCACGCCTCGCCTTTGGGCGACATGTCGAGGAACCCTAAGCGTCGGCCTGAGCCGACGAGCACCCGCAAACATGGAGCCGCCGAGAACCCACCCGATGCCGGCTCGAGCCCGCCAGTAGCCCATGCCGCACTTTCGCCGTTCGCCCGTAAACTTATCTTGCCCGCTTGATCCGCTTGTGCGCCGTGGCAGAGATTGGGGAGGATTGGGGAGGAAGAAGATCCCGAGAGCCGCCGCAGGGGAAGAGGAGAATGGGGATTGGGGATCGATTGGGAGCCGTCCGCAGGGGAATGGGGAATGGGGAGGAAGAAGAGCTTGGAAGCCGCCCGACGAATCGAGGGTTTCAGCTGAGTCACCGAGTGCGACGGTGCGAGCGAGAAATGGACTAGGCTTCGTGCGACCAGTGCGGGGCTGCGAATGAGAAATGGATCGGGCCAAATGGATTGGGCTGAATTTTTCGGGCCCGGTTTGAAAACCTACCGGGGGAGGCCGGTAGAACCGGTTTGGCCCATTTTCGGTCAAAAATCGGCCGAAAAAAAAATCCCTACTTACAATTCAAGACCAAAGAAACTGAAATACAAGCCAAACTAGAGTATTACAGGAAGACAATCAGGATTCTCCAAAGCACAAAAGTTCTTAGACCAGTCTTCAACGGCCGCCAAGAAATCATCCATCTTACTTCGCTCAGCCCCTTTGATGAGAACTCGCCAATACTGCAAACTACTTCACTCAGCCCCTTTGATGAGAACTCGCCAATACTGCAAACAAAACAGAAATTTGAAAATCACTTCCATTGGTTGCTTAGGAAAAATTCCCTCAAACGTCATTCTGTTCGTAAATTTCCGGAGATTCTAAGCCGAAGCTGCAAAACTAAACAAAACAACATTGTAGTCATTAGCCCCCCTAATATCCAACCAATTCAGTTGGAAATCATCTATAGAATTTGAATACGCTCCCAATTTATCACCTCTTTCATACAAAAGACAAAAAAATCTTCCCAAAGTGCAAGAGAACATAATATGATCCAAGCTCTCTTCAGTACCACACAAAATGCAATTCACATCACCTTTCCACCCCCTTTTTTTAAGCTGATCCAAAGTCCGAACTATGTTATGATAACACTACCACATAAATATTTTTACCTTTAGAGGGATTTCGTTTTTCCACAACTTTGGCATTTTCCTACAAGTTACCCCCCCCCGCCCCTAAAACTATCTGTCTATACAAATACTTAATTGAAAACACACCAGATTTCTCAAAACACCACACAGCTCTATCCAGGTTGTCATTAAGATCAACATCTGTGATAGATTTTTTCAAACTCTCCCACTGGGTTGCCTCTTCTTCGCCAAAATTTCTATTGAAAGTAATGTTCCACCTGTCTCCTAATAGCCCATTAGCCACACTCATATTAGGGTACTGACAAATACTAAAAAGATTGTTATACTTGACCTTCAAGGAACAGTCTTCAATCCAAACATCACCCCTAAAAAGAAACATTGCACCCATTATACCAATCTTATATCTAGCTCCCCAATTAAACAACTCTTTAACTTTCTGCACATTTTTTCAAAACTGAGAACCTTTTAAAATTTTTGCATCTCTGAAAACACCCCTAGGGAAGTACTTGGCTTTTAAGATCCTATATCAAAGTTCATTATTAGTTGAGATTATTTTCCATATCCATTTGGCTATAAGGTAGTCATTCATAACTCTTGTATTAATGACCCCTAAACCTCTAAAATCTTTGGGTCTACAAACAGCCTCCCATTTCACCATATGGTATTTAAACTTGCCACTAGCCCCTCTCTAGAAGAACCTAGATCTGATAGTATCCATTCTTTTATGAACCTCCTCATTAAACCTATAAAAGCCCACATTGTATAAACAGGAAGACTGCTCAAGCTCCTGCTATGGTTATTAAGGTGTCGCTTAGGTGATGCCTAAGCGGTAAGGTGCCACTGGGGGGTAAGGCGTCGCCCCCGCCTTAGGCCTAAGGTGTCAGGTGCCTTGAGAGAGAAGAGGCGGTGCCTCCTCCCTGCGGCCGAGGGAGGCGGGCTTGGTCAAAGGAGCGGAGCGGAGGAGAGCGAGAGAGAAGGGGGAAGAGGACTCACCGTGGAACCCTAGGCGGTCGCGCCTCCTTCTCACAGCGGCCTACGGTGGATCTGCGCAGCGTCACCCTCTCCAGCTCCGGCCTCAACGGATCTGGTCCCTTGTGGCTCCCTGTCTCGGCGAGTCGGCGTCGCCCTCTCCAGCATCCTCCCTGCCTCGGCGAGTTGGCATCGCCCTCTCCAGCCCCGTGCGCCGGATCCGGTGGCACGTCGGGGAAGCAGGGGAGACCTGGCGGCGCATCGGTGGAGCGGCGGGCTGGGGAGTAGGGGATGGAGAGGAATTGGGAGGCGGCGGGATGGAAGATTGGAGAGCGAGAGCCATCGCGGTCTCGCGGATAAGGAAAGGATAAGGAAGGGGCGACTCACTCGGTGTCTCGGTCATCGCGGCCACTCACTACGCAGGCCGTAGGCCACTCTTGACGCGGGATTGGGCTGGGCTGGGCTCAGCGCCGATCTTTTTTTTCTTTCTCTTTTCTTTTTTCTTTCTCTTTTCTCTTTTCTTTTTCACTTGTTCTCCTCTCCCTTCAGCTGCTTTGTTGGACCGGCTACACAGACCACCGCCTTAAGATGTATGTAAGGCGCCGCCTCGCCTCACGCCTTACCGCTTAAAAGGTGTGAGGGGGATGGTTCGCCTCGCCTCGCCTTACCGCCTTAATAACCATGGCTACTGCTAACCAAAATCAATCTACCTCCAGATGAAAGAAAGTTGTTTCTCCAGTTGTCTAACCTTTTATGTAGTTTGTTAATCACATTCTCATCTGCTTTCACCCCAATAGGTCTATCACATCTTCAGGTACTTTTATATAGGATTTTCTTGCACACACACACACACACACACATACATACATACATACATACATACATACATACATACATACATACATACATACATACATATATATATATATATATATATATATATATATATATATATATATATATATATATATATATATATATATATATATATATATATATATATATTACATTGTACGTAGCACAAGTACATATATCTTGCCATATGTGTGCTTTCTTTTTCATATTTGTATGCTAATATTAGCTAGCTTTAATTTATCAATGACCCAACCTTTTTTCTTAAAAAATGATCAGATGTACAGATCAAACTCTAGCAACAACAGTAACGATCTGGTCAACCTCCATAAATTGATGGCAACCACTGCGAGCAACATTAACAAACGTGTGTTTGTGAATCGTGAAGATCACTGCGTTTTCGAGTCACAGAATGGAAACACGGCAGCTTCAGACAAGAACGCTCACACCATGCTCCGCAGCAGCCACTCATCATCATACCAATTGTGAGTGTGAAGCACTAATTAGTCTGGTCTCCATGTTCTTTAATTTGTACAGCTATATATATATATAGTTATATACACATTTCAGTTGTTAAATAGTGATTTATACATTCTTGCAGACCATCAATAGAAGAAGTTTTCAGAAGCTGGGAACGAAGTAGAGGGCGTCTTCCATGGAACTCCAATTTGCTTACAACAGAAAAGGTAATTTATTTCATTAAATTTTTTCTTCCAGGAACAAGTAAGCTAGGTAGGCATCAGCCTCAGACGTGATCATCTATGCATTTTAATTGTTCCGCATTTTTTGATTCCTTAGTCTAATCTCCATATGACCACACACATGTATATCCAGTTCATGTATATCAGTATGGAGATGTAAAAGGCTATGGATAAATTCAGACAAAGTTTATTTAAATAGTTTATCTTACCATCTTACATGTGCTATTCTCTAGAAGCTATCATTTTGGTTATATGCATTAGGTCATTAGGTGGCAGGCAGCAGGTTGCCAAACTACCATACTGCCGTGTATGACTGTTCATACCTGCATATGCATTGTCCAAGCCCCTTGATCTAGCTAAGCTTTCTCTGCAATGTATTTTTTTCCCTACAGGAGTGCTTGCAAAGTTGCAATGTTATTAGCAAGCTTAACACTGAAACATATGATGCCGTTTATATATACTTGATAATAATTAATTGGTAGAATTCATGACCTGGCTATATATGTGACGTTGATGCAGGCAATTAGGCCATGCCACACTACTAACAAGAAGCCTCAGAAGCAAACGGACTGCGACCTGACGCTGTCAATCGGCATGTGGGAGGAAACGAGCTGCGACGCCGACGGCTCGAGCACGATCAGCGAGGAGCTCGCCGCGCCGTCGAGGAACGAGGGGTTCGGCTCTCCGGCAGCAGGCGGTCATCACTTCGCCGCTACTGTGAAGGAGAGCAACCTGCCGGCTCTAAACTTGGACCTGACCATTTCATCTTCTTGGCTCGCCTGATGACCCTGGGCCCTGTATAGCTGCCTGCATTTGTGTATATCTATGTGACACATAGAGCGGGCACTGTCAGGTGATTATGTGTTATGGTGTCGATGTATTGTAGATCGTAGTAGTAGTAGTAATTTGAGAGATTTCTTACTAGCTAGGTTGCTTGGATTCGAATCCTCCGCCATACCATTTTAGCGACCACATGCATGCGTTTAGCATTTGTATAGGTTTCTTTTTGCCCGTTCGATTAGAGATCGTGACTTCAGACGAAGACGGGTGAGAAATTCTGACTTCTTTTCTCTTGATAGATTGTTTTCATGAATTTCTCACCTTTCATCATCTGGACTGTCCTGTTTCTGATCGAATTATTGCACCTTAGACACTGATAAAGGCATGCATGCTATGTATTAGTGCTATCCATTCCAATGAATGACACAGGATACCAATCTTGACAGCTTAGTAGCTATCTTGACTTTATTATTTTAATTTAGTCGGCATTCTCATTTCTCGTAGACAATTAATGTATCAATCCTTTTGATTATCTCTCCTGACTTTTTCGAGAATTACTACTGTTATGTACTTCACTACTAATTTGTTTCTAGTACCTTGGCATAATAACAACAAAAACAACATTGCTCATCGATCATCACTGCAGGTGGGACCTCCACATAACAATATGACCATGAAATCGGGGGAATAATTTACTCGAGAAAAAAGCCATCTGCTTGAGGTAGCTGGTACCCGTACCCTACCGCTCTGGAAAAAAAATTTAGAAGGGAGGTATATTTTGGTGACCTTAGCCAACCCGAGGTGGGTCCTACTTGTCATTAGCTCAAAAGACTGACCCTCGAAGGTTCGTAAGTTTCCTGCCTCCGATGCCAAGCACCGCTTTCAAAACATCCGTTCCACACAGCACCCATTCATGAATCGTATAACCGCGTCGCCGCCGCCGACGCTCACAGCCCCCGTCTCTCGCGCGCAGCCGCTTACCCTCATCCACCATTACCACTTCCTTCTCTGCCTCTCCGTTGCGAATTCTCACGCGTACCGGGTGGGCGCCGCAAGCCGACGGGTCCCACGCGTACAGCCGCGACGCGTGGAAGCCGAGGTGACGTACTCCCTCCGTTACTTTTTACTTGATGTTTTTTACTTTTTGTGATCTTCGAGATACGGTTTTGACCATTACTTTTTATAATTTTATATTAAGATATAGTAATAAAATTATAAAATTATGATAGTATTTTTAACGACAAATTTAATGATATAATTTTTATGTAGTCAATCTAAATAGTTTTAAATTTATTGATGGTCAAACTTTAGAAAGTTTGACGGCACGAATTCTAGGAAGTCAAGTAAAAAAAGAAGAGAGGGAGTATTTCCTCTTGGATCCTGTGGTGCGTTTTGCTAGTAAGGCCCTGTGAAATGCAAGGGATCGCGTTGGTTCTCTCCAGAAATTTGCTATTGTTGCTTTCTAATCGATAGACTAGAGTAGTGTTGGCCAAATGGTCAACACGGTCCAGTCTGGCCCATGTAACAATCGTGTCATGCGGACTAGTCCACGTACCTAGATGGTAGCCTAAGCATGGCACAAATGGCACGGCATGAGCCTGTTTAGGTTGTCGAGCTATGTACGGCCCACTTAGGTCGAAAAAAAAAAGAAAAAATCAGAAAAATTGAGAAAAAAAAAAAGAAAAATGTGTAAAATTCATAAATACATATAAAAGTTGTAAAAAAAAAATAAGATAAGCATACTGAAAATGTAATACAAAGCTTTATTAATATTGAAATAACTGCCTCGTTAAAACCTTTTCCCAAATAAAAACTCAATATGAGAAAACATTGACAAAGAAAAAAGAGTACAATGTATAGCTCTACATACATCTTTGTTCTAAGTGTCATTGTCGAGGTACAGATTTTTTAACACGTCCAACAATTCTGTATTTTGCATAGAGTGTTATGTTCGTGAATCAGCTTATTCCCAGTCCTGCTTCACGGTTAGAAGTATCTCCACCATCTCACTCATGAGACGTGTTCTTCTCTCCTCCAATATTCTTCCAAAAAGACTCAAAGCAGACTAAGGAAGCCGTTGAGATAGGAATAATTAACATAGCATGTGCAAGTATGGATAGCATGTGATAAGTTAACTTATGGGCATGCCACCATTGCAAAATTTCGAAGTCTTCTTAGTTGAAATCTATTGTATCGCTGTCCAGATAGGTGGATAGTTCCCCACTCCTTGGGGTTGTTCTTGGTTGAGCAAGCGACGTTGTAGAAGAAGAAGACATGGACCTAGAGGAAGAGCCATCGAAGATCTTGCCTCACATATTTGACTTGCTACTTGAGGTGTGGTCTACTGGAGGTCGTTGTAAAGCAGACTTCCGAAACTTATTTTTATATCTTTGGTAAACCTCGTAGTATCACTAAGAAGATCAAGAACATTAGCAAATACTTAAATTTTACCTCTAGGATCTAAAACAAATACAAATGCATATAGAAAAATGATTTCTCTCCAATATTTAAGGTGTTTAGTTTTCATAGCAACAACAACCTCGCATAAAACTAAGTCATTTTCATACATTTTCAATTGAGCAGCAATCTATAAAATACTATGCACAATGATAGGAGCTATTGGATAGTAGACAGCGGACAAAGCAACAGTTGCCTCATAAAAATTTTCTAAAAATTGTAGTATCTTCTCAGCAATGAACCAATATTGCTCCGTTAATAGTATACTACCGTCAGACGTCAGTGCTCTGATAGTGCATTTGAATAAAAACATAAAAAGTGCTTTTATATGGTAAAAGACTCTTAACCATCAGGTAAGTAGAGTTCTATCTTACCAGCATGTCCAAACCAAACTTTCTAGGACATACACTCATTGCCCTGCAGAAGTTTTTATATGCTGTTATTCTTACGTTAGAATTATTCAAGAAATATATCGCATTGCATGTCCAAACCAAACTTTCTTGGGACGTACACTCATTGCCCGATTTTCAAGCTAGCAAAGTTCTTACATGTTGTTATTCTTACGTTAGAATTATTCAAGAAATATATCGCATTGCGAAAAGATTTAAGATACACATCCAAGCTCTTCAAACCGGATTTGACTATAAGATTAATAATATGACAAGCGCATCGTTGATGTAGCAAGAAGGAATGGCGGCCCCGATTAAGCCATGTGGCGCCCTTGAGGAGGTCTGGGTGGCTCGGATGAAGCGCGCAAGTCCTCCTGGAGAGGTCTTGTGCGGCCTTGATTAAGCCACGTGCGCCCTTGAGAAGGTCTGGCGACACGGATGAAGGCACGCATAAGTCCTCTTGGAGAGGTCTGGCGGCCATTGATTAAGCCCGTGGCGCCCTTGAGGAGGTCTGGCGGCTCGGATGAAGGTCGCATAAGTCCTCTGGAGAGGTCTGGGTGGCCCTGATTAAGCCCGTGGCGCCCTTGAGGAAGTCATGGGCGGCTCGAATAAAAGCGCGCAAGTCCTCGTGGAGTAAGTCCTCCTAGAATGAACTCCTTGAAGAGGTCTGGGGCAGAGGCCTCCCCAAAAAGTCTTGGCTGCGCTCCTGCTGGAGGTGTGCAAGTACTCTGAGGAGGTCTTGAAGCACTGTGATGAAGGTGCGTGGACCTCTGGCTGAGGTCTTGAGCGGCCTGATGGAGGTGCAAGTACTCCTGAAGTACTCTTGAGGAGGTCTTGGCGCAAAGTTGTGAGGTCATGGCCATTAGAGTTCTTGGCGACTCGCGGCATTGTCTGGGAGGAGTAATTGAGATTGAATATTTTGTTTGTAAGACCAAAGTCTTTGGAGAACACGACTTTGATAGGTCTTTGTGGATGTTTTCTGCAATATTCTCAGGACCCATATGTGCTACATCAATTAATTTGAAACCTATAATTCTTTTCTCCATTACCCAAGAGCAAGAAGTCATCGATCATTAACATAATTTTGTTTGAGACCAACTACACTAAGATAATCCTCCCTAGCGCGACCACTCCATATGTCCGTGGTTAGGGCCATCGAAAATATGCTCGTAGCAAATTTATCACGGTATTCATTATAGTATTTTGCTAGATCCCTAGTTGTTGTTTGTCAAGAAACAGAAGAGAATCTAGGATTATGTGTTGTTCTAATGTAAGTTTTGAAAGTATTAAACTCCCCAAAGCCTAACGATAAATTCTCGGAAGCAATTAAACGACAGAGAGATTGATGGGCTACCTCAGGATCATAGTCCCAGCTACATATCGTACCATCGGGGTTGTACTGCAGTCACGTCTACCTCATCACCAATCCTTGCTTGGCCTTACATCTTGTAGCATGTCTTTGCAAGTGCCCCGTCTCTCTTGTAGACTTCGCAGACAATTCCTGACGATAAATTTTGCAAACAACATATGGTACCTCATTTTCCTATGCGTGTGGCTTGGTGTCGCACTCCCGATGTAGACGCCTCAAGATCGCCGGCGAAGATGTCGTGGAGCTTGTTGACGGAACTCCACCTTGCCCTTCCGCTAACAACTGCGGTTGGTTTGAGGCAGCCACAGCCTCCATGGATGCAACTTCCTCCAATGAAAGTCCGTAATTAGCAAGAGTAAAGCTATCGTAATTTTTCATAACGAAAACTGCAAAAATCGAAACTAATACTATTATTACTTTCATCTTAGCATAACAAATAATAACAATAAAATTATGCAAAAAAAATAGTATTGTACCTCTTTTGCTAACTTGCTATCGGAAATTGAATTTTTCAAATTTTGGCATAATTTTTTTGAATTTTGCCAAATGATCTCACATCAAATTTGAATTTGCACAACATAATTTCAAAGAGAGATTGAGGAATGTGTATGGCGTCTATTTATAGAAACATTTTTGGGATTTTTTTTTGAATTTTTTTTGTTATTTTTAAAGCCTCAAACGATAAAAAAATGGTTAAAAATGGTCGAAATCGTCCAACAAGCAATTTCCCGGGTCGTCTTGAGTGCAGTCTGACCCATCTTGACTTGCCCGCTTGGCCTCCCCCTTTTCTACCCAACTCTTCTTTGTGGCCTTTTCACTTCACCGCCCTGCCCTGCACCCTTGCCACTTTGCTTGCTAGCTGCTGCACACAGCAATGCCGCCCTCCACCTCCACGCCACCTCGCACCGGCGCCGCCCCCTCTCGGTCTCCTTCCTTCGCGTCGGCCCGCGCCGCCTCCTCCTCTTCCTCTCCCTCCGCGTCGGCCCCTTCTTCCTCTGCGCTGGCGCCGCCCCACCCTCCTCCTCCTCCTTCCTCCATGGCCCTTCTTCCTCCTCTGCCTCCGCCCGCCCTCCTCCTCCTCCTTCCTCCCTCTCCTCCTCCTTCTTCCTCTGCGTTGGCCCCTTCTTCCTCTGCGTCGGTGTCGCGCCGCCCTCCTCTCCTCCCGGCTCCCTCCCTCGGTAGCTTGCCGGCTTGGCCTCTCTGCACACGGGCCAGATGGGTCTGACCCAACACTGTTCATGTTGTGTCGGGCCTATTGCGGGCCAAGCACGATACGGGTCTTCGTGTCGGACCGGCACGATCCATGAAGAGTGTGGGCCAGACCAACAGTGTCGTGCCTCGAGCCGGCCCGGCCGGCATGGCCTATCTGGCCACCACTAGACTAGAGGCATATGTTTGACAATTTACATTGGCACTGGAGATGAGGTTAATTTGCAATTTACTTCTCCCTTATTAGTACTAAATTTGTCAATGAATCATCTGTGGGTGAAGTGTTTTGCAGCTGAGTGCGTAACATTGAAGTTGTTAGCGTCGAGTGGTATTTGAATTTAGGTACTGTTAACAGCTATCCTCGGCACAAGTTTCTCTAGGGGTTTGTACTATGTTGCCGTGAACAACTGAAGATATATTATCAAATATGTAGATATGAGAAGTTTGTTGTTAGCATCATGTGTGACGGCAACAATCAACAGGGCAGGAAAGGGGCGGGGGTGACTTCTTATCTCCATTCCCATTTAGTTCTTGGGATGGTAAGGACCAACTAGTAGCACTAGATGATGCGTAGGTTTTCCCAATCTTTCACGGTACCAAACAGAAATAATCACAACTGCAGTCGTCGGTTTGATTTACTAATACAGCAGCTAATAAAAAAATAGAGTAATGCACAGTATTATGAGTTTCTGGACAGCACCAAATCAGTATATCCTCAGCTCAAAAGCTAGCAGATTATTCCTTCTTCTCTCGCAGAACATAATCAGCAGTAACCAAATATTAAACCCTAGGCTCAATTATGTAGCACTTGAAGTAAACTATTCTCTCTTTCTCTAATCAACAAGCAGCAGTAATCCCAATGTATATGAGTGACGGGTTCAGCATGTAACAGCAGACAGCAGTAGACTTGGTAGATAAGTCTGGTTTGGCAATCAGAATAGCTAAGCAATTGAATTGCTAAAACTCCAAACAACAGAAGGGTAACTCAGCTCGGTTTGACACTATGCAGCAAGAATCGCCCAAGTAAATGCAAACTTGCAGCCTAGAAAATCTTCCAAACCGTGCACAGATTGATGCTCGAACTGGAAGGAGGAACCTTGAAGATCCAACATTCCAACTTGAATTGATTCACCACCAGGGGATCAATTCGTGTAGCAGAAAACAAAACCGTAGTAGTTACCAAGCAGCAGCAGAGATAAACAATTTGGCCGACAGTCTTAACGTTAAGGGTGAGACTGAGAATGGTTCAGTCTGACTCATTGGATAACCTAATCGTCTCTAAATGTTTAGTAAATAGACTAAAAGTGTGATCCATAAAAAAATCGGGGTAAAGACCCATCTACCTATTGCTCATTTGGATCGCACAGAGGGAGCCTTCTCTCACTGTTGTTCCGCCCAATTTTCCCCAACGCACCGACCCTTCCTTGCTCAACACCGCCGCCTCTTCTCGCCTTCTCCCACACGCGCCGCCTCCATCGGTCGCGCGCCTCCGGACAGCCGCCGCGGCTCCGCCCACTCCCCGCTAGCGCTTCTCCACCATTCTCTCTCTCTCCCCCTCTCACTTCTCTAATCCATCTCTCCACCTACTTCACCACCGTTGTCGCTGGACTTCATTGCCGGCATCCACGCTGCCCACTCCCGAGGCCACCATCCTGAGATAGCCCAGCCAGGAACTGGAGGAGGGAGTTCTTCTCCTGCTTGGTGCAAGAACTGGTGGGAGAGGCCAAGGAGGCAAGGACACAGCAGCAGCACAAGAGCAAGGCCAAGCAAAGGTACGGGAAATCCATTGCTGTACTTCTTGCAACCACAGAGGAATGGAGTTCTTCTTTGTTAGAGTGATCTCGAGCATTTGGCCCAACGGCCAAATGCCACCTATTGATCAGCGCCGATCGGGGCGCCCAATAATGGTGGTGGGCCCTGTCGCCAGCGCCATATAAAAGAGAGGTGAAATTTGGGGCGACATATAAGACGACGTTCACCGTGCCGCCACAAACCCCAAACAAAACCCTAGATCCGATCTAAGAGGCGCTCGAGGGCGGGAAGCACCTGCGCCGGATCGCCGCCGCCGGGACACGCCGCCGAGAGCCCCGCACCTCTTCTCCGGCCGTCATTGTCAGTGCCTTGATTTCACCGCAGCGTAGCGCGATGGCCAACTCCTCCTCCTCCGCGTCGGACGGTTAGTTCCTTCTCTCCCTCTCGGTATTACCTCAAGAACTCGAACCCGTAAATGAAACCCCGCTAGATCTAACCTAGGAGATCCTAAAAGCTATCCTAACAATGGTATCAGAGCACCTAGGCGTAGATCTTAGATGGGGAAAAGAGAAAGAAAAGAAAGAAAGAGAAGAAGAAACTCTAGATCTGAAAAGAAAGAACTCACCGGTTTGTAAATGCCGGGCCGTCGTCGTCGTGGCGTCTGGGGAGATCGGCCGAGCCGCTGGCTCGCCCGGCGCTCCATCTGAGGCCACCGTCGGCGACTGCCAGACAGAATCTGAGCTGCTTGGCCGGGAGGGCGCCGACACGGAAGCCGCTTGACAGGCCGCGCTCCCTCTCAGGGGAGCGCGCACGCCGGCGAGAGGGCCCATGGCGGCGCCGGTCTTCTTCCCCTTCTCCGGCGGCGTGGACGATGTCGCCGCCGCCGCCGTCGCTTCGCTCGCTCGGGTGCGGAGAGAGAGAGGGGAGAGGCAGAAATGATCTAGGGTTTTCGGGGGCGTCCGTCGCGGCGTTTTTGTTCGGGCGACTTTCGCTCGCAGCCGTCGGATGGCGGCGGGCCCAGTACAGATGGCGCCCGCAGCGCTGGTGCACCGGCCCGGCGGGCGAGAGAAATCACGGCCCAGGCCCAGGTTGCGCGCGAGAGCACGCCCGCAAGGCGAAGCCGTCGGATCGCGAATCCGGCGGTGGCAAGGCGCGGAGCGTGTGCGGAGGCAGCGCGCAGACGCGTGAGGCAGGCGGCCTTGGCAGCCGGAATGGGCCAAGGGAGAGCGCGCGTGCGGCGCCGGCTGGTTGGGCCGCGCGTGGGCCAGGCCGAACAGGCCGAAATGCCTGTTTGCACAGTGGAATCCAGAAATTGAATTTAATTGAGCGCGCGCTCGGAGGGGCGCCGACACGGATCCATCTGGCAGGGGCTCGGGCCTCACTTCGCTCGTCGAAGTAGCCTAATTGATGAATAGAATTTGATTCAAATCTCTGTAATTTTTTTTGCACCAACGTGTTAATTTTTCAGAGATTAAATGTGTACAGTATAATGCTTCTGAATAATGAATTATTTTTAGAATAATTACAGTTTCCGCTGCAAAAGTTAATGTTTGATTACTCTTTCAATTAAATTCGAACCAACGGGAGAATTTAATTTTTTGAGAATTGTTGTGAATTATGATATTGTTATTTTCGACCAGCGTTGATAATAACGGTATTATAATTTCTAATTGATGTTTTTATGCATTATTTCTATTTACGCAACGGTGATGTAGATTTAATGTATAGATAAAATTGATTTAATTGTATGTCGTATTTTTGACCAACGTCGGAAATAAGGCATATAATTTTCCTGTTACGTTCTCACTTTATTTGAACTAAATTTTCAGGCGGATACAACTTGATGGGTTGTATCAGAGAGATCCCCACTCTCAAAGGAGATAATTATGGAGAGTGGAAGAAAAAGATAGACTTAGCGTTTATCTTGGTGAGGTGGGTGGGTCCTCACTCTGACAAGACGTCCCAATCGAGCCTATGGCACTGGTGAGGGATCAAAATGAGGATGATACTGCTTGGCAGAAAAGACAGAGGGATCAAGCTCCCTTACAGATGTCTTATGACCTTGAGCATAAGAAATGGACCACGACCAACAAGAAATGTATGGTCGTGATAAAAACACGATTGAGCTCGCAATTGTGGGCTCAATCGCGAGAATGTGACATCACGAGAATACCTTGAGAAAATAAAGAGTCGGTTCTTGGCTCTTCAAAGACATATGCTACACGGTGATTAAGCGACTTGTGTGAAAGGTACTCACGGTGGTGGCGGTGGCATAAGAGAACACATACTAAGGATGAGCAACTTGGCATCCAAGCTTAAACCAATGGATTTGACTCTCAAGGATGAGTTCCTTATTCATTTGATTTTTGCTTCCTTGCGGAAAAGTTTGACACCTTTGTTGTCAACTACAACATGCTTGACGAGAAATGGGACTTAGAAAAGTGCATAGCTATGTGTGTGCAAGAAGAGGAAAGATTTAAATCCTCACATGGTGGTTCTATCAACTATGTGAAGGACAACAAGAAAAAGAACTTCATGATAACTTCTCCTCAAAGAACAAGGGAAAAGCCCATGTCCATCGGCCTCAACAAAATAAGTTTGCGGTAGACAAAGATCGGTGTCTTCCTTTGCAAGAAGGCAGGACACTACAAGAAGAACTGCCCGATTACTTAAAGATGATAATGGCAAAGAAAGGTGAGAACATTATTACCTTTATAAATGAATGCTGTATGTGCAATATTGAAATCCACTTGGTGGATTGACTCGAGAACAACTGTTCATGTTGCTAATTCCTTCTGAGGATTCCGTTCGGCGAGGACTACGCAAGAAAGCGAAAGATGCATTAAAGTTGCAAATGGAGTCCAAGTTGAAGTTGAAGCCGTTGGCGATCTTTCATTAGAGTTAGCTAATGGCTCCAATCTTTACTTAGAGATGTCCTTTTTGTTCCCTCTTCTGAGAGGAATTTGATTAGTGTTTCAAATTTGGACAAAGATGGTTATGATTGTAATTTTGGAAATGGCAAGTGTGAAATAATGTTTAATAAAGAATGTGTTGGTCTTGCCATCTTACAAAATGAGCTTTATTGTTATCATTATGTGATGATATGAATGTCGTATGCGATAAAGGAGCGTCGGCGTGCGAAAGTGAATGAATCCTCGTCACGAATGTAAGCAGAAAGCGAAAGAGAACTCTAGATCGTCGTCGAAATTATAGCCTTGTCGTTTAGGCCATATTTGAGGGGAGAATAGAAAGACTAGTTAAGAATGAAATTCTTCCTCTATTAGAGTTCTCAGACTTAGAACAATGCAGAGAATGCATTAAAGGAAAATATGTAAAGAAAATTAAGAAAGGCGTAAAAGAAGCATGGGAGTTCTACAAATTGTTCACACGAGACATTTGTGGTCCTTTTCTGTGAAAAGTGTGGATGGTTATGACTCTTTCATAACATTCACAGATGATTACTCCCGTTTTGGATATATTTATCCAATCAAAGAAAGAAATGAAGCCTTGGATAAATTCAAGATATTTAAAATTTGAAGTTGAAAACCAACACGATTTAAAGATTAAGATAGTCCGATCGATCGTGGGGGAGTACTACGATCGACATACCCCATATGGACAAGTTCTGGACCTTTTGCAAGGTTTTTGGGGAAAATGGTATAGTAGCCCGATATTCTACACCGGCGAACCTCAACAAAATGGAGTAGTGAAAAGCGCAACCGTACTCGATGGATATGGTGCGAAGCATGATGAGCTATTCCACACCGCCATTGAGTCTATGGATGGAGGCGTTGAAAACCGCCATTCATATTCTCAACAGAGTGCCTAGTAAGTCGGTGCCCAAAACACCGTGCACGAGTTGTGGGACGAGGAAGAGTTCCTCATTAAACCACTTACGTGTGTGGGGAGTCTCTTTGAGGCTAAAGTATTTAACCCAAACCTTGGGAAGCTTGATCCCAAAAAGTAAGTTGCCATTTCATTGGCTACCACGAAAAGTCAAAAGGTTTTCGTTTCTCTTGTCTGCAGAGATATACAAAGTTTGTAGAAGCGAGACACGCTGTCTTCTTAGAGGATGAAATGATGAGAGGAAGTATGGTAGCTTAGGAGATTGATCTTGAAGAGAAGCGGGTGTATCGCCCACTCAGATGATTCAAGAGCCATTCTTCACACTACTCTTTGTCATTGCACCAACGATGCAAGACAACTGCTTGGTGCCAAAGACTGTTATTGTTCCTCTGTGGCAACAATGAATGATAATGAGGAACCCGTTCTTTAGGATCCTATAGAACCTATTGCCACAGATGAGGGGAACAACAATGACCTCAAGCAGAAGATGTACCAAATGAGGAGGCCAGAGGAGGTCTCAAAGAGTAAGAAGATCGGCTATTTCGATGATTATCAGATTTATCATCTGAGAGGAATATCAAATGGAGGATGATCCCACCTCATTTGAAGAAGCCATGAAGCGAAAATTCCTCAAAATGGCTTGAAGCCATGGAAGAGAAATGAGGTCCATGAAGACTAATAAAGTGCAGGACTTGGAAATTATTCCTAAAGGAGCCAAAAGCAGTAGAGGTCGTAAATGGGTCTACAAGACAAAACTTGACTCCCAAGGGAATGTAGAAAGATACAAAGCGCGACTTGTGGCAAAAGGATTTACATAAAGAGAAGGGATTGATTACAATGAGACCTTTTCTCCGGTCTCATGTAAAGATTCCTTGAGAATCATAATGGCATTAGTAGCACATTATGATTTAGAGTTACATCGAGATGGATGTAAAGCGGCATTTCTTAATGGGGATTTGGAGGAAAATGTTTACATGGCACAACCGAAAGGTTTTATCATGGAAGGAAATGAAAGAATGGGATGCCGCCTAAAGAAATCGATTTATGGGTTAAAGCAAGCTTCAAGGCGATTGGTACTTGAAGTTTGTGATACTAATAAGAAAATTTGGGTTTAAAGAGAATGTAGAGGACAAGCTGTGTTTATGCAAAGTTTAAAGATGGGAAGTTTATCTTCCTAATCACATGTATGTGGATGATATCCTCTTGGCTAGTAGTGATGTCACTGCTCTTCGAGACAAAGAAGTTTTGTCCTCAAACTTTGATATGAAAGATCTTGGTGAAGCCGTTCGTTCTAGGGATCGAAATTCACGGGATAGAAACAAAGGGATATTGGGACTATCACAAGCGACATACATAGAAAGTCTTAAAGAAATTTGGGATGCATAAATGTAGTCCTTCACCGCACCTATAGTCAAGGGTAGCGAGATATGGGGATTTTCAATGCCCAGGAACGATATGAGATCGATCAAATGAAAGCGGTTCCATATGCTTCAAATTTGTCGGAAGCTTCTGATATGCTCAAGTGTGCACACTGCATACGACTTAGCATTTGTTCTGGGGTTACTTGGCGATTCGAGCAATCACGGAATAGAACATTGGAAATTGATAAAGAAAGTCTTGCGTTATTTGCAAGGAACAAAAGGCCTCATGATGACATACAGAAGATCCGATTCACTCCATATAGTGGGGTATACAGATTCAGATTTTGCGGGAGATGATAGAAAGTCTACATCCGGATATGTGTTCACTCTCGCTGGAGGAGCTATATCGTGGAAAAGCTCAAAGCAAACCGTCACTACATCGTCCACAATGTATGCCGAGTTTGTAGCATGTTATGAGGCTACTGAGGCGGTGGCGGCTAAGAAGTTCATACCGGTTTGAAAGTGGTTGGCGACATCAATAGACCACTTAAGTTGTCTTGCGATAATGAACCCATGATAGCGTATGCCCACAACAATAAGTCAAGTGGTCTTTGCCAAACACATTGACATAAAGTACTATGTTGTGAAAGATAAAGTTAGGGATCAAATTATAAGTCTTGAGCATATAAGTACACATAAAGATGCTAGCGGATCCGCTTACTAAAGGCTTACCACCCAACATGTTCGAGAGAACATGTAGCAAGCATGGGTTTAAGGGAAAGCCTATGATTCCTAGACTAAAAGATGGCCCAAAAGATTAAAGTAACTATTTGATGCAGAGAGGTGTATTGTAGCTGTTGAATCTATCGGCGATTGGCCGTGGCGATGAGACATGTTCTATGCACTAATCTGTGATGGAATGTGTAGAAGTCAAAAGTAATTAAAGATAAAGTATAGATTGAGATCAAGGGAGAATGTTAGAGTGATCTCGGGCATTTGGCCCAACGCCAAATGCCACCCTTTGATCAGCGCCGATCGGGGCGCCCATTAATTGGTGGTGGGCCTGTCATGGCGCCATATAAAAGAGAGGTGGGGGCTAGGGCAGCATATAAGGCAGCGTTCACCGTGCGCCACAAACCCCACCGACAAAACCCTAGATCCGATCTAAGAGGCGCTCCGGTGACGGAAGCACCATCGCCCGGATCGCCGCCGCCGAGACACGCCGCCCGAGAGCCCGCACCTCTTCTCCGACCGTCGCTGTCCGTGCGCAGACTTCACCGAGCGTAGCCGCGATGGCCAACTCCTCCTCCTCCGCGTCGGACGGTTAGTTCCTTCTCTCCCTCTCGGTATTACCTCAAGAACTCGAACCCGTAAATGAAACCCCGCTAGATCTAACCTAGGAGATCCTAAAAGCTATCCTAACAGCTGCTGCATGGTTTCCTGATGAAAATCAAATGCTTAAACCTGATTCTGACTGCATAGAGATGTGAAAGGAATACTTGATAGAATATTTGGCCTTTTATTATGCACCATTGCAGCATCAGTAGAGATTGGTTGTATTTCTCAGAGTTCTAGGTGGAATCGCTGTAGGTATAGTGTTACCGTTGATTTTGTATTGTCATGGATTTACAGTTCCCTCCCCCAAATCCTGAAGTTGTTGAGTTGTTTTTCCCAATTTCTATTGTATGTAAAAATCTGGCAAATAGTATCAGAAGTTCAGAACAACAAGAATGAAGAGAGCAAAAGGAGGATTTTGTAATCCATTTCTTTGATATTATTAGCCATGACGTAGGCTGGTCCTTTCTTCTGATGAACAATGCATGTAATACTTGAGCAGCGAGTTGATTATTTCAAGCTTTGGGCAGCTTGAGACCGACACGGGCCTCTTAAATTAATCACACCATATACCAAAGGATACACTGATACATGGCTCTCCAGAGAATCCTCAATGTTCAACAAAAGGGTCGATCCTCATTTACCAAAGGATGCACTGGGCAGGGAGGGAACGCAGCATGGGGGCGATCCATGATTCTAAACCGGCCCCTCGGACACAATGGGTTAGGATAGGTTCGCTCCGAACTGAACCATTTCCACCCCTACTTAACGTAGATTCAATCCACAGCCAAACAAATCCTCTAACCCGTGAGCATTGAAGACCACAAATTAGATGGGATGAATCACCAAGATTCAGTTTGGTAATTCCGAAGCCGACGCTCGAAATCACACAGCAAACAAAGAAACCCTACATTGGTTTCACCAAGAACTCAGGCACAATTTTGGGTCGTCGTCATGGCGTTTTTCTGAAGATTTCTCTCAAAAAAAATCACACGTAATGTTCTGGGGTACAAGGGCTAGGGCCCTGGCTTTTATATAGCCACACGTGACGTTAACTTCCTAAACTGACTCGGCAAAATAAATAACGAAATAAAAGGACTCGAACCAGCAAAAAGGAAACACTCATATGTTGATTCGTATTGAACCTACAAAGAAACTCCTTGGCTTCCCATCTGGCTGGACGGCTCCTTTCTTGGCTCTTTATTTTGGCTTGGCTTCAGCTCGTAATCTCTAGCCCCGAAAAAAAATTCTATAGGGAGGGCTTTGGGGAGACCCCTCTCCTATTACCGCTCATTTTCCTCCACCCCACCCCCCCCCCGGCCTATGTAGCCCTCCTTTAGAGAATTTGTCAAACTCTTTCGTTTCTAAAAAATTTCGCTAGGAGGCGAAACCACCGGAATTTCGGTCCGAAATTTCGGTGAAGTGGTCAAACTGACGTTTAAGATTTGGACGAAATTTGGTTAAACCAGCGATAGCGTCTGCGATTATAATGAGCGGTTTTTGACGTCTGCAATTATCACAGACGATTCTTAACAAGAACCGTCTGTAATAATTATGTATCACAGACGGTTCTAGCCATCGCTAGTAATATAGACTATCACGTTTGTAAAACCGTATGTGATAATTACAACACTGGCGGATTTTGAAGAACCGTCTGTGATGAAGCGTTTAGTATAGCCAGGCCAATTCAAATGAGACGAATTTTTTTGAACAAAAGTGATTTATTTCGAATGGCGACGAAAGGAACAAAATTTTCGAAATTTCACCAAAACTGTGAACCTAGGTCCCACCTATGCCTCTCTCACAGCGAGCGTTTCTTTTCTCATGCACCGTTAGGCACGGCACACAAGATTTCTAGGACATCTTTTTCCCATTTCCATTGCCTTCATGCTGTCCTCCCTCACCTCACTCTAGGCACTAACAAGTATTTTTCCAACTAGAAAATAATTAATGCCAATGGAAGTGTTTACAGATTTTAGGCCCGTATCACGGGATCTACTTCCCTCTTGTTTCCACCCCACGGTTGGGGATTTGAATCATTTGATAGGAACATGGACGGAGAGGCATCCCCTATCCCCAAATGGACCGGGGTCCATCCAAATGAGAGGCCTTAGACCATCTCTAATGTTGTGTTTTAGCCGGTTCAAATAAGGAGAGATGAGGCATTGAATCGATTCAATACATTGAAGGAGTCGATTCCAACAAAAAAATACATGGAACCGAACTCTATTTAATAATCGATTCAAAGCATTAAACAACTACATAGAAGAGAGCGCGTTTAAAAGAGGATATTATTATTTTATGGTTTTTTAATGTAACGTAGGTCCCAATTTAGTAGGAATCGGTTCAATACATTAGGGAAAAATATGCTTAGTTCCTAAAATGCTTACGTGGCATGACTTTGAATCGACGTCGATTTAATGCACTAAAGATGCTCTTAGGTTGCGGAGGTAATTTTCCCCGATGCCCCCTCATAACAACGTTATTCCCCACAGGCTACAGGTACACACGGAATAAGGGAAAATTTCTCATTCCTTAGATAGTGGCAGTGAAAAACTTCTCGGTTGCATTTTTTTTACAGGGAGGGACCGATAACCGCCAAAAATTGGAAATTTTAACCAAATTTCAGCCGAAATTTCCAATTTTTTTAAAATTTTGGGATTTTAAATTTTAAAAAATTAAATTCGAACAAAATTCAAGCAAATTCAATTTTTTTTGGACAAAATTCATCAAAACCATTTTTTTACCGGTTTGAATTCCTACTAGCTACCACCGGTAACACCGGTTACCAGCGATAACTAGCGAAATCTCGCCAAGAAATTTTTCCCTGGACAGTGGTATGATCGCTATTTTGGAAGGTGGTAGTTCTTTGAAATTCAATGCGAAATTCAATGCAATTTTTCTTTCAACCCAACTGCTTTTGATTTTAGCAATGTTGTTTCATACGACCACAGTTTAATTCATGAAATCCTGCCAAAATTGCATAGAGGAAAAGCCCACTGTGTTATGCCTGTGCTGCACGCATGGGGAGCCGAAATCTTCTGTGTGTTGCAATATTTGAGTATTCTTTCCTTATGGAGAGAACTATTCCATATATACTATCTCATGCTGACATAACTGATGCTGCTTTTGCTGTACATATGTTCATGCCGGAGAGTGATCTTGGTTACGAAGTCACTCATATGCCACTTAATACTGATGGTTCATCACTCCTACTTGCTGAATCACATAAGTGTTTTGATTGTACATGAGAGGGTATCTGAAGACAGTGATACAATAGTACGTAGGTATACAGCCATTACAACTTTATGCCGTGTTAATAATGTTTTCTTGCTCCTGTATGTTCTGACTGCATTGTAATTAATTATATATGTTGCAAAAAAATGTTACCAATATAATCAAAGCTTTATTTTTGTATTTCTACTGCATGTAATTGTATTTCTACTGCATGTAATTAGTCATGCAAAAGTAGTTTTTCTAATTGCTATTCGCATAAGACTAGATGGTTAGACGTCCTCAGCTTATTCCTGGAGATGTTCTGAAAGAAGGGACACAACTATCCATCAACGGCACGTGGAGAGATCCCAGAATACAAGACCCGGACGGATGGAGGGGGATGTTGCCGACGTCGGTGTTGTGACCGACGATGGTGATGTTCATGTACCATTTTCTCAGGTTCATCGGGTGGTTAGCGCTGCGATAGGATCTAGGTTTTAGAAATTGCAAGAAGGTGATTCATCCGACGATGACGAGATCATCTTGGCGGAAGTGGCAGTCGATTCGAGAAAGTAAAATCGGTCGACTATCGGTGCTGGAGGCGCCTCGAAATCTTCAAGCGGTAACGGAGTTCAATCTTCTATCTCACCTTCTTTTTGCAGATCTTTGCAGGTCTTTGATGATGCAGTTACGGCGGGGTACTCTCCTGCGGAGCTCCGTGCGGTGGGTTTTTCACCGGAACAGAGCAAAAATCGGCCATGGCAAGGGCCGGTACCGCCTCCACGCTTGTCTCCTCCAATGACTTTGGTTGCTGCCATGGATCGTGCCTGCAGGCGACGAAAATCAGGGTCGGAGAGCCGAGTCAACAGAGCTTCTTTCTCACCGGATCTGAAGGCAATTCAAAATTCGGATGGTCCGTCTTTTTTGCTGGAACCGGTGCCAATCCAAAAGTTAGATAGCGTAGTTAACTTTGGGCCGGGCCCAGTTGAGGTTGGAGGGCCTATTTTCAATTCGGCCCAATGACCAAAGAAAGGACTACCATGGCTGAGTAGGGTTTTTGGAAAGAACTGGCGTCGATCATCTCATCAATTGACTACGCGTCTTCTTGGCGGCGGTTCCGGGTGTGCAAGTGGTGAACGGCACACGTACAAGGAATCGCTTGGGGATTGTCGCGCCATGGTGTTTGGTCGGGGACAAGCCAGCAGCGATCAGATGTGTAATCTTTGTGCAGCTATGCCGTCGGTTGGCTTCAACTTTGAGCGGTTTCCGAATTCTGCTGCGGGAGATCTGGCTGCGAGGGTTAACCTTGGTGGGGATCATAAGAGACTGAGAGGTAGGGGTTTCGTCGCTGGTAGGGCTGGCATTGGTGGCCAGGCTTCTAAGACAGGTGGTGCCAAAGCTTTCGGCAGTGCGAAGTGTCCGGACAGTGGTGGTGTTGGCCAAGCTGTTGGGAAGGATTTCTTTGGAGGCTTGCAGTTCCCTGGCAATGGAGGTACTGGGCAGTTTTCAGTTAGTGGTGGTGCCAGCTAATAAGTTGCAGGGCCGGGTGGCGTTTTCAGCGGGCAAGGAAATCTCCCAGCCATTGGCGTGGGCGGTAATAACATTAATCAATTTCAGGCTCAGGGGCCTAGCAATGGCCATGACAGGATTGGAGGCGGCATCAGAGGTCGAGGACATGGCAGGTTTGGTGGAGGTATTCATCATGGTAACACCGGACCCGCAAATACTATTTCCAATGTTATTTGCTTTCGGTGTAAAGAGAAGGGATATGGAATAGCCAGTTGCAAAGTTATCTTATTATGTGATATTTGTGAGGGCGATGATCATTTGGCAAACAAGTGTTCGTTATCGCTGAGACCGAGACCCGTCGCTAGCTTGTGTGGGTTCAGGGCTGATGGGTTGGGGTTTTACCACATCCCAACATCTGGATCGAAGAAGCTGAGGAAAGAGAATAATAAGACGGGGCTTGCCAGGATCATTGGTGATCAACTGTTAGAAGATCTTTTGATTACGGAGCTGAGAAGGCTAATTCCAACGAATTGGCAACCTCAGGTGGAGGCCCAAGGGGATAAGACATTTTTAGTCCATTTTCAATCCAGACTTGATATGCTTCGTATGGCGGCCATTGGGGACGTGCATGTGAAAGAGCATAAGGTGGTGCTGCAATTCGAGGAATGGAATTTGAAGCCAGCACCTAAGTACTAACCGAAGGTTTGGGTTGAGTTACGGGGTGCCTTTTGAAGTTCGTGACTTTCTGAGCCTTTGTGCTATAGGTTCAATCATCGGCATGGCTTTGAGAGTGGACATTGAAAAGGTCCGCAGGAATGATCTAGTTCGTATGTTGGTGGGAGTTTCGGACATAGAAGCCATACCTTCAAATGTTGAGATTGTGGTAGGTGAAAATGTATATGACATTTTCTTCAAAGTGGAGGTCGCAGAGATAGCGGATGAAGAAGTAAACATCTATCAGCAAGAGGATCATGAAGGGGAGGACAATCCAGAAAGAGGCAAAGATGCTGAAATGGAGGATAGAGATTCTAAAAGATTCAAGAATAATTCAGTTCTTAAATCTAGCGCTCCTGAGAACCGTGAGGGTCAGTCCACCTCAATTACCAAGGGGAATACATTGGGACTTTTGGCCTCGGATACAGTCTGGTTTACACCAAGAGCAGATAGAAAGGTGACAGCGACTGTTGCACCAAGGGATGGTGTGTTCTTGGAGAGCACCAAGGAATTGTGTCCGGACACAACCTTGCTTGGTTTTTCTGCAAATCCGTTAGCTGATTCAAAGGCTGCTGAGGTGGAGGTTTTTGACTGTTCTGCTTTGGTTTGATGGCAGAGCAGGAGGTCCCGAGTGGTGGGTCAACCCAGGAACAGGCTTTGGAGGCGGTAGAGGTGTTGGGCGGTGTAGTGCAGGAGGTCCCTGTTGCAGCGTCACCACAATAGCTTTTGGCCAACAACCCACTGGACTTTGTCTCAGGCGCTGCTGATTGTATTGACTCATTGGCAAGACAAGGAAGGACCGAGGAAGCAATAATTGACAAGTCCATTAAACCCCCCCACGTCGGCCAGATTGAAGATTACTTGGCACAGGACTCTGGGTGTGACAAAGCCCATACCGCCGGTCAGCATGAAGGTTTCTCTTCTTTGGATTCCAGATTGGGCAAGAATAGCAAGCTGGGCTTTAGTTGTCCCACAACTGATGGGGTTATTCGGTCACCATTGGTTCACAAGGAGGATACGGTGGAACCTCGACAAAGTGAGCATATTAAGAAGCAGCAATCTGGTGATGGTGACTTGGTTCAAAAGGCTATACGGCGTGCGAAAGTGCGAAACCTTGAAGTTGATTCAAGCAATCCAAGTAAGTCTGGTAATAATATTTCATTTGTGTCTTTTTCTGATGAGCAAATTGTTGAAAAATTGCTAGCATTGGCATTTCATTAGGAGTTGATAGTTCTGAGATTGGGAGTTCAATTAACAATCTTAAGACTATTGAGCTAGGACGATTAAAAAATAAAGAAATTGTAGAAATAGAAGACCTAGTGGATGAAAATCTAGATTGCAATGATTTATTTGCCTTCAGTCACTTTTGCAATGATTTAGATGGTAATTTGGAGGATGACCAATCTAATTTCACATTAGTGACATATAAAAAGAGGTCGAAAAAGAAGAATTTCCATAATACGCTAATTAAATTAAAGTTAAAATGAAAGGTCTTTTTTGGAATAGCAGAGGTCTGTGAGACTTGGCTAAGCATCGTTATATTTGTGATTTGGTTAAGGAACAACATTTAGATTTTGTGGCCATTCTGGAAACTGGTAAAAAAGACTTTTCAGTGGCTTGTTTTAACCATCTTTGTGGTGGACGGGATTTTTTGTGGCATTTTTCTCCCCCACAAGGTCGGTCGGGGGGTATCCTTTTAGGGGTGGATTCTCAAGTTTTGCGATATTGGCTCTATCGATGCTGGTGATTTTTATGTTAAGTTTCATCTAAAAAACAGAGAGGATGATTTTCAATGGTTTCTTGTGGCTGTTTACGGTGCAGCTCAAACTCAATTCAAGGAAAAGTTTCTTACTGAACTAGTTCATGCCTGTAAGAAAGAATCTCTTCCTATTTTAATTGGGGGTGATTTTAATATCATCAGGCATTCATATGAAAAAAACATAATGATAATTTTGAGTATAGGTGGCCTTTCTTGTTTAACGCTGTGATTAATAACTTCGATCTACGAGAAATAGCTTTATCAAGTAGACAATATACTTGGGCCAATTCTTTAGATAATCCAACCTTTGAAAAAGTTGGATAGAGTCTTAATGAATATAGATTGGGAGTATAAATTTTCTTTGGTCACAGTTAATACGCTTGAAAGGTCTTTATCGGATCACACACCCTTACTTTTAAATATGAGAGCAGCTTCTTTTGGAAGAAGTCAGCCATTATTTAAATTTGAATTAGGTTGGCTGTGTAGGGAGGGGTTTAGGGATTTGATGGCCGATGTGTGGGAAAAAAAATACTAGAGGTCATTTTGTCTTACAAATTTAGCAGTGTAAGGTTAGATCTCTCAGAAGTTTTCTTCGTGGTTGGAATAAAAATATAAGTAGAACATATAAAAAGGGAAAAATAGAGCTTAATTTTTTTAATTGATGAGCTTGATAAAAAAAGCTGAGATTGTGAGGTTGTCTGATCATGAACTTAACCTTAAAAGGGTTGCTAATGAAAGATTGGCTCATCTTCTGAGAGAAGAAGAAATTAAGTGGTATCAGAGGTCCAAAGTGAAATTTCTATTGGAGGGGGGTAGAAATACACGCTATTATCATTTGATTGTGAATGGGAAGCATAGACGTCAAAGAATTTTTCAGCTTGAACAAGAGGAAGGAATAATTCGGGGTGATGTACAATTAAAAACATATATCACCAATTATTATAAAGATTTGTTTGGACATTCCGAAAGTAATCATATATCTATGGTTGATACTGTTGTGAATGATATACCTCAAGTTTCTGAGATGAAAAATAATTTCCTTACAGAATCTTTCACTGAAAAAGAGGTGAAGGAAGCAATTTTTCAAATGGATCATAACAAAGCACCTGGGCCAGATGGCTTCCCTACCGAGTTCTATAAGGTGTTTTGGGATATCATTAAATATGACTTGCAAGCTATGTTACAGGATTTTCATAAATGCTCTCTTCCTCTCTTTACCTTGAATTTTGGATCATTACATTGCTTCCCAAAAAAGCAGATGCTAAACAAATATAGCAGTACAGACCTATTTGTCTTTTAAATGTTAGTTTTAAATTTTTTTACTAAAATTATTACTAATAGACTTATGGGTGTAGCACAAAAGGTTGTTAGATCGTCTCAGTCGGCGTTTATGCAGGGGAGATTTATTCTTGATGGAGTTGTTATCCTCCACGAAACCATTCATGAATTGCATAAAAAAATTGGGTGGAATAGTTTTCAAGATAGATTTTGAGAAAGCTTATGACAAAGTTAAATTGTTGTTTTTAATTCAAACTTTAAGGGTGAAAAACTTTTCTGCTAAGTGGTGCTTTTGGGTGGAAAGTATAGTTAAGGGAGGGAGTGTTGGAATTAAAGTTAATGATGATCTTGGCTCCTTTTTCTAAACTCAGAAGGGTCTTAGGCAAGGTGATCCTATGTCCCCTATTCTCTTTAATATTGTAGGGGACATGCTTGCCATTTTAATCTCACGTGCTAAAGAAGCAGAACTTTTATCAGGAATAGTTCCGCACTTGATTGAGGATGGGTTGTCAATTTTACAGTATGCTGATGACACGATTCTCCTTTTGAAGAATGATTTGGAATAAGCCAAAAATCTGAAACTCATTCTTTGTGTCTTTGAATAGTTATCGGGCTTAAAGATTAATTTTCATAAGAGTGAGATTTTTTGTTTTGGTTCTGCCAAGCTGTTGAACCACAGTTTATACAACTATTTGGTTGTGAAGTGGGTGCTTTTTCTTTTAGGTACTTAGGCATCCCCATCCACTATAAAAAGTTAAGAAATAGTGATTGGAAAGGGGTGGAGGATAGAATTGAGAAAAAGCTTAGTAGTTGGAAAGGAAAAAATTTGTCTGTAGGGGAACAGTTAGTACTTATTAACTCGGTACTCAGCAGTCTGCCTATGTTTATGTTTTCTTTTTTTGAAGTTCCTAGACAAGTTCTCAAACGACTAGACTTTTATCGATCTAGATTCTACTGGCAGGGTGACAATCATAAACGTAAATACAGGTTTGCTAAATGGAGTTTAGTTTGTTCGCCCAAAGAGCATGGCGGTCTAGGTGTTCAGAACTTAGATGCAAAAAAAATAAAAGCTTGCTCGGGAAATGATTATTTAAATTGCTTAATGAAGAAGGGTTTGGCAATCGTTGTTAACGAGAAAGTATTTGGGTGACAAGAGTCTTTCGCAGGTGGTTAATAAGCCTGGGACTTCCCATTTTTGGTCGGGTCTTTTGAAAATTAAAGATCAATTTCTTTACTTTGGGTCATTCCAGGTTCAAAATGGAATGCAAACTAGGTTTTGGGAAGACATTTGGTTAGGAGATTCTCCTTTGAAAAGACAATACCCTATTCTGTATAATGTGGTAAGGAGAAAGGAGGATACTGTGGCAAATATTATGAGATCGACTCCTTTAAATATTTCATTTCGAAGACCTATTATTGGTCCCAAGTTACATGCTTGGAATGAGTTAATTTTGAGAATTGCTAATTTATAGTTAAGCTCTCAAAAGGATGTCTTTAGGTGGAATTTAAATAAATCTGGGCTGTTTACGGTCAAGTCTTTCTATGGGGCTCTAATTAGCAATTTTCAAGTTCCTTTTAGGAATTTATTTTGGTTAATTAAAATTCCCTTAAAAGTCCAAATTTTCCTTTGTATCTCAAAAGAGGGGTCGTTTTAACTAAAGATAATCTGCTTAAAAGGAATTGGAGGGGAAGCACTCAGTGTTGTTTCTGTATTAAAGAGGAAACCATTCAACACATTTTTATTGACTGTCCTTTTTCACGTCTTGCTTGGTGGGTTGTTCGATGTGCGTTTAATTTATCTCCCCCTGTGAGCATAACAAATATGTTCGGGAATTGGTTAGCCGGTATTCCAACAAATTTAAAGTCACAACTCTTGGTGGGAGCTAGTGCTTTATGTTGGTCTATTTGGTGTTGCTGGAACGATGTTGTTTTTTAACAAAAAGATTATCACTAATCCTTTACAAGTTATCTACTCGTGTGGATTTTGGCTACGTGCTTGGGCAAATTTACAAAAGTCGGCCCAGAAGGAGTATATGGTGGATGAAAGCCTAAGATTGGAGTTTGTGGCGATGCAAATCCTCAATTCTCATGGGTGGAGACTTAGTCAACGGATTTGCAAGTGATCAAGATTAATTTTCATTTGTCTTGTTTTGGTTGTAAGGCTTCTTGCCACTTTTATCAACATTGGTTATTTTGTTACTTTTGTCCTTTCAATAAATAGGTTGTGTGCATCTCGGATGCAGAGGCTGTGAGAGATTTTTTCTCTTCCATTATCTAAAAAAAATTGATATTCGCATTGTAGCATAAGAAAGCGACCGCAATGTATTCATTCCCTCCATTCATTATGGATGCCTCTCTCTTTTCCTCGTTCTGAGCTTTGCCACCTTTATTCATGTCTTCATTAAACTACAATGTTTTCCTTCCCTATATTTGACTTGTACATATGAACTTTACAACAGGACTGCACCAGTTTCTTCTCGGATCTTACCCGGCAAAGATGATGGCATAAAAGTTCTGCAGACATCCTGACATCCTTTTAGAAGCAGTCATTTTGTAATTTTAACATTACATGATGTTTTTAGGCATGCTCGATGAATTTTGGTGCAAGATGGAGGAATGTCAGTTTATGGTAAGCTTCTTTAATCTGTAATTTATTGGAGTTGATATGAATGAGAAATATTTCTTTGTTGCCTTCTTTGTTTGGTCATACCCATATAAAGTACCTTTTTATGCCTGGAAGAAAAACTCCAATATAAAAAATATAAATTTACGAGAAAAATCCTTAACAGCATAGAAATTGAAAGAAATAGACCCAACAAATATCTTATCTTAACTAATAAAGATTAGGGTTTACCCTCACGCAGTGAGGGCAATCGTCCCAACTTTACTTGTACGTGAGGCAAATTTGATTTATTAAGTTCAGCTTTACTATGGCTTTACTTTTATATATATATATATATATATAGGAAGCCTATTTGTATATATATATATACTACACCTGAGAGTAGATAGTATTTTTCCTATATAGGAAGCCTATTTGCTACTCTCAGGTGTAGTTACTTTCATTGTATCTATCGTCTATCTGTCTCGGATACCACATGCTTGATTGGATTATTAGGTTGGATAACACTCCATAATAGTTGCTAGCAACCCTGTAACATACCTCATACTACATCCGGCAAAGATAATCAACATTAAAATGCAATCCCTGTGTACACGTAATTTGCTTTGATGTTGGCAACCGCTCCCGTAATTCTTGGCCTTGATTAGTCTTGGATGCTATCTTTGATTTATTTTGTTAAGGATTTTTTGTTTTTTTAAATGTGGACGGGAGTATGGAGGATGGTATTAATGTATTCTTGAGAACAAGTGTTTGGTTTATGGTTTACTGTTTGGATATTTGTCGCGTAATTAACCCATGAGACATAAAGATATTTGTGCATCTGTGCATCACGAAATTAAAGATATGGACGACCTCAAATACAGAATGAGATTAACGTATGTTACTCGAGTGGTATCTTGTATACTAGTATCACATACGCATGAAAGTATGCGAACTTGCTGAAAATAATTACCCTTTGGTCTGGACAGGCTTCCCATTCTCCAGTCCACGGGGACTAATGGAGAAGTAGTCCCAGCATGTGTTCTCTAGAGCTTTACCAGTAAATGGATTTTGAGATTTTACTAATGATTTTTACTCTAGGATCTAGAGTAAAATATGTACTGATTTTGGAGTGACAAGGTCACATGGTAGATTTCTTGCACTTTCTCGTTCAAGTGAGTGGCTATGTCTACCATCATTGCATTTACCACCATGTCAGGTGGTATGTAGCTAGTTAACCCATGAGAAGTTTTACGGTTTGGCAGTAAGGGAGTATTTCTAGAATAACAGTACGTACTACATACTTGTCTTATAAAAAAGACCCAAATGTAGTATGTAAACTAATCTCAAATAAAAAAATTCAAAAGGAGTACATGCATACTGCTATGTCAAAAAAACGTATCTCCATCTAAATGACAAAGAGCATGTTTAACAGCACAAAAAAAAACCAAAAAAAGAGTATCTCCAGCTAAATGGCTGAAGATAATGTAGGAGGAGTATATATGTACTGCTCTCTCAAGAAAATAGAGAATAAATACCATGAACTAAGTACCAGCAAGGTGGAATATCCTTGTTGAATGAACACGTGTGAATTCGTATAAACAAAACTCGTAGTATGTCTTTCATTTGATATTACGAGGAAACAAAAATATTTAAATAGGTCCATGCTAATGTAAAATCCAATGATGGAGGAAACCAGAGGTGGTTCGATTTTTTTTCCTATAATGGACTAAACTCTTTATAGTTTCATGTTCATCTCATTTCCAGCTGGACGCTTTCGGGCATTGAATGATGTAATCTGGTAGAATAGCTTCATTTTTCTTGAAAGACAACAGATTATGCAGAAATCCCTTTCGCAGTTCGCGCGGATCCTGAGACATGCAATGAGCGGTTGTTAGATTGTATTATTTGTAGTCCATAAGTTGAACTACTATCAATTTTCAAATTTGAGATACTCACATTGCAAAAAGCATTCACGAGGCGAGAGCCATCCCAATTCCGTATGTAGTTCAGTACGTGAAATGAAGAGTCCAACCTAACAAGTAAACTAATTACAAAAATTGATGCATGAAGGAGGAACAGTACATAACAGTGCTTTGGGGATATACTTGTTATGTTGAGTAGGGATGTCAGATGGGAATTCCAAAGGCCAAATTGAGATGTCCTCATCCCATTTAGGGAAACAAAGCTTCAAGCACTGATGAAGTGCTTTGGAGGTGTCACCCTTGGTTTTAGTATGTCTTTCTGCAAGATCTTTACCTCCTGTGGTGGTATCCTGCACGAGGTCCAGTATACTAAGCTTCTTGTCGTGCATATCAAATGCATAAAGTGTGTAGTGCTCTGGTTGGTGAACAGGAATAAAGATCTACAACAAATAATGGTGGTTATCAGTTTTGTTTTTTCAAGGATTTAATGATATGTTGATAGCATGAACATACCAGCCGACAATTGCAAACATCATATGGTATTAGAGTGGCATCACAGAAGGTGTGGAGATGATCTTCTGGGTTCCAAAGTCCCTCACCAGCAGTAGTATGGTACCTACGATGGTATTTGAAAGTATTTGAAAGCGAAATTTAGTATTTGAAAGTACATACTACATACTTGTCTTTTAAAAAAGACCCAATTGTAGTATGTATACTGATCTCAAAGAAAAAATCCAATTGGAGTGTGTATATTAATCTCAAATAAAAAATCCAAAAGGAGTACATATTTACTGTTCTCTCAAGAAAATGAAGTATATATACCATGAATAATAGAACATATTACGTACTTAACATACCGACATAACGTATTAGAAAGCTGTATTAGTTACAAACAGTACATATTACACACTTGACAGTATTTGAAAGCGAAATTTAGTTTGAAGTAGTATGGTACCTACGATGGTAGTATCTAAAATCAGTTAAATGATAACAGATCAACTAGCAGGAATACCTAGTGCTTGTTGTGAGATAAACATGAACTTCCAATTTGGGACCTGGTTCAGTCCGACCATAACAAACAATTTGGATGCAGAGGACAGGAATGAATCAATTAACAGAATCTGGATGCAGAGGTGGTATGGCTGGAACGGGTCACTTATTGCCCCGTTCAGCATTTAAATAAGTTACTATAGTTTGAACAAATGCATACATGTAAAAAGGTCAAAAAAATGAGGGGAAACTAAGTACATTGTTCAAGGTCGTCTCCTAAGACCGAAATACAGCTAGAGCGCAAAAGGGATTATAAAAATTTCATTTACAGGATCAGCACCTTGCGTTTCTGGAGTATGTATACCCTTGTGTTTGTATAAACAATGAATTGGAGTATATATACCATGAATTAGAACCAAGCGCATCAAATCCACGACTGCCAAGGGATATTCAGGCATACAGAACATGACTCGTATCATCAAATAGCTCTTTGGCTCAATGGTTAAACAAGGAATTTGAAACATAAGATCAGGCTAAAAAAGTTGAAGAGCGATCTTCAGTCTTTTCTGCTTCCACTACGGAAGCTTGCTAAATGCTTCCTTTGTCATTCCAAACTTTTATTTGAACTCAACCAAAGATAAGTAGGTTTGCATTCAGATGAAAACAATGTATGTGATCATTACCCTGGGTTTCTGGATAAGTAATAATAACTACTAAAAAGATCATATATTCACCACAATACAGTCAACTAAGATGTTGCTCTAAATTCAGACCATGGCTCAAAACAATTGAAATTGAACTAGTCTGACATGCGATAAACCTCATCCCATTGCGTTTCTTATGTGGAGGAACAAACACGCACACGAGCAAGAACAGTACATACTCCCATTCAAAAATGTATATTTAGAACAGTACATACTCCATACCTGTCTTTTTAAAAAGATCCAATTGGAGTATGTATACTAATTTCAAATAAAAATCCAAAAGGAGTACATACATCTTGCTCTGTCAAAAAACGTATCTTCTCAAGAAAATGAAGTATATATACCATGTAGTAGCATACTACATGCTTAGAAATGTATGTGTGTCTTTGCTTACATCTTGTGCTCTCAAGAAAAATGAAGTATATATACCATGAAAAAACAGTACATACTACATACTTAACGTACTGCATTAGAAAGCTGTATTAGTTTCAAACAATATGTACAAGCTGTATTTGAAAGTGAAATTTAATTTGTATTTCCTTAAGCTGTACAGCTGAAAGAATCAAAGAAGCCTCCGGTGGGGAGACCGATCGGACGTGTTTCGGTCGGCGTCGACCACGCCAGCCGACCAACGCCTGAATGCACCCTTGGTATGGCCAAAAGCAAATCCCTTGAACAGGTATGGCGTACACCTGAAAGAATCAAAGGAGCCTCCAGCGATGAGACCGAGCGGACGTGGTTCGGTGGTATGTCAAGACGATTGTAGGCGGTAAGGAAAGAATCAATTACAAAAAACTGCAGAGGTGGTATGTCAAGACGCTTGCCTGTAACAGGGCGGCGAAAAGGAAAGCATCAATCACCAAAATCCCTGAAATATCTCGTCAGGATTAAACGCCATTCAGGAATTGGATCCGGTCTCTCTCTTACTGGAGATTTTCAAGCCCGTTAGGCCCGGAAAGACGCACGTATCTCATTAAGGATTAAAGGGTGGATGGAGAGGGAGTAACTACACCTGAGAGTAGATAGTATATATATTATATATATATATATATATATATATATATATATATATATATATATATATATAGCAATGTAGCACCTTTCTTTGAAGTTGGTCAGTAAATTTATGTTACCTTTTTAGGCCATATTGGTGCTTATAATTTTAGACCTATCAAATACCCCCTCCATAATCATGTTAACGGTCGTCTCCTCTGTGCTTCATATGTGTTGTTCAATGTGTAGGATTGCAATTCACTAGGTGGCCTGCTAGCTGCTCTAAGGAATGTTTTAATCATGTAGCAGAAAGAAGAGGTTGGTGAGAAAATCCTAACTTCCTTATATCTAAATCGATGGATTTGTGTATATGACTTTTTTAGTTGGACTGATATTATTTCTACTCATTGACACTGCCAAGGCTATAGACTGACTGCTATTAGGTGCTTACACATCTGAACACATTTTTTTATATGAATGCGTACATGAATGTCCAATACTGGCATTTTTTCCCATTATTCTTGTTGATGTTTACACGTTACTCTGCTTTGAGGAACAGATGGCATCTTAGCTGATGCTTTTGTGTATGCATGCCAAGTTGGGATGCATCTCATGCCAAACAATCCTCAAGATACGCACGAAAAACCAGCCTTCTTGTTCATTATATTTCAGTTACTAATCTATCTTGCCAGAGTATTGCTTAGTTTAGTAATCTATTTTCGTTGCAATGCACGAGCACCCTACTAGTTACTAAAGAATACCGTGTGCTCACCACAACAAGAAGCGTACTCTTATTTTTGGAGGGTGCTTTTCCTCTGAGGAAGTGCCCAACAAATCTAAGTTCAAAGTATAGCAGATAATTGTTCGTCCCGGATGGAAGTGGCCACTATCTGACTGATTTGGCTTGCCTATGGCTAGGGGTGCAAGTGGGGCGGGTTGTGGTCAGCCCGCACCCGCCCCACGCTATATGCTAGAGTTATGCGGCTGGAGGCAGGCCGCGAGGAATTACTGCGTTCCATTGGCGGGAGATTGCGGCAGCCCGCATCCTATTCCGCAACAAGTTCCAATGGCGGGAGTGATACAGTCAGAGCAATACTATCTGGACAACCTGGAATTTGCAGCCGCTACATGATGTTACATGAATAAATCATTCCAGATATCTGATTACATCATTTGCCATAGAGAAACAAACGTATTATGTTAGGATGATGCTGAGTCTGATGTTAGGATGAACTTCATTAAAGATGTAAGGATGAGAGTTGAACTAAATGGCGCCATAGAGAAATAAACAGCCGCTACATGGCGTTGAGAGTTGAACTTCATTAAAGATGTTAGGATGATCCTGAGTCTGATGCCCAAAAGCCACAAAGACTCTGAAAGTATTCCTCTGAAGAAGCTAAATCCGATTCTGTTTCAGTAGAAACCAAACTATGAATAAGCAAGGTATACTAGCTAAAAATAGATTGCTTAACAAATTTGCATTTCGGCTGAAACAGAAACTCAAGAAGAACAGAATAGAAAAAACTAATTTCAGACACAACTAGCTTATACCAACAAGCAGCGGCATCATCCGCTCTACATCACCGCGGCGATACAACAAGAAGGTGGTGTTCGTCATGCTCGAGTACCACGACGGTGGATGACCAAGTACACCACATCGTCGAGTAGCTCTCCGACTACCGCCCATCGACCGCCAGCGACCGTCGCGAGCCTTCGCTTCCGGAGGCCGTCGTCGGGCTGCGCATCCTAGCGACCTCGCCATCGGCGCCCGCCGGATGCGGGCAATCGGACCATCCGGGACTTTCGGCAGATGCTCGGCAGCGCTGCATTGCATCGAGCGATCATCGAAGGAGAGCGACACCACCGCGGCAGCAAAAGAGCGGCGCGCCATCGCGCTCGGGGCGACAAGCGCGGTGGTGATCGTGTCCGGAATGGGTCGTTGGTTCAGCGTTATGGCGGGTTCCGGCAACTGGCGGTGCAGCGGTCAGCCCGCTAGAATCTGCTATTCGTAAGCGGGCTTTTGCGGGTGTTTAAGTGGGTTACTTTTGCGGGGCGGGCCGGCGGTTTAGCGGACAGATCCGGCCCACTTGCACCCCTACCTATGGCCTTGATCGGTGTTATGCCGCACAACGTGAGTTGTGAAGGAATTGCTGCCGTGTGTTCCATCTGTACCACAAAGTACTAGGAGTACTGTACACGATAAATGCCAGCTTATGTCATGATCAAGAGTACCCCTCTCGCGAGCAACAACCGAACAGAGGCTGGAGGAAGATGCACTGCTGCAACTACGGTCTGCCGTCTAGGTGAGCATGGCATGGCACCTCTGCCGTGCACCAAGCAAGGGGGTGGTAGTCCACAAATATTGGAACGCATCTCAGCTTCCGCAACGCCTCACACAATCCACTTCTGTCCTTCACCGTCCATTTCACTCATCCGCCGCACAAGCTCGTGAGTAGTGAACTGCACCAGCAGTCGGCGCGCGTCTGGACTCGGCGACGTCACGTGCCGCCGATCGGGGTACCGTGGTGTGCCAGTGCGCCGTGCGCTAACGACCCCACGGCCGACACTCGCGTCGGCCGCCGCTTCTTGTGGGTGTTTTATGCTGTATGCAGACGGTCGCAGCGTGTGCATTTGTCGTGATGGGGCAATTCTTGCACCACATGGGCTTCGGTGCGGGGAGGCGGATTTTTTGCGACTTCCAAAAATACTTTCATAATATTGTAATGATTTTATTAGGTTTTATAAGTGTAGGATCAAGGATAACCGATTAGAGGGGGTGAATAGGAGGTTTTTAAACTTTTCTACTAATTAACAATATTGAACAAGATAATCTTAACAAAGCTTCCTAGAACAAAAATAGAGAAAAAACTATCAAGCTATTTAAGATAATTATGATCTATATCAATACTAGATACAATCTTAGGTAGGCAATAATTAACTAGCTTTGCGACTTCGGCCTTTGCTTCATGTGTGATGCAGGCCATTTAGGCCTGTCATGCGCCATGTTGCAGGTGCATTAGTCTGAGACACAAGTTTTTTGGGGGCCGTATTAATTCGCCGGGGGCAACACAACCTCCTGCCGCCCACACGGGAGGTCATATGGCAAAACGAAATGAAAGCGGCGGAATGTTAGTCCCACTTGCTCGTTCGAAGAAGAAACCCAGCGATTGCGCTTCTTATTGGCGAAGTGGAGGCTTTGAGAATTCAAGTAGGCTGCGTTGTGAGCACAAAGCGAACTATTCTTTCGCTTTTACTAAAGAATACCGTGTGCTCATAACAACAAGCAAAGATACCTTTATTTTTGGAGGGTGCTTTCTCTTTTGGGAAGTGCCCAATAAATCAAGTTTCAAAATTTGAGTCGAATTTTGTAATTTAACAGATGTTCGTAGTACTTTCTGAAGAGAAAAAACTAGCCTAACATAGGTGAGTGTTGTTCATTAGTACAAGCGACAACTAACAACTCTGGGCTACGAACAGGTGAAAAAAGGAATAATTAAGGATTTGCCACTCCTAAAAAGTGATATCTAGGATTTGCCACTCCTTGTGAGGATGACATGTGGGTCCAGGACCCACATGTCATCCTCACAAGAGTGGCAAATCCTAAATTACACATGAAAGTACAATGGCAAATCCTCAATTCTCCCCACTTTTTGGTGACTAGGGAGTACATGGTTGAATCATCCTACCGGTAAAGGGCCGTGTGTGTCTGCGCAGCCCGCGGTGGCCACGTCGCCCCGTTTCTTCTCCTCCGTCCGATCCCGCGCGCCTCTGCGTCGCCATCGTTGGATTTTTTTTTTTGGTTTTGTGTGCCCCTGGCTCCTTCCTCAATCTTTCTCGTTCTTCTTCATGCCTTCATTTTTCCTGGAGCTTTGCTCCCTGGCCGAATGAAGCTCTTGAGCCATAGAGCTTCCTCGGCCGACTTCACCGCCGCCTCAGACTTTGGCTCGCCCGCCTCCTTCGCCTGTTCCTCGGCCGGGTCCAGCTCCTTCGGCCGCAGCCTTCTCCTGCTCAGCGCCTCTGGCGGCTTCGCCTCGTGTGGCTTACACCGCCAGCGTGCATGCCTCGCTCGGCCCGGCTCCGCCTCGGCCGCTCCCGACCAGCGCCCATTTGCTTCGCCTCGGCCACCCCGCCTCCTTCCTCTTCCCCACGAGTTCCCCTCCTCCTTCCTTCCACGAGCTCTACACGCCCTCCCCTCCCCTCCCTCCCTTCCCTTCCCCTTCCCCCTCCTCCCGCCCTTCCTTCCACCACCAAACAAAGGCAGAGAAAAAGAGGGATCGCGGGATGCCGGAGGTGGAGGCGTCGTCGGCCGCGAGAGCCTTGCTGCGGAAGGTGCATCGCGTCTTCGCGCCATCGCGACGACCCCAAGGTCGTCGTGCGTCGGCGTCACCCACATAGCCTTGGCGTGCCATGGTCGGCGGGACCATCGTCATTGCTTGTCGGAGGGCAAGAACCGCTGGATCCGCCTCGGCGCCCGCAAGAAGTCGCCCCTCTCCCATGGCGAGGGATCTTCGAGTGAGTCGCGCCTTTGCCTCCGATCAACCCGCCGCGCTCTCTGCGCCGTTTCGCGCTCCCCTTTTGCAGTTTGGGCCAATAAATTCCGATGTGTTGTTTCGTTTGGCAAAATTTGATATATACCACTCAGAAACATATGCTACTCAGTATCACGAAATTAGATAAATGCCACTCCAGTTTCTTGTTCATTTGAAATTTGCCATTATCTCCACTTTTCTCCCAATTTCTTTTCTTTCCTCTATTTTCCATCTATTCATTTCGTGATCTATCTATTTTGCCCTAGCCCTGCCCTTATTTGATCATTACATCCCCAAATGATTTCTTTCTGGGTTGGGTTTGTAATTCGGAAGTTCTTAATTTCGGATACAACACGATTTGTATAGAGACTTGTACAACGTTTTCTTAGGATCTTGTATGTAAGCGAATTTGAGTTCTTTGTACATGTATTATGCAAGAAACTAAATGGAAGAAACATTCAGTTTGTCTTGGCACTCTGCAGAATAATAATATATCAAAATTATGAATGGACAACAAATGCAAAGTCGCAAAGGTATGGGCACCAATGCTTAGAAAAATGCCACATTAAGCAACATTAAATTTCACTCTTATGCTACAATGAAGGAATGCCATAACAGATGTTGTGACTTCTCGCTAACCGTTTCAAAGAACTTGATCCCATATTCATCGACAAGCGCTTGCCCTTTGAAGTGGGCACGACTGCATGATGACAATTGAGCATATAAGAGAGCTAAGAGGTATTCCAAACATACAGTTTGAAAAATCGATTGTGAATTATTATTAGTATATAATGTTGAAAATGTTCATTTTGCTTGCACTTTGACATGACATATAGATACCCAGATGACCATCTTTGGATGTATCGAGTAACATCTACAAAACTTGGATCTAATGCACTCAAGATCTGTTTTACAGATTGCATATGGAAGTAATCCGATCTAGAACAAACATGTGTAGAAATAAGTCGAGCAATGAGGGAGGCGGTCTTGTCTCACCGAGGCGACAAGCGCTTGTGCCTGGTTCGAGCCATGTTCACTAATGGATGGATCTTCTTTGGTTCGGAAGGGGTGGATGGAGTTGGGTAGGGTAGGGGCAAAATAGGTAGATCACGAAATGAATAGATGGAAAATAGAGAAAAGAAAAGAAATTGGGGGGAAAAGTGGAGATAGCGGCAAATTTCAAATGAACACGAAACTGGAGTGGCATTTATCTAATTTCGTGATACTGAGTGGCATATCTCAAAGTGACATATTTCTCGATGGCATGTATCAAATTTTGCCGTTCGTTTTAGGCTTTTGGTTTTGGCCGCAGGAGTTGTCCCTTCGGGGGAAGCTTGGCACTGGACGACTCCGAGGTCGTCGAGGTGTCGACGGAGGTGGTTGCCGGGTGGAGCTCCCGCCACTGAAGCAAAAAGCGAGCAGTTATCCGAAAACAAAGCGGCTCCTTTTTACTCCTTTTTGTCCCTGTGGCGCGGTTGTGGGCTGGTCGATGCTCGATAGAGAAATTCCAACACACACATGTGGTGTGGTGAGAATTAGGAATTAAGGGTTACGATTTTGGGTTGAGGCCTTGTGGCTGTTCGGGGGATGTGATCTTTCAATGTGGTTTGGTGATGCTCACGTGATTTTAGTGAGGAACGGATTGGGTAATCGTATGATTTGCAAGGGACCTCAGCTTTAGGTTTTCGGTGCCAGACTATGATGCATTTTTGTGTTGTACCAAAGCGTGTTAAGCGAATCATATGATCGGTACAAGTTCCAATTATAGCTTGAGGCAGGTGAATGTGAAATCATAGGGTGTTATCTAACTTTCCTTTTTATAAGGAGTGATCTTGCTCAAATCTGCAAGTTTGTCAAGGAGCGGTTGGGAGTTGAGGTAGTTACAGAACTGACATCTTTCCATGCTTCTCCTCCACAAGCTTGATAATTAGAACTATTCTCTAATCTATCTGTATATGCTTGTGTTTTTAAGTTGAGATGAGCGGCTGCAAGGCTCCAATTACAGCCTTCATAGTTGAGCCTTTTTGGCCCCATGATCAAGAGTACTAAGGTCCTGTTTGATACAACTTCTACTTCTACCTTCTCGTTCGGATCTGGTGGAGTTATACCAAACACTTGCTTTCCAAAACAGTCTGATTCTGATTCTCGCGAGGAGCTGTCTCAAAAATAAACTAGCAACAAGAAACAATATTTCTATAGATTCTCGTGAGAATCCAACCCTATAGAAAAGAAATGCGCCTTGAAGTTAAAAAATTTTAGCCGCAATTGGCCATCGAACTACCCACACCGATTCCACCGCGCGAGCCCCGCCGTACCCCTTCGCCTTTCCCTCGCGTCCTCTTCCCCCTCCAGCTGGTCGGCGCTCCGCGGCGCGCTCGAGGCGGCGGGTCTCCCGTTCGGCCCGGCCGTCAAGCGCGCCCTCTGGGCCCGCCTCCGTGCGCTCCCAGTCATCGGCCTCGTGGCGGGGGAGGGGGATGGGGCGCCCCTCGCAGTCGAAGACCCGGCGGAGAATTACGTGGAGGAGGCCGATCAGCGGGGCGTGCGGCTGGTGGCGAGCGCAGCCATCAGGGACAACTTCCTCGGGATGTATGATCGCCGGTTCGCCAAATCGGAGCTGAGTGCCGCCCAGAAGGCGACGCTGGAGCGTGTTGGGGCAAGCAGGTGTGCTCTGGTGTACCATTCGAGCAAATCATCATATGCTTCCTATCTCCCCTTCGTTTTGTTAATTAGTGCCGAGTTACTTGTGAGATGGTATTTCTATGAATGGGGAGATTCTGCATATTGATTTGGTTACAACTTACAATACATGTCTGTGGTTATGTCATTGTTGGCAAAGGAGAATTTAGGGTGTTTGCAGTTTCGCATAGATATGAACGACATTTCAGGCTCGTATTTTGCTGTGTATGGAGTTATCTTTGGCCATAGGACAACAATTTAACCCTGTCTGCATAGCAATTTCCTTACAAGTATCAAGTATTGTCTTATTTATTTGCTATTAGTAGAGTAGAAATTTACCACTAGTTTGATGATAAGATAAACTGATCACTGATGGCACTAAAGCAGTACTTTTAAAATGTTAAAGTGTGCACAAAGTTGTTGTGGTTAGGTCATGGGTTCCAGTCCCCACTCTCCTTTAAATCAAAGATAGGTAGTTCCTCATTTTTTTTAAATGTTAAATTGTGCACAAAAGAACATGTTTACTCAAATACTAGTATATTGTGTTCCATTTAAGTCCATACAAGCTCATCTTGCAACTTCTCTCAACTACCACTAGATGTTAGATCATTTTCCTGATAAAATGGTCAAAATACAGATACTTCTCGTTGCTGCAAATTTTCTTGATTGGACTTTGGTCACTTAGGTGAGGTTGATCATGGATAAATTTGGTATACTGGCTGTCCGTAATGCATGGTACGATTCAAGCAAAGTAACTGATCATGTTATTCAAGGGTACACGAAGGTAAGTTTTCTGTGTGACAATTCAGAATAAATATGACAAATACCTACTCATATTGTTGTGCATGAAACTTAGGCTCGTTTTTCAGCCACTGAGATCCAGAGGTTGGGAGATGGCTCTCTTGGAGTACACTATATCCATGATAGCAGATTCTACGTCTACGTCAAGAGTGCCAGTCTCAAACAGGCTTTCTGAGATCTCATGCCCAGGTTCCACTATATTCTTCTTTTAGCTAGGTCCTCTTCGTGGGTATCCAATTAAGGGAAACTATACGCTTATCCTTATTTGTGTTTAATTTAGCTCTAGTGAACTAAATTTGTGATAATGTTCTTAGTATTTGAGGTGAAGGATTTGAATAATCTAACAAACGACTTATAGACAATGTTACTTCCTAAACACTTTTGATTGTCTTTACCATTTCAGTGCTAGTGGTGACTGGCGACACCGACCGCCTTGTTCCTGCTTGGAATACTGAACGTGTAGCACGTGCGATTTTTGGTGCAACATTTGAGGTGATCAAGAATTGTGGGCACTTGCCCCAGGAGGAACGAGTTGAAAAATTCCTTTCAGTCATTGAACGGTTCCTACGGAGAGCTTTTAGAACTCCAAATGAGCAAGAGCAGGTGTTCCCAGTGCTTGCAATGTTATAATGTATATATATTCACATGGTCTAAACAAATTTAGGAAAAAAAATTCTATAATTTGTGTACAGATACACAGGAGAAAGGCACAAATACAACTGAATTATTACAACCAGGAGTAGCATGGTCTATTTGCTTCTAATCCCCCCTCATATGATTTTTGGAGCCAACCTATTAGCCAAACGCTTTCAATAGACAGCTTCAGATTCTCATAGAAGTTGATTCTTAGAGAATCAGGAGCAGAATCTAGAAAATGAGAATATGAAGCTCTACCAAACAGGGCCTAACTTTCAATTGTGTCAGAGATGCTTGGCTGCACCATTTGTTTCTCAGCATGTGGAGGCATTGAGATTGAGGAGAACTGGGACAAGGTTAAGACGATCTTTCTTCCCACAGAGAAGCAAGTGACACCTGATGAATGTGCTCCCTTGATTGCCACCCTACCATTGGAGGTGAGCTCTCGTATTATATTACTTGCTTCCTTGTCTTATGCCATTTATTATGTTCTTCATAGATTACAACTTGTTACTTCAGATAATTCTTTAGTTATGCATTAACCGTCGTGTGCTTAGTTCAATCATGATTCCTATCTGAATTTCAAGTCTGCACAAAAATAGGTGGTTTCACTAGAATAGTATTTTTGGTTTTCCAAGGTACCTCTCACTTTCTTTTCGAAGGAAGATAATTTGAAATTGTTTCTTTGCCATTGACACCATGTTATACTCATAAATTCTTTAAGCAGCCTTGGATTTTTCACTTCTTGAGATGAATCCATTCACCTTGGTAAATAGAGAACCGTATCCTTTGGACATGAGAGAACAACTGGATGACACAGCTCACATGAAAATAATGTAGGTGGAATTATTTGAGCTGGCTAATTAATTACTGAGTTATCCTTAGGTTGCCATATGGTGGTGTGGAACTGTGGATTACCGATTCCTTTAATCCTACATACACAAGGGGGATTGAGTACTCTTTTTTTATTGGCAACATCACTTCTCTGAAACTATTGTAATTCGAAATCTGCAGCAGTGATTACAAATTTGGACAATAACATGGTCCGCCTGAATCAGTTTCCTTCATATCCTCTGTCTTGATATGGTAGTTCAACTTAGTTATTTGCTATACAGCTGTAATTGACTAAATATAGTCTGCACTATGATACTTTGTATTTCTATTTTCCATTTTAACATGTCCTTCATAATATAACAGTTTTTTAAATAAAAATTTGTTTCTCTCAGATAAATTGTTGCTAGGTGTGTCATTGTTGTCATGTCCTCTGGAGGCCGAAATGGGCTCGGTGATTTGGTGTTGCTTTCATACTGTTGTTTCTGGTCTTGTAACAAGATGTCCACTGTCTATATTCGCAGGCCCTTAAATGGGAACCAGTTGACTGGTTCTTTACCAGAGGAGATTGGCTTCCTTCCTAACCTTGATAGGATTCACATCGACCAGGACCACATATCTGGGCCCATACCTGAAACATTTGCTTACCTGAACAAAACCAAACACTTGTGAGTAGCATATGGTTTTGCATCTCTGTTTGTGAGGGATAGTTATCCTTACCCTAATGGATTTCCAGTTTTTTTCCAGTCACATGAACAACATTTCACTGAGTGGTCAAATTCCACCTGAATTATCCAGATTACCTTCACTTGTTCACCTGTAAGTACCTGACCACTGCACCTATCATAATATTGTTCTTTATTTATACTTTACTGACAATATAAATTCATTTGCAGATTGTTGGATAACAATATCTTGTCGGGCTATCTTCCCCCAGAAATATCAAAGTTACCAAAACTGCTCTTCGTGTACGGAAGCTTCTATCTTGCAGTAGTTTGAAAAATATTCACCTTTGGGTTACTTTGGTTGGGTTGGATATCAATCTTTGATCAGGAATTGGATTAAATTTGTCTTATTATTACATGAAATTCACAAGAGGCAGTTCCTCTATCTGTGTTGTTTCTTAGCTTGACTGAATTTTAACTGGTGTTTGCCTACAAGTTTTTGAGCGACATAAACAAGCAGTCTCTGCTCCACTGCTCCCCTTTACTGAAAAATAGCTGCTGGTGTGTGTTCCTTGTGATAACTTATTAAATCATAATACTGAGAACTTACTTGGGATTATGCAAAAAAAAAAAACTTACTTGCTATAGCTGGCCATGTATTAATGATCAATGATAATCCAGGGGAAATCCTTGTATTAATGATCAATGATAATCCAGGGGAAATGCTCAACAAGAAGAAAGAAAGATAAGATGCGTCAAATCCGTTCTGGATAACCAGAATGAAGATGAAACCTGGGGCTCGGATGCTCTACAAGAATACAAGATGATCGATGTGGTATTTGAATGACTGAATTTTAACTGTTGTGTGTTCCTTGTATTAATGATCAATGATAATCCAGGAGAATGCTCTACAAGAAGAAACAAAAATGAGATAGAAAAATGAGATGTGTCAAATCCGTTCTGGATAATGAACATGACGATTCCTACACGGGCGCCAACGCGCGCGCCGGGATCTAGTACGTTGGCGCCGGGATCTAGTACATACTATGATAGGCATTGTAGAATTTTCGATCATGTATAAACTGAAAGAAACTGACATGTTTCTGAAAAAAACAAAGATAAAAAAACTACCACTGTTTATCCATATTTTCTTTTCTTCTTCTAATTTCTCCCTGCACGGAGCACACTCGACTTTGAAATTTTACATAATGTTGAACCTCTATATCCCCATCCTAGTTCCCTACGTTTTTTTTCGAAATTTTTCGTAGTAATTTGATTTGTGAAAAAAAGGCCGAAGAAGAGTCCAGATCCCCGGGACGTGATACTCAGGAACGTCCGCCAGGAGTCCAAGAAACAGAAGACATTGACCGCAACACGCACGGGCCACCCGGCTCGCGCGCGCGCGCCTCTGGAGGGTTGTGCAAACGTGCCGAATACTGCACGGCCCGGTGCCAGCGCGCAAACGAGCCCACTGCGCACGCCGCGGTGCCAAGTGGGCTCGAAATCGTTGGTTTCGGTGGGGCACCGCAACTTCACGATTACGCACGCGCGCACATTGACAAAACGCCGTCTCCGGCCGTTGGTTGCGTACGTGTTTTTCCCGCGGGGTAGGTTGATGTGATGTCGGCCGTACACGTCCAACAGGGCAGACCGGCAGAGTACACACGGTTCACGTCGCCGTCGCGCCCTTTGGCTTTCGATCGAGGCGTCATCGTCGTTCGGACTTGGCAAGCCAAAGTTCTGGACGGACGACGACATGGAAGGAAGCAGCGAGCACTGTCCCTAGGCAACTAAAGAATACCGTATCCTCGTCACAACAAGCAGCATACCTTTATTTTTGGAGGGTGCTTTCTCTTTTGGGAAGCGCCCAATAAATAAAGTTTCAAAATTTGAGTTGGATTTTGTAATTTAACCGGTGTACGTAATGCTTTCTGAAGAGAAAAAACTAGCCGTAGGTCAGTGTTCTTAATTAGTACAAGCAACAACTAACGACTCTGGGCTAAACAGGTGAAAAAACTAGCCTAACGAAGTCAGCAATCTGTCAATACGTGCACTTTAGCCTAACATCACTTTTTAGTGACTATAGGGAAGTATATGGTTGAATCATACATACTATGAAGACATTGTAGAATTTTCGATGATGTATATACTCAAAGAAAAACTGCCATGTTTCTGAAAAAAAATGAAAGCAACCACTATTTATCCATATTTTCTTTTCTTTTATCCTTCTAATTTCTCCGCACACTCGACTTTGAAATTTTACATAACTAGTCAAGTGCCCGTGCGTTGCAACGGAAACTCATACTTTGCACCAATAATTTTTGTGCAATAAGCACTATGTCTCAAACATATTATTCACTTGAATGTGCAATCATAGAATGTTCAAACCATTTCATTGAAGTGTACATTGTTCTTTATTGCAAGTGGTTCATGTGTCAAATAGGCTCGAGAGCATTTGAAGTGAACAATATGTATATAATTATGTCACCATGAAAGAGCTCTTTTCAAATTAGAAAAAAAAACCTTTCTTGCATTAATATGTATATAATTATGTTGCCATCAAAGATGACCGTGCCTAACAAACAGGCAACACAGAGAAGATATCGTCTATTTCTTTTGTTAGCTTGAAGAAAATCCCACAAAAAAGGCATACGATGCATAGCGCATATGTATAGAGCTTTTGAATTTGTACTCCAATACAAGGTAAGGACCTAATTTGAGGATGTATACTTGATTCCAACCTGCTATCTATGCGGGCCTGCTTGCACATGCTATTAGGCAAGAAACGCACATCCCAACTTCTAATAGCCCAATAATCAACTTCTTTCCTTTGCGTGGTATTTATCGGCTGTAACGGTATCGCTTGAAGTTGAAATACAGGTGGAGAATGCCACGTCCGAATATGCACTTGAAGCCCTTAAGAAATGAAGTCGATGCAGCAGTCTTATGGAAGATTCATCATCATATATAGCTTGTTAAGTAAACCTCGACTGTCCGCCGCTCACCAAAAACCTCGTGCGTGCCGCTGGAAACCCCCCATTCTAAGGTCGAATCTAGCTAAAAATACAACGATACTTCGCCAAAACCTCGAGGTAAATTATCAAAGGAGCGAACTATGGTGAAGTTACAATAGAACTAAGTTTAGGATAATAAGATGGCACTCACACAGAAAAGTAAATCTTATGTATTCTTGGCTGCGTTTAAGCTAACACCTTCCCGGAGCTAATACCGTCCAGGAAGATTCAACTATACCTTTATAGGGTTTTTCACTTTTGCTGTTACAGCTAAATTGGACAGGATTTTTTTTTGTATCGAATCAACCATTTAGAAACGTGATATTCACGGTACAGTACATGTTGACTATCCAATTGCTTTACTGTAGCTGCTTCTCTTGTAATATGCATGCACTAAAGTAGCATATAAAGACTTGTGATGCATATCTTCCATACTGACATCTGAAGACTTCTGATGCAAAATTCGAAATAATACACATAGCCTGGCATTCAAACTCGAACAAGAACAACATTTTCATTATCTAGACTATAAAGAAACTAATGAGACACCATTCATACAACAATTGATGCAGTCACACAAATTGAATATACTACTCTAGAGCTAGCAAAATAAAGAAAGAAGTTAGCGTCCATATCAGGACTGCATCGAATGGATGCCTTGGTTGAGATGTAGAGGACCTAAGTTTCAATTCTAACATCAAACCCATGCTATGAGCCTATGAGGAAGCTCATTTTCCATCAACTTATGCTGATGATCAATTTTGGTTTCTCGTTGGGGGCCTGCCTTGATGCTGGACAACCGCTAGTTGATCGGTGAAAATTAATTCCCTTAAATAATGGAGTTGTTGCCGCTCTTCCTCCATCACCAGCTCTTTCTATTCAAAATGACATATTTTATCCTAGATTTCCTTCATCTGAGAATATTTTGTAACAAAAGACGACATAGACAATAAGTCAATATAAATACCAATTTTAAAAAAGTAGTACTATCTCAGAATTCTAGTTTTGGTACCTGGACATCCACTATGTCGGATAAAGATTGCTATATATCATGTTCCTTCTCAAGTTGCACTTGTGCATTAGCACATGCCTCTTTGAGTAAATCGTTGGCTGAAAATCTTTTTGTGCAAGAAGATTCTGCTGAGAACATTGATTTAGCAAAGAGAGCTTTTGAAAATCTTGCAAGTATTCAAAGGAATAAGTGATGAGCTTAAGTATCATGATAAGCATTCAGATTTCAGCAAGCGACAGCAAGAATTTTAAGTTGACTATTATTCACAGTATATGTGTCTATGCAACCTCTGTATGAAGTTCATTGAACTTTTACCCACTCCTACGGTCCTGCCACATACGGAACTTGGATACAAGTCCATATACTATTCTTTGCAGATGCACATATGCTATAATAGGCATGCAAGATTGAGCTTATTGCTCCCTGCAGAACATTATTTGCAAACTGATGTTGTCATAGCACTCGGCCCACTCGCCCATCATTATTTTTTACATAGTGACATGCAAAGCTATTTTAGCAACAATGCAACAACAAATTTAGTAACTATTGGAATCACCTTGATCAAATTTAGTAGAACAAAAAGGTGGGAATGAGTATAAACTAATCGAAACAATATTTAAGTAGTAGAGATATATACGATCCGGATGTAGCCTAAGCTACGATAAAATGTGACTGGTAAACATTGGTACTAAATATAGATGTACTGTTATCTAATTTTACCACGATGAGTTTACCACGAACCTAAAACAGTACAAAGTGTAATCAACAAGCAGATGTAAGTGTGATGAAAACACGGCTGGCAGTAGGGCAATAGATAGTAATCAAGGTATTGTACTACAGATTAAGCAAGATGGAAGAGGAGAACGAATAGCTAACAGTAAACAGTAATATAGTATGAGCAACTACTTACATCGGCTGTGACTTTTTCTCAAGAGAACAAACCAGACTACTTTTGTCGGTGACAAGGTTTTCTCCTCGGAATAATGCTCCTCTTCCATGTCCTGTAAGTAACTAATAGGCAGTCAGTTCAACGCAAAAAACATATGTTATGTGTATGCATTGTCACAACATAGGGGCGAAGCCATATTTCGTGTCACTGTTCAAAACGGTATATGTGCATCTAAATGTTGTACCACCAACAATGGAGCACCAAAGGGAAAGCTGATGTAAATGCTGATCTGTTTTGTAGCAGCCAGTGGCTCGAAAAGGCTCCGTCGAGAAGAAAGTACTCAATGTGGTTCTCGATCTTGATAGTATGAAGCAAAGTAGCGGTGACATATCAATTATGGTGATGTAAATGTTAAGTATTAGAGTAGTATTACAGAGAACGTGATGTGGAGGGGGCGCTATTTGTGCGGTCTAGTGCCTGAAGATACAAGTAGACATTGTCGGAAGCAGAAAATAGTGGAGCCAATTTTACCAGATAGGAACAGCAATGGTTGTAAACTTGTAATTTACTGGGAAGGACAGATTGGTGGCACAACTATAGGTAAATTACCACGAAGCCTCATATTCTGTGCTTCATGTAATCAATTAGTACATTAGTAAATTAGTACCAGTTCTTATCAGATCACAGGAAACTCATTAATATACATGGTGTTCCTTGTGACTACACTGTAGTTTTACTTTTTCAATAAGTGTGACATCATTTTAGCTTCAAAGATTACTGATGGTGTTATATGTACATGATATACCTCAACTAATAAATTACTTCTTTGGCCTACTCTTTACCTGAACAATAAGATTCAAATACGATGCCAGTAAAAAAGGGGAAGAACATGCCGAATATACCTTAACTAATAAATTACTTCTTTTGGCCTACTCTTTACGTGAACAATAAGATATGAATACTATGCCGGTAAAAAAGCGCAAGAACATGCAGGCAGCATGTAAACATAAAAAAAAGAGGAACAACCTCATCTGAAACCATTTCCGATTCTTGATGTTGTGTGATCAAGTAACCTAGATACTCTGTTATACTTATGCATTGCTCATTATCATGGAAAAACAGATGCAAATTTTTTTTTTAAAGAGTAGATGTGCGCCTGGCTATGATAACTAAAGTGGAGAATTTAGCACATGCTATGCCATTAGTTTACTTAAGGTTCAAAATCATGAAGACCACATGTTCAAATGCTATGCACTTACCCAAATGTCGACTTTCTCACTAATAACTTCTCTTCTGTAGAGATCCAACACCTAAAAAAACATAGATGCATACATGAGACAACTGGAGGTCATACAAGGTTTGAAAATTGTAATGTCAACAGAGGGATGTTCACTAACCTCAGGGGCCCTATATGCCAATGTTGTATGCTTCCTAATGATATCCTCCTCAATCTCCATCTCTTCTGGCCTGTCCAAGCATTATGATTTGTTGATGTGCTTCCAAAATCTCATTGTTTGCATGCACCATCTAATCCAAGAAGAACATTTTTAGCCCTCAGAAAAGAGGCATCTATCCATGAAACCACCCGAAAATTGTCATCTTGACGGTATCAAAATTATCCGGTGCATGATTGGCTGAGAATACGCATAAACCAACAAATTGATGAGAGAATATGTGCGTTCCAAACTCATGAAATGGAATAAAATGTCACCTGTGGATCAACCACATCCTCCTCCTCATCATTAGTATCACCATCATGCTCCATCGCTCACCCTACTAAACAACCACAAACTAAGCAACATACAAAAATGAGAGGGAAAAAATGTGGCTGAATTCTGGAAAATATCTCTTGTGCACTAACAATCGCTGATCCTCTTGAGCGCCATGAGCCGCTCGGTGACCTCACGCTCCTCGGTGTCCTGCAGGTCCCGCGCGTACACCTCGTCGTCCTCATACTGCGCGGGGTCCACCTCGGCCTCCTCCGCGTCGCCCACCTCCTTGTCCTCGTCGAGCGACGCCTCCTCCCCCTCCTCATAGTCACTCCCCTCGTCGTCTTCGAGCCCCTCTTCTTCCTTGTCGTAGTTGTAGCTCCCAACATCCTAGGTTGCGTGCTCGCTTCCCTCCGCGCCGTGCACGCCCACGGCCGCTCCTGCGCCGCCACCCAACCCCAAAATGACGAATCTGCAACTCCCAGAACCCCTAAGCCAAGGCTCAATCAACCCAGCGAGATCTCGATGCTTACCTGCTCCTGGAGGACGCGAGCGAGGGCGAGGTCGGCTTCCTCCTGGTTTAAGCTGGTGAATGGCCGCCTCGCTTCTGCCGGGCCACCATGGTGAAAGGTTGTCCCCACTTGGTGACCTTTGGGAGGATTGGGCCTAGGGTTCTAATCGGGGCTAGGCTTCTGGACGCCGCCATCTCGCTTGGAAGAAGAGGAGAAGAGAGGAAGAAGAGAGAGAGGAGAGGAGAAACGAGGGAGGAGAGAAAGGCTGCGTGTGCGGCAGTTTAGCATGGGGTGAGGTTTGTGTGAGTTACCGCGGTGGTGAGGTGGGTGGGACGATGGTCCCCTGCGTTTGGGGTAAACTCCTATGTCGGTTTCTTGGTTCCAAAGAGCGGTTCTTCACGAGTTTAGTTGCTCCCTACTTTAGTTGATCTGATCTGTCGATGATAAGAAGGTTGATCGGACGGACAAGGACGATGGTGGGAGAACGGACGACGGTAAACTCTAATATTTAAGTAGTAGAGATTACTGGTCAAGAATATTGCTAGATTTGATGTCACGGTGGACAGCCTTCGGTTCCAACCCCTCATGAAGATAGGCCAACCTGGGTGGAAGAGGTTGGGTGTCAGTGTTCAGATATTTTACTAACATGACCATCTTTTAAAGGAACAGTTGAGCTTGTTTAAGCAAAACACTAACAATATTGCTTCCAGGCAAAGAATATAATAGCTAGAGTGCTTGCGCACATGATGCTTGAGTTTAGATTTTGGTGTAAATGTAATTGCAATGTTCTAATCCAAACACATATATGCAAGTATATACAAACAAGATCTTACAATGCTAGAAGCGAATCACAACAATCTCAAACCGGATGCTTTGATTAAAATAAAGCAAGCTGAGAATAGGAAAGCAAAGAGAAGGAAGCATGCAAGATAAGCACATGCAATGTCCGAGAAATTCCATACTTTTTTGTCCTATTTAAATGGATGGTAAATTCGAATTATTTATCAGAAGTTGGTTCAAATGATGTCTCATGATGTACATAATGAAAAAAAAATGTTTTTTACATATCTGCTAAACATAGGTTACAATCAACTTTCTCTTTCACTAACTTCTTAGAAGAGAATATTTGCATGCCAAGGAATAGGCCCTAACAAGCTTGTGAATGAAGCACCTGAATTCCTTCGACAGCCAATCTCACCAGAATTAGGCTCCATTATCCTAACCAAGACACATCTCTCATAACAAAACAGTCCTAATCATGCTAGCTAGCGCCTATATCTTCTAACATCAGAATGGTTATGGCCTATATTTGACCATGATCTTCTTAATTTCATCAAACACGGTAACCAGTGTATAGTTGATGCTAAACTATTAACTTATGATCAAAATCATAGTCCAACAAATAGCACTACGCAAACCACTCAGTATGTATCAGTGAAGAAGCATTACCCTTTAGCAGTTCCAAGAATTATGTTCATCCGGATATCCCAGATCAGTGGGCTCACTTCACCAAGATCACCATCAAGCCACTGATCAAGATTACCGTTGTCTACATACTCATACACAAGCATCCTGTGCAACCATTTATTAGAACAAAGTACAAGCTTGAGAAGAGAACTTTGGAAACTAATGAACCAAATGATGAAGAGATCTCTACTACTTAAAAGAAGAAGTTTACCGTCGTCCGTTCTCTCATCATTGTTTGTGTCCGTCCGATCATCCAGTCACCAATGGACCAGATTAACTAACGTGGGCAGCAACCGTAGGCCTCTGCACTCATGCCCGCGTCGTTCCTGTCTTTCCAACCGCACCACTGTTGCCATTCCCCCGTTCCTTCCGCGAGAACGCAACCACCCCAAACCCCTCCCTCTCCACTCCCCTGCGCCGCTGGTCCTTGCCTCCTCCCTCTCCGCTCCCCCGCGCCGTCGGTCCTAGGCGCCTCCTCCCTCTCCGCTCCCCCGCGCCGCCGAATATCTCCGCACCGCCAGACGCAGCAACAGGGGAGGCGGGCGCATCTCACGAAGTCGCGAGAGAAGAAGGCGGCGAGAGCTTCGAGACACCCACCCATCTGCATGGGCGCGAAGCGAGCGAGAGCGAGATCCCTTCCCTCTCGACCCACCCGCCCGACGTCGGATCAATCCGATCGACCTCGCGCGCGCCGCGCCGAGAAGGGAAGACGAGGAGGAGGAGGAGGAGGAGGATAGGGCCTCGCCAAGTACAAGCTGGTGTTCCTGGGCGACCAGTCCGTCGGCAAGACCCAACACCTACCAGGTGCGTCCTCCTCGATCTTTTTGCCTTCCCCAATCCCGTGCATGTTGTTTGTTTGATCTTGCCGTTTGCACGTCGCCAACGAGGTTTGAAATTTGGATCGATCGGGCGAGATCCGGCGTGGTGGCGGACCTTTGGTACGATCTGGTTCCTTGGACTGGCGATTGGATCTGTCGATCAGGCACGCGGAGTGTGGTGGTCGTTTAGCCGTTCTTGGCCGGGGCAATCCGATGGTTACGACATCTGATTCTTTGCATCTATTTTTTTAAATGTCTGTGATGTGTGTCACGAAACGATGCAATGCTAATGCTCATGATCCCTAATTGAGGAATATGGATTGGCATGTTGCCGATTCGTGTGTAATCCATACGATGTTGTTTGAGGTGAATTTTGGGATTTAACGCGTGAGAAATTGTGCTGTGGGCAGTGGTATCATTGGATCTCAGCATTGTTCGGTCACAAATATGTTCGGTGTGCTTGAGGCCAATCTTTTGAGTGCGTTGACACAATGATTGGGTTGGGAATGGCCTACCCCATAATTCTGGGCGTTGCAATGCAGGGAAAGAAAACCAAGAGTTTTGTTCATGGCCTCTAGGTGAGAACGAAGTAATGTGTTACCTGTGATCCCAATTTGATATGGAGCCTTTGCAATAAAATTTAAGTACACGTGCAATCATCTGCTTTACATAATGGCATTAAGTTCTTCATTTGTAATGTTGTTTTCCCTATTCTTCAGGATAACTTTGCCTGATGGCGCAGTCAAGGAAGGCAAGAAGTGGATATCAACCCCCAATGGACATTGCTAAGGAGTAAGGATATATCAAGTGGGTTAGCAGCTAGCTGTTTGGTAGCTCAAGTGAACGGAACACTGGGATATGGTGAGGCCACTGGAAGATGATTGTGAATTGAAGTTGTTCAAGTTTACCTCCTTTGTTAAAGCTTTTGCTTGCCTCAAGATAATTCTTCTTTTGTTATGCATTAATCTCTAGGTTCTCTTCTCTTCTTGATGGAATGAGTAATTCAGATTTGAACTTACATGTAAATATTCAGGCTTCATCGTCATATTGGAGAGGAAAAGCAGACCGTGAAAGCCTGCAGAGAGTATATGGAATGTCTTTCCCTGATTCTAAACATCTCAAGGTATGACACATAATTTCTGCTATCATCAGTGATATGGAGTTTTCATATGCACCACACCATCCATTAGATGCGTAATAAAAACTGTTGGCTGTTCAGTAATTTTTTCAATGGGAATTTGTCTCAAACAATTCATGCTTTATGTTTGAATTTGGTAACATCATTTAGTTTGCACACCTTGAAGATGCAAAAGCTGCTCAGAGTTTAAATGGGCAACTTGATATTGCTGGAAGAGTAATTAAGGTAATCATTTTCTTAAAGAGTTACTAGCATTCCTCTTATTGTTTGAACAACTCAAATATAAGGGATCGCTGCCTGACATTATGGTAATCTCTTGTACCAGGTGCTGTGACGGACCAAGCGGGAGTGCAAGTGAGTGGAGCAACTACTGGAGATTTGGATGATGATGAAGGTGGAGGCTTGGTGGGTGTCATTTCTGGGAGACCTTTTTATTACTGGGAATTTTCATATGTATATGTTTCCTCTTTTGGTTTAAGTACTATTATTTTGGACATTATGTATATTGATAGTCCGCATCAAAATTTTGAAAAAGGTTATCGAATATTGGTATTCAAGATTTGAAGTACTGTTTCCATATTTATTATCTAGATATAAGAAGTTGATAAGCATTAGTTATGCGCAATTGCACATATTCCTATTTGCTTTTTAACACGCCAATACATCTTTCCATGATGACATGATCATTTGTTGATTACGAGGAATCGATTACTATAACACCGAGTGGGAGAGCGAGAGGATGTTTGAGGCTATCTTTGTTGTCAAATGTTACATATATAACTTCTACAATATTTCTTTTCATGTGTATGACATGTCCGGTGATGTATCATGTATGTAGGCCTTGAATGCTAGCTCGAGAGCTCTTCGATGCGAAGTTGGACCGTAGTGGCACTACAACCAAGGTATATTTCTGTGAGATTGATGGGATAAAATATCCTTTTGATTTCTTTGCTATACCGTCCTTCCCAGAATATTCTTGATGTTACTATGTCAATCTAACTACATTACATTCCTTCTTCCTATCTTTCATATAACTCCATTTCTGTAAGTTATTTAGTGATCCAGAAAAGGTACTATGAAATTGCAAAAAGTTAATCACATTCAAAACCATCCTTTTTGCTATTTTTATATTATTTTATAACTTATTTCTATCAGCCTTTCATTGTTTTACTTGGATTGTGGACACAGACAGCATGTGGTATATACAAGTCATATCTGGCAAACTAAATAATGATGCCAACTGAAATATTCTCTCATTTGAGTTGGAGCTTTTAACATAGCTTATCTTAAATTCTGTTATAACTGCTCAAGATAGTTCTGAACTTCTGATATTGGAAGTGGGGCAGAGTAGTGGCAGACAACTGTCAATGGTTACTGATGTGTGTGGATGGATACCAGTTCTCCTTAAATTGCTTATTTTGTGGATGGGGGCTGCAGAACCTTCAGTTCAAAGTTGATTAGTATAGAATGTCAAAATTTCTAGGATGTGCATTATCTTGCTTGTAAGAGTGCCATAAGTTGAGTTTATTTTCACTCATTTTCTAATAACTTGTTAAATCTTGAATATTTTTCATGTTTGTAACTACAAATATTATGGACTATATAAAACATCTGCTGCATGTGTTCCATCTGATGCACAGCAACTGAAAATGTTGTGAAACAAAATTATATATTTTTTGTTAGTATGTTCATTATATCAACTAAGTACAGTATTTTCTCAAGGGAACCACGTGCACAGCAAAATCCAAATGGCTCATCTATTCTGGTAATCAACTAAGTATATCTGCCATCTGGTAAAGGCTTGTCCTTTTTATGCCCCCCGGTTTGCTGCAATAATGCATGGGATAAGTTCCAATGTTTATTGTGAAAGGGCCTTCTGTGATGAAAATGAAGTTTACGTGTGAAGCACTTCATATTATGAAATTCCATGGTGGTCGTATTTGTGACCACATTACTATTAAACTGAGTGCTCAAGCCATCGATGGAGTGAAACACAAAGTAGGAATGGTCTTTGGTTGTGCTCTTTGAAGCTGAATAGATCAATCCTACATCATTGATATGCGAGAGAGATTGACCCGTAACTACTCTTGGTGACTGATTGATAGAATCATGTCAATGCCAAACGGAGCCTTACTGATAAACTTGTAAAATCATTCAACGTCAGTGTCCAAACAACGACCAAATCAAAGTAACCATTCACATCGAAGTTGTTTCTAAGAAACTTCGGCACACAATCGCTTGCTGTCGACATCCTTACTCCATTGCCTAGCTAAGCATTCATATATTCACAGCGAAACTAACAGAGATATATAAATACATATTTCACGTTGGCCATCCACTTGGAGGTTTGAGATGTGGAGTATCTAGATTTCTTCTAGATGAATGCATTCCACAGGAGTAGCTTTCATGATCATAAAAGATAGATACTGAACTTATTATCTTATTATTATAGAAGAGATCATTTTTTATGTATATTATGTATGACATCTCTTTCTATCCGTATGCACTGTGTGTTGTTTGTGTCCTTTCACATTGCTTTTAAACATTCGAGGAAAACGTGGAATATTTTTTTTCACATCTGACTAAGTATAGTAGAGAGTGCTTACTCAATATGGATATTAGTAGCAGCATAAGTGATGTATACGTCTTGTGTAATACTCGTAGCAATAATGCAATCCAGTACATTCTCGAACAAAACGCAATCCAGTAGGACCAATACTGCTGGGGGACAGAAGTCAATTTCTCTTGTTGTTCAATGATGGGTAGCAATGCATGTTTTGTGGAATTATGGGAGATAGACTATCTTTGTTGACATGGAGAGTAGATGGTAGACTATCTTTGTTGACATGGAGAGTAGATGGAAAGGAATAAAAGACTAAAGAAAATACTTAGTAATCAATACCTTGAATCAAATTAATCATGGATGAGTGGATGTCTTCAGGCATAGCCGTTTTTTTATCATACCTTGAATCAAATTGCTAGCATTACTATTTTTATTTTTTACTTAGTTCATATATGATATCTTTAAAGTTTATCTCATCATATCTCCCCCCTTTTACTATACCTTCATTAATGCATGCACATTTTAAATACAACTTCTTCGGAATGTGTTAATTGAATATAGCCTGTTGTTGCAATCACTTGGACTTGCAGGAATTCCTCTCTACATAACATGCATTTTTAATTTAGATTTTTTATCCACCACTAGGATTCCTAGGGAAAGTTGAAGGAACAAATAACTCAACTTTTATCTGGAAAACATTTTTTCAATTTTTGTCAATATTGAAGAAAATTTAGGCATCCTCCGGTATTTTCTTGACTGTTAGCAGCGACTGTTCTTACTCATACGAGGCAAAGTTATGTGATGGAAAGCTGCTTCTTTGTTTAAGATGTATAATGACTGTATTTGGGTGACTAAATCACTACTCTCTTGTAACAGGGAACAGTTTAATCTGAAGGTTTTTACTAATGCAAATTCCTCTATGCTTCAGCAATTGGATGCAAGACAACATTCTGCTCTCTCACGGTTCCAGCAAAGCTAATACCCGCAGGAGTACTTAGTTTTGACACAGATTCTTCCGTTGTTTATCATGTCAAGAAATCTCTTTACTCGTTGGTTGTTTCACCTTCAAGTGTTCTTAGGTAAGAAAAGACATGCCAATACGGTCCGATGTTTGTTAGACAACAACACCAATGTCATCGCCACTTGTTACAGAACAATGTCAATTGGTGCAAACAAGAAAGCCAATTGTCTGTTCATTTCCTATCTCTTGTTCTTTTCTTTTCCCCCACTCCATGATCACTACTGCATTCATTCTTGGACAAAGTTTTAACCTGCATGTGTACTTCTATCTTCTGGGCAGGAAAAAGCATCTCTGTACCAACCATGACAAGATCAGTGGGAGTGATTGAGTGTGCAGTAAGCTGAGATATCAGTCCTTATAAAAGTACGGGAAACGCATGTACACAAACATACATGAAGGGAGAAACAAAGGAGGGTAATGCGTTCCTTAAAGATAGTTATTATCAGATGAACATCATAATGCAAAATCATTAATCAAAGTGTCTTAAATAATGATATTAAAATCCACAGTTCTGGCTAACCAAAAGCAACAAAAGAGTATTGACTACTGCACAGGTCATCTAAATTAGAAGTTATGGTGGTGGTGTACTGCCCGGAAGAGCTTCGCTAAGCAATTCCGATTAGCATTCGGCTCCCTTGTCATCCTTGTTCACTGGCCCACATGGAGGGAGAGGAATGCAAGGGTTTTCCGGTCTGAGTTGAAGTCACCGCTAGAGCTGCTTGGGGTAATCAAGGAGGAATTCTCGGCTTGGTGTGCAGCCAGCCTGTTCAAGACGCCACAGGAGTCACGGACCACTGGCCATCAGGAGGAACTCGCTGGTTAAAGGCGGGTAGGTTGGTGTACTTGTATACAAGAGGATTAGTGTGCCTGCTTGCTGTGGTGTTATTGTGTTAGTGTTTCCAGGTGGTTAGCCCCTGGGTGTTCTATTCAGGCTGGTAGCCTCTGGTAGTTGTTTCGTCGGCAGCTTTCTGTCAACCACTTGTACTCTGTTCTCGCTCTCTTAATAAAATTTGGTCGGCCCTTCTTCGGCTGGCCAGGCTTAAATTAGAAGATATAGTTGAATATAGAGGAAATGTAAAGAAACAAATTAAGTCAAATAAATTGAATTCAGACATCTCACTATTTTATGGCATGCTCCTGCAGCCTGGCTGATCTGTTCAAAAGTCTCTGTAGGCATCCCAGTCAAACGTGCGAGCTCTGTTTCTTTTGGACTAAAAGCATCCACCATCCTGAGTAGCTCTCCAGGGACAGGAGCATCCATTCCACCGGCATCCATGATAACAGGCACACCTGCACCTTTTGCAGCCTGGCAACAAAAGTTTCAATTTATTACAAAAGAACCCCAGTATAGTTTAATATACCTAAAGGCACTTCTATGTGCCAGAGGGCTGGAAATGATTCCTTTTGTTAAGCAACCCGACCAACTTATGTACTTCTATGTGCCAGAGGCCTTCTGTTGCTATTTGCAGGGAAGGATGGTGGCAAGAGGATGGGGCTGAAATTCAAACCTTCTATTTCAAAAAAAAAACTCCATTAACTCCAAATCAACTATTTCCAAAAAAAGAGCCGAAACTAATTACTTGCCTTTGCCCTGTTGAGAGGCTACAGAAGTCATTTAGATATGCCAGGTAACAGCAATTTAGGATGCACTTAACTAGACACCCGTCCATCCTGGATGGATGTCTTTATAGATATGTTTGTAAACACAATATTGTTTAATTATCTCATTTAGATATGTTTGGCGTACTAAATTTATTTTGCATGGTTGCTTAGTTAAACATGTAGAACCTTCTTGGCTCTACTGCAAGACATGGACGTTTTAACTTATGAATAACAATAGGGAGATTGGTGAGCTACAACAATATATTCTATGTAAATATTGATTTGCCGTTGCAACGCACGGGCACATGACTAGTTGCATTTTACCTATAAGCACCCTCCACACAGAAGCCGAGCAACCTAACGAGATTCTTGTGCTGAACATGACCGATTGCTTTGACCTCAACCTTGAACTCCTCAGCCTGGCCCCTGTTAAAGCAGGAAAAAGAAGAGATTTTTACTATCAGAAAGCAGAATGAGAATTAACAAGCATATGGTATGTAATTGGTTTAAAAGATGCAAAGTCCGCAAGATATAGCCAATTCCAAGAAGTAACAAGCACATTCTCACATTTTATGTCACCAAACAGAAAAAAAACAGTGTAAGCATCAATGACCAAAAACAAAATTACTGCCAATGCAAGGAGTAAATACCTTTACTCTTGCACAGTAAAAATTACTTCAGAGAAACACATGCCAAAACCAAATTTTCTAAGGAAGCGGCAGTAGCATTATTACCTGAATCAGCTAGACTCGGCAGGCCAAATCAGCGGTGAAGCAGAGATTAAGAAAGACATAACAGTATGTTCTATTGAGATTGGATTATTATTACTTTATTAGTAGGGATTTTAGCAGCTCGGTATTTTCGCTCCTACCACATATTGGAGCTAATAACTCTAGCATTATGGCAGGCATAGCAGAAATGAGCATCCCTGTCCTACAAGTTGTACCCGTGGAATCAAGCAAAGCATGAACCTTATGCCTACAGATGCTCACACAAAGATATCTCATCCATGGCAAAATCATATCGAGCGATTAAGCCAAATAGCGAAAATTGTGGCGAACAAAGCAAAGCAACCACACGCAATGTGATATCAATTATCTAAGCCGCATCAATCGTAAAATAGTACATCAATGCTCACCTATGAAACGAACATCCTCTCTTACGGTATCGTTGGTTTCATTTGTCATTTAGGAACCAAAACTCGCTTTCTACACACATCTACACAGGACCGGGCATTTCATCGAACACCTAGCACACACAAGCGAAACCACCAACAACGATGCATGTACAAAACCATAACACCGTCACGAAATCTACTCACTATGAACAACACAACAGCGGAAGAAGCAACTCACGGAGCCTAGGAAGGAGAAGTGATCCCCCAACGCTTCGATTTGGTCACGAGGCATCTCACGTCGTCGTGGCAGCGTATCAAGCGCTCCCTAGCCGCCGCCGCCGTGAGAAGCCCGAGGAGGATGGGAACCAAGGCGAGGACGAGGAGCAGCTCGGATCCGTAGATCCTCGCGTGCCCTCCGCGAGCTCCGCTCCAACCTCCGCTCGTGCTCCTGCGACACCACCAGCCAGATCTCATAATGCAATTCCACACACCGCCAAATCGAAGGATTCGCGAATTCGCGAGAGAAGCGGCGTGGGGCGCTAAGCGTTACCTTGAGGTCGAGGGCTCGCTGCTTGCGCTGAAGTAGACCTTGACGAGGAGGAGCCCTCGTCGTGCTTGCAGCGGACGGACTTGAGAAGCGGCGCGGTGGCGACCTCGGAAAGCGAGATGTAACGGCGGCACCTAAATAGAAGTGGATGGCGCGTGGAGCGGCAGTAGCGGCACGAGTGGAGGCGCGGGTGCTTGGAGCAGCAGCGATGGCGTGGGCACTTGGAGTGGCAACGACAGTGTGGGTGCGCAAGAGGAGGAGGCGATGGCGACCGGGCAAACGCAAATCGGGAGAGGAGGGGATGGGATGGGATGGTAGGAGGGAAAGAGAGGGCGCCGAGAGAGCGGAGAGGAGAGGGTGTTGGAGGCGATTAGTCGGCGGCGCCGGCGGGGCGAAGAAGAGCAACTGCTTCGTGAGTGGGGAGGCGTGAGTCGCGTGGGAGGCAGGTTCCTCCCTGCGCTAGTTATCCGGTGTGAGATAATATGAGCCATCGATTGATCGTGATCGGACGGATGCCGAAGAAAGTTGGAGGACGGACGACGGTAAACTCCTTCTTTTAAGTAGTAGAGATAGAGATGTTGAACCTCTATCCCCATCCCTAGCTCCCTACGTTTTTTAAAGAAATTTTTCGTAGTGATTTGATTTGTGAAAAAAAAGGCCGAAGAAGTTCAGATCCCCGGCACGTGATACTCAAGAACGTCCTCCAGGCGTGCAAGAAACAACGCATTGACCGGGCTAACCTGCAACACACACGGGTCACCGCTATCTCTAACGTCGCCGTCGCGCCCTTTGGCTTTCGATCGAGGCGTCATCGTCGTTCGGACTTGGCAAGTCAAAGTTCTGGACGGACGACATGGAAGGATTTAGCAGGCATTGTCCGTAGGCAGCGCGCGTTGCCATATCTCCCGCCATTGGTTGCGTACCTGCTTTTCCGGGGGTTGGGTTGATGTTTTGTCGGCCGTACACGTCCAACAGCGCAGAGTACACACGGTTCACGTCGCCGTCGCGCCCTTAGGCTTTCGATCGAGGCGTCATCGTCGTTCGGACTTGGCAAGTCAAAGTTCTGGACGGACGACGACATGGAAGGAAGCCATATCTGCGCTTATGTGTACATATTTGTCCTGGATCCTGATTCTGCTTTGATGATGAACACGGACGTCGCGTTCGATGTCCTGATGCAGCTAGCGTAGTCTGTTTTTAAAAGCAGAACTTACAAGTAATCAAACTAATCCAGGTGTTAAGCATGTCTCGTAAACAAATACTATGATGTGCCGTACGCCAAAAAGGTGTGGTAGTATTGTCAACATAAGCTTGCCATTTGCTCTAATAAAAAGTCTTGGCTCACGCATTTCCCTTTCAGTATCCCCATAGTCAACCGACGAATAAATACACGCATCCAGATCGTATCGTCGCATAAGAAAAGCAAACTCCAAAAAGGCAAGAAGTGTCCACTTCTCCTCAAGCCATGTGTAATGTCCCAGTCGAGCTATGAATAAGCAATACATTTCGGGAAGAACGTAACGATCCCGAAGGACTTTAGGAAGAACATGGATGAGAACAAGGAAGAACAAGATGGGGAAAGCTTTTTACCATTTCTTCAATCATGTGTTTGTCCGTTCTATAGCAGATAATTTAAAGCACTCTTAACTTACACTAACGGGTGGGCCCTTCGGCCTATGCACTCGACGCACCCATGCCGCTGCTGAGCACCGACAACTCACCACAGCACACATGCACTCTACTCATATATCATATTGCATTAAGGTTCGTCCGATATAATTTATGTGTATTCGGGGATCGTTATGTCCTGCTAGGATCTGCTAACAACTCGTGGTTGAAAAAGGGTTTCTAAGTCACAACCGATTACGCATGAATCTACAGAGTCATACACTTAACGGGTTGAAACAAACGAGTTCAGATAAAATCCGTCATGGGCTCTTCTATATAAGGAGATACATGAGGCTGTTGGGAATAGACACGCGATGTGAGTTGCTCCACTAAAACCCTAGCCGTTATCTTCTTGAGAGCTCTGCCGTGTGAGTTAGTGCTAGTACACCAGCGTACGGTGTTCTATTCCTAGATGTGTGGATACTGTAGAGGCGATGCTGCGCTAATCGAGAACAATCCTCAACCTAAACAAGGAACGCTATTGGTTGCTGGAGGAGACGATCGACACCAAGGATGCTCGACGATCCACTATGACCACTTTATCGACGCGCTCGACGTTGGATCAGGCTGATCTAACTCTTCTTCCGCTGCACTACGCGTCTATTGGTAATGATCTATGATCTCTTACTTGCATGGCTTCCTGGCTTACGTGATAGAATTTTTGAATTGCCAGCTAGTGTAGCCAACCCGTATCCCTTCAGCAAGAACTCCACCTGGGTGCACTTCACTTCATCTAGTCTATCTTGTTGGATCTCCACTTGTTATCCTAGGTTCTTCATCTCTGCAGACAATCGATCAAGCTTCTCTGCCTAGGCATCGAAGCGAGACAAATTCTCCCCCAACGTTATCTGAATTTGGCCGATATTTTCTTCAATTGCCATGACGACTTGGCCAGATTGCAGCGAAGGTTTCTTGGGCGCCGTGGTGACTTCTTCTGTCAATACAACCTAAGATTGGGATTACAGGACCGATTGGGTGTCCAACCTTTCCAGGGATTTTACAGATCGAACGAAAAGAATTTGTGGCTCTGATATCAAGTTGTAATGTCCCGGTCGAGCTATGAATAAATGCTAGTGATAGGAATAATACATTTTGGCAAGAAGGCAACGATCCCAAAGGACTTTAGGAAGAACATGGATGAGAACGAGGAAGAATAAGATGGGGAAAGCTTGATATCATTTCTTCAATCATGCGTTTGTCCATTCTACAGTAGATAATTTAAACCCCTCTTAACTTAGATTGGCGGGTGGGCCCTTGACCTATGCACCTAACGCATTCCACGCCGCCGAGCATCGACACCACCACAAAGACACACGCACTCCACACCCTGGCAACCCTAGTTACCCCACTGTCAGTCGCATGGCCGACCGCCTAGTAGGGCTTTCTTCTTCACCATCTTCTTCCTCTGCGCCTGCGTTGCGCTTCTTGTGTCCACCGCCATGGGTGACCTTGAGGATGGCGGTGTGACAAGGTGCTTATCTCACTCCAAGGTCTCAATTTGTTTTCTTGATACCCAGGGGCAGAGCCAGGATTTTGTAATAGCCCAAATTTCAAATTTCAATTGAAAATTTAAAATTAATTATTTTTGTGGATTTTCTAAAAATTTAAAAGCTTTTCCCTATTTATTTCAAAGCCAAAATAAATTTATTTGCAAAATTAAATACCAAATATAAGTTTAAAATATTTTATTCAAGTCCAAAATGCCTTTGAGTATTTCTATGAATTTTATCACATTTTTTGGATTTTATTTACTATATTCTAAAGCCTTTTTGATTTACCAGATTTATTTTAATTGGAAAATCAAAAGAAAATCCAAAAACAGCCACCGGCCGGAATCTTCCTCAGCTCGGCCCATCCTTCACGTGCGCGCGGCCCGTCACCTGTTTTCTCCCACGCGCTCTCGACCGTCCGATTTAAATCGAACGACCGAAAACCACCCGCTCCTTTCCTTTCTCTGTTGCCACCGACATGTGAGGCCCACGCTATAGTGTCGTCTCTTTCCTTTCCTTCTTCTTCGCGCATCCAGCTCGCCCCGTCCGCCATTATCGCCGATTCGGACCTCCCATATTCGGCGAAATCCTCATTGCATCACCGATTTTTCACGCGCATTCAATTCCTTGATCTTCTCTGCGCTCGTGTCGGCCATCACTTTCCTTCCTTTCACCATGAATCCCCGAATCACCGCCAGAGACGCCGCACAGCCTTCTTGCACTCTACGTCTTTCCCGAGCCGCCCGTGCCCTATAAAAGGGAGCACCGAGACCGCCTTCTCCACCTCACCAAGAACCCCCAACCCTCGCCCTCTCTACGCCTCTAAATCCACCGTAAATTCGCCGTTGGAGTTCTTCAGTCGCAAGATCATCGCCGATGAATTCTGGCACCATCAGCGATGCTCCGACCTTGTCTCCGCCACCGTTGGCTTCGCCGCATCCTCATCCACCCCGTGCGCACAATCATTCGCCCCGAGAGCCACCAGAGCACCTCCTTCACCATCGACCTAAAACTGTCGCCGCTAAAGCTCGCTGCCGACGACCAAAACGCCGTGCCCTCTCACATCTTCGGTGAGCATCACGTTCAGTGTTGTCCCCTCTCTCTTTTGCGCTCACTCATGCTCCTCGCCGTGGCGCGTAGCGCCGGCGAGGGTGTCGCCGGAGCACCGTCGGCCTTGTGCCTGCGTGGTGTGCACACGTAAGCGCCACATGGCGCCACATCGGAGCCAGGTCAGCCCTTGTGATTACGTGGCTGCTCACGTGGCACTTGCACCAGCGCACCTGCACCTATTCGCACTATAGCATGCACTGAGTTCACTGTGGACAGTTGACCGCGCATGGACTCAATCCATTGACTGCGGGCCCACATGTTAGTGACCCATTCACTTTTCCTTTAAGAAAATAAATCGGCCAGAAAAAAAGGAATTTCTGAGGGCTGACATCACATTGCGCAATAAATTGATTTTTCCTTTAGAAAAATAATTCGATAAATTCAAGAAAATGTGAAATTAGGGTTTCTTTAGAATTAAAACTTCCAGGAGCTCGTATTTCTTCATACAAACTCCGATTTAGGTGATTCAAATTTCTAAATCTATATAAATTCAAGATCTAGCTAACTAAACCAAAATTATTTTATTTGGAGTTAATTTGAATGTTCATTTAAATTTATTTGAGTTTTATTTGAATTTATCGTATTTTCGCGTATAGATTTCGACAACTCCGGAGAGCTTGATCCTTCTGAGGATTTAGAGTATTAGGACTTCGAGCAAGGCAAGTTATACCATTGATCATGTTGATCCCACTATTTTAAATTTATTTAATTCTGTTTTTAAATTAATATTGCATGCATAATTCTATTTAGCTATTTTAAATTCCTATTTAAATTTTTAGTTATTCCAATTCCTTTGTATAGCCAATTTTGATTGTTAGATTATCATTCCCTTGTCACCATTATTCAAAATAAAATTTGAAAACAATTATATGCTTAGACAATGCTTAGATCAAAATCTTAGATTTGGGAAGTTTTAGCCAAATTGTTCAAACTTGATTTAAATTGAGTCTATAGTATTGTTTTACCATAGAAAGTTTAGAAAATATTTTCACTTGGAAAAATAAATTAAAATGGTTTAGACTTAGGCATAATGAATGTTGGTATGGTGCAATTCGATGCACAGGATCGATTCATTTCTATGATCGAGTCCAAGGTTGTGGATTGTTGCCCAAGTCAGTTAAGGGCTGGCCTTTGAGCATATTTTGCTACACCCCACCGTACCACTACATGTTCTGAATGTGCAAAACCAGGCCTAATAATTTGTAATACCTTACTGTTATTTGTGCCATGTTGTTGTGTGGGTGTCGATTAGACTATAGTCCCACTTGGCGCATGAGGAGACTTCCGGAGGATGGTTAATTCAATGGAAGTGAAACCTTAGTGGGCATAAATACTTTAGGGTAGAACATTCATTACTACAGAAAAGACCTTTACAAACGGTTGAAAAACGTCATCACAGACGGTTTCGTGAGCCGTCTGAGTTTATGGGTCAGTAATGACATGATCATCACAGACGGTTTTCGAACCGTCTGTGAAAAAGCTATCACAGACGGTTCTTATTCAGAGCCGTCTGTGATAATTTTTTCTATTGCAAAAAAAATCAAACCAATCAATTGCTAGACAGTAGTTTCCATATGCAACCTCTAGCAAGACAACTAAAATCCAATTAAAATTATGATGGCAAACACATTACAGGAAAGAGAAACCAAAAGGTTTCACAATATCCCCTCCGAATGGGAAAAAAGAATAAAGTTACAAAGTTAAACTAGCTAGAAACCATCTATGCCTCCAAGCTCCTGAAGAACTCATCAGCTTCTTGGATTGGTCTTGTGAGCTCCTCTCTATACCTCACCAGCATATCACAAGATGTTCTTTCATGTCATCGAGTTCGACTCAAGCTCGTCGGTAAGGAGAGACGACTGAAAACCTCCAGCGGCGCTCCGACTTTAGGTAACACAAAATTAAGATAATTTTCATTGCAACAAACAGCCAACAAATTATGTATGTTATGGGAATGTACACGTACCTTCTAGCAGTCTACCTCCTACAGCAGACAAGGAGCTCCTCCACATGACCGCATCCCTCCTCATCGTCGTCGTCGGCTGTGTCTCCTCGCTGAACCGCGACGAGGAATCGAGGGTGGTCGCCGGAGCTCGGTGTGGGGAGGGGAGAGGGAGAGATTGATGTAAAACAAGACTGGGGTGGCTATAATATATAAGGATGGCACCAAAACATTTTGCCTCCCGCGCGTGCGTTCAAAATTTTTCGTACTCCCGCGCTGCGAATCACAGACGGTTTCTTACAAAAATCGTCTGTGACGACATATCACAGATGGTTCTTAATACGAACCGTCTGTGATAAGTATCTTATCACAGACGGTTCGTATTAAAAACCGTCTGTGATATATATCTTATCACAGACGGTTTGTATTAAAAACTGCTTGTGACTTTCTGATTTTACCATGGCTTGAATTTTTCTTACTTTCTGATTTTACCATGGCTTGAATTTTCCTTACTCTACAATTTTACCATGGCTTGAAATCACTAACACTCCGAGCCATGGTAAAATCAGAGTGTTTTTAGCAAATGATTTAAGGATCGTTAATCCTTATGGTAAAATTGGGCGGTTAGCCATGTGATAGGAGGGTATCTTTTACCATTCATTCATGGAGGTTATCCACTATAAAATTATCAATTTAAAATATAATTTTAGTTATAGATTAAAAATGGCCTGGGAAATTAATATGAGTATTTAAACTAAAAATGTTGCTTTATGTAAAATAGACCCTATTAGCATCACTTGTTTACTTATGCATGCATCATACTCTTTTATTTGGTGTAACTTGCGAGCACGGAAGTTATGCTAACTCTTGCTGAATAATATTTATTCAGGAGAAGACTTCTACTAAGACGGTGAGGATCCAGACGTTTAGGCCTATGCCCTTAGACGATTGCTTGTGACGCATCGTGTGGCTCACCTACTATTTTATTTTTCGCTGTGTTATTTTATTTGGCCTCAGACCCTATTTTGTAATAAACTCTGATTTATATTAAATAAATGTGTGATATGATTGTGATGTCACTTTTGTACGACTGTGTACACCAGCTATAGTGGACTAGTGTATGAACATAGAGTATTCGGGATCCTTCATTCCCGGGTTCGACAGATTTGAGCATAGGGAGGCCAAGCCATGTAGACATCAATGGTCGTAGAAAATTTAAATCTAACAATTGCTTTTTTGCAAGTAACATAACATGCTTATCAAAATATAGATACACATATTTAGAAAAATACAAAAGAAAATTATGTCTAACTTTGACATGAAAAACAACATCTCAGTCAACTTGAAATTAGCATGTAAACCTCGACATTCTTTATAATTTGTATTTGCTCCTATTACAAAAGAGCGATGTTTTGTGATATGTCCAACCAAGCTTTCTAAATTTTGGCTACCGACGTATTTATGTATTTAGATTGGGGGTATTAAAATAATATGTATAGATTTGTCTCAAAAAATACTTTCATAATATTGTAATGATTTTATTAGGTTTTATAAGTGTAGGATTAAGGATAACCGACTAGAGGGGGTGAATAGGAGGTTTTTAAACTTTTCGACTAATTAACAATATTGAACAAGATAATCTTAACAAAGCTTCCTAGCACAAAAGTAGAGAAAAAACTATCTAGCTATTTAAGATAATTATGATCTATATCAATACTAGATACAAACTTAGCTAGGCAATAATTAACTAGCTTCGCGACTTCGGCCTTTGCATCATGCGCGGTACGGGCCATTTAGGCCCTGTGCGCCATGCCACAGTTGCATTCGTCTGAGACACAAGTTTTTGGGGGCCGTATTAATTATCCGGGGGCAACACAACCTCTTGCCGCCCACACGGAGTATGTCATAAGCGGCACAAGGTGGCGGCGGAATGTTAGTCCCCACCTTGCTCGTTTCGAAGAAAGAAAGCGATTGCACATCTTATAGGCCAGCAGTGGAAGCTTTGAAAGTTCAATCAGCTGCGTTGTGCACAAAGCGAACTATTCTTTCACCTTTCTTAACTACTATAATTTGGAGTTTACTCTGCGCAGCGGACGATCGTCCCACACCTTCTTCCCTTCTGTTCACATGCGCCCGCACACGTTAACTCCTGAACTGCTCCACCCGTGCTGTATTCTCCGCCCCTCCCCTCGCTACCGCCGCCCCTCACCTCCCTCTCCTCTCTTGCGCCCACCGCTGCCCTTCCTCCCTCTCCCCACCCGCGCCATTCGCCTTCCACGTTCCCCACCCGCGCCCCCGACCTCGCCAACACGCCGCGTGCACGAGCTCCGGGCGGTATCGCCGCTTGAAACCCCCCAAATCCTCCGCTCTGCTCCCCATCTCCGCCTCCCAAAGCCGTCATCCTGAGCCGCGCCGCGCCCCCGATGTCGCCTCCGCAGCCGTTGCACATCGTCTTCACGATCTCCGCCCCACTCCCATCACCCTCCGCCTGAAACCCCCCAAATGCTCCCCTCCGCTCCCCATCTCCTCCTCCCAAAACTGTAGTCCTGAGCCGTGCCTCGCCCCCGATGTCGCCTCGCCAGTAGCCGATGGTGGCCAATGGTGGCGATCTGCCGGATCCTCTGTCTTGGCGTGGCTCGCGACCTCCCACGTGCCCCGAGTACCGCCTGGTCGAGTCGAGTTCGCCGACCCCATCGCCTTCCTCTCCCACGTGGAGCGGGAGGCCACCGCCTACGACATCTGCAAGGTAATCCTGCCCTACCCCGCCCCTCCCGCTGTTGGAAATATGCCCTAGAGGCAATCATAGAGATGATGATATTTCGTTGTATCCATGATTTAATAAATGTTCCTTGAATATTGCCTTTGTGTTGATTAACAAGTATGTGACTTGTTTGTGAAACTCTTCACTTGTATGGTTATTCTAAAGATTGTCCCTAGTCGAGTTCATGTGAGGACACATGTGAATGATGGATTAGCACATGTATCGGTTGATGACCATGTTTCATGAGTCATAGACATGGAGATGTCAAACCAATAATGTGGACACATGTTTAGAACATGGGGTTGGACCGACCCAACATGAGACATAACAATTATACTTATGGTTCTCTCTACACAATGTATACGCCTTGTCCTTAGACACGAGATTGTCGCATGTACTTGAGATGTGAATCGACCTACTTAGGGGCTATCAAACGCTACTCGTGAATGTGAGGTAGTTATAAAGGTAGCTTCGGGTTTGTCATGAAGCATTTGCGAGGCATGGTCGGTCGAGATGGGATTTGCCCTCTCTACGAGAGAGATATCTCTGGGCCCTCGAGTGATCGGATCCGAAATGCATGGCCATACTACTTAAGGTTAAGAGTTAACCTAGTAAGGGATTCGAATCACGGGATCGAGAAAGAGTGGTCACTTGGAGCTCGGCCGAATATCGTGAGGCAAAGGGATTGGCATGTACATAACGTTGTGATGGTTCGTCCGATATGATCTTTGTGTATGCGTTTAGGAGTTGGCACGTCTTGCTAGAGACCGCTACCAACTATTGACCAAGTATGTATACTCGCGTCATGTCTAAACATACGTGAACCTATAGGGTCACACACTTAAGGTGAAGCCCAATTCGGATTGGATCCGAATTAGATCGGGCATTGAGTCCTAATGGGCCTCTATTAGTAGAAGCCCATTGTAAGGACGTCTATAAAAGGAGGGCAAGGCGCCTGTGTTTCATGATGAGTTTTTCGTGACACCATCAAACCCCGCCGCCACCTCCCACGCCCTAGTCGCTCGCGCGGATCTAGTAGTCCGGCGCGGCGCTTCCTCCGTGCGTGTGGATACCTTTGGAGGCTTTGCATCAGTAGCGTTTGGGACGAACCACAAGAGAGGAGTCAGACGTGGGACGCCGCGACGAGGACGAGGAAGTAGTACGACTACTCTACCCGACGCGTTGCATCAACTTAGTACGACTACTCGCCCGACGGTTTGCATCAATTCCGCTTTTCTTGGCGTCTAGTGGTAAGACCGTGATCTATAACTACAGTGATCTTGGTTTACGGGTAGAATTTTTATTAATTTGCGCTAGTGTAGCCTACCCGTGGCCCTTCACCCGCCGCTTCGTGTTCGCCCACCTCAACCACTCCCTCATCACCTCCTCCGACGGGCCCAATCCCACAACCACTGACTCCTCCAACCCTGCCTCCTCGCCACCAGCCTCTGCCGCCGTGTTCACGACCCGGCACCAGGAGCTCGACACTATCTAAAGTTCCGTCCGCAATCCTTGCAGATTATACGGAATGGAACCTGTATCATTCAGAGTACTAATTCCAGTACACTTACTTTTCAAGTAGACCAAATTCATTCATATAGCTTTTTTTTGCACTAGAATTTTCATTCCATTGCTCTTTTTTTTATGACAGCCATCAAATCGGGAAGACAATACAGGCTTTTAACTACATATCAATTCATTTGTTCAATTCAAGCTTGATCTTACTTGTAAAACAGGGTTATATGCAGTTTGGTATGTAAAACAGGGTTATATTTTTTATGTACTTTCAATTGATTTCAGTGGTACTGCAAATTTTTTTCCTTGAATAATGATGCCACAACACCATCTAACTGGGTTTTTTTTTTACAGAAGTAATTGCATATTGGCTCCCATTAATGTTTTGGGAGTATAAAGTTGTGATGAATGGAATCAAGATGCATGGAGGAAACAAATGAGATAATGCAAAGTATTGCCCTGAGGTATTTGATATGTCATAGTTCTTTGGGTGTTAATTGTGGTATTGTGTGATGGATAAATTTGTGTAGCAACTACAACTAGAGATAGGAGAGTTTTTGTGGCAGTATGTACCAATTTTAGCATCAAGTTGTTGTCTTGTCTTGCAGAGAAATTGCATGCATGCTAGCAGACGATTATAAGAAGCGGATGATGATTGTTGACACATCACACATCCAATGAGATAGGTGGAGATGGTGATATTCCTCACTTAGAAATAGGCAATGCTCGTAGGTTGCAAGTGCCTAACCAAGAAATGCAACATAAGGTCTGTTCTCGTTAGCATGCCCATTTGCCTTATGAACTATGCATAATTGTACATGCTATGAATATGCTCTTCTTTTTCTTGCTGTTAGTTATTCTGTTTGGTATGATGTTATCTTGCTCTGATCCTTTTGTTTTTGTTCTTGTTTTTTTTACAGCTAAAGAAGATTGGAAGACCAAGCGGCAAGTCCTAGAAAATCAGGTAATTACCATCAATTCTAACTATTAACAGTTTTATCATTAAATATATATGAAGTTTGTTACCAAATACTTAACCTTTAGTTCAATGAAGGGGGTTTGAATAACACATGTATGGGTAGAAAAAATATAGATTCCATGTGAAATAGGCCCTATTTTGACATCTATAGGAACTTATTTACCCTACTACATTAACTCATATGTTAATTTCTTTGTTGACTCATGGTGAGCCTTTTATGCTTAGCAATAACACATGTATGGGTTTGCTGTTGTCAGGTTGGGTACATTTTCATGATAACTCATTACACATTTGTTTGAATTTTGAAGTGACCCATGGTTTGATGCATATACCTTTGTAAACATGCAGTTAAGTCGACTAAGGTCTACCACGACAGGGGATTGGCACCACCATCCTTGGTGTTATTTCGCTATCGCCGAGCACTCGCAAATGTTGTTCATTGCCCACCCGGTGACTCGTGATTAGTGACCATGCAATAAACTGTGGCGGTTCTGTTAGAACACAGTTAAATGTGTTGTTTAGTGCCACCAATGGTAGTTCTCCAAATACATAAGCTTTCAAGGACCCTCAATCAACCAGTGAGCCCAGAAAACTGATGTTCAGGAAGCCAACATTGAAAATGGTGTATGTGCAAGTCAATCTCAGGCTGCCTCTGGTGATTGTGAAGAAGTCCAAATAGTACTATTATTGCAAACATAATAGTAGACCATCCGTAGGTCCCCCCATAACACTATTCAAATACCCAATGTAGCATGATATGATTGACATGCTTAGGGTGTGTTTCAGTTGATATTATTCCATCATTTTTTTTGTTTTGATTTTATAGAGTGGTTCTTCTAACCAAAGAAGTAGCACTCCTTTCGATCATGGTTCTGGGTTGCTCAGCAGATGGTTCTCTAACCATTAAAGTTGACGCGGACCAATCAGATCTATGTTTCTGCTTCATAATAATTTCACGCAAAAAAACTACACATTGCAGGTATCATCAAGCTTAACCAGAAATCTGTTGTTTGTATTTTTCTTTAGGCACAGAATGATGTTGTAGGAAGTTTTTAATAGATGCTAAGTTGCGTCCTGTCTAATGTCATAGTGTTGTGGGGTACACAGAAATCTTGGTGTGCATATATGTAAGGTAAACAAGAAATAGTCTCGGCTATTTACACGTGCAAAAAGTACATCATACATCCCTCTCCCCTCTCCCCTATGGCGCATCAGCTCTCCCATCCTCCCGATCCAGCTCCCCAGTGATGGTGACCGAGGTGGAGAGGTGGTTAGCTCACACGCCAAACTGCCACCATGACTGCGAAGACCATTCATTCAAAATGCCCAGTGCACGTTCAAAAGACCATTCTAGGTGTTCTCTTATTGCCTGTGTGTGGTTTGCTTGAAGGGGTTTGCATCTGTGGGTAAGTACTTCAAGTCCGAAAGCTGGGTCATTGTGTCTCCTATCGTGAGTTAATGCAAGAACCTACCTAAGAACTGGTAATAGTGGTTAATTAATTTGGTGTTGCATGGTTGTGTGACAGCTTTGGAAAATTCTACTAAATAATAACAAAATTTAACTTAGAGATAGCTACCATGATCTTGCATTTAGTGCCTAATTGGATTATTGTGGCTGTGATCTTTGTTACCAGCGACACGGTAAAGCCGTGTAACATTTGTAGTCAAGTTTACTTAATCAAAGTGGTTCTTTCACAAATGTGTGTTTGTATTCAATGAAGCCATGAAGGATTGCAGTGCATATCCGGCTTGTTGACAGAAAGATTAAAAATGCTTTTAATCCTGTCACGAGGGATTGCAGTTATATGTGTTTAATTTTGTCACGGTTCAAAAGTAAAATTTCTTTTGGTAGAAGTACAATTCGAAGCCTTAATCAAGATGGTTGCTAAGCAATTAAGCATTCTAGGTGTTCTCTTATTGCCTGTGTGTATTCCTAAAAGCAGTACTTTGAATTTTACGTTGAATGAACCCAAAGATAAAATTGAAAATCTTGGTACCTTATTTCTCCATATCCATATGAAACCCTACCTCTTCTCATCCCACACAAATCAAGACTCCTACTCATATTCCTCCCCTCTTCCTTTCCTCCTCTCTTTCTTTCCAGTACTCATATATTCTCCTAAAAGGTTTGGTAATTTGAGAGTGATTGTTCCTTTTTGCTATGTTAACCTAAATGACACTCAACATAATCATTTCTCCAATAGCGTCCAATAAACTAACTGCTACCCAAAGTTCCCCCTTAACAAAATTCATTTTTGTGTATGTAGCTTCATCCAGATCCGCTACACTTTATACTCATACTTTAACTACTTGTTCAGTTAACAAGGACATCTTGTAATTAATTTGAACGCTCCAATAAGACCTTGCATCGGAAGAATGCTGCATGCCGTTGGTGGCCATTAGGGTACCGTGGCTCCATCCTAGAACATAAGGTGGTTGTGCATGGTCCCAAATGGTGGGATACTGGGATTGGGGATGGTTGCGCTGTAAAAGTATTGTCAGTCTGATTTAGTTGTGATAGAAATGAGTTCACATAGAGTCATAGATGACCTTTTCTCAAAATTTCCTTTGGGTGGTTTAAACTTCAAGTATACAGCCTGGTTTTGAAGTTCACCAAGAATACGATACAACCACTATGGATCTTCGTGTAGCTATCTACTATCTCCTTTAAACACCTAAGATCCTCCTTGATTGCTTTCAAGTACAATCTCCTATGACTTCTACAGTTACTGCTTTGACATCTTATCCATGCCCTAGGTTAAGACACTTGAAATTTTCTGCCACCATCCCGGTACTACTTTCTTCCCTTAACCAGCATTTAAACTAATCTATTGAAGAATCCAAAGCAAGTGAATTCGGGCCCCAACAATTGGCACCAGTTATCATAATCTAATCCATATCAATCAATTCATCAACGCACGGTGGGATATCTTTTCTTTTAGTTTTCTCAAAATCAATCAACCCCTATATTTCGATTTCGATGGCCCACTTGAATCAGGATTCAGGACTGAGGACTGACTGAACCACTCACCAATGGCATTGTTTTATTTGCAGCCTCCAAATATAAAATCTTTCATCGACAGTGTCACTACCACTCCTCTCAAGAAAGTAGAGTTGCCATTGAAAGATTTTGTATTAGAATTTGACAAGGTCTGTACATTCTACCACTCCTCTCAAGAAATAGAGTTGCCATTGAATGATTTTGCATCAGTGCACTCTTAACAAAAATTGCTTGAGCTATCTGTATGATTTCTGAAGTTGATAAACTACTGCTACCTTTCATTTATCTTCTTTCAGTCATTGGGACCTGGATTTTCGCAAACCTACCAATCAAATAACCACTGAGGTTGAGGTGTCTATTGAAGGTAATATTTCAATTAGACTCTGTGATGATCTGTAAGCTACTGACTATAATATTTGTTTTGTCATTTCCTTAAACTGAGTTTGTACTTGGCAGCTTCTGTGATCGACAGTGTCACTACCACTCCTCTCAAGAAAGTAGAGTTGCCAATTTGCCAAGGCCTGTACATTCTAACACATTACTGTGCATTGCAGTTTCTTCCCTGAAAAGCAAATAGTATGTGTATTCAAGTTAGGGTCCCACCTGATTGCTAAATAATGTAACTTTTATTGGATCATTGTGTTGGCTTATGATGCAGAGATAATATAATAAAACTTTGAATTGTAAGGATTGAGCTCTACTCTATAATGATCATTTGTTTATAGTGAAAAAAATAGTCTATTGTGTTCTCTTTCATGACATTACCAGCATTCTAGAAACATCTACAGAATAGTTTTTCTTCTTCTTCTTATGCCTTTTACTGAGATCATATTTTGTATGCCAATTTCAAGTAGTGCTGCACAATATAAATGTAAGGAACTTTGTCATGAATGCTGTTGACATAAGGAATGATGTACTTGCTGGAATGTTTGTACATTAAACGTAAGTCAGTCACTCAATATTTTGGCATCTCTTTACATATAACATACAATAAATTTATGATGTTTAACTTTTGTTTGTCATTTTGTAGAATGTGCTTCCATTCTCTTTACGTGACAAGCTAGAGATGAGGATGTGTCTTCCATAAGGCTGCTGCATGAACTTTATTTTTACATTTCCATTTCTGTTTCTGTTTAATGTATGTTGTGTACTTTATCTGTTGGTTTGTACTTAATTTACATGATGGTATGTCAGTTATTTATGTATTGAAGTATGGGAAAATATTGTTTCTACCGTTCATTTCTAGAATTGTCGCACAGAGTTCTTGTTCTCTCGTGTTGCACTAATGTGATGCCTGTATGTAAAATCATCTTTTAATTGCTTGATTTGCTTGATGTGTTAAAGGAAAACATTATTTCTGTAAGTTTTGGCGTTCCGTTGCAACGCATGGGCATCCTACTATTTATGTAAGTTTAGAGTTCCGTTGCAACGCACGGGCACCCTACTAGTTACTAAAGAATACCGTGTGCTTGTAACAACAAGCAGCATAATTTTATTTTTTGGAGGGTGCTTTCTCTTTTAGGAAGCGCCCAATAAATTAAGTTTCAAAAATTGAGTTGAATTTTGTAATTTAACCGATGTTCGTAATACTTTCTGAAGAGAAAAAACTAGCCTAACGTAGGTGAGTGTTGTTGATTAGTACAAGCAACAGCTAACAACTCTGGGCTACAAACAGGTGAAAAAACTAGCATAACGAAGCCAGCAATCTGTCAACGTGCATTCCTCCTTGATTAACACCGTAGCCTAACATCACTTTTTAGTGACTATAGGGAGTATATGGTTGAATCATACATACTACGATAGGCATTGTAGAATTTTTGATCATGTATAAACTGAAACAAACTGACATGTTTCTGAAAAAAACAAAGAAGATAAAAAAAAAACTACCACTGTTTATCCATATTTTCTTTTCTTCTTCTAATTTCTCCCTGCACGGAGCACACTCGACTTTGAAATTTTACATAATGTTGAACCTCTATATCCCCATCCTAGTTCCCTATAATTTGTTTCGAAATTTTTCGTAGTAATTTGATTTGTGAAAAAAAGGCCGAAGAAGAGTCCAGATCCCCGGAGCGTGATACTCACGAACGTCCGCGCCGCTGGTTTCGGTTCACCATCACGATTACGCACATTGACAAAATGCCGTCTCCCGCCATTGGTTGCGTACCTGCTTTTCCGGGGGTTGGGTTGATGTTTTGTCGGCCGTACACGTCCAACAGCGCAGAGTACACACGGTTCACGTCGCCGTCGCGCCCTTTGGCTTTCGATCGAGGCGTCATCGTCGTTCGGACTTGGCAAGTCAAAGTTCTGGACGGACGACATGGAAGGATTTAGCAGGCATTGTCCGTAGGCAGCGCGCGTTGCCATATCTGCGTTTGTGTATTCTGCTTTGATGATGAACACGGACGTCGCGTTCGATGTCTGAACGTGACTTTTATATCGGATCGCCAGGTTTATCCTCTTTCTTCTCAAAGAAATTTTGCTTGTATGCTCTACTCAAAATTGAAAAGCGTAAATTTTAAATCATCGCTGTTGAGTGTCTGATACTCTGATTTCTTAGACATTTTGCAATGTTTTTCCTGAAAAAAAAGGCAGCTAGCGTAGTCTGTTTTTAAAAGCAGAACTTACAAGTAACCAAACCAATCCAGGTGTTAAGCATGTCTCGTAAACAAATATGAAATGTATTTTCGTTCACATAAATGGGCGGCATGATGTGCCGTACGCCAAAAAGGTGTGGTAGTATTGTCAACATAAGCTTGCCATTTGCTCTAATAAAAAGTCTTGGCTCACGCATTTCCCTTTCAGTATCCCCATAGTCAACCGACGAATAAATACACGCATCCAGATCGTATCGTCGCATAAGAAAAGCAAACTCCAAAAAGGCAAGTGTCCACTTCTCCTCAAGCCATGGAACAGCTGTGTAATGTCCCGGTCGAGCTATGAATAAATGCTAGCGATCGGAGCAATACATTTCGGGAAGAACATAGCGAACTAGCGATCCCGAAAGACTTTAGGAAGAACAAGATAGGGAAAGCTTGATACCATTTCGTCGATCATGTGTTTGTCCGTTCTACAGCATATAATTTAAACCCTTCTTAACTTACACTGATGGGTGGGCCCTTCGGCCTATGCACCCGACATACCCATGCTGCTGCTGAGCACCGACAGCTCACCACAGCACACATGCACTTCACACCCTAGCGACCCCACCGTTAGTCGCATGGCCGACCGCCTGGTAGGGCCTTCTTCTTCACCGTCTTCTTGCTCTGTGCATGCGTCGCGTCTCTTGTGTCCACCGCCATGGGTGACCTTGAGGATGGCGGTGTGACACTCGCCCCTCCTTAAGCGAAGATCTAATTTGGAGAAGAATTGTGTGACTGCCAATTCGTCTAAGAGTTCGTCCACAATTGGTAAGGGGGACTTATTCTTCACCATGTTTTTGTTGAGTCGGTGGTAATCCATGCAAAAAACGACAACTCCCATCTTTCTTCCGGACAAGAAGCATAGGTGAAGCATACGGGCTCATGCTCGGCGTGATCATCCCGGATTCCAACATCTCCGTTACCTGCCTTTCAATTTCATCTTTTTGTACGACGAATAGCGATAGGGTCGAGAGTTAACTGGTGGCGCGCCGGGCTCCAAGGTGCTAGCATGATCATATTGACGGTGAGAAGGCAGATTCTTTGGCTCAGCGAAAATGTCTGCATATTGTTGTATCAAAGATTGAATTGCTACTAGCATAGCTGTAGGTTGTTCCTGAGTGTACTAAGACTGCTGATCTACAACTGCAGTTGACCATATCGCATTGCTGGTGCATCATTTCTGTAATTGCTCTGACGAAAGCTCTTGTAATGTTGCTTGGCGTTTGGTCTGCACACCTTGAATATAGACATGTTCCCCCCCCCCCTCGTACTCAAATGACAAAGTCTGGTTCAACCAGTGATAATTCATGGGACTAAATGGTTGGAGCCAATCCATACCCGGCACGGCATCATATGCCCCCCAAATCCACCACTCGCATATCAGTACTAAAAGTAATGCCCTGAATCCACCAATTCAGTAAGGGTACTATCACTACTACAGAAAAGGTCTTCACAGACGGTTCAAAAACGTCATCACATATGGTTTTGTGAGTCGTCTGAGTTTATGAGTCAGTAATGACATGAGGTCATCACAGACGGTTTTGAACCATCTGTGATACAGACTATCATAGATGGTTATTAACTAAAAACCATTTGTGATAGTCAACTATCATAGACTGTTTGTAGATGAAACCGTCTGTGATAGTTCACTATCACAGACGGTTTGTAGCTGTAGGATCAAGGATAACCGACTAAAGGGGGGTGAATAGGAGGTTTTTAAACTTTTTAACAATTTAAGCCAATTAATAACTTAGTCTAAACAAGTTACACTTCTAGCTAGGCACTTTAATCACAATAAACAAGCTAGAAATATAAATGCGGAAATGTAAAGACTAGAAATAACCACAATGAGACAACGATATTTTCCCGTGGTATTGAAGACTTGTCGGTCTTCACTAGTCCACGTTGAGGAAGCTTGACAACTCAAGCCGGCTCCACAAATTAAGCCTTCCCTCGATCACTATGGTTGTTCTTCCTCCGCTCCGGAGATGGCGAACACCAAACCATTCACAAACTTGCACCGGCCCTCTTCACAATCTTATTGAAGAGATCACCGTGCTTCACCGCCAAGGCCGTCTAGGAGTTTGGCAAAACTCCAAGAGTAACAAACCAAGACCTTTGCTTGACGGCGCTCAAGTGCAATAGGATCAATCTAGAATGAATTTATGCACTTGAATGAACTCAACTACCAACCAATGAATGCACAAGAGAATTTTGGGTGTTGAGTGAACGCACTTGGCTCTCAAGGCTCTAAGGATGTTAAATGCTCACTAGCAACCTGTCCAAGGGCAGTTGGGGGGTATTTATAGCCCCCACCAACAATTATGACCATTGGGGATCAAATCCCCAACTTTCGGCCAGATTCGGTACAACCGCCGTTAAGAGCCCGGTTGAACCGTATTTTGCGTCAGAAGCCCGTAACGGCTAGAATGGCGGTATTAATTACTCTGACATAGCCGTTGAAATTTGCCGTCCGGTACAATCGCCAAGTAACTTGCGGTACAACTGCATCGCCCGGTTGAACCGCATTGAAGCGCAGTACAACCGATCGTAGGGTTTCCAAACCTGCTGAAACGACAAGCTCTCTGAAAAATATGAACCGCCTTATAAGAATCGGTACAACCGCAGCGTGGTTCAACCACTTCCCAAATGCGGTTCAACCGAAAATCACAGAGAGCTCCAGGCCGAATTTACATCTGTTCTGGTTTTCTTGAACCGCCATATAAAAATCGGTTCAGCCTAAAATCGGTACAGCCGATTCTCAGCGTGGTTCAACCGAAAACCAAAGAGAGGTTCTGAGCCAAAATGCACTGGTTCTGTTTTTATTCAACCGCCAACTAATTTTCGGAACGACCGCAATGCGGTTGCACCGTTCCAAGAGCCGGTCGAACCGCATTAGCGCTCAGTTGGCTTTAGTCTACAAAATGCGGTACTACCGCCAAGTAAATCTCGGTCATACCGCACAGAGTGGTACAACCGCAGCGATAACTGCGGTACTACCGATTTTTTTAGACAAAGTGCACAAGGCTTTCAAATTAAAAGAGAATTCAAATGCATGCATGATCCTAAATTGATCCATATGGCACAAGAACATGCTATCAAACTACTAGCCAAGATCTCTCTTAATAGTATGGCATTTAACCTATAATCCGGTCTTCCAACCAAGTCTCCTAAGACCGGTAAAACATAAAAGGATCCTAGACTACTTGTACATTGTCTTCAAGCCATGTAGATCTTCATGTTATCCTTTGGTATGCATCTTTACGTCATCAAATTTACCAATGGGATTTAACCTTGTAAATACTCAATAAACACGTTAATCCCATATTCACATATTTTCATTAATTACCAAAACAATTTTTAGGGGCGTAGATACTTTCAATCTCCCCCTTTTTGGTAATTGATGACAACACACCTAATATGTGAGAGAAAGATTGTTTTGAATATACTAGAGTGTATATTCTTTTGATGACTTAACAGCAAAATAATTCTTGCAATAAGCTTAAAGATATTAGAGAATTATTTTCTTGTTAAATCCAATTTAAAGAAAGCTCCCCCTAAACATGTGCATATAAATGATAGAGAATTTTGTAAGCACATGTAGAGAAATTTTGAAAATTTTGGCGGAGTTTCTTTAGCATGATTGAACTTGAGAGAAATGCAACAATAAAATATGACAATAACATGGATTGTATTTCATGAGAGTAGCATAAATAATATTCAACAAGTTCAACATTAAGAGCAACAAAGCGACATAGTTATGAACTATTACAAGCACGAGGTTCAACAAGTTCAACAATAAAACTATTACAAAACACATAAGTCCATATATGGTAATATTTAGCAAAAGATGCTCCCCCTAAATCTATGTCTTCACATATTTTCTTCTCACTTCTCCCCCTTTGGCATCAAAATACCAAAACATCTCAAGCGACGGGGTCCTGAGGAGAAGGATCCTGAGAAGCGGGATCCAAAGAAGACGGGGCCTGAGCTGGAGTTGAAGACTCTGGAAGTGGAGCTAGAGGAGCTGAGTCCTGAGTGGCTGTGATCTAAGCCGTAGGAGGAACTGGGGCCGGATCCGAAGGTCTCAAATCAGAGGAGCAGGATCCTAAGGCATGCACTCAGAGTCGGTGCTTTGGAGGAGGTGATGCTTGTCTTGAGCTGGAGCCAATGGATTTGTGGCTCTGATATCAAGTTGTAATGTTCCGGTTGAGCTATGAATAAATGCTAGTGATAGGAATAATACATTTTGGCAAGAAGGCAGCGATCCCGAAGGACTTTAGGAAGAACAGGGATGAGAACGAGGAAGAATAAGATGGGGAAAGCTTGATATCATTTCTTCAATCATGCATTTGTCTGTTCTACAGCAGATAATTTAAACCCCTCTTAACTTAGATTGGCGGGTGGGCCCTTCGGCCTATGCACCCAACGCACCCACGCCTCTGCTGAGCACCGATAGCTCACCACAACACACACGCACTCCACACCCTGGCAACCCTAAGTTACCCCACTGTCAGTCGCATGGCCGACCGCCTGGTAGGGCTTTCTTCTTCACCATCTTCTATCTCTGCGCCTGCGTCGCGCTTCTTGTGTCCACTGCCATGGGTGACCTTGAGGGTGGCGGTGTGACAAGGTGCTTATCTCACTCCAAGATCTCAATTTCTTTTCTTGATACCCAGGGGTAGAGCCAGGATTTTGTAATAGCCCAAATTTCAAATTTCAGTTGAAAATTTAAACTTAATTATTTTTGTGGATTTTCTAAAATTATAAAAGCTTTTCCCTATTTATTTCAAAGCCAAAATAAATTTATTTGCAAAATTAAATACCAAATATAAGTTTAAAATATTTTATTCAAGTCCAAAATGCCTTTGAGTATTTCTGTGAATTTTATCACATTTTTTATTTTATTTACTATATTCTAAAGCCTTTTTGATTTACCAGATTTATTTTAATTGGAAAATCAAAAGAAAATCCGGAAACAGCCACAGGCCAGAATCTTCCTCAGCTCGGCCCATCCTTCACGCACGCGCGGCCCGTCAGCCGTTTTCTCCCACGCACTCTCGACCGTCCGATTTAAATCGGACGGCCGAAAACCACCCGCTCCTTTCCTTTCTCTGTTGCCACCGACATGTGAGGCCCACGCTATAGTGTCGTCTCTTTCCTTTCCTTCTTCTCCGCGTGTCTAGCTTGCCCTGTCCGCCATTATCGTCGATTTGAACCTCCCATATTCGGCGAAATTCTCATTGCATCACCGATTTTCCGTGCGCATTCAATTCCTTGATCTTCTCCGCGCTCGTGTCGGCCATCACTTTCCTTTCTTTCGCCACGAATCCCCGAATCACCGCCGGAGACGCCACACAGCCTTCTTGCACTCTACGTCTATCCCGAGCCGCCCGTGCCCTATAAAAGGGAGCACCGAGACCGCCTTCTCCACCTCACCAAGAACCCCCAACCCTCGCCCTCTCTACGCCTCTAAATCCACTGTAAATTCGCTGTTGGAGTTCTTCAGCCGCAAGCTCATCGTCGATGAATTCCGGCGCCATCAGCGATGCTCCGACCTTGTCTCCTCCACCGTTGGCTTCGTCGCATCCTCATCCACCCTGTGCGCGCAATCATTCGCCCCGAGAGCCATTGGAGCACCTCCTTCACCGTCGACCTAAAACCGCCGCCGCTAAAGCTCGCTGCCGACGACCAAAACACCACGCCCTCTCACATCTTCAGTGAGCATCACATTCAGCGTTGTCTCTCTCTCTCTTGCACTCACTCATGCTCCTCGCCGTGGCACGTAGCGTCGGCGAGGGTGTCGCCGGAGCACCGCCGGCCTTGTGCCTGCGTGGCGTGCACACGTAAGCGCCACATGGCGCCACATCGGAGCCAGGTCAGCCCTTGTGATTACGTGGCTACTCGCGTGGCGCCAACAAGACCAAGACCTCTTCAAGACTATAGCATGCACTGAGTTCACCGTGGACAGTTGACCGTGCATGGACTTAGTCCATTGACTACGGGCCCACATGTCAGTGACCCATTCACTTTTCCTTTTAGAAAATAAATCGGCCAGAAAAAAAGGAATTTCTGACGGCTGACATCACATTGCGCAATAAATCGATTTTTCCTTTAGAAAAATAATTCGGTAAATTCAAGAAAATGTGAAATTAGGGTTTCTTTAGAATTAAAACTTCGAGGAGCTCGTATTTCTTCATACAAACTCCGATTTAGGTGATTCAAATTTCTAAATTTATATAAATTCAAGATCTAGCTACCTAAACCAAAATTATTTGATTTGGAGTTAATTTGAATGTTCATTTGAATTTATTTGAGTTTTATTTGAATTTGTCGTATTTTCACGTATAGATTTCGACAACTCCGGAGAGCTTGATCCTTCTGAGGATTTAGAGTATCAGGACTTCGAGCAAGGCAAGTTATACCATTGATCATGTTGATCCCACTATTTTAAATTTATTTAATTATGTTTTTAAATTAATATTGCATGCATAATTCTATTCAGCTATTTTAAATTCCTATTTAAATTTTTAGTTATTCCAATTCCTTCGTATAGCCAATTTTGATTGTTGGATTATCATTCCCTTGTCACCATTATTCAAAATAAAATTTGAAAACAATTATATGCTTAGACAATGCTTAGATCAAAATCTTAGATTTGGGAAGTTTTAGCCAAATTGTTCAAACTTGATTTAAATTGAGTCTATAGTATTGTTTTACCATAGAAAGTTTAGAAAATGTTTTCACTTGGAAAAATAAATTAAAATGGTTTAGACTTAGGCATAATGGATGTTGGTATGGTGCAATTCGATGCACAGGATCGATTTATTTCTATGATCGAGTCCAAGGTTGTGGATTGTTGCCCAAGTCAGTTAAGGACTGGCCTTTGAGCATATTTTGCTACGCCCTACCGTACTACCACATGATATGAATGTGCAGAACCAAGCCTAATAATTTGTAATACCTTACTGTTATTTGTGCCATGTTGTTGTGTGGGTGTCGGTTAGACTATAGTCCCACTTGGCGCAAGAGGAGGCTTCCGGAGGATGGTTAATTCAATAGAAGTGAAACCTTAGCAGGCATAAATACTTTAGGGTAGAACATTGTAAAAGCCTTGTGATAATTGCTTAGTCACACGCATTCGAAAGCGTGTATTGACCGACATTAAAAGCAAGTTATCTCATGTGGGTAAAGCTCTACACACTCTGCAGAGTAGAAAGCTATTCGAATAGCCGTGTCCACGGTCATGGACATGTTGAGCAAAGCCACTCTAAGTTAGACTTTGTTTTTGGTTTAAAAGTGTTTTTAGCAAATGATTTAAGCATCGTTAATCCTTATTGTAAAATTGGGCGGTTAGCCATGTGATAGGAGGGTATCTTTTACCATTCATTCATGGAGGTTATCCACTATAAAACTGTCAATTTAAAATATAATTTTAGTTATAGATTAAAAATGGCCTGGGAAATTAATATGAGTATTTAAACTAAAAATGTTGCTTTATGTAAAATAGACCCTATTAGCATCACTTGTTTACTTATGCATGCATCATACTCTTTTATTGGGTGTAACTTGCGAGCACGGAAGTTATGCTCACTCTTGCTGAATAATATTTATTCAGGAGAAGACTTTTACCAAGACAGTGAGGATCCAAACATTTAGGCCTACGCCCCCAGACGATTGCTTGTAACGCATCGTGTGGCTCACCTACTATTTTATTTTTCGCTGTGTTATTTTATTTGGCCTCAGACCCTATTTTATAATAAACTCTGATTTATATTAAATAAATGCGTGATATGATTGTGATGTCACTTTTGTACGACTGTGTATACTAGCTATCATGGACTAGTGTATGAACCCAGAGTATTCAGGATCCTTCGTTCCCGGGTTCGACAGATTTAAGCATAGGGGGTCCAAGCCATGTAGACATCAATGGTCGTAGAAAATTTAAATCTAACTATTGCTTTTTTGCAAGTAACATAACATGCTTATCAAAATATAGATACACATATTTAGAAAAATACAAAAGAAAATTATGTCTAACTTTGACATGAAAAACAACATCTCAGTCAACTTGAAATTAGCATGTAAACCTCGACATTCTTTATAATTTGTATCTGCTCCTGTTACAAAAGAGCGACGTTTTGTGATATGTCCAACCAAGCTTTCTAAATTTTGGCTACCGACGTATTTATGTATTTAGATTGAGGGCATGAAAATAATATTTATAGATTTGTCTCAAAAAAATACTTTCATAATATTCTAATGGTTTTATTAGGTTTTATAAGTGTAGGATCAATGATAACCGACTAGAGAGGGTGAATTGGAGGTTTTTAAACTTTTCGACTAATTAACAATATTGAACAAGATAATCTTAACAAAGCTTCCTAGCACAAAAGTAGATAAAAAAACTATCTAGCTATTTAAGACAATTATGATGTATATCAATACTAGATACAATCTTAGCTAGGCAATAATTAACTAGCTTTGTGACTTCGGCCTTTGCATCATGTGCGGTACGGGCCATTTAGGCCCTGTGCGCCATGCCGCAGGTGCATTAGTCTGAGACACAAGTTTTTGGGGGCCGTATTAATTCGCCGGGGGCAACACAACCTCCTGCCGCCCACACGGGAGGCTGTTGCGAAGCAGCACGAGCTGAGCAGCGGAATGTTAGTCCCACACTGCTCGTTCTGGAAGAGAGAAACCCAGCGATTGCGCTTCTTATTGGCCAGCAGTGGAGGCTTTGAGAATTCAAGCAGCTGCGTTGTGAGCACAAAGCGAACTATTCTTTCGCCTTTTACTAAAGAATACCGTGTGCTCATAACAACAAGCAGCATACCTTTATTTTTGGAGGGTGCTTTCTCTTTTGGGAAGTGCCTAATAAATCAAGTTTCAAGATTTGAGTTGAATTTTGTAATTTAACCGATGTTCGTAGTACTTTCTGAAGAGAAAAAACTAGCCTAACGTAGGAGAGTCCGTGAGTGTTGTTGATTAGTACAAGCAACAGCTAACAACTCTGGGCTACAATCTGTCAACGTGCATTCCTCCTTGATTAACACCGTAGCCTAACATCACTTTTTAGTGACTATAGGGAGTATATGGTTGAATCATACATACTACGATAGGCATTGTAGGCGTGATACTCACGAACGTCGAAACCGTTGGTTTCGGTTCACCATCACGATTACGCACATTGACAAAACGCCGTCTCCCGCCATTGGTTGCGTACCTGCTTTTCCGGGGGTTGGGTTGATGTGATGTCGGCCGTACACGTCCAACAGGGCAGACCGGCAGAGTACACACGGTTCACGTCGCCGTCGCGCCCTTTGGCTTTCGATCGAGGCGTCATCGTCGTTCGGACTTGGCAAGTCAAAGTTCTGGACGGACGACATGGAAGGATTTAGCAGGCATTGTCCGTAGGCAGCGCGCGTTGCCATATCTGCGTTTGTGTATTCTGCTTTGATGATGAACACGGACGTCGCGTTCGATGTCTGAACGTGACTTTTATATCGGATCGCCAGGTTTATCCTCTTTCTTCTCAAAGAAATTTTGCTTGTATGCTCTACTCAAAATTGAAAAGCGTAAATTTTAAATCATCGCTGTTGAGTGTCTGATACTCTGATTTCTTAGACATCTTGCAATGTTTTTCCTGAAAAAAAAGGCAGCTAGCGTAGTCTGTTTTTAAAAGCAGAACTTACAAGTAATCAAACCAATCCAGGTGTTAAGCATGTCTCGTAAACAAATATGAAATGTATTTTCGTTCACATAAATGGGCGGCCATGATGTGCCGTACGCCAAAAAGGTGTGGTAGTATTTGTCAACATAAGCTTGCCGTTTGCTCTAATAAAAAGTCTTGGCTCACGCATTTCCCTTTCAGTATCCCCATAGTCAACCGACGAATAAATACACGCATCCAGATCGTATCGTCGCATAAGAAAAGCAAACTCCAAAAAGGCAAGTGTCCACTTCTCCTCAAACCATGGAACAGCTGTGGAATGTCCCGGTCGAGCTATGAATAAATGCTAGCGATCGGAGCAATACATTTCGGGAAGAACGTAGCGAACTAGCGATCCCGAAGGACTTTAGGAAGAACAAGATAGGGAAAGCTTGATATCATTTCTTCAATCATGTGTTTGTCCGTTCTACAGCATATAATTTAAACCCTTCTTAACTTACACTGATGGGTGGGCCCTTCGGCCTATGCACCCAACGCACCCATGCCGCTGCTGAGCACTGACAGCTCACCACAGCACACAAGCACTCCACACCCTAGCGACCCCACCGTTAGTCGCATGGCCGACCGCCTGGTAGGGTCTTCTTCTTCACCGTCTTCTTGCTCTGCGCATGCGTCGCGCCTCTTGTGTCCACTGCCATGGGTGACCTTGAGGATGGCGGTGTGACACTCGCCCCTCCTTGAGTGAAGATCTAATTTGGACAAGAATTGTGTTACTGCCAATTCGTCTAAGAGTTCGTCCACAATTGGTAAGGGGAACTTATTCTTCACCATGTTTTTGTTGAGTCGGTGGTAATCCATGCAAAAAAACGACAGCTCCCATCTTTCTTCCGGACAAGAAGCATCGGTGAAGCATACGGGCTCATGCTCAGCGTGATCATCCCGGATTCCAACATCTCCGTTACCTGCCTTTCAATTTCATCTTTTTGTAACGACGAATAGCGATAGGGTCGAGAGTTAACTGGTGGCGCACCGGGCTCCAAGGTGCTAGCATGATCATATTGACGGTCACAAGGCAGACTCTTTGGCTCAGCGAAAATGTCTGCATATTGTTGTATCAAAGATTGAACTGCTACTGGCATAGCTGTAGGTTAATTCCTGAGTGTACTAAGACTACTGATCTACAACTGCAATTGACCATATCTCATTGCTGGTGCACCATTTCTGTAATTGCTCTGACAAAAGCTCTTGTAATGTTGCTTGGCGTTTGGTCTGCACACCTTGAATATAGACATGTTCCCCCCCCCCTCGTACTCAAATGACAAAGTCTGGTTCAACCAGTGATAATTCATGGGACTAAATGGTTGGAGCCAATCCGCATTACCAAGACGGCATCATATGCCCCCCAAATCCACCACTCGCATATCAAGATTAAAAGTAATGCCCCGAATCCACCAATTCAAGAAGGGTACTATCACTACTACGTAAAAGGTCTTCACAGACGGTTCAAAACGCCATCACATATGGTTTCGTGAGTAAATGCGAGTTTATGAGTCAAGAATGACATGGGGTCATCACAGACGGTTTTCGAACCATCTGTGATAGAGACTATCATAGATGGTTATTAACTAAAAACCATTTGTGATAGTCAACTATCATAGACTGTTTGTAGCTGAAACCGTCTGTGATAGCTGATGTATCACAGATAGTTTGTAGATTAAACCGTCTGTAATAGCTGATGTATTACAGACGGTATGTCCTAAGGAACCGTCTGTGATATTCTTTTGTATTTTTAAATCTATTTCTGTTTATTGGCTAGCATCAGGAAATGGTAGCCATGCCCTCTGAAATAAAATGAAACAAAACAAGTAAATGTATACATTCAATTCACATTCATTTCAGAAACAAGCACATCCAATTCACATTCATTTCAGAAACAAGCACATGATCCAATTCATATTCATTTCAGAAACAAACACATCCAATTCACAAATCAATTAAATAAAATTAACCACTCATGTACATTTACACACATGTACCATTAAGTTCAATCTACATTGTGGAACTTCCCATCTGGATTTATGAACTCACGGTTCAAGAATGCCGCAAACTGTCATCGAATGTTTATGAGTTGGCCCTGTTCTAACGCAGTTGTATCGATACTCGCAACCTGTCGTTGGGAAGATTAAATTCGTGCATATATAAATTGATAAGTATGAAATAATTATTGCAAGATTGACAAACCTGAAGATCATTGGTTATCGCGGAACCGACGAGTAGTTCCATGTTGTGGCAAACATAGTATCCACAGAGATTGTAAGCCGGTGGCTGCTGGTGGCACTACAAAAATAGAATTGGTTAGTTCGAGAGGCGTTACTACGAAGTGTTATATAAGATTAATATGTAGTAGCCGAATTAAGGAATTCACCAGTAGGTTCCCTCAACCCACACTTGATCTCCTTGCAAACCATCATGAAGAATACAAAATTCATTGAGAATACACACACACACACACACACATATATATATATATATATATATATATATATATATATATATATATATATATATGAAAATGGTATGGTACTCCTGGGAGTACGTACTCCCACCTCTCATATACCACTTAAATCGTATGATGATACCTCTTTATCCATTTAAGTATACTCCAATAATGGTTATAAGATACCCCAAAGTGAGTTCCATGAAAAATTTCATAAACATCCACCTTTTATACCAAAATCCATGTATATACTTCTTTTATATATGAAAAAAGGTATATAGCAAAAAACAAAGAGCTCCAATGAAAATTTTTCAATTAAGTCGCATTGGAAAATCTTACAATTGGTATTTAAGTATACTGGAAATGATAAAGAGTATAATATGTGTGTTTAAGTGGTATATTAGAAGTGGGAGTACATACTCCCAGGAGTACGAAATGGGCGTCCTATACACACACACACACACACACACACAAGGAGTTATATATAACATTTATCGGTATTACACGAACATTGACCGAGATTGTACATACTTACAGTGTCCAGTGTCGCATGAGTGAGGCGTCAAGGGCGTTGAGGTTAAAGAGAAAGAACAAGTCCTCGAAGGTCACCGTGACGACACAGTCTTGAACCACGTGGTTAAGATGATCCTTCTTGAACTTGATGTTGACACCCGAGCGTCGTTATCCATCTGTCTTGCTGGCCTGTTCCATGTACCATGTATGCAATCTCGTGTAAGAGAATCCTAGGGTACGGTCGGGCTCTACTGTCTCGACCAATGACTCGCCTAGCACGAATTTTCGGACCAATGGCAAGAAGGGAATATCAGAACATGAGTCGACCGTCTTCGATTTGCCCTTGCTGTCTCGCTTTTTAGAGGTCGACTTCACGAGAGTCAACCAAGCACGAGGTGTAGATGCATCTGATGCACCAGGCCCTTGCCGCTTCTGTGCAGGTAACTCCTGTGGACTTGACACCGTTGCAGGGCATTCCTGTGAAGTTGACACCGGAGCATGTAGCTCCAGGCAGATGTCCCTCTTGGGCTACTGGATGAATGTTCTAATGGCTTGCCCTAGAGTCATGACCTCATCGTTTGGGGTAATCTGCAGCGGGACAACCACAAAATTGGCATAAACATCGTCCACATTCACTTTTGCGAAACCTAGCGTTGGATTTACACCGTGCACCAAAGCCCCGACACCGGATGGATACACCTGGCCCCAAGCAGCATCTAGGGCAATGGATGCATATCTCACTTGGAGCTTGCACTTCATAGCCACCTACATAACGATACAAAATTAGCTACTCCAACAGGTCTATCAATGGATCGAGAATTTCAGAGATAATAATTATTACCAGGATGTCATTGATAGGAAATCTGTTGTCGCCTTTTGGGGTAGGGTTAGGGTTGGATGCGCAGCTACTCGAAAGTTTGGGGGCTGGCTAGCACAGTAGAGGCAGGGGCTTGTAATTGATTTTTCCTAAGCCTTTCCTCAAGGATATCCATCTGTCATCGCGTCTCAGCTCTGACGCGATCATTGATCTCATCTATGATGGATTCAGTGATCTCATCTCTAAGGGATTCATGAATCTCCTCTCGTAGCTTTGCATCGTGCTCGGCTTTGGCTCTCTTCCTACTCTCGTACGCTTCGGAGTCCTCTAGGAATCCATGTTTCTATGGAATATAAAGATCAAGGCCTCTCGTGCGACCCGGATGCTTATTGTTTCCCAAGGCCGCTGAGAGCAAGGATCAGCTAACCGGAGGGTAGAATCCCCCCCTCGCAGACGTAGAATCGATTCTTGCATTCTACCTCGTCAAATTCGGGCAAATTCGTTTTAATTCAATTGAAATTCATTTAAAAATTGAAAAAACCGCCGGTAATTCATCTCCCGACCACCCTCCGGTATCCGGTAACCGGCCGGTAACCAGCGGTTATCGGCCGGGATTTTGATCCTTGGCTGAGAGTATATTCCCAAGGCCGAGGAGAGTATATCTCTCTCCCTGACTTCTTGGAATGAGTTTTGGGAAGATTGTGCACTCAGCATTTCCTGCAATAGCCCGACATGTCATTTCACTTCCTATGAAGTTATGGAGTAATTACAAACTAGGTAGTTCGATATCTTACTAAGCACTGGGACACTTGCTCGTCTGCGGGGTTTGGAAAGGAGATGGCCCCCGAAGACAGGGTAGATAACCTCGCTCTTAGCCAGTTTTGGACGCGCTCATCAGGGATCCCGACAAATGGTGGGGAGGCATTCGAATGGTTTGCCTGCTGGTCCTGATCCCTCCATTGCGAGATTTTACCCGCATACCCAGCGATGCTGAGTCTGTGAGGGTGCGTGTTTTTTGCTTGGAGGGCTCTATGCACCGCACTTTCACTCCTAAAATCATATGTCGTCTTTTTTGCAACAAAGTCTTCCCAGTACTCTTCCAAGAATGAATACTTGTGGAAGGGTCTCAAATCCTTCTACACGTAGTTCTTGACAAGCGTGCTCTTGAAGTTCTTCCATGCTTTGCACGCCTGTAGCAATGCGTGTCATCGCACGGAGTCCTAGTGTTGTTCCGGGATCTCGAACGATTGGAAAATATCCGTCAGCAGCTCACCTTTCTGGGCTTTGGTCAACTCCTTCCACAAATCGTAGGTAATGTTGACCCATTCCCGTGCAACTATTTCGACCGTTCTCCGGAATACGGACGCTGCTCGGCGAGGATTGATAGGGGTCCCAGACTCATCAACGTCTGTGATGGTAAATCGGCCCCCCGGCCTTTTCAATATTCCTCTACTGCGCTTGGATATTCTAAAGGACAACGCATCAGACATATGAGGCGACGATGACAAAGAATGAGCGAAAGACATCTTCACAAGAAATAGAAGTTCTGACACGTATGAACATATTATCATAAGATTCGATCTCTATGTGTATGGGTATACACACCAATTAATAAATAATTGGGATATGTAGGGAAGAAATTAGGACCAATACAATGACATAATTGACATATAAACAAGTAAATTAAATCCTCTAAGTCATTTAAAAGGAATAATATGCTCAACACAAACATCATGTGAACAAATGAAATTAGCATAAAGCTAAGATTTAACATTTTGATATTGCTCTCAGATTTAGAGTAAGCATTCCAATTAGAGCTCAAGTTCAAACCCGATTATCAAAACAATTTTAGTACAAGACTATTATCATCACAGAGCATTCATCTCAAGCCCACCACACCACATTGCAATATATTCCAGTAGCAGTATCAAAATAAATACCATATGAATCACTGACTAGAACAAATACTAATTTCTAAAACACCTCATACTACTCAGTGTTTGAACCAGATACCAACGCAATTATCATGAGTCCATGAGGACCATGACCGCATGACAGATTATTGATAGAAAGAGTGAGAGAAAGGGGCGTCGGGGTTGGCAACTCGACATCGGTTACCTTTGGGTGTCGAGGAGAAGGACAAGCAGGGAGTAGTACCAGAGCAGCAGGGCGGCGTCGAAGGGGAGGCACGCCGGGCTCGGGGAGGAGGCGACGTCGTGGACTGCGACGATAGGCAAGTGGGAGGAGGCACGCCAGGATCGAGGAGGAGGCGGCATCGAGGATGGTGGCGACGGGCTTAGGGGAGGAGTCACGCCGGCTCGAGGAGGAGGGGGTGTTGAGGACAGCGGCGACGGGCTCGGGGGTGGAGGGAGAGTTCAAAAACTTAATCGTTTGAGTGGGAGAAGCGAGCAAACCCTAGAGTCCGAATATAAATAGGATTGTACATCACAGACGGTTCCAATAAATAACCGTCTATGATAGATAGTGTATCACAGACGGTTCTAATAAATAACCGTTTGTAATATATTATCACAGATGGTTTGTAGATGAAACCGTCTGTAATATATTATCACAAACGGTTTGTAGATGAAATCAGCTGTGACATTCTTTTGTATTTGTAAATCTAGTTTTGTTTATTGGCTAGCCTCAGGAAATGCTAGCCATGCCATCTGAAACAAGCAGAAACACAACAAGTACATGTATACATCTAATTCACATTCATTTCAGAAATAAACACATCCATTTCACAGTACAAATTAATTAACTCAAATGAACTTAAATTAAACATTCAAAACACATATACAAACATTGTTCAATCTTTAAAAATTAGCTCTTCATGATGATCGACACGTATGTAGCTAGTTTCGTTACATTGTTCTTCCTCGACCCTTATGCCATTTCCGAAGGAGGCAACTCGTCAAATTGATTGTATTCTCCCTCGTCCACTACATTCTCAACTCTGATAATCCTCCTTTTTTTCATGAAGAACTACGTGGCGCTTCTTATTTGCCTGGTCGGTTACATAGAAGACTTGAACAATTTGGTTAGCGAGTACGAATGGTTCGTCTTTGTATCTGACACGTTCAAAGTCCACGGTAGTGACGCCATACTTGTCGACCTTCACTTGTGGGAGATGGACCCAACAGCACCGAAACAGGGGAGCTCCACAGCCCATCGGTACTGAACGTATCTATGCGGAGACCGCTATTCTAGTTAGTGCTCTTTATATCCTGAGCATGCGTATAGAATGTGTACCCATTTTGCCAACCATGTCAGCATATCACTTGACAAGCTCCTAGTGAGTTGCTCCTTCAACCATTGGTTGAACCGACCATTGTGCTGTCTTCTGATCCAAACATCCGGCCGCTCTGAATTCTGTTGCCGAAGCACGTCCTTGTGCTAGTCGATATACGGGGACACTTCAGACATGTGTTGTAAGACCGAGAAATAGGCTTGAGCATATGCACCCATATCTGGAGTGATTGCTTTTCTTCCGATGTCCCGATACCCTCGAGCCTCCCCTCATGGCGAGATCGAGGCACACCTATCGGTTCGACTTGGGCCATGTAATCGACGCAGAATTCAATGACCTCTTCAGTTGCATAACCTTCGACGATGCTGCCCTCCGGCCGAGATCGATTTCGAACATAGGACTTGGGAATTCCCATGAACCTCTCGAACGAGTACATGCTACGTAGGAACACGGGCCCGCACATCTTTATCTCCCTCTTAATGTAAACAATGAGTTGGACTATGATATTGAAAAACGACGGAGGAAAATACATCTCAAGATCACATAGAGTCGTCACCACCTCGTCCTGCAGAGCATCTAGTCCTTGGGGATTGATGACCTTCTGAGCAATTGTGTTAAAGAAATAACACAGCCTCATGATTGTCGCTCGGACCTTGATCAGCAAAATACTTCTAATTGCAACAAGGAGCATCTGTGTCATCAGCACATGACAATCATGAGACTTCATGCCAATTAACTTCAAATCTTTCATCGAAACAAGTTTCTTCATGTTGGCAGAGTAACCAGACAGAACTTTCACACCATGTAAGCACTGGCACAATTCAGTTCTCTCGGCCTTAGATAGAGTGTAACAAGCAGGGAGAGGTACATTCGTCCTTTATCGGTCTTTGTCGGTGCTAACTCAGGTCTGATGTCCATATCAACCAAGTCAAGCCGTGCGTTGACACCATCCTTTGTTTTGTCACGAATTTGTGAACTTTTTGCATTGTGATATTCTATTAGCAGAAAAGTTTATGTGCTGAAATTGTGATTCCATTCACATTGTTAATCAAATGATTCTATGTTAACTGAAAGCTGAATTGTTGCTTTGAGATAAATCTTGACATATTAGTAAAGCATTAGTTTGATATCAAAGTCTGATTTGTAGTTGTCATATTTAATTAGTGAAAAATATTGACATAAGTGTTGTGAAGGCCAAGATTATATCTTGTGCAGCTCGACATTTGAGAGCAATAAACAAACTATTAAATCTGAGCATTATGCTGATTTTAATTGTCCACATGTTCTATGTTTTGATTATATTATCATGTTTAAATGACATGGAGGATTTACATTTTTACATGTTAATTTTGTCATTAAAATGCTACTGGAAATATGTTTTAATAATGATTAATACTGCTGGAATTAATTCTGAATATTTGCTAAAACCGCTAATTTTACAACACATACATCATGATTTGTTCAGTCGACGCCTAGCTATGCGCTGACCGTTGGATCAAAAATTGTCGCTCTAAGATTGAATACTGCAGGAACGTGCAAATTCGATTTTCTCGTTTCTATGTTTTGAAATTTCAGGAATTAGTTAAGTTTAGGGGGTGCTCCAGGGCTCTCGCACTTTTCTTAACTAATAAAAGAAGGAGCTTACCCCCGTCCAGCGGGACGATGTCCTTTCTCCTGTACGCGTGGTTGGTCTCTTCCACCTCTCTCAAATTCCTCATCGAGGCATACCAACATGTGGACCCAACTTGACAAGGACAAAGTCTCACACCGCCATCCCCCCATGACTCATGAATGCATCAATGCCCCCCACTTCTTTTGCATCCACCGAAACCACTTCTTCACATGCACACACCAAAATCTATCGTCGTCCCACATCTTCCTGTCTCACGTCGTGACTCGCCACTAGCATCTGTCCGACATTCACTTCATACCTCAGAGATCCTGACCGCATTCGGCACTCAGTCCACAGGTTGCAATGGCGGTGTGCACAAAGATGAGGGGATCCAACAGCGTAGGAGGCGGTGCGCGGGCAGGTAGCGCTGACGACAGGAGGAGGTAGCGGGGAGGGGAGGGGACGTCGGGGATGGGAGAAGGCACCGAGAGGGAAGGGAGGATAGGAGGCAGTGATACCATGGAGAAGCGGCAGCATCAGGCAAGGGAGGGGAGGCAGCGACGGCGCACAAGGAAGAGACAGAGATGAAGACATCCTTCCCTCGTCGTGTCGTCGTCTTGAGTTCACCGCACCACGTCCTCTTCATCCTAATCCTCCCCTGCGCCGTCGCCCCTCCTCCTTACTTACCACCACAATGCCACCACCGCCTCCTCCCTCGGCTTCCCACCTCCTCCCCACAATGTGCATGGCGAGGGCTGCAGAGGCCAATGGTCGTGAGAACCAAGTCGTGGCTTGGGTTCAACGTGGAAGAAGGTGGCCATCGACGCGTAGCCCTATTCCTTATCAGCCGGCAATGGCTGGAAATGTGCAGCACGTCGGGGAGAGAAGTCGGGATCAACTTCAACTTCCAAAGGTAAACAATTTATGAGCTTAACATTTTAATTTCCGGGTAGCAGTAGGTGATGCAATATGCGGAGTTAATATTTTGTTTATATGTGTGCGAAAGAAAATTGATATTTATTATGTGGTTTAGGATCCCGTCTGCTGATATGAATCACTCTCTTTTGGAGTTCCGTAGCAACGCACGAGCACCCTACTAGTTTTTTTTTTTGAAAATTGAGCGTCCACTACTACAAAAAAGGCTAATACTGGACGTCTCATCATAGATGGTTTACCAAAACCGTCTGTATTAAATACAATCACATACGGTTTTAGTTTACCGACCGTCTGTGTTACTAGCTGTGCTAAAAACCGTCTGTGAAAAGGTAATATCACAAACAATTTATGTTTAAAACCGTCTGTGAAGTATCACAGACGATTTTGAACACAAACCGTCTGTGATAATTGTAGACTTCACAGATGGTTTTTAACTATAACCGTCTGTGATAATATCGCTTCAGCTCCTCGGTGAGTTTCTTCGTCGCCAATGAGTCTCTTCGCTCGCATCAATGCTGCTTCGGCTTTCCGATGCGTCTCTTCGTCTCATGCGCCGAATTTATTTCTTGTTTTATAAAAAGGATAATCTGCCAACGAAGATGATCATCCGATTTATTTCTTGTTTTATAAAAAGGATAATCCGCCATCGAAGGTGATCATCCGAACATCACTCTATACGTACCTCCCATCGCTCTACTCACGGTATTGATCATACGTATACACAGTGATCGTGGAGCATGACGGTGAAGACCAAGGTGAGGAGGTCGGCGATTGCCATCGCTCTTCCTCATGATGTCATCGTCGACACTGTCGGACGCGTGGCCGCAAGCTCTTCTTAGCCCATGGCTGACCTCTGCAGCCTACGAGCCACATACGTACGTATTTATACCTACAAAAATTTGTACTGCTATTTATTCTGACGTCTTGAATTGTGTACATACGTATATTGGAGTTGCAAGGCCATGTACAAAGCGTCCAAGGAGGGTGCCGTGGGGAGGCGCGTGGCGCTGGAGCGGAAGGAGGCGATGAAGTGGCTAGACAATGAGCGCTACCTCGCTGTCATCAACCACCTAGCCGGCGCCGGCTACCCAGAGGCTTGCTTCATCGTTGGCCTCCCACTTGTCTTCGCGCACCAGAACATGCAGCGCGGCCTCATGTGCCTCGAGCGGGCGGCCGACGCCGGCCACAAGGCCACGACCTACGTGCTCGGCCTCCTCCTCTACATGGTCGACGAGGCACACGACGTTGGGAAGCACTACATCAGCTAGGTCGAGGGCGAGCCGGCTGGCGGCGGGTGCGAGACGACCAAGAGGACCAACCGGTAGTGCAGGCAGTGCCGGAGGCTCGCTGTGGACGCAGTCCAGGAGGTGGCGTGAAAGAAGATGGCCGAGCCGCTAGGCCGAGTGTGGACGTTGTTGGAGGACAGCCACGGTGCACGAGCACCAGTTGCGGTGTGACAAAAGAGTGGGACGACTACGTCGTCTTCTGTAGCGACGATTGTCGGATTAGGCATGAGCATGTCAAGTTCTTTGCATAGGTGTTAAACTACTTGCCGTAAAATTAAATGCAATCACATGATGGCATTAATTACAGTCCGGTGAAAAATAAGTATGTCCCTTTGTCTTCAATTTTACTATTTATTACCCTAGAATTTACTTATTTATTGTGAAGTAGATACCTCATGTGGTTATGTACCCGCAACTTATTTTAATTAGTTAAGGGCACGGAGAACACCAAAAACGACACGCCCCATGCCATGAAAAAATGGTTATTTATTGGAATCGTATCACAGACGGTTCTATTATTGAACGTATATGATATGAGACCATATCACGGACGGTTCTATTATGGAATCGTCTATGATAAGTATCACTGACGGTTCCATAATAGAACCGTCACAGATGGTTCCATAATAGAACCGTCTGTGATATCCCTTTATTAATAGGAGCCCACTAGGGTTTGCACCCTAACTCGTTACTCCCCAGTGCATGTTCCCCTCCCCACTCAAGTGCACCCGACCTTGACGCCACCGCTCGAAGCCTCCTCCCTGACGGCAGCCCCCAAGTCGCACCTTCTCCTCGACCCCATCACCGACGCCACCCTTCTTCCTGTCGTCGTCGGTTGTGACACCACGGTTCACTGCACAAGACACTCTTATCGTAAGAGTGTCTTGTGCAGTGTCACAGTCGTGACACAACTACAGTGACGCCGTTGCCGCCGGTCCAATCGACCTCCCCCTCGGCCAAATCCACATCCCCGCTGCCAGATCTGCCTTCCCTTCTCCGTCCTCTCCCCCTGGTGTGCAAGACCCTGGCTACATTATTTTTGCATTTTCCATTCTGTTGTTTCAGTTTTTGGGTTTGAGTTTGACTTGATTATTGATATGGGTTGTTGCTGCTTATGAATACATGAAGGAGATGGATGTGGTGAGCTACTGCTGGTGGTCGATTTACTGGTTGCACTGGGGTAACTACTCCCCTTTACTCTCTATCCCTTTCCCTCCCCTTGCTCTGTGATGTGGGTGATGAATGATGTGGGCTATGGTGGGTGTTCTATGATGGTTGGATGATATGGGTAGGTTTTCTGTGTATGATGTTGGTTCATAATATGTGGTTCGAATGGGGGCAAAACATTAGTTTATACACATACAATTTTTTGTACATGTAACTAATCTTATGGTATATCTATATTGTATTCTACTTTTGAAAGCTGCAATTAACTTTTCAAATTTGTAAATATTAGGCTAATTTGTAAAGCTGCAATTAACATACAAATTTCTGGAATTTTTACCTAGCTTGTGCCTCTGATCATCAATTATTTATTAATTGGTGTGTTGGTGCTCGTACTGGAATAGGTTGGTGCTCTGAGAGCTATTGGGGCATGGGTTCTAATTGAGCAAAAATAATGGTAGGTAGGAATGGCAGTTTACCTCTATTGGTTTGGAAAATGGATAGACAATGGTGGTTCACGGATGCTGTCACTTTGATCTTCAGTTTATCAGTCTGTATATATACAAAATTTTGTTTACTTTTGCTTATATGCTGGTGCTATTGGATATATTCAATATGCTCTGTGTGGTAGTACTTACCTGAAATGCTCCGTTTGGTGACTGCAGATTAAGTGCTGGGGTGGGGTACTAAATGAGGAACTAACACACATCCATTTTTGCCTTAGTCTTTCCTCTTATCCTGATGTCTTCTCTATAAAATCTCTAAGCAGTGGCTGCTTGTGCCTTTAAAACCAGTTTCACACACACACACACACACACACACGCACACACACACACACACACACATATATATAGGACACTCGTTTCGTACTCCTGGGAGTATGTACTCCCACTTCCAATATACCACTTAAATGCAAATATTATACTTCTTTATCATTTTCAGTATACTTAAATACCAATTATAAGATACTCCAATGCAATTTGATTGAAAAAATTCCATTGGAGCCCTTTGTTTTTTTGCTATATACCCTTTTTCATATATAAAAGAAGTATATACACAAATTTTGATATAAAAAGTGGAATTTAATGAAATTTATCATGAACCTTACTTTGGGGTATCTTATATATATATATGGAAAATGGTATGGTACTCCCACCTCTCATATGCCACGTAAATCATATGATGATACCTCTTTATCTATTTGTGCATACTCCAATAATGATTATAAAATACCCTAAAGTGAGTTCCATAAAAAGTTTCATGAAAATCCACTTTTTATACCAAAATCGTGTATATACTTCTTTTATATATGAAAAAGGGTATATATCAAAAATAAAGGGTTCCAATGAAAAATTTTCAATCAAGTCACATTGGAGTATCTTATAATTGATATTTAAATATACTAAAAGTGGTAAAGAAGTATAATATATTCGTTTAAGTGGTATATTGGAAGTGAGAGTACATACTCCCATGAGTATATATATATATATACATAGTCCCTTGTTAGCTAACTCGTGGCCTGAATTCAGCTAGCTAGCTCGCTTCTTGGGCTTTCATCCTAAACGTGCAGGTGAACCACATCCTACTTCATCGAACCTGGCACACTAGAGTGTGTGATTTTTTTCATGCCAAGTGCACAAGGAGGATTGCCATGAAGCAAATCACACACTCCAGTGTGTCAGGTTCAATAAAGTAGGCCGTCGTTCACCTACGTTTAGGATGAGTGCCCAATGAGCGAGCTAGCTAGCTGAATTTATGCCTCGAGTTAGCTAACAAGAAACTACGAAGTCGGTTTTAATAGCATAAGTAGCCACTGCTTGGAGATTTTATAGAGAAACAACTATCACAGACAGTTTCATCTACAAACCATCCGTGAAATATAATCTATCACAGATGGTTTTATCTACAAACTGTCTGTGATAGTCAACTATCACAGACGGTTCTGAGTTAATAACCGCCTATAATAGTATGCATCACAGACGGTTCGAAAATCGTCTGTGATGACATCATGTCATTACTGACCCATAAACTCAGACAGCTCACGAAACTGTTTATGATGATGTTTTTGAACTATTTATGAAGACCTTTTCTGTAGTAGTGATATGATTTACAACCACGCCCATAGTCTGAATAATATTGCTTTAAGATTTGTGTAATTTAGAAATGACCGGCACAATGATCATATTCTGAAAGGAGAACTCCACGTTGGATCCTGCAGTACTAAGTATATATACGCGTACTTACTACTACTGCCGAGTATTGTTACACAACTAACTCTTAACTATTGTTTGTATATTATGAGACCGTAGTTGCATTGCAGTACCACTGATTACATATCGCGGGGTACACACAACAAACCACATAAATGGCGATCAAGGACAATTATTAGTTTGCAATTGTTGGCTCCGAGAACAATCAAGATTTTTTTACTTTTACTAGTCTACAAGTTCTTCTTTCTTTCTTTCTGAGGGAGAGAGACTGATAGAGAGAGGAACCAGCCTACAAGTTCTAAAATGCATAGAAGACAAAAAAAAGAAAAAGAAAAAAAAAGTAGTTGAGTTTGCATGCCCTAGCTAGCCGGTACATGATTGGATCACAACACAGATTTTGTAGCTTACTAGTGGAATCATTTTACTCTCAAAAAAGAAACTAATGGAATCGTTTCTTCTGGGAGCTGTCATTTTTTCCTATAGCAAGCATGATGTGTGCCGAAGAAACCTTCTTCACTCTTCGGTTTGCAGAGTGCCGATCGATGTATCAACGTGTCCATGAATGTTTGAAGCAGTTTGGTGGCATTTGGAAATAAGTACTTTCTCGGCTATTAAACGCTACCTCCGGTCTAAAATAGATGTCCCTTTAGCAAATTGATTATACTTTACAAATACTTGTCATTTTGGTAGCGAGAGTACTACAAATTTGTATCAAAATAGTGGAATAACATATATTTAATACTAACAAAATGAGAAGGCTTAAATGGTATCTACTCTAGTAACCAAGGGAGTGGTGTGCCGAATAAGGAAAACACAGAAATTTGCTATGAAAAATATCACATCGAGGGCTTGTTTGGATATGAAGTGATCAGGCCCAATCCCAACCCACCCGCCACCATATTTATTAAATATTATTACGGTTCAAATAGATAGATGTCGTTTAGAATTTAATTTTTGGTTTACACTTTACATATACTACTCGTCATCCTGGCAAAGAATGTGCTATACATGTATCTCAAAATGGTAGAATGAAATGTACTCTATTAATGGAGGGACTGGTAGTACAATGCATCAAGAATATGGAGACTGGCTAGGAAAAAAGATTGCATTTAGTGTAATCAGAAAATGCTCACTAAAAAATATCGATGTGTCACCAATCAATGATAAATAATCAATTAATCCAAGCTCTACAAGAAGATGTATCAACAATAAATGGAAAAAAGGGGTAAAACTTGTTGTAAAAGTGACAGTTTTAACAAATATTCAGAATTAATTCCAACAGTATTAATCATAATTAAAATATATTTCCAGCAGTATTTAAATGACAAAATTAGCATGTAAACATGTAGATCCTTCATGTCATTTAACCAGGATAATATGCTCGAAACATAGAACATGTAGACAATCAAAATTAGCATAATGCTCAGATTTAATTGTTTGTTTATTGCTTTCAGATGTTGAGTTGCACAAAATATAATCTTGGCCTTCACAACACTTATGTCAATATTCTTCACTAATTAAATATGACAACTACAAATCAGACTTTGATTTCAAACTAATGCTTTACTAATATATCAAAATTTATCTCAAAACAACAATTATACTACTCGTCGTGCTGGCAATGAATGTGCTATACATGTATCTCGAAATGGTAGAATGAAATGTACTCTATTAATGGAGCGACTGGTAGTACAATGCATCAAGAATATGGAGACTGGCTAGGAAAAAAGATTGCATTTAGTGTAACCAGAAAATGCTCACTAAAAAATATTGATGTGTCACCAATAAATGATAAATAATCCATTAATCCAAGTTCTACAAGATGTATCAACAATAAATGAAAAAAAAAGGGGGGTAAAACTCCTGTCAAGGCTCTAAATATGAGCCTTCAGAAATTAAAACTTTGCCATCACAGCTTTAGTAGCATTCAATCGATCAGGTTGAATGAAGTTAAGGTCATGGTGATCATACGACGAGCTAATCAATGATAGATATGCTTCTGCAATTCCTCTTCTGGGGGTGCGTACTGAGTTTTAGTTTTTTACTACTGACCTACGCTTTCGCCGTAGTCTCCTTCACCTGTCGACTCATTTGTAGTTGCAAATTGACTTAGCTCTCCTTAAGAGAGGAAAATTCGTCCCTTTGCTCAATCATAGCTGTCCTATTCGGTCGAGATATACACATGAGTCATCCTACATGTATTTATCGAAACATTTTTTGAAAAATCTGGTTGAACTTGAACACGGGACGGCTCAAGATATGCTGATGTAAATGAAGTCGTATTGGTTTGGATATGATAGAGTTTATGAAGTATATCTTTCTCTTTTTTGCGAGGGAAATTATTAAAGATATTGATCAGATATTTGCCAAAGAAAATTGTCAAAAGAAGCTTTAAATACGTACAATTATTAATTGTGTGTTTCGTCACATGACCCATAATATAGAACATGCATGACAAGATGTAGACTGCTTACACTTGAAGAAATGCTGGACAAGAAAAATGAAGCTATTTAAAGTGTATGAATAAATGTGATCGAGGGAGTAGGGAACAGTAAAAGAAGGGAGAAATAGATGGAACTTCAGAGAAAGAAGCAGAAGAGGCTATGAATCCCGCAGTTGTATCGGGAGGACTCAGTGGCCCTTTTATATTGCCGGATGTGAACAGTGTTGTTCGACAACACATTACAGCTAACATTCGGTTAGCGCTAACAACTAAATGTTGTCTATTACAAGCAATCTTAACTGCATGCAATTAGAATACACAATACAAAATTATCTCTTAACAGTCTCCCTCAATCTCAATTGTGCTGATGCAGATTGAGATTGTGTCGAAATTTTTCAAAACTGCGAACCGGCAACGGTTTAGTGAATATATCTGAAACTTGATCTTGGGAGGAAATAAATCGAACATCCAACATCTTCCTTGCAACTCTTTCTCTGACGAAGTGAAAATCAACTTCAATATGTTTTGTGAGAGTTTGGAAGACCGGATTTGCCGAAAGATACGTTGCCCGAAGATTGTCACACCACAAAGACAGGGGTCTTGACTAAAAACACCGAGTTCCTTCAGTAACGACTGTATCCATATCATCTCAGCAGTGGCATTCGCCATGGCCTTGTACTCTGACTCGGCACTCGATCGTGGGATCGTGGGCTGCTTTAGGGAACTCTAGGAAACTAGATTAGTTCCAATAAAGACAGCAAAACCATCGGTCGATCTACGATCATCTGGACAGCCCGCCCAATCTGATTATGAAAAGGCACTAATTAGCATTGAGCTTGACTTGATGACCTGTAGTCTAACATCAATGGAATGTTTGAGTCTTCGTGTGCCGATCCTTAACAAGAAAACAAGTGGGGTGAAACTCAAGAAACACATTGTTGTCGGTGATAAAACGATGAACTGATAGAAGATTTCGAGTGATTTTTGAAACATGTAAGATGTTGTTTAGGGAAAGTGAACGACTAGAGGAAGGAATATAAGATTGACCAGTATGAGAGATAGCCAAACCTGTACCATTTGCTACTTGCACATGATCCTTGCCATGATACCTCTCTTTTATGGAGAGTTTGTCCAGATCTCCTGTGATATGGTCGGTAGCACTAGTATCTATGTACCAACTTGGATCAATCTGGTAGGAGGCTGTCACCATTGATGCCGAGTGGTGGTTTTCATCAGCCTGATAGGAATGATCAAACCGGTGATAGCATTTGACTACTATATGGCCGGTTTTTCCACATACATGACACACATGATGATTGTTGCGATTTCCTCCGGTGAAGCCTCCACCATTGTTTTTGTTTTGCGGTTTGCCGCCACAACCGTGGCCACCAAGGTCATGGTTGCTGAAGTTGCATCCTCTCGTGCTATTGCACACAACATTGTTGGCGCTGGATTCGGAGAACTGGAACAGGCTGGTGTTATGCTCCTTGCGTAGCTCATAGCTTAGCATGTGAGCATATAAGTCACCAAGAGATATCAGATCTGTCCTGGTACTGATAGATGTAACCAGGGAATCATGATCATCTCCTAGTCCATCCAGTATGTAAGAGACAATCTCCTTGTCTCTCAGAGGCTGCCCAATGGCCGATAGCATGTCAGCCAATTTCTCTATCTTGCTGAAGTAATCCTCCATGGAGAGATCATTTTTCTTCAGTGTTGACTGTTATGTATATGTGTATTGTGTGTGTATGGCCCATGAGGCCCACAAGCTCTAGGGTTTGTATATATACTCACTATTCATCCATCAAATAGAATTGAGATGCTGTTTTGTATCATGGTATCGGAGCTCTAGGGTTCGTGCGCGGTTCTTCTCGGCGCCGCCGCCATCATCGTGGCTCCTCGCCGTCGCGCGTTCTTCCGCCGAAAGTAGGTGCGCTTGCCTAAGTCGCCATGATCGACTTCTTGCCAGACCGAGCCGGGCCTCAAGACGGTCGCTTTGCACTGCACCGCCTCACAGACACACATTGGCCGGCCGGCTAGCTCCTCCCGGCCGCCGTCGCTCAAGACGTGACTTTGCGCGTCTCCTCCTCCTGACGCGTGGTCTTCCTCCGTGCGTCATCAAGCTTCCACCCCGACGCCTTCTAGTACTTCTTGAGCGCAGCGCCGGCTCGGGCTCCTACCGTCTCTCCGTGTGGTTGTCGTCGGCTCGGGCCTCTCCGGGTTTCCGGCCGCCTCCACGCGCAGCAACTCCATCTGGGCTTCCGCCACCTCTCTTGCGCCGAGCAGCCCTCGGGCTCTCGCCGCCTCCGCATTGCCGTCTCGGCTTCCGCCGTCTCTGCATGTCGCTGAGGGCTTTTCAAGCTTCCGAGCCAATTTTCTCTTCTACAGACTCTTTATGATCTACGTCAGCAGGACATGTCTATTGAGGAGTACTACAGTTCTTTCACTCACATTTCACGACAGTTGACCTCCATGGTTCCACCTTCCTGTGCTGGATGTACTGGTTGTGCAGGCAAGGCGGGTCATGATGCGCGGAATTTGATGTTCACCTCAAGGTAGTCAGAGTCGAGATCCCGAGTCGGATCGATTTGCCTCCGGTAGGATCGAATCGTAGTATCAAATCATAGAATCGGCGATTCTACGGATTTGTAAAAATACACATATTTAACATCTATACTATAAGTTTGTATGATTCTTATAAGGTTTACCACTTGCTTATTACCAAAAAAGGGGCAAAACACTTCTTGTCACACAACAGAAAAGCATAATGGTACTGACATGATGGGTGATATAGTTCTGAACTACAGGAGAACAGTCAATGGCCTTGACTAGTTTACTACAATTAATGAGAAATGTTCACAAGTTTTGTAAATCAATATCTAATTGCAACGCTTGCATGTTCCTTAAAAGCAGCTAGACATACTACAGGAATAAAAATAGCGTATCATTATCAAGCTCAAGATTGCTCATGTCATAACTCATAATATAGATATTTGTATTAGCATTGCCACACTGATATAATATTTTGCATGCTCCTTATTTATTTATAGTTTCAATCTCAGAAATTAATATCAACAAAATTTTCTCTAAAACAAAATATCAGCAAAGCCGGGCCTCTAAAAAAATTGCAAGAAAAAATTGCGACTCTACCATGATTCTACTCTGCGATTCTACACGATTCTACCATTTGGATCGCAACTCTACCACGATTCTAGCTGATTCCGATCCACAGTGCGATCTGGATCGACAGGCCGTCGTGGGATCGTAGAATCGTACGACTTTACAAGTAGGATCGCGATTTTAACTACCTTGGTTCACCTTTGTTATGCATTTTCGTCCAGAGTTTGAGTCTATTCGAGCTCAACTACTGGGACGTGCTGTTCTTCCAACCATGGAGGAGGCCCTTGTTGCGTTGATTGCTGAGGAGACTCGACTTTGCTCTCTATCCTTCGGATTGACATCACTTCAGTCTGTTCTTGCAACACCTCGTCAGGAGGTTTACCAGCCTGTTCCACTTTCTGATGTTACATCCGACCAGGTTTTATGCCCTCACTGCAAGAAGCCTGGTCATCCTGTTCAGAGGTGCTACCGACTTCATCCAGAGTTGCGACCTGCATCTCATCGTCGTCGCCGTGGTGTGGTTGCTGCCACCACTCCTGCATCTATTGAGGATTCTGCTCTTGCCACTCAGTTGGGTCAGCTTCAGTTCCAGCTTCAAGCTCTTCAGACTCAAGTTCAGCAGCGGTCTTCATCGATGCCTCTCCCGATGGGCCGCCATCTTTTTGCGGCCTCTTCTTCCATGTCAGGTACTAGTCTTCCATGTGTTTTGGACTCTGGAACTTCTTTTCATATGACATCGGATAAGTCTCACCTTGCATCATGTCAACCTGTTATGGATGGTTTCGTAGTGCGAGACGGTGATGGTACTTCATGTTCATCACTCATCAGGCACTCTCTCTACTTCTCATTTCTCGTTTCGATGTGTCTTTTGTACCTCAGCTTTCTATGAATCTTATGTCTGTTGGTCAGCTTGCTGATATGCACTACTTTGTTGGGTTTGATGACTCTACTTGTTATGTGCAGGATCGTCGGACAGGAGTTCTTGTTGGTACTAGCCATCGCCTTAGAGATTCTCAGGGTCTCTACTTCCTTGATCGTCTGAGTCTTCCATCTTCCTCCGCTCATGCATCTTCAGTTATTGCATCAGCCTCTATTAGTTTTCCTCAGTGGCATCATCGGCTTGGTCATTTGTGCGGATCTCGTCTTTCTACATTAGCTCGCCACGGTGTTCTAGGTCGTGTCATTGTCGACACTAGTTATTATTGTAAGGGTTGCAAACTTGGTAAACAGTTGCAACTCCCATATCCTACCAGTACATCTCGGTTTAGTCGCCCTTTTGAGTTAGTTCATTCTGATGTTTGGGTTCCTGCTCCTTTTGCTTCCAAAGGTGGCCATCTCTATTATGTAATCTTTATTGATGACTATTCTCAATATACTTGGGTTTATTTTATGAAACATCGTTCTCAACTCTTGTCCATTTATCAGTCTTTTGCTCGTATGGTTCACACTCAGTTTTCCACTCCTATTCAGACCTTTCGTTCTGATTCAGGGGGGGGGAGTACTTGTCGCACGCCCTTCGTCAATTTCTCTCCACTGAGGGAACCCTTCCTCAGCTTTCCTGTTCTGGTGCCCATGCTCAGAATGGTGTTGCTGAACGTAAACACCGTCATCTTATTGAGACTGCTCATACTCTTTTACTTGCATCTCATGTTCCACGACATTTTTGGGCCGATCACGGTTTCTACGTCTGTCTATCTCATTAATATGCAGACCATCTTCTCGCCGCCAGGAAAGTGTCCCGAGAGCTCTTGTTTTCCACTCCCACAGTATGACCATCTTGGGTTTTTGGTTGTACCTGCTATGTTCTGCTTCCGCCTCGTGAGCGCACCAAGTTAATAACTCAGTCTGTTGAGTGTGTTTTTTCTTGGATATAGTCTTGAGAATAAGGGCTATCGTTGTTATGATCCCTCTGCTCGGCGTATGCGCATTTCTCATGATGTTTCTTTTGTTAAGGATCGTCCCTACTTTCACTCTTCTACCACCCGGTCCTCTCCTCCCACCGAGTCTCTCTCTTTTCTTTACCTTCCACCCAGGGTTTCATCTGAGACACCTCTTTCTGTGGAGTCCTCTCTTCCATCCTCAGTCAGATCACCGTTTCCTCTTCACTATACTCATCGGTCTAGGGTCCCTCCTGATACTCAGCCTTCTACTGGTTTCTCCTCTGATGGCATGGCTTGTATTGATGATACTCTTTCTGATGATCCTCCACCGGCACCGTCATCTCGGTATGAGCTTCGTGATCGTACTACTATTGCAGCTCCTGACAGATATAGATTCTTTCTACTGCTGTTGTGCCTGAACCTCACACCTATCAGGAGGCTGTTGTTCATCCTGAGTGGCAGTTAGCTATGGCTGAGGAGTTGGCCGCTTTGGACCATACTAGTACATGGGATCTTGTTCCTTTACCTGCTCATGATGTTCCTATTACTTGCAAGTGGGTTTTTAAAGTTAAGACAAAATCTGATGGCTCTGTTGAGAGGTACAAGGCTCGACTAGTTGCTCGTGGTTTTTAGCAGGTACATGGTCGTGATTATGATGAGACATTTGCTCCTGTTGCCTATATGTTAACGGTTCGCACTCTTGTTGTTGTGGCTGATGTTCGCTCTTGGACTATCTCTCAGATGGATGTGAAGAATGCTTTTCTTCATGGTGATTTACAGGAGGAGGTTTATATGACACCACCCCAGGGTGTTGTGGCTCCTACTGGTCATGTTTGTCGTCTTCGTCGCGTGCTCTTTATGGCATCAAACAGCTCCTCGTGCTTGGTTTGAGCGGTTCGTTTCGTTTGTGTTAGTGCGGGGTTTCTTCCCGAGTAATCATGATCCTGCATTGTTTATTCATACATCTCCACGTGGTCGTACTATGCTTTTACTCTATGTTGATGACATGCTGATTACTGGAGATGATAAGGAGTACATTACTTTTGTTAAGCAACGGCTCAGTGAGCAGTTTTTAATGTCGGATTTGGGTCCTCTACGTTATTTTCTGGGGATTGAGTTTACTCACACAGATGATGGCTACTACCTATCTCAGCAGCGCTATATTCAGGATCTACTTGCTCGTTCAGGTCTCACTGACAGTCGGACAGCTGCTACTCCTATGGAGCTTCATCTTCAGCTTCGTTCTACTGATGGCATTTCGCTTGAGGATCCTTCTCGCTATCGTCATATTGTTGGGAGTCTTGTTTATCTTGTAGTAACACGTCCTGATATTGCTCATTTTGTTCACGTGCTCAGTCAGTTTGTCTCTGCTCCCACGTCTGTTCACTATGCTCACCTGCTATGTGTGTTGCGCTATCTACGAGGGACTGTTGATCATTTTCTCTTTTACTCTCGGTCGAATCAGCTTCAACTTTATGCTTACTCTGACTCGACTTGGGCGAGTGATCCTGTTGATCAACGATCTATCTCTGGCTATTGCATATTTCTTGGGTCTTCGCTTATTGTTCGAAGTCCAAGCAGATTGATTTCGGTCTAGTCGAGGTGAGCTTGGCGTTGGCCACTACTACTTCAGAGATTGTTTGGCTCCGTTGGCTTTTGGCTGATCTTGGTGTGTTATGCGGTACTCCTACATCTCTTCTGTGTGACAACACTAGTGCTATACAGATTGCTATTGATCCAGTGAAGCATGAGCTGACTAAGCACATTAGTGTGGATGCGTTTTTCACACGTTCTCATTGTCAACAGAAGACTATTGCTCTTTAGTATGTGCCCTCTGAAATTCAAGTCGCTGATTTCTTCACCAAGGCTCAAACTCGAGAGCAGCATCGCTTCCATCTCTCCAAACTCAATATTTCAGATCCTCCTGACCCATGTTGAGTTTGAAGGGGGGGTGTTATGTATATGTGTATTGTGTGTGTATGGCCCATGAGGCCCATAAGCTCTAGGGTTTGTATATATACTCACTATTCATCCATCAAATAGAATTGAGATGTTGTTTTGTATCATTGACAATTGCACTCGGATCTGTACAATGCGTGTTGTAGAGCTTGACGTGAACATGTGCTCTAGCGCCTTCCAGACCTCAACAGATCAGGCAAGGAAAAGCACTTGTCCCAGCACCTCCTCCGAGAGAGAGGACAAGATGGCACTGAGGACAAGTCGATCTTGTCGCAGCCAGAGAATATATGCAGGATTCTCAACCTGCATCGTCTCATTGCCATTCGTCTGCGCGATGATTGCTTCTGGAGCAGGAGTATCACCAGTGACATAGCCAAGCAGGCGCTGGCCTTGTAGATACGGCAGAATCTGGGCCTTACACAACAAGTAGTTGTTGTGGTTCAACTTGATGTTGGTAAAGTGGCCGAAGGACGGGGTTGGGAGCAACCTGTCACCGGTGGTAGGAACGACGACGGCGGAGTTGCTAATGCCAGAAAAGGAACTAGAACCGGTCATGGTGTTTTAGGTTTTGTGGTGTGGCTCTGATACTATAAAAGAAGGGGGAAATAGATGGAACTTCAGAGAAAGAAGTTTGGCTATGAATCCCGCAGTTGTATCAGGAGGACTCAATGGCCCTTTTATATTGCCGGACGTGAATAGTGTTGTTCGACAACACATTACAGCTAACATTCAGTTAGCGCAAACAACTAGATATTGTCTGTTACAATCAATCTTAACTGCGTACAGTTAGAATACACAATACAATACAAAGCTATCTTTTAACAAACATTACAGTCTTCTAATTTACAACTGTCAACAGCACAGGCAGTATATACCATTTACCAGAACAAATAATTCCAAAGTGATCACGCAAATCTCATGCCATCGATGACTTCGAGAGAAAAAAAGATACAGATACAAAAAAAATATCAATATATCGTGGATTGTTGCTGGCCACATTTACACCGGGGTTCTTGGTCAATAATCCTTGACATCAAAATCTTGCTACTTCGTTGAATCACACGGAAGAAATTAACTTCTGTTTCAAAAGAAAAAGTCATGAAAAGAAAATACTACACTACACATTAGTACAGCAAAAAGAAGAGTGGTTTCCAATCCTTGACAAAAATCAACCGGCAGGGTTGGTTAGCCACAGGAACCACTTTTTTTCCACAAAGCTGTGCACCATGGGTGTGCGAGAGGCAGAGACCAAATTAACCATCGAAACAAAAGCTCCTCCATTTGGCGCCCTCTCCCTCTCCCTCCCCTCTTTTTGTGAAGCCACCACGTTTTCCCGTCGCCTCAACTGCTTCTCTCCTTCCTCCCTCTCCGTCTCTGCCTCTCACTCTCTCCTCCTCCTCCTCCCTCTTCCATTGCACAGTAGTTGGACGCAGACAGACAAACTTCCAGGAGCTCACACAAAAAGGGAGTGCCGAATCCACCGTCCAGGGTCAGACCCACCCGTGGGGGAGGGCGAGAGCAGGAGGAAGATTGGGTTTTGATCCCGCTCTGGTGGTGTTCCGGTGGGGGTTCATGGTACGGATCGGTGGGGCGATGGATGTGGAGGGTGGTGGTGTTCAGCCCGGGAGGAGTTCTTGGGTAAGCTTGTTGGTTCCTTGAGAGTTCGTGTGTTCTTTTTCTCTTTGAATTTTTGTATGTGTCGAGTTTGGTATATTAGGGGGTTGATTCTGTAATGTAACTGCGGATTCTTGGGTGAGTTTGGTTGCTTGGATTTCCTTGGGTTTCTTCTTGAATTCCTCTGTGTTGAATATGGCTGCTTTGATGCATCTCTTTGAGAAAGGAGTGAAGTTCAGAACTTGTATGCTTATCTTGTGCATCCACCGTCGAATGCTGAGCTAGAATTTTGTTGAATTCTCTCTCGAAGTTGTATGTTGTAGTCTTGTGGGTTTGGAGTGTTTGGTCCAAAATTTTGGTGTGGAGAAAGCTTAGAGGCTTAATTTGTAGCATGGCTCTTTTTCCAGTTCTGAATTTAGGTGGTAAATTTGGCTGCTTGTTAGTACATGGCTGGGGATTCTCTCAAGGTTTCGATTCTGCATTGGCTTAGTTGTAGAATGATGTATTCTGTTATTAGAATTACATATGAATTTGCCGAGAGTTGTTGTAATTAGTTCACCGTATCTTGGATATTCAGAGTCCATGAGTAGGAGGAATTCAGAGATGAAATGGTGACAAGGATTCTATGTTAAGAAATTTGTTTTGCTTTTCAGTCGGAGAGCACCTGTTTATGCTGTCCATGTCCATTTCTTGGAAGTATATGGTTGCTTACGGTGACAGTAGGTTTGTCAGATCACTTTTGATGGTCAAATTGGACATTGTTTTGGAACTTAGTTCAGACTTTTATGTTTGCTTTGAGTGGTACGTTGTTACCTATTTAAAATTTCTCTTTCTAGATTGTTAAATTTTGTCCTATGTTTTGAATGGAGTACAAACGCAGTATATTCCAAATTACTATCTACTTGATTCTACGTATTACCAGTACCACACAACATGGTAAAAATGACACTGTTTGTGTTTGAGCAGGGATGGCAAAAAGGAACACTTTTACTGGCATATCAGAGCTTTGGAGTTGTGTACGGTGATCTCTGCATATCACCTGTTTATGTGTACAAGAACACCTTTTCGGGAAAGCTGCGTCTTCATGAGGAGGACGATGAGATCCTTGGGGTGCTATCTCTAGTCCTCTGGAGCCTTACTCTCATACCCCTCTTCAAATACATCATCCTTGTTCTTGGAGCAGATGACAATGGAGAAGGTGAATTCAGAGTCGAATTTATAAGCGTGTTTTTCGTCAGATCACCTCATTTCAATGTAGATTAGTTACTAACTATCCCACTTTGTTGGCAATGTACTATGCAGGTGGGACATTTGCTTTGTACTCGCTAATGTGTAGGCGCTCCAGGATGGGCCTTCTGAATAACATCCATGCCAACCATGGTTCTTTGTCAGCATACAACCAGCAGGAACCTTGTAAGGAGTCAAATATTGGTTTGTTCATAAAGGGCTTCTTCGAGAAGCATTACTTGCTTCGTGTTATGCTGCTTCTGTTTGTTCTGATGGGTACTAGTATGGTTATTGGGGATGGCGTCTTGACCCCAACAATGTCAGGTAATGAACCATGGATTCCTGTATTCGTTGAAGTGTTTTGCCTGAAACTGTAGTTTATATATAAGTTGTATGCTCTGACGCATAAGTATGTTGCATAATTAAATTTTCTGAACACCTTTTCTGTACAATTGACACGTGTGTACTAGTGACTTTGGGGTACATTTCAATTGCCTAAGCTCATCATATCTTCCTGGTGACTGACCAGGTGACATGTTTTTTCTGTAGTGTTGTCAGCAGCTTCTGGCCTCAGAATTAAGTTTCCAGAACTACATGAAAGTAAGCAGCTGTTTTATTGACTTGTGTTTGTAAGGTTTACTTTTACTTTTCTTAGCAGCACATGATAGTTTCTCTTTTTAAGTTTTTCTTGTTAATGATCATTTGCACCACAAACTACAAATGATCGACTCCTGTTATGCTTGTCATGCAGATTACACTGTGTTCATTGCTTGTGTCGTTTTAATCGGGCTTTTTGCGTTGCAACACTATGGAACACATCGTGTTGGATTCCTATTTGCACCTATTTTGCTTTCCTGGCTCGCTTGCATTGGTGGGATTGGCGTATATAACATTTTAAAGTGGAACACTGGTGTCATCCGTGCTCTGTCCCCGTATTACATATACAACTTCTTCAGGAAGGCTGGTAAGGATGGCTGGAGCTCACTCGGAGGAATTGTTCTTTGTATTACAGGTTCACATCCTTTATCCTTTTGTATTTTGTCTATTCACTTCTTTTCCCTGTAATGGGCTTAGTTATAGCTATAGATTTTCAGGTGCTGAAGCAATGTTTGCTGATCTTGGGCATTTCTCAAAGCTTTCACTGAGGGTAAATTCGCTGTTCTTTTTAATGATGATAGTTTAGTTTTATTAGCTGGATGCGTTTTTTCCCCCCATTAATAACTATGAAAACATATTAACTGTGATCTTTTATTGCTTTGTCATGGCAGCTTGGATTCGCAATAGTTGTATATCCGTGCTTAGTTCTGGCTTACATGGGTGAGGCTGCCTATCTATCGAAACATAGGGAGGATCTCCAAAGTAGCTTTTACAAAGCTCTTCCAGGTGAGGTGACAATGTTTTGCCAGATTGCTAGAAGTTTTCCACTGATTTTTGCATCATTATTTTCCAATAGCATGCATATTCCCATTATTGTGACATTTTCAGTTACTTGAGAGTTGAGATATGAGCATTTATATAGATTCTTCTTTACATTTAGTCTATGCTAGTTTTTGCGCCATGTCATATGCAGGTGAGAATCATCAGTAAAACATGTGCATTTATAATTTATTATCTTTTTCGTTTTACATTTCTTAGCATCTTTTTTGTATTTTTCTCTGCAAAGCTTCTGCAATCTTTAAAAATGTATTCTAAGTAATTTTGCACTACTTTTTTCCCAACAAGTGCATATGCACTCAATAAAATCCTCAGTGTCTTTGATACTGAGAAATTTTTACATGGTTCGTGTATAGGTTCACCACTTGGTAGTGGCAGAGCCAGGATGCCGCCACTACTCGGGCTAAAAACTTACACCAAATACTACCTACACCAAGGCATAACCAAAATACAGCACAAATGCATAATCGATTTGAAGTTTGACCTCCATGCTTAACAATACAACAAAATCGAAAAAACATGGCAAAACAATGTAGCATAAATAGAAAAATACAAATGCATAACGAAGCTTTGGTTCAACCTAGCATGTCAAGCCTTCATCAACCATAGAACAGGAACCTGAACCTACAAGTTTCATCACTACTTAATATATTCTCTGATTTTATTCCATGAGGCCCATGTATCTTTGTCTATATATATCTAGGGGTTATGGTTTGGCCTCTCATTTGACTGATGATCCTCCTGATCCAAAGACCGTTGATGTTGAGGTATTAAAGGCTTGGCAGAAAGAAGATGATCGTGTTATGACTGGCATTGTGCTGAGTGTTGATGTTTCTCTACGAATGAGTCTTGAGTATCATACTTCAGCCAAGCAGATGTGGACATACTTTGAGAAGAGATATGTTCAGTCCAGTGGTGCTCTTCGCTTCACATTGCTCAAGAACATTCATAGTCTTCAGCAGCAGCCAGATCAGTCAGTGGAGGAGTATTACAGTGCTTTCACTCATATCACCGGTCCTCTAGAGTCTATGACACCGAAGGCTGCTGTTGCCTGTCAGTCTTGTGCTGCCAAAGATGAGTATGCTCAGCAGACGCTCATGTATCAGTTTGTGATGGGGCTTCGATCGGAGTTTGAGCCTATTCGTACTCAGTTGCTCAACTATCCCACTCCACCGACTTTGACTGCGGCGCTCTCTAGTTTGATTGCAGAGGAGACGCGTCTTCATTCCCTTATGCCTATCTCAGGATCCTCACCACATGCTGTTCTGAGTCTCTCACAGCGGTCTGGATCTACCAGAGCGACACCCGGAGTGTTGGTTTGTTCCCATTGTAAGAGGACTGGTCATCATGTTGACAAATGTTTCAAGTTACATCCAGATCAGCTTATTGCCTATCGTGCTAGACAGCCATTTGACCGTCGTCGTGGAGCACCCATCGGGCCTTCAGAGTACTCATCGAGCGAGCCATCACGACACATCCACATCTATCGTGACTTCGGATCGATGTCTGCTATGACATCAGTTGCACCTTCTGCTTCTAGCGCTGCTCATCCTTGGGTTCGGATTGGGTGCTTCGCTTCATGTCACATCCGACTCTCGACTTGTTGCTCGAGGCTCGTGATCGATGCTACCTATGTTCACTGCCGCGATGGTACACCTTGCTCTATTACCCATCGTGGTATTCTCTACATCTTGCTTCTTTGTTCCTCGATGTGTCTTTTATTCCTCGCCTATCTATGAATCTTCTTTCGTTGGTCAACTAAGCGATATGAACTGCTTTCATTGATTTGATGATTCTTCTTGTTTCATTCAGATCGTCGAGAGCGTAAGAGTGATTGGTTCGGCCATCGCCGTAGAGGCTCTCCAGCCTCTATGTCTTGGACACCTTACATCTTCCTTCCACCAAGACGTCAAGGCCTTAGTGTCTTCTCGCTATGTCTTCATCTCGCCTCTGTTGGGTCTTCCTTGAGCAAGTGGCATCATCGACTTGGTCATCTTTGTGGAGCTCGCCTCACCACTTTAGTTCACGGGGTTTCTTAGGTCATGTCACTGTTGAGTCTAGTTTTCATTGTACTGGTTGTAAGTTGGGAAAACAACTACAACTTCCATATCCCAGTAGTACCTCTCAGTCTTCTGATCCTTTTGATTTGGTGCATTCAGATGTATGGGGTCCATCTCCTTTTGTTTCGAAGGGTGGTCATAGTTATTATGTCATATTTGTTGATGATCACTCGATATACTTGGATCTATTTTATGAAACATCGCCTCATTGATTTCCATTTATCAATCTTTTGCTAAGATGGTTCATACACAGTTTTCTTCTTCCATTCGTGTTTTCCGTTCTGACTCTGGAGGAGAGTATCTTTCCTCAGCCTTTCGTCAGTTTCTTTCTTCTGAGGGTACTCTTCCTCAGCTCTCGTGTCCCGGTGCTCATGCTCGAATGGTGTTCTTGAGCGCAAGCAAAATCACATCATCGAGATCGCTCTCGACTCTTCTCATTTCCTCCTTTGTCCCTCTCACTGGGGAAGCGGTCTCTCAAAGTCTATCTTGTTAACCGTCGGCCCTCTTCTAAGCTTCTGTGGCAAGTGTCTGGTGAGGTTCTCAGACAGAGCACCCGCCACTATGCTCATCTTCGCGTTTTTTGTTGTGTCTGCGCTATGTCCTTCTAGCACCTCGTGAGCGCACAAAGCCGAGCCCTCACCGATTGAGTGTGTTTTTCGGGTTATAGTCCCGAGCATAAGGGTTATCGTTGCTATGATCCTCAAAGACGTCAGATTCGTGATCTCTCGTGATGTGACTTTTGATGAGGAACGTCCTTTCTTTCATCATCCTTCTCCACATCCCACTTCTTCTTCCACAGATTCCACTTCCTTTTTGTGTCTACCTCCCATTCATTCTCCAGATACACCTTCTCCACCAGTTTCACCTTCTCGTGTACCTTCTCCACCAGCTCCACCAGTTTCTAACACTTTCACTCTTCCCTTCCACTATAGTCGCCGACAGAGAGTTCCTTCTGATCCTCAGTCCTCCTCTCCTCCATTTGATTCTCTGTCCTCCTCTCCTCCGCTTGATCCTCCGGCCAGTACCATCGACTCTAACGATCGTTCTACTACATCACGATATGCCCTACGTGATCGTTCTTCTATTCAGGCACCAGAGAGATGGGGTTTTTCTCGTGCAGCACGAGTCGTGCCGAGTACCTATCGAGGTCGCTGTGTACCCGAGTGGCGATTGGCTATGACAGAGGAGCTCACAAAGATTAGAGTGCACGGCACTTGGGATCTTGTTCCGCTACCGTCTCAGAGCTGTTCCTATCACTTGCAAGTGGGTGTACAAAATAAAGAACAAATCGATGGGTCAAGAGAGCGATACAAGGCTCGTCTTGTTGCAAGAGGTTTTAAGGTGCTTATGGTCGAGATTATGATGAGACTTTTGCTCCAATTGCTCATATGACTACAAATTGCACTCTTATTGCGATTGCAAAGAATACGCACATGGACTATATCTCGATGGATGTCAAGAATGCTTTTCTTCATGGTGATCTACATGAGGAGGTCTATATGCACCACCCCTGTGTTGAGGCTCCACTGAGCTATGTTTGTCGCCTTAGGCGTGCTCTATATGGTCTCAAGTAGGCTCCTCGTGCTTAGTTTGAGCGTTTGATTCTGTGATTCGATTTCTTTGGTTTCACTTCGAGTGAGCATGACCTGCCTTTGTTTGTTCACACTTCTCACGAGGTCGATTTTGCTTCTTCTCAGATGTAGATGATATGTCGATCACGGAGATGACATGGACCACGTGGCTTTTGTCAAGAAGAAATTGAGTGAACAATTTATGATGTTCGATTTGGGACCATTGAGCTATTTTCTAGGAATTGAGGTTCATTACGATCGTGATGGCTACTATCTCTCTCAAAGATCGCTATGTTCAGATCCGCTTGCTCGCCTCGGGATGATCGATACTCGTCTTCGCCGCCACACCCATGGAGCTTCACTTGCGGCTTCGACCCACTGACGGTGTGTACTCGATGATTCTTCTCGCTATCGTCGGACTTGTTGGGAGCCTTGTCTATCTCACAAGAACTCAGCCGACATTGCTCATCTTTGCTCATGTGCTCACCAGTTTGTCGATGCTCCCACCTCGTTCACTATAGTCATGTTCTTCGTAATCGAGATACTTGAGAGGAACTGCGTCGGACGTCTCGTTCTATGCCTGGCCGAGTCGGCTCGGCTCCATGCTTACTCTGACTCTACTTGGGCGAGTGATCCTGCTGATCGTCGATCTGTCACTGGCTATTGTATCTCTCTTGGTACTTCACTTATTGCCTGGAAGTCCAAGAAGCAGATCATGTGTCACGCTCTAGTGCAGAGGCGAGCTTGAGCACTTGCCGCCACAACATCGAGATCGCTTGGCCGATGGCTCTTGGATCGATCTTGGTGTCCCTTGTGACAATCCTACCCCTCTCTTTTGTGACAATACAAGTGTCATTCAAATTGCCAATGATCCGGTCAAGCATGAGTGACAAAACACATTGGTGTTGATGCATCCTTCACGCGATCTCATTGTCGTGAGCTGACCATCACTCTCAAGTATATTCCTCGAGTCTAAGTTGCGATTTCTTCACTAAAGCTCGCACAGAGAACATCATCGACTTCATCTACTCAAACTCAGTGCATCAGATCCTCCTGATCCACCTTGAGTTTGAAGGGGGGTGTTAAGAGTATTGTATATTTTGCATTTCTCTCTCTCTCTCTCTCTCTCTCTCTCTTGGCCCATGTGGCCCTTGTAGCCCATGAGGCCCATGTATCTTTGTCTATATATATCTCCTTCATTAATGAATAAGATGCAAAGTTGTGAATAGTAAACCCTAGTTTTATTTGTCTAACAGTTATATTCCGCAAGCAATTATCTTGTTTGCCATTCAAAAAAGAAAGAACAAGAACTTCAATCTTTTTCGAGAACGCGCAAAATAGTTGCACGTCGTTGTATTAAGTAGGAAAAGGATTACAAGTTTACAAAGACGAGGTTGCACATGTAAATCAAAATAGGGGACAGAAAACTACAAAGTTGATTAATGATATAAAGCAATAATCTAACATGTGGCTACAACTGATTCACTCATCCCCAATATCAATTATCAGTGAAGGGGGGCAAAGAAGTAGTGAGCACTTACAGGGACTAGTGGAGTGTTAAGCCGATGAGGCTAAGCAGCTAGTGGCGAAACTAGAAATTTTCCAATAGGTGTGCATACTTGATACTCATAATTTTATAGTTTGTATAATAATTTCATAACATCATAAACCCAACACATAGGTTCCAAATTTGTCAAAAGCATAATGCAAATAGTTCAAGTAAGGTCTTACATGAACAAAAAATTACAAAATATGCAACTATACAAAAATAATTATAATACTACTTTACGCGTTTTCATGCATTGAAAACGTTTCATTACATCATCTTCACTAACTTTCAAGAAAATTTCCCTTTTAATAAATGTGACTAAACAATCATTCAAGAATTGATTGTCCATACTATTTCTCAACTTGTTATTCACAAGACTCATAGCGGAAAATACTCTTTCAACGCTCATCGTCGCCACCTTGGTAGAGAAGCAATACCAATTTGAGAAGCAAGTATACTAACTTGTAAATTTCATGCTTTTTTGTTTGAACAAGCTTAATAGAAAGGTCACCAAGTTGTTGAGGTCCTTAAACCTATCATCACTTCGCATGTCATCAAGGAAGTTATCGAGTTGGAAAGGGAGTCTCATCAAATCTGTACTTGAAAACTCATTGGGATAAAAATTTGCAAGGTTAAGTACTTTCTCCTTATCAAATGCATCAAATGAGTTGCGAGGATTCAAAGCAAACATGCACACAAGCAACTCCATATTAACTTTGTCAAACCGATTGTCGAGCTCTTGAATAACACTATCAATGATGCCCAAATATACTTCCCTTCTGAAATTATCATCATTTGTTTGTTTGGGGAAAAAGCGCTTTGATCTTCCAAAAGGCATATATTTCTTATTTGGCTCGGGAACTTTAATGTGATGTTTCATACAAAATGATATAACTTTTTCCTAAAGAAAATCTTCTCAGCCATGGCTTTTTAGATGTTGCAATCCGTCCTTAGCCAAATTAACAAGTTGCATAGCATTAACAATATCTTGGTCCTTCTTTTGCAAAGATTGACATAAATTATCTATGTACCCAAGTATGACTAGCATCAAGTTTGCCATGAAAACAAAATCAAATGACTCAAAGGCTGCCACCATAGCATGGACTTTTCCCCATTCATTCTTTAGGGAGGGATCTTTTCCAATCTTTATGAGCACTTTGCGGATTGTAGAATACAAACCGATAATGTGCAAAGCAGTTTTGTAATGAGAACCCCAACGCATGTCACCAGGCCTAGCCATCTATCAAGACAACCACCACTAGTCACTAGACACTAGTCGGTAGTCCACTACTCCCGTCTCCTGGACTCCAACCAACAATCCAACATACGTATTACAGAAAGTTACTTCTAAAATCTAGATAGATTAGATATGAGACTTGTTCCTACATGAACAACAGAACAAGCATTCAAGAGTCAAATAACCCAACTACCCAAGCAATGAAGCAAAAGTGGCGAGAAAAGAAGGACATACTGAATTACTGATTCCTTCAATCCTTCTTGTTGTTGTTCTTCACTTCTGCTTTTCCTCCAACTCCAAGGCTCCAACTCCAAGTCAAGCAACCCAACGCTCCATCCGTCGATCGCTTTGCTCTGCGCCATCTGTTGCCTCTCCCAGATCGCGCCGCCGACCGCACTGGCGTCTGCTCCCCCCCGTGCTTGCATGGACCGCCCGTGAGCCCATCTGGCGTCTGCTCCACAGTCTCCGCTCGACCGTGCGGTGTGCCAAGCCAAGCCATCGCGTCGCCTGCTTCCCTAGACCCTGGTCATCGTCAGGCTCGCAGCCGACGCAGCGTTGGGGAATTCGGGGTCTAGGGAGGAGAGATTATGGTTGGAGAGGAAAGGATTGGAGTGATGACTGGTCACTAGTGAGGTATTCATCATTTCGGCTGTAGGTTGGACTAGGACCGGTGGTGAGTTAGCTATTGGGCTGGGCTTTCATCAGTGGCGGACCGGTTGGGCCGAGGCACTGAACTCTGAAGAACTGATCCCCAGCTGTTTTTCAAATTTTTGGGGGTGCCGGTGCATGCCCGAACCCTACTAGTTCCACTAAGCAGCAATGAGTTCTCGCAGTGCCTCGAAGGGCGCTAGCCAAGGAGGAGCGGCGACTCATGGGCTAGGGCTTAAGGCAGTGGGGCGACGGGGCGGCGGCACGTGAGCCGCGACTTAGGGCGGCGGCGTGGTCGCATCTCCTGGTCTGGATTTGGAACTATGAGTGGTGTGTGACTACATGAGCAGGAGGGAGTTGTGTGCGGATGGTTCGGCCTAGGCTGCCTGGCTAGCCCCAGGCTAGGCCATCAAACCTCGGCCTAGTTCACTTGATATAGTATCCATGAACTATGCATATAATGCAGGTTAAACCATCCATGCAACTATCGGAGCCAATACTCCCCTTCTTTGCATGACTATATAATGCCTTTATCAGGCTTAATAGTAAGATATGTAGCACTAATTACTCACAAGCATTTCATCGAACACGTTGTGAGTATTAACAAAAGTGCAACATTTGCTTCAAACCTACATACACCAAACTGTAAAAACTCCACAACAACAATATACTTGCAAGTATAAACTCACTACAACATCAATACTCTATTGCCTTGACCAACATAATAAAGGACACATGTGCCATCTTGTATCCAACTCAACCATACAAGTATCAACTTTACATATGAACCAAAAGCAAGCAAGATGGTGACTCAAATCAACATATATGGCAAATAAAATACCGAACCAAGGTAGACACCAAGATTTATGTGGAAATCCCTTGCGGGGAAAAACCACAGGTGACAACGAGACGAACGGTCCACTAATGAGATGAAGCAAGGACACAAGGTGGGAGCCAACAATGAGGGGGCTCCAAATTTCATTCTTGAATGGATGGATTTGGTGGATCTAACCCTCCTCTCTTCTCCTCTCCTAACCCTAGATCTCCTAAGACAAGAAACTCAACTCTTTGTTCTGATTCGAGTTGGGAAGAGGCTTAAAATGGCAGTTTTTTAAAAATCCCTCTCAACTTGGCAAATATTGCAAACAACACCAATTTCAGCCTACAACATGCCTAAGCGGCGTTTTGCATCGAGCAAACCATGAATCCAGATGACCTGAACTTAGCAGAAATGTAGGTCAATAAATCCATAACAAACTAACAATGTTTCAGCTAAATCGGATATCATTTTACCCCTCAAATAGAGCATCCACCAAGAATGCACGCTACTGAGTTTACTGCAACCCGACTCTGAGTTTACTACAACTCGACTCTGAGTGCACACTATTGAATCTGCTACTAATGATAAATGAGAAAAAATGACTTCCAAATGGTGAAATTAGGAGATACATATTATCACAATTCTCCGCCTTAGCGATAATTGAACCATAAAGTAAACACATCAAGATTTTTTATGCCAAAAGTCCAATATTCAAATGCTTTATCTCCAAATGAATGAATCAACAAGTAACAAACTCACCACCTCCAATGCTCCACATGGAGCTAGCTTAGGCAAGCATGAACACAAACCAAGTCCAAGTAATGCTCAAACTTGACCTTCGGACCACTTTGGTTAACATATCCGCCAAGTTGTCTTTTGTGCCAATATTCTCAACATACATAGTCTTATTTTTTCACATGAAGCCAACTAAAGAAGTTGTGCACATCAACACGCTTGGTTCTTTGAGGAAACTTATCATTTTTTGCAAGGTGGATTGCTCTTTGACTATCACAAAAGATAACATGACCAACTTTCTCAATGCCCAAATCATTAAGAAAACCATGCAATCAAATAGCCTCCTTCACTACCTTAGTCAAATACATAAACTCAGCTTCTGTGGTTGACAATGCAATTGTAGAGTGCAAGGTTGCCTTCCAGCTAACACAAGACCCACAAAGTTGAAATACATAACCGGTGAGAGAACGTCTCTCATCAAGATCCCCAGCAAAGTCTGAATCTAAATAACCAACAACCTGTCTTGGATTTGCTACCCTTTGATCAAACATCAAACCATATTTTCTTATGCCACAAAGGTACCTAAGGATCCATTGTACTGTCTTCCAATATTCTTTTCCCGGCCTTGACATAAAACGACTCACAACGCTAACTCACATGAGCAATATGAGGATGCGTGCAAACCATAGCATACATCAAACTATCGATTGCACAGGCATAAGGAACTCTAGACATGTACTCTGCCTCCTTTGTATCCAAAGGCCTTGATGAAGTAGACAACCTGAAATGTGTTGCCAAACGAATAGAAATTGGCTTCGCCTATAACATGTGAAACCAAGCAGAACCTTTTCAACATACTGGCTCTATGAGAGCTAAAGTCTGCCCTGGGACCTGTCAAGACGAATGTCCATACCCAACAACCTCTTAGCTATACCCATATCCTTCATATCAAACTCACTCTTGAGCATGGCCTTCACTTCATCTATAGCAATATGACTCTTGCCTGCAATAAGAATGTCATCAACATAAAAGCAACATATACACCCTAGAGTCATCTGCAAGTACTAGTTGAAACACACAAGCATCATATGAACTTCTCTCAAATCCATGGCTACTGACATAAGCATCAAACCTATGGTACCTACCATTGCCTTGGAGACTACTTCAAGCCATACAATGACTTCTTAAGCAAGCAAACATGGCCTTCTTTACCTTTAGCCACAAAACCTTCTGGTTGTGTCATAAAGATCTCCTCCACAAGGTCCCTGTGAAGAAAAGTTGTCTCCACATCCATTTGCTCTAATTCCAAGTCAAATAGAGCAACCAAAGCTAGCAAAGCTTGAATCGGAGTGTGCTTCACAACCGGAGAGAATACCTCATGGTAGTATATTCCTTCTTTTTGACTGAAGCCCTTTGCCACCAATCTAGCTTTGTACCTTGGAGTATCAACTCCCAGAGAAGTCTCTTTGAGCTTGAAAACCCATTTGCAACCAACATCTTGCGCCTCTTGGGCAGCAACACCAAGTCCCAAGTATGATTCTTGTGCAATGAATCCATCGCCTCTGTCATAGCTTGGACCCAACTAGCTGCCTGAGAACTGCTAACTGCCTCATGAAAACTACTAGGCTCGTCATGAACAATATCTTCGGCAGTTGTCAAAGCAAAAGTAGTTATACCTCTGCCTCTTGCAACTGGTGTGACCCAATCTCCGTAGTACTGTGGTGGCCTTCTCTACCTTTGCAGACGATGTGCTATTGGAGAATATGAAGCCTCTGAAGCTCCACCTGAAATTGTATCCTCTAATTGACTATTAGTTGCATATGACTCATGCTTTGCCTGGTCTGTGTCACCCTGAACACCATCTGCAGACTAACAACAATGGTCGTTGTTGCTAACTATCAACTGTAGTAGACTCAGTCACTGGAGTCTCCACCTCAAATGTTACCCTCTGTGCTACCTACTCTGCCACTGAACCACCACCTAAAGTAAAAGTATGTGCCAATTGTCGACAAGATGGAGTAATGATCGCCATCTCATCGAATGCCACATCTCTGCTGACGATCGCCTTAGGGGGGTCTTGTATCTTTACACCACAAATGATACCCCTGAACTCCATCACCATAACCAAGGAAGACACACTTCAATGCTCGAGGTTCTAACTTGTTCTGGCGAATGTGAACAAACGCCGGACAACCAAATACCCTCAAGTGATCATATTGAGGTGACTTGCCAAACCACACCTCCTCTGGTGTCTTGCACTCAATAGTTGTCAATAGCGATCGGTTGACTAAATAGCATGTTGTGGTAGTTGCCTTTACCCAAATACTATGTGGTAACTTGGCATGAGAGAGAATGCAACATGTTATCTCCAACAATGTCTTGTTCATACGTTCCGCTACTCCGTTCTGCTGTGGAGTACCAACTATCGTGTAGTGTTGAGTAATGCCAACGTCCAATCAATATGCCTCAAACTCTCCAGAGCAAAACTCTATGCCATTGTCTGATCTCAAATATTTGATCTTCCTTTCTATCTATGTCTCCACCATAGCCTTCCACTGACGGAAATGACCTAATGTCTCATCCCTGGACTTTAGGATGTAGAACCAAACCTTCCTACTGAAATCATCACAAAGGTAAGCAAATACTTTCCACCTCCACTAGAAGTAACAGGTGCATCACCCCACAAGTCAGTATGCACATAGTTAAGAATGGCCCTCGTCGTATGGACAGACATGTTGAATCTCAAACGAGATTGCTTCCCATAGATGTAATGCTCACATAACTTCAGGCTACATGTCCTTCGACTGCCCAACAAACCACAGCGACTCAACTCTGCGAAACCACTCTTTGACATGTGCCACAATGTAGTCATAGTGTCATCATCAATCTAGGAACTAGAAGCCACTGAAGCTGACCCAGTAAGTTGCCCTGCCAAAAATACATATTATTTGTATCTGTAGTAAGAGCCTTCATCACACACAAGGAGCCATTGAACACTCTGATATGATAGCTATGAGTCACAAACATGCAGCCATTCCGATCAAGTGCTTTGAATGAGATTAAATTCTTCTTTAGCCCAACCACATGACGAAATATGTAAGTGTACAAACTATGCCATTAAACATCCTGAATCTGATTGTGCAAATACCAACAACTCTGCACTTTGTGTCGTTGCCCGTGGAAACTAAACCACCATTCAATGGCTCATAAGTAGCAAACCACTCTCTGTGAGGACTAATATGGTAAGAGCAAGCAGAATCAAGAACCCAACCAATGTTGAAGCTCATCTCACCACCAGCTGATGCACAAGAAGCACAATTCCTAACCGATGAATTAGCTTCACTGACCACAAGTAACTCACCGGAACTGTCATCTGCAACTACCATACCAGCTGATGAAGTCTCACTCTTGCTGCCATCACCTTGCTTGTCCTTCTTTTTCTTCAGCTTAGGACAATACCATTTGATATGACCCCACTCCTTGCAATAGTTGCAACGGACATCTTTGTTGCCCGAACGGTACTTTGAATGTCCCTTTGAGCTCCTACTAACAACATCACCACCACCACCATGACCACGCTCTACAAACCTCCCACGTGTCACAACAAGACCCTCACCTTGACCATGACCCTCCATGCGAGTTTTCTTAAGAAAATCCTTTGACAAGAGGATAGAAATAACATCACCCATGGAGATAGAATCAATACCATAAATGATTTGGTATCTAATGCCATCATATGAATCTGGGAGTGAACACAAGAACAAAATAGCCCAATGTTCCTTGTCCATAGAGCTGCCTGAATTTTGATAATCAAGCACTGGCTTGTTGAACTCATCAATATATTGCTTGATAGGAGTGCCTTCTTGCATACACATCCTAAACAAGTGCATCATGAGGTAGTAACGACTAGAGAGTGACTTGTCCAAATAGAGAGCTTTCAATTTCTTTCAAAGAGCCAAAGCGGTCTTCTCCGAACAAACTTGCCTTAACACATTATCTGCAAGAGCCAACCAGAGCACCACCAATGATTTCTTATCTGACTTTTTCATCTCATCACTTGACACATTGATAAATCTGGATCACCATCTTTCAACACATTATCTAAGTGCTTGTCAACCAACATAGAATGCATTTTCACTTGCTATAACCGAAAATCACCATTACCATCAAACTTGTTCACTTCCAAAGTTGACATCTTCAACACAAGACAACAAACCAGCAAGTGTCTTTGATATAAAAATTGCTCTGATACCACTTGTGAGCATAGAGGGACATCGGAAGCAACAAGATTTGCAAGCTAATTACTCACAAACATTTCATCAAACACATTATGAGCATTAACAAAAGAGCAACATTTGCTTCAAACCTACACACACCAAACTGTCCAAACTTCACAACAACAATATACTTGCAAGTATCAACTCACTACAACATCAATACCCCATTATCTTGACCAACATAACAAAGAACATGTGTGCCATCTTGTATCCAACTCAACCATACAAGTATAAACTTCACATATGAACCAATAACAAGCAAGATGGTGACTCAAATCAACATATATGGCAAAGAAAATACTGAATCATAGTAGACACCAAGATTTACGTGGAAACCCCATGCGGGAAAAAACCATAGGCGACAGCGAGATGAATGATCCACTAATTAGATGAAGCAAGTACACAAGGTGGGAGCCAACAATGAGGGGGCTCCAAATCCCCCTAATTTCACTCTTGAATGGATGGATTTGGTTGATCTAACCCTCTCCTCTTCTCCTCTCCTAACCCTAGATCTCCTAAGATAAGAAACCCAACTCTTTGTTCTAATTTGAGTTGGGGAACAGGCTTAAAATGATAGCTTTTCATAAAAGCCCTCTCAACTTGGCAAATATTGCAAACAACCCCAATTTCAGCCTACAACATGCCTAAGCAATGTTTTGCACCGAGCAAACCATGAATCCAGATGACCTGAACTTAGCAGAACTGTAGGTCAACAAGTCCTTAACAAACTGACAAAGTTTGAGCTAAATCGGACATCATTTGACCCCCTCAAACAAAGCATCCACCAAGACTGCACACTATTGAGTTTACTACAACCCGACTCTGAGTGCACACTACTGAATCTGCTGCTAATGATAAATGAGAAAAATGACTTCCAAATAGTGAAATTAGGAGCTGCATATTATCACGAGCACACTTTTATCGTGCTCTCCTGGACCTACGGCTTTGGAGATCTTCAACGTTGTCATCAAGTCCAACTCCACTGCTCGCATCATCTGGGACAACATTAAGGAAATGTTTTGTGACAACAAGAAAAGTCGTCCAATCTACCTTGAAGCTCAGTTCTACAATCTCGTGTAGGGTGAGCATCACTACTTACTGTCATAAGATAAAAACCCTAGCAGATGTGCTCGACGACAAACCATATTTTGGTTTGTTATTTCTTCTGATAATGGTTATGTGATTAATTGCACATAACTACTTTCTTTTAGAGTACAAGGCTTGTTGCTAATGAGTTGCTTTTGGAAGATGGTCGTGGTTGGAGCAGTGCCTCCTTTGGTGTCACCATCTTGGCTCACACTAGAAATTCAATATTATGGATGTCACAATCGCGGTTGCTCCTCTACTTTGTAGTGAGAAAATCAACACATGTGCGGATTTGGAGGACAAGAGTAGTTCTAGGAGGAATCCAGAGACAAGTTGTTGCTTTTACCTTTGGAGGGATGGCAATGCTGACAAGACCCATCCATGGACCTCAAGCGGTAGCATCACCATGTCCAAACGACATGTCATCAATGTTCCCATCCGGGAATGTTCTGCCATGGAGGCAAACAAAAGAGGAGCATTCACATGAAAAGGAGTGTGTCTAGTTTTAATGTTGGTTCCAATTGCCATTTTGCTGTGAGATCTTGTTTGTTTAAAGACAAAATTTTGTCATGCCTGAATTCCAGTGCATACATGAGTTTTGGAAAGAAGAGAGGTAAATGTTGCATATTCTCATCACACACTTATGTATGCCTAGCCAAACACCAGCCAACTTGTTTTGCCATGCTAATTTTTTAGTGTTGCTACTTTTAGTAGCTATCCAAACATGCTCCATGTTATCCAAGGAGATAAAATGCTTTGGTTTGTTGATCATATTACATGCCATTATGTATTAAAGTTAGAACAAGACATCTCATGTATAGCAGCTAGTGAGAATATGTATAGACATAGTTACCATGGAAGCAATACACCTTAGTTATGGGACGGGGTCATAGTGGACGATATGACACTTTTCCTCCCTATTCCAAAGCAAACCATACCCCAAACCACGAATCAACTCAAAGAGGGAGAGTCTGGTAAGAAGCACAAAGGGAATTGTATAATGAAATTGATAACTCGAGACTATGTATGAATTAATGTGAACTCGATATTGCAAAAAAGTATTGTTGTGAGCATAACTCTTATCCCCAAACAAATGGTTCCTTAAACCCTTCAACACACAGACTTAACATCTCTCGAGAAATTCTCTTCACATCATTGCTTTGAGAGTCCATTAGGGAAAAACCAGAAACCAACCTTCCATAATTTGCACTTTCGCGACATTATCACACTGGGACTGTAGTGGAGTTAGAAAATTTTCAATGGATGTGCACACTTCGTAAGGAAGTGTGTCATGTATGTTCCAATTTATAAAACATCCTATAACAAAGCTATCACCCCCCCCCCACACACACACACACACAATTTTATCCTTAAACAAATAACGGACAAAGCAAAGCGCATCATTCTTTTCCAAACTATATTAAATCCAGTTGCACTTATCTTAACTAATAAAAGGAGTTTACCCCCAAGCAGGACGATGTCCTTTCTCCCATGCGCGCGGTTGGCCTCTCTCACCCCTCTCAAATTCCTCATCGAAGCACACCAACATGTGGATCCAACCTGACAGGGACAATGTCTCGTCCTACCATCCCGTTGTGACTTGTGAACACATCCATGCCCCCACTTCTTCCGCAATGACCCAAATCGTCGCCGCGCCACTTCTTCACATGCACACACCAAAATTTGTCACCGTCCCGCTCCTTCATGTCTCATGCCACAACTCGCCACCTGCGCCCATCCAGCATTCGCTTCGTGCCTTAGAGATCCCGATCCCCTCTGGCACTAGTCCGTAGGTTGCAACGGCAGCGTGCATGAAGATAAGGGGATCCGACAGTGTAGGAGGCGACGGCATGGGGAGGTAGCGCCGGTGATGAGAGGAGGTAGCGAGGGAGGGGAGGCAGCGTCAAGGACAGGAGAAGGCGCCGGGAGGGAAGGAAGGAGAGGAGGCGGTAGTACCTTGGAGGAGAAGCGACAGCGCTGGGGAAGGGAGGGGAGGCAACGACGGTGCATGAGGAAGAGGCGGCGACGAAGGCGTCCTTCCCTCGCCGCATCGCCATCTCGAGTTCATCGCACCACGTCCTCTTCATCCTAATCCTCTCTTGCACCGTCGTTGCCTCCTACTCCACGCCGGCCAAGCAAGCATCGTTGCCTCCTCGCTTACTAGCACGACGCCGCCACTGCCTCCTTCCCCAACCTCCCACCTCCTCGCACTGTGATATGCCTGGCGAGGGCTACAGAGGCCAATAGCCATGAGAACCGAGTCATGGCTTGGGTTTAGGGTGGAATAAGGTGGCCATCGATGCGTAACCCTCTTCTTTGTCAGCTAGCAATGGTTGGAAATGGATAGCACGTCAGGGAGAGAAGTCGGCATTAAATTCAACTTCCAAAGGTAAACAATCTATGAGCTCAAAAATTTAATTTCCAGGTAGTAGTAGTAGTAGTAATAGCAGGTCATGCAATAGTGGAGTTAATGTTTCTGTTTATATGTGTGTGAAAGAAAATTAATTTTTTTACTAAAAATAGGAGGGGATAAACCCCTACTGTATATAATTAAAAATATAGAACAATATGTACAAGAGAAGGGAGAACGAATTTACACAAGGGAACAAAGGAAAATTATCCAAAATTACTCATCCAAACTAAAAAATCCTCCCGAAGTGAAGGTTTGACCCTATGAATAACCAGCGCATAGGCTTCTCTAAACTCTCTCTTCCAAGCTGATAGCAACAAAACCCCATTGTTGAAGATGATGTTATTCCTATGAGTCCAAATTGTGCAGCACGCAAATTGATATTTATTATGCGGTTTATGATCCTATCTCCTGATATGTGTCACTCTCTTTTGGGATTCCGTTGCAACGCATGGGCACCCTACTAGTCAAATTAAAAAGTTAACACTAAAGAAGGGGCAACTCATTCCTCCTTTCTTGAGTCCCTCTTCCTTCTTGAATTTCCTTGTCAGAAATACACAACATTGAACATGGTGTTGGTGATGAAGAAAATGAATCCTTTTGAGTCTTCCTATCTCAATCCGAAAGAAAGAAAGAAAGAATGTCATAATTCCTCTTCATATTTCAAGGAATAAAATTGATCTACATTCACAAATCACAAGAAGAACTTAATTTCCCAATCATCTTTCACATTTTACTAATCCCCAATTCCCAAATTCCAAGTCAAACGAAAACAAGAGGGTTACCTGCTGTTGCCCTGCGCTAGTGCACTACTGGATAAAGAGAGGGTTGGATGGCATTGGCCACTTAGTGGTACATCGAAGAACCGAGAAGAGACGCGAATCACGTCATGCGATGAAGGTCAATGCGTAGATGTGTGCTGGACTATTGTGTTGCTCCCCTCACAAAAATGGGTTGCTGGCTGCCACCCAAGATGGGTCGCCATCATGTCGTGTGCTAAGATGGGCTATGAGCTGAGTCGCGTGGACCTTAACATGGGCATGTATATATCAATTTGACTAATAAATACATATATATTCTATTCTTGTTTGCTAATTTTTTGGGTGTGCCGAGGCATACCAGGCACACCACCTGTCTCCGCCCATGCTTTGGGATTCTTCGATAGTCGACCCAAAGGTGACAAAGGCACATTGATGTGACCCAAAGCTAAAATCGGTTACTTATTTAGTAAGCATATCCAAGACCCCCATGCAACCTGCTATCGTGTATTAGTTAAGAGAACCTGACATCAATAGCGAAATTAACCCTTTGTAAGAATATCAGTTTTACCCTGCCAGGTCATCATCTTGACATACTTGGACAAGGGCAATTCATATAATTAGCTTGCATGGATCCATATATTTTGAGGTGTGCTCTCATAATTGTAGTATGCAAGTAACCTCAAAACTGCTTTGAAACTGCTTCTTTATGCAAATTGACGTTTCTTGGTTACCAAGCAAGCTCTTTGAGGTATTGACAGTGGTGTGATAGTGTTGTTTGGTCACACCACCACTAGTGGTGTGACAAGAAATGATATTTAGCTAGACTTACCTTAGAAAATAAATTGTATGGGGGAGGGCCTTGAGGAGGCCCCTCCCCCATCTCCATCCATTCGTGAACAGTGCGAGGGGGGTGGGGGTGATCCAACGGTGGGGAGAGGGCTCTCCATGAGGCCCTCCCCCAGAGAATTCCCTACCCTTACCTTATGGCGTGGCAGTGTTGTATTGTAACGTTATGGGTGGTAACGTGGCCAAAGGGTCAGATTTGAAAATAAAGTTGACGAGATGTTAGTAATTAAAATAAATTAAAAATAGGTTAATTAATTATAAAAATAAGTTCGTTATGATGAGGCACGAGGCATGAGGGTGCATTGACGTGTGAATTTCTAGCCACTCCATTTGCTCTTCCAATTACTTACATAATTTATAGTGACCCTTCTTTTACTGTGTAATATGCGTATAGATTTAGGGCACTGCTTCGGCTCGGACGTACGGTGGGAAGGCTCCCACCATACGGTCCGGATCCATGTAACACAAAACATGCAACACCAAAAAATACCAGATGCAACATTTTCTTCCATTGTATGTAACATATCAAACACTCATATGCAACATTACCTCAAAATCTCATAATCAAGCAAACAAAACATTTTCAGAATCAAAACAAGACACCTATTCTCAGAATCAAACACACAAACACCATCTGGAGACATCAAACATATCAAAAAATGCAACATCTCGGAAATTTTTGTATGCAACATTTTTTCCATTGTATGCAACAAATTTCCCCCTCGTGTGCAACAAGTTTTTTCCACGGTTGCAACACTACGAGAGGCACCCGAGGGGCTCACCGGCGCCGCGATAGGGCCAAGCCCTGGTCGACACCATCAAGAGACCGAGCGAGCAGTGAGCGCCGACGACGTGAGGGTCGGCAGGAGGGAGGCCGGGCCGGGCCGGGAAAGCCGGAGGAGGCGGCGCCAGAGCCGAGGGGCGGGTAGGGGGAGGGCCGGGCCGGGAGGGCTGGGAAAGTCGTCGAGGCAACGGCGGTGCAGGGCCGTCGGCGGCAACAACCGCCGGGCGAGGGAACCAAAGGCCGAAGAGGAAGAGCCGAGGCGAAGGGGAGCGTGAGCACGGGGCGGGCGGCGGGCAATAACACCGGTCGAGGCAAGAGAAGAGCGGTGCAGCGAAGGCCGGCGCAGGAGGGCTGGGCGGGCCGGGAGGCTGGGGAAGATGGAGGAGGGAAAGCCGGAGGAGGCGGTGGCGCTAGGAGCCGTGTGGTGGCGGAAGAACCGGCTGGGGGCGATCAAGGCGGGAGGGCGGCGTGTGAGGGCGAGCGTGGGGAGAAAGGGGATAAGAACGGGGAGAGGCAGCGTGTGAGGACTGGATGGATGTGTGTGGTTGTGAGCGCTCCGTGGGGGTAATAGAGCTACAAGGGAGTAATGTAGCGCCGTTGGAACGGACGCACGTACCGTAGCATTTCCCATAGATTTATCTATCACTTCCTCAATGTAACTGAAAGCATTTTTTCCCTACTAATTTTTTCGTCTGTTTGTGTTTCTTTCCCCATTCAGACCGTGTGTTTTGGCCGGTTTTGATCATTGCAACATTAGCTACAGTTGTTGGGAGTCAAGCAATCATCTCAGCTACATTTTCCATCATAAGCCAGTGTAGGTCCATGGGGTGCTTCCCGCGGATAAAGGTCGTACACACATCAAGCCATGTCCATGGGCAGATCTACATCCCGGAGGTGAACTGGGTTCTGATGTCCTTGTGTTTGGCCGTTACAGTTGGATTCCGCGACACTGAAATGATAGGGAATGCCTATGGTATGTACTTGTTAGTTATTACTGAGCTGTTTATGGTTAATTTGCTGCTGCATAAAGCAATTAGTTCTAATTACTAATAGATACCCATCTCTCTCTCAGGCCTTGCTGTGATCTCCCTGATGTTTGCAACCACATGCCTCATGTTCCTTGTCATCACAACCGTGTGGAACCGTACTGTTCTATGGGCAGCTCTCTTCACCATTGGCTTCGGATCCATTGAGCTCCTCTATCTATCAGCATGCCTTGCCAAAGTCCCCCATGGAGGCTGGCTGCCTCTCCTGCTATCACTGATCACGCTGCTAGCCATGTCCACATGGCACTACGGGACCGCGAAGAAGCAGGAGTACGAGCTGCAGAACAAGGTCTGCCTCGACCACCTCCTCAAGCTGAGCTCCGGTATTGGCCTCGTCCGCGTCCCCGGAGTCGGCTTCGTGTACTCGAACACCATCAATGGAGTCCCCCCCATGTTCGCGCACTTCGTGACCAACTTCCCCGCGTTCCACCGGGTGGTCATCTTCGTTTCGCTGCAGACGCTCACCGTGCCGAAGGTGTCGCCTGACCAACGCTTCCTGGTGGGGAGGATCGGGCACCCAAATTACCGCCTGTTCCACTGCATTGTGCGGTTCGGGTACAAGGAAGGCGGATGGGACCATTTCAACTTCGAGAACCAGCTGATGATGAAGGTCGTGGAGTTCCTCCGGCAGGAGGACTCCGAGATGACCTCTTCCAGCGAGATGTCTCTCATCCGTTCAGGGTCCGACGAGGTCGTGGACGCGCTGATGAGCCCCGGTGAGATCGACAGCTTCAACGCCGACATGAAGAAGGTGCGGTTCGTGGAGCCGAAGCAAGGGGCGAAGAGCGAGGTGAAGGAGCTGCTGGAGGAGAGGGAGGCCGGCGTGTCGTACATGATCGGGCACACCTGCGTGTTCGCCCACGACTCATCGTCGGCGATCAAGAAGTTCGCCATCAACATCGTCTACGGGTTCCTCCGGCGCAACTCGCGGAGACCCGCGGTCGTCCTCGGCATCCCCCACTCCTCCCTGATCGAGGTGGGCATCACGTACAGGGTTTGACTGTGATGCCTCGCTGTCGCTGCTGATCGCTTCTAGTCGCAGGCTTAGCTTGTAGCTGGTAGACTGGTAGCTAGTCGAAGAGAACACCGAGCAAACAGAATAAACACCTTGACGCTGGAAGACCATAGTGTAGTGTAGGGTAGTGTTGTGTTGTTCTGATGTGGGCTGTAACCGGTACTGCGGTACTGCCTGGTTTGCCGTTAGGAGGATTAACAGAGTGGATGCAGCGTGGTCTCTCTAAAAAGCGATTGATGTCTGTGTTCATCAGGTATGCATGCATGTTGTGTATGATATGGCTCAAGATTCAACCAGTTGCTTAGGCCCTGTTTGGTACAGTTTTTACTCCCAGCTTCTCAATCGATTCTCGTAGAGCCGTACCAAACACCCCGATTCTCAAAACCACAAGATTCTACTTCTCGCGAGGAGCTGTCTAAAAAATAAACTAGCAACAAGAAGCAGTTTTCCGCAGATTCTCGTGAGAATCCAATCGTCAGAAACAAAATTACCACTTAAAGTTGAAGATTTTTACCCGCAAATCCCACCACGTGCCCCTGGCCCATGACCGTACACACCCCTTCGGCTTTCGTCGCCTCCTCGATTCGTCTCACTCCCGCTTGGCGATCTCGTGTTAGCTTCCGATTGTGTTGTCGCAAGCATCGGAGTTCGTCGCCGCAAGCCCGTGAGTGTGCCGCCGCAAGCCCCGCAGTGCGCCACCGCCCGCCCACGAGAGCCTCCGAAACCAGAAACCCTAGAGATCATCGTTCCCATCTTCTTCGCCACCGCTGTTCCTTTGAAGGTTAGTTCATCATTCGGCTGCCCACCTTCCCCTCCCTACGCCACCCTTTGCCTCCCTCCTCTTCGCCGGCCGCTCTAGGTTTGATTGATTTGGATTTTTGTAGAGGCTTAATTAGCAATCAGAATTGTTTTTTGGTGGTAGATAATTGATAGTGGTAATACACGCTATATAATTTTAGCCAAAGTCTAGAGTAGAAACTTCGTTGTGTGCAGTTTTGATATCTGTTTTGCTTCAATATGCCATTTCTCTGTATGAACTTCCATATGGTTATTTGTGATGACGGTGCTTGTGAATTTGTCCGGGAATCTAGAAACAAGATGGAAGTGGAGACTGAACTGAGGAGCAACATCGCAGTTTTGAAGTCTGAACCTGATCCTAATGATTCCTCAAATGCTATTATGAACCAGGAGATGAATGCAATATCTCCGACGAGGGGACATACTCGTGACTACATTGCATAAATTTCTCTATTTTGTTTTCCATATTTCTCACGAATAACAGCTCTTCCATATTTTGTTTTCCTTCTGCTGCATAAATTTATCATTCCATGCTGCTAGTTCCACAGTGGATCTACAAGATGCAATCAGCATTCCATTGTTGAATGTTTCTAACTGAAGTTGATATGAATCTTGATATTTTATCTTATTGCAAATGTTAATCGGTTTGTTATGGTGGATTGTTATGTGGGTGCGAGAATTCCATAGAGGAAAACTTTGTCAATTAAGCTTGATTATAGTGAGTCCTGGTAGCCTTCTACTTTCTGTTTTCACCTTCAGCAATTTAGCCATTGACCTAGTTATGGAGACACAAGCTTTACTCTCACTTTATATGGATAATGTGCTGTTATGCACTTATGCTTGTTGAAAACTACAGGGTTCTTATCTTTTGTTATTTTTGTATGCAGACCCACATGCAAAATACCACAAAGCTTAAGAAGATCATTCAGGATTCAAAAGAATTGGTGTTGGAGTCTGATATTCGCAGTAGGATGCAAGCGTTAAAGGATCAGCTAATTGAGGCAATTAATCATTTGCACAAAGTCTCTGAAGTTCATGTGTTTGTAGCCATATGCCGAGGTTTTTGGGACCGAATGGGACAGGTATATGAATTATCAATAGCACCATTCTTCCCCCCCCCCCTAATCACATGTGTTAATTAACCTATTTTTAGGATGTCTTGAGTTTCCTAGAGAATCGCAAAGAAAACAGAGCCTGGTATAAAGGCGCTTGAGTTGCAGTATCTGTAAGTTCATGTTCCTACAGTCTGCTTGCACTGCTCAAGGCCTATTCATTCAGTGTTTGCTTGTTGATGCTCCTCATCTATGCTACGGTTAAATAAATGTGTAATACTACAGGTGTTGGGTGATACATTTGCATCTCAGATGCAGCAGCTGCTTGGTAATACACTCCAACAGAAGAATCAGGGAAAGAGTCACGCTGCACAATGGCCAAAGTGAAGATGCGGGGATCTTTGTAAAGAAAAAGAAACAACAGATGGTGTTAATCCATATATGAGAAGCTAGGCTACCGAGTTAATCCATCAAAAAATTCTTTGCTGGTTAACCGGGTTCAAATGGTTCCCATTGCCTGTGGGATGGTCTACATTCAAAAACTGAATTGTATTTTTCTAGAGTGTTAGTTTAAGTGACACTGTAGGTTAGCTTTATTCATAGCACCTAACAGAGCCTTCCCAAGTGCAATTGCTCAATCAGGATGATGGACACACTACTTGTGATATTTCTTGGTCTTTTATTATGACTCATTTATCATTTCAATACTTGTACGTAATAGCATTTAATTATCATTTGAACACTTATACGATATGAATGCAATATCTCCAACTCAAAGGTAGTTATTGCATATGCGAGCATGATCTAGTTTCTGCGTTTATGTAACTTGTAATGTTCATGCATTACGAAAACATTCTCTTAAACATTGCATTATTTGTACACAATCAATGGTTGTGCGTCAATTCGTTATTTGCCAACAGTTGTAATCCATCATGAAGTGTAAACGCAATGTTACCTGGCATTGTGTACAAATACAACGTATATACATTCATACGGTCTTAACAAATTTGAGGGAAAAAATTCTATAATTTGTGTACAAATACATAAGAGAAAGACGCAAATACAATTGAAGTATTACAACCAGGAGTAACATGGTCTATTTGCCTCTAATCCTCCCTCGTATGGTTTTTAGAGCCAACCTACCAGCTAAACACTTTCAACAGACTGCTCTAGATTCTCAGAGAAGTGGATTATCAGAGAATCAGGAGCAGAATCTGAAAAATAAGAATCTGGAGCTCTACCAAACAGGGCCTTAGTCTAGTGCTGCTGGGGTTGCAGAAGAGGAGCCTAAGCAAGCACCAAGGACTTGTTTTGAAGATGGCCAGATCTCGCCACCGAGGACCTAGGCCAAACACAACCGATGCTTCAACTCGGATCGACGCCGCCACTGGCAGCGATGATGGAACAAGGGGGTGTGTCGTGCGCGGCGAGGCCTGAGGCGAGCTCAGGGTTAAAAGCATACCGGAAAAAAATTACCCGGGGAGGGGGGGTGGGCGGGGTAAGGCCGAAAATCGAAAAATTTCGGTCGAAATTTTCAAATCAAAATTTGAATTTTTAGGATTCTAAATTTAAAAAACAAATTCAAACAAAATTCAAGAAAATTCGATTTTTTGGACAAAATTCATCCAAACCTATTTTTTAGGACCGATTTATATTCCTATAGGCCCCACCGGTAAATCTGATATTTCCGGACGATTTTCGGCCAAAATTCTGAACACTGGGCGAGCTCCCACTACGTGCGGTGCGACGTCACCTGCAGAAAGCGAGATATGCATATTCGTGCCAGAGACGAAGGCCGAGCCACCGTGCGGGGAAGAGCGAAGGCAACGGAAGTCACCAATCGACGGTGGCATCGTCTGGCGACTTGGCTGGGCTCATTGGCTCATTCATGTGCCGGACGTTCACCGATATTATGTCCAGCTTCCGCGCATTATAACACGAAGCTGCTTCGGAGAAAAGAGGCTATGAAAAACCTCCCATTTGGGACGGTTTTCGACTTTTTCAGGCAAAAAACCGAAGCTGAAGCTGTCCCAAACACGCCATTTGTCTACTTATGGGCTGGATTTCGGATTTACGTGGGCAAACAGTCTCACTCCCCTGACTTGTAGTAGCCAAAGGTTTTCTGTCCACGTGTCGGACGCTCACCAATATTACGTCCAGAAAAAAGCCCGAGCTGCGCTTTTGACTTTGGTGGACTTTAACGTGAGCCGGACAACCTCTCTCTCCCTGGCTTGTAGCCATCGTGAGTCCTAGACACTATCAGAGTCGCGTTCACCTCCGGCACGATACCGCCGCCCGACGCCGCCAACGTACGCGATCCTCTCCGCCGCCTTCAAGTCCAAGAAGCCCCTCTTCGGTAAGCATCATCACCACCGCCCTCTTCTTCTTCTTCTTCTTGTTCTGTTGGCACTAAGCCGATGAAAACTCAACGCGAACACGAAGAGACAATGCACGCAAGCACTTTGGAAACTCCAATCAACAAATAGAGCATGAGAAGATTTTGTGCCGCACTATCTCGCTGCAGCTTTTCATTTTTCTTTCTTATTTAGACACCAAAGGAAAGACAAATCACAATCCCTATGATTACGCTAATCCAATCACAATCCCTATGATTACGCTAATCAAATCGAGCTAACAAATCCTAACTATATCAGCTAACAGATCAAACCGAAACTAATTAGCTCACAACTTATCTCATGCCTATGCAAATGCACGCATGGCAAACATGGAAAGAACAAAGCAACAAGATTAGTTTCAACAATCACCCCCCCCCCTAATCTTGTTGTCATTATTCGAGTACCTTCTCACCGAACTTCAGAGTAGCGCCAGTTCATCATCCGCCACAGCGAAATACGCCTCTTCCTTCTTCGGCTTGCGGCACTCGTTGGCAAAATGCCCTCAGATGCTACAATTGTAGAATTTGATCTTCTTCTTGTTGAACTTGCGCTCACTAGTATCGAAGTCGCTGCTATCCTCCTCGTCACCATGCCCGCCACCATGATCACCAAATTTGCCGTGGCGGTTCTTCTTTGCGCCGCTGTCTAACCCTTCTCCATTCTTCTTCTCTTTGGTGAGGATCTTCCATTGCATGCGCGTGAGCAACATATGCTCACTCTCCATCGGGCCACCGAAACTAATTCGGACGCGCTCATCGTAGGCTTTGTACCGCCCGACAAGGTCTTCGACGGTGAGGGTCTTCAAGTCCACGCACTGCTCGATGGAGATGACGAGCTACATGTAGCGCACCAGGGCCGCACGAAGAAACCTGCGAACAACGGCAATTTCATCTACCGTGTCACCCAACGTGTGGATTTCGGTGACGACCGACATCACCCGACCGGCGAAATCTTCAATGGTCTCCCCTTCCTCCATCTTCAGCCCCTCGAAGTCCTTCTTGAGGATCTACAAGTTGGCCTCGCGCACATGCTCGTGCCCCATGTGCGTCGTCTTGATTGCCTCCTATGCCAACTTTGTTGTATCTTTCCCGGTGAGGGAAGACATGACGTGCTCCAGCACGGCCTGGTAGATGGCGTACAAGGCCATCCAATCCTTGCAGTTCTCCATGGCCTCCCACACGTCCTGCGCCTACAGAGCCACGCTCATCTTCATCGCCCAAATCGTGTAGTTCGTGAGGGTGAGCTGCAGGTACAACATCGTCATCACGCTCTCTTTCTTCACCCCTGCGACGCGGACGGATCACCTCGTAGTAGGTTTCGCACAGCGGACGGAGACATACTCCTTCCTTCCCTCGGCGTCCTCTCCGACTCACGAAAATTACCAAGGCTCTGATACCAAATGTTGGCACTAAGCCAATGAAGACTCAACGCGAACACGAAGACACAACGCACGCAAGCACTCTGGAAACTCCGATCAACAAGTAGAGCGTGAAAAGATTTTGTGCCGCACTGTCTCGCTGCAGCTTTTCGCTTTTCTTTCTTATTTAAACACCAAAGGAAAGACAAATCACAATCCCTATGATTACGCTAATCAAACCGAGCTAACAAATCCTAACCGTACCAGCTAACAGATCAAACCGAAACTAATTAGCTAACAACTTATCATATGCTTATGCAAATGCACGCACGGCAAACATGGAAAGGCAAACATGGAAAGAACAAAGCAATATCATAGGGCACCAAACGAGCCTAGTCTCTGGATATTCCGCGGATCGCGAAGGTCCAGAGAGCAGAGGCCTGCTCCGCCGGTTCCTCCGCGCGGGCCCAAAGGCTCCGAACACACAGCCGGCTAACCGTGCACCGCCTTCATTTTTCCCCCAACTACGCCGTGCTCCCAAACCGGAACGCCAGGCTCCAGCCCACCACACGGTGCTGCGGCTCCTGTTCACTGACGCAGCAAGTGCATGCATCATCCGGCCTTCACAATCGTTCTTGCCCCAAAATTCACCGAGACCCGGTCTTCACAATCGCAATGGATCAAAACCACCGCGCGCATATATCATATATGGATCAGAGGGAATGCACAACAATTATGTTCGTCAATTCAAGTAGTGTGCATGTCATTGCCTGCTTCCTGCGCGCCATCCTCTTGTCCTCGTACATGCAAAATCTTGTTGCCTCAGTGAATTCCGTTGTTGGCTATCCTACGGCCATTTTCTGTTTGCGTTCTACTTCGAAAAACTTTTAGGCATCATACAATATTTCCCTCGCAAAAAAAAACCCCCATTAGTCCATCTTGCAGAATATTTTTGCACCGGAGAATTGCATTGTTCACATCCTACCTGCAAAATCGTGCTGCATCCACGAATTCCATCATTCACTTGCTGCCATTTTTGTTCCCATGGGCCATATACCTGCAAAATCTCTCTGCATCAGAGAACGCTATCTCCAACAGTAGTGCTGGCCTGCTGCTTCACACAACACAATGTCGTCTTCTAATTTAACACGATGCCAGTTCATGTAACCATATATATATGCACCATAAGATAAGCCGAGAGAGAGAGAGGGGGAGGGGGCACGGATCGAGCTATCCAAGCATGCAGATAACACTCGGCATCTACATGTACAGTGCCATGTGGTGGCACATTTGATGCAACGTGCCATGCGAGCAGCTGTTTGAAACAATTGTCCCAGAGCATCATGGGCTCTACCTTGCCCGCTGGTCGGGGCCTTGTTCGGGCAATCTGACAGGCGTGCTTCAATGTGGCCTTCACTTCCTCCTTGTTCGGGCAATCTGACAGGCGTGCTTCAATGTGGCCTTCACTTCCTGCACATGGCATGGCCTGTAGCAAGCAAGTTTCAGACATGCAAGCAAGGCGTGCAGGTTCTCATCAGCTCTCCCCTCTCATGCACCAGTGCATCAGTGCATGCCAGTAAAAGATGATCTCTACTTGCATGTGCCATTCTGATTCTTCTCACAAATTTTTATCCGGCTTTTCTGTTCAGCTAAACCTCTCTCTCCATTACTGCACCTTTTCTTTATGCTTCGTTTCTGTAACCATAAAATCCGAGTCTTGGAAATTTGCAGAGCTCTGAGCAATTGACTATGCATACAAGTCCTGGGGAGATCCTGCAGAATTAAAAAGAGAGATGATCTGTGGTCTTATTAACACGGCATGTGCTATATACATCAGAAAGAATTTATGATCACTGCTGAATATGAAATCTCTGTCTTCCTTCTGATTTTCGTTTCACATCTGTTCAAACATGGAAAAATTCAGCAAGAAAAGAAAATCATTTAGCAGGAGGAGCAGCGGTGCAAAATTTTCAAATGTGACGAATAGACAGCACATGCCAACGCAGCCTAATAGATGTACGATGATATATGTCATATATATTACTCAATTTCCTGGAACGTGATATAGTAGCAGCTGGTTCTGACACAACGATTCCGTGGAGAATGTGATAATGCCAGAATTAGTTGCTTTTAAGTACAAGTAAGCTGGTGTTCTAAATCTTCCAAGGTATCATCATCCCTGTGAGCTCAGCCACAGTGAGGCGCAGTTGTCAGCTGCACTGGCCAAGATTTCTCACATGGGGCTGCTCCTATCAATTGATAATGCCCGGCCCACAGAATTCTTTTTTGGTGGCAATATGGTATCCTCAAATGTAGATTTCAAGTGTCAATTTTATCTTTAAAAAAATTGTGCTGCTAATGGGCAAAAGCAAAGAGAAAGAAGATTTGATAGGGAAGTTTGTTGGAATCACAACTGCTTTAGAATGCATGCTGTTTTCTGTTGGAAAGCATAGAAGCATTTCTTTCTTTTTGCCCCATTAATTTCTTCGAGTCCACCGGTTTCTCAAGTCATCCTGAAGAGTGAAGAGCAAGCTACCAAAATTTAAGCAGAATGTGGTTCTTTTATGTCAGTATCTTTTTTTGACAAAGAGAAAAACCCTGCTTTTATAGAAAGCAAATAACAAAGTTCTTACAAGGTATTTAAAAGTCACTAAGCTGGGATCACCAGCTAACTAAGAAAGACCAGAACAACAGTAGGAACCACCGATAAAGCTAAAGCATCAACTAAAATAGCTAATACAGACAAAGACTTTTAAGTAGTAGCCGAACTAGTGGTCTTAATCCAGCCTTCACACTTCATCAAAAAGCACTTGAGAATAGTTCTCTCAACCCCTTTGGTGAGGACCTTCCAATGCTGCAAACAAGACATAAATTTGAAAGTCACTTTAATAGGTTGCTTAGGGAAACTCCTTTCAATCGCCATCGGTTCCTAACTTTCCAGAGATTCCAAGCAAGTGCTGCAAAGGTAAACAAAGTAATATGGTAATCATTAGCGCCCCCCCCCTCCTCCTTTGTAGCCAATGTAACTAGAAATCATCTAAAGAAGTAGGAATTCTATCCCAGCTTAACACATCCTTCACATAAAGCCAAGCAAATTGTGCTAACACACAAGAAAACAAAATATGATCAATACTTTCATCCCCCTTACAAAGAATACATTTCTCCTCCCCTTTCCACCCCTTTTTTCTTCAATTGGTCAGTTGTTTGGACCTTGTTTAGATAACTTTGCCAAATGAAAATTTTAAATTTTAATGGAATTTTACTTCTCCAAAGCTTTTGAAATTTCCAGCATATAACCCCCCCCCCCCAAAAAAAAAAAAACAACTGACTATATAGATTGTACTAAAAACAAACCTGTTTTCTCCAAGCACTAGAAACCTTTGTCCATTTCCCCATTTAAATCTATGTCCATGGTAAAGTCTTTTAAGAAACTCCATTGTCTAATCTCCTCTTCACCAAAATTCCTAATAAAATTGATCTTTCAGCCATCCTCAGAAAAGCAATTAGCCACACTAGCAGTAGGAGATTGACAATTCTTGTACAGCTTGTCAAATGGGACATTCAAAGGACAATTACCAATCCAAACATCTGTCCAAAAAGCAATATTGCGACCATCCCCAATCTGGAAGCTAGCACCCCTATAAAATAAGTGTTTCACCTTATGCAGGCTTTTCCAAAACTGTGAACCATTCAAAGGACTAGCATCTCTAAAACTACCTCCAGGGAAGTAATTGGCCTTTAAAACTCTAAACCACAACTCATTTTTAGCTGTATAGATCTTCCAAATCCATTTAGTTAACAAGTAGTCATTCATCACTCTTGTGTTTATAACCCCTAAACCCCCAAAACCCTTAGGTCTACACACAGCCTCCCATTTCAACATATGATATTTAAATTTATCACTAGCTCCACTCCAGAAAAACTTAGATCTGATTGAATCCATTCTTCTATGACTCCCCTCACTTAATCAAGTAAAACCCATGTTGTAAATAGGCCGACTGCTCAGACAACTATTCACCATCACAAGTCTCCCTCAGAAGAAAGCATATTATTTTTCCAATTGTCCAACCTTTTCCCCAGTTTAGAAATAACATTCTCAGCTGCTTTATCCCCCACATGTCTATCTCCAATCAGAATACCTAAATAAGTAAAGGGGAACTGGGCCAATTTGCAATTGAATATGTCTGCTATTTTTGAAGCCTCTTCATTGTTACACCCCAACACAAATATCTCACTTTTTTGATAGTTAATTTTCAAGCTAGACATCCATTCAAAACAATATAGCAGAAATTTAAATTTCAGGTTAAGAAAGAACTCATCCTCACAATCTATCATAATCACCGTGTCATCTACATACTGAAGAATAGGAACCCCTCTAGGAATCAGATGAGAAGCCACCCCTCTAATTAAACCTTTTTCTTGAGCAGTTTCAATTATAGTTGCTAAAGCATCAGCAGCCAAATTGAAAAGGAGAGAGACAGAGGATCCCCCTATTTTAACCCTCTATAAGTATTGAAATAGGGACCAACCTCTGCATTAATATTAATACTGACTTTACCCCCTTTAACTGAGCTCATAATCAGTTTAATCCAATGATCAGAAAAACCCTTCCTCACCATCACCTCCTCCAAAAAGCACCAATGAATCTTATCATAGGCCTTTTCAAAATCAAGTTTCAGAATCACCCCTTTTTTTTTCTTTGAGTGCTTCATGTCATGGACAACTTCATGAAGAACAACTACCCCCTCTAAAATGTTTCTCTCTTTGATAAAGGCTACTTTTCATTAATGATTTTACCCACAATAGCTCCCAATCTGATCTTTGATAGAATTTTAAAGCTCACATTCAGCAGCCAAATAGGTCTAAACTGTTTGATAGTATTAGCCTATTTGATTTTGGGAATAAGAGTAATAACTCCAAAATTCAATCTCTTCAGATCTAATAACCCTCCAAAAAAATCTCTAACCAAGTTTAGGAACTGATCTTTAATTACCTCTCAAAACTCTTTATAGAACCCAGTAGGAAAACCATCAGGGCCAAGAGCAGAAATGGTAGGTAGTTCTTTAATAATTCTCAAAAACCCCTCTTTAGTGAAATCTTGAACCAAAAATTCATTATCTGTTGCAGACACTCTATGTTTTATGTTCCAGGTTTCTTGAGCTTAATTCACCCCTTGACTCTCTTCAGAACCAAACAAAGTTTTATAAAAACCATAAATGTGGTTTCTAAGGGCAATTTTGTCTACAATGTTAACTCCTTCATGATCCAAACTAAATATGTAGTTCTTTCTCCTTCTCTCATTAGCACAGTTCACACTACCCTCTGTTGCCAATGTTTTTCTTCTACCTCATAAAATAACTCCATCTCAGACTCCAAGTGATGTCTCTATATCCATTCTTCAGAAGTTAACCCCCTCCTCTCTGCCAGCACATCCTTTTGATCTGTTCTAAAATATTCTTCTTGATCCTTTTATAAACCCCATTCACATTGGTCTCCCAGCCTCTCAAATAACATCTCAGAACTGCAATACACCCATTCCACATGTCCATAGAGTAAGTATTGACTAAAACTCTATTACTAAAGCCAGTCCATTTAATCTTGACCAACTCTATGAAATTCTCCTAGCAAAGCCATTTTTTCTCTCAGTATCTATCCGTTTGGTGGAAGGGGAAATGTCGTAATCATCCAAACAAACATTATTATTTTTTACCGAGGAAATTTTTTTATTCAGCCCTATTTCCCTCATCTGTAGCGCTGTCAACTCATCGCTTTCACTGCATTTGGCAGCTGTAACATGCCACATTAAGACCGAGCTAGAGGCATCGATCAATCCAAGCAACACACATTCCTCAAAATTCTGGACATCCATGGGCAACCTACAATGCATGCACACACTATGTGCAGTACAGTACTCTGTACTCCATGACAAGCTGCCTGACGATCAGCTCTACACCGTACTACCATAATCCCGGGATTCGCACCGCAACTTGCGCACGCATCATTGCTGCTTCACTTGCTTTGCTCTGCACGGTCGCTTGCAGAATACAGATTTGCCATGCTGCAATCTGCAGTAGTACGACGCGAGGATGCGATATTGCGATGCTAGCACAGCCTCAGCCCTTGCTTTCCTCTGTCTGCTCGTCATCACCGTTCACCAGCGTGTGTCGGGCACTCGATTCCTCCGAGATTTCCACGGCACGGCGCAATCTGGCATGCTCGATCCGCGGCACGGCACACTGTACCGGCGGGTGAAACGTACGCGTGCGCAATCAATCAATCGCACGATTCCAAAGCCAGCCATTGTGGGTAGGTTGGAGGGTGTTGATGATTCGGTTTGCCATCTTTGCTCGGACCATCCAAGCGCGAAGCAATGCCAGCAGTGCCATCCACTTCGCAAAGAAATCAATGGAGATCAATTAGAAACACGGCAATGTTGCAGTTTGCTGCTCTTCAATTCAAGACCGTGTTGTCTTCCCAACATAACGAACCATACCATTTTGGTCAAAATCGAAATGTAGCACATGAAAAGTAGGAAAAAGTTCAGGGAAAGCGCAGTGCATTACATCCCCAGATCCAGGAGCATGGCAACAGATTTTGCACTAGCAATTTCCTCCATTTCACATGAGGTTAACCTTGCGGCTTACATGTATTGTCAAGACCTCAAAATCCCTAGGAAAAGAAGAACAAGTAGTCCAGTGCAACCACTAGCTAGAGCTAGATCTAGGACTAGGTGAATACCCAAACGAAAGAGAAAAAAGAAAGTGAAAAGAAGAACACCCCTAATTCCCACCAAACAGCAGGTGCTAAAAATGTTGAGCTGCAGGAGAAAATGTGGCGAAATCCCCTTCCTACCCTCCACCAACCAACCGAAACCCTCCCTATGTACATCACATAACATCCCACACAGGGGTAAATCCGTAAAAAGACAGCAGCTAGCAATTGGCGCTGCCATGGCACAAGCGAAAATACCCCGAACAAGAAGGGCGAAACGGGGAGAGCGGCGAGGGGAAAGGCTAGTAAAGCAGAGCGTCGTCGGCGTCGGCGTGGTCGCCAGCAGCGGAGAGACGGAGGAGGAGCAGGCGGAAGTCGGCGACGGGGCAGGGGATGCGGAGCGCGCCCGGGTGGCCATACCCGTACTCCTGGGCGGCGCGCCGGAGCAGGGCCGCGAACGCCGGCTGACCCAGGAGCTCGGTCCGCACGGCGAAGCGCTCCACGGGGCCGCCCTCCTCGCCGACGCACACGGGCACGTGCCCCTCCGGCACGCGCGCGACCCCTCCCGACCGCCGCGAGCCGGAGAAGGAGGAAGCCGCGGAAGCCTTCGCCGCCGCGTCCGGCCGGAGCGGCTGGTACGCGGCGTTGCAGGCGTCGGCCGCGGACACGCGGGAGAGCCGCCTGAGTAAACGCTTCATGCTGCTGCTTTGGTTGGCGCCGGAGATCTCGGGGTTTGGAAATGGAGGCGGCGCGGCGGCGGCGGCTTGGTTCTTGGAGAGCCGGAGGTGAGGCAGGGGCACTAGACTTGAGAGGACACAAGGCGTTTGTACTGGGGTGGCCATGGCTCCTTATATAACGGAAGAGACGGGGAGTTACGAGTTGCAAAGGTCTTTTTGTGATTATTTTTCTTCCCTGGCATCTACAAATTCTTTGCTCAGAATGGATCGTATTTATCTATCTTGCTGCTTTGAGGACACTTGCTAGTTTACCAAATGTTGCCACATTTTCTTTTCAAAATTTATATAGAATAAATGAAGGCTACTCTAACATACAAATCTTGAGCATAAAAAAGACACTCTAGTGGATTAATATCTGAAGATCTTCTGCAGCGTTCATTTTTTAAGACTAATTACTTATTTTTATATCTTTTGGTATGTGTAAAAAACAACCATGTTTCTAAACTTGTACTAAACTTATACATTTGTAGTACCAGGTAAGTGTCGTTAGACAATAAATATTTTGCTTGAATTAAAGCTCACTATAAGTTTACCTAAATATCTTTTGACCAAATTATTTGTCCTTCTTTTATGTTGGTTTGAAAAGAAGGCCGCAACATTGTCAGTGCGACATTAAGAACATCTATAACAGTTCACGTCAGCTGTTAATAAAGAGTTGTCATATCAGTATTTAGGTGATGTGGAGGAGAGAATGTGAGGTTATTTTTAGATAAAGAAACTAGCAAATTGTTAGTACCAAGACACAAGAAACAAGTAAATCGAAGATTCTCTCTCTTAAGAATGTAATTAGAAAACAAATTATTATAGATGCTCTAATGAGATGGTTGTGTACGGGGGACAAGAGTGTGTAGGCGTAGCAAAGCAGGGAGAATTGAATGGGGTGAGGGAGGTACAAGTGCGGGTACTGTTGGCGTACCCGGAAGGTACAAGGGGGCAACAAGCCGGTGGGGGTGGACCCGGCCGGGCCTTAATGAGCACCCGGTTTAGCTCCGACCGGTTAGATTCGGGTTCGGGCCGGGACCGCTTTTGGATCATCTGTGACCGTGCCTTGCTCGGCCTCTTCCGTAGTCCGCTCGTACGGTGCGCGAGGAGGTGAGAGAGAGTCGGAGGAGAAAGGAAAGGACATTGCTGTCGTGGGACCCACTACGACCTGGCACATGGAGGAGAGAGAGAGGGGCAAAGTGGGCAACTGATTGGGGTACTGAACTCTTGTCAAATCTCGCAGTAGACGTATTCTTCTCTCTTGGCCGGAAATGCCCTCCTCCGTAGGTCAGTTATACGTATATACGGTACAGAATTTATACATAAATACAAACACTTTTGTACAGTATACAGAGTTTGATTGGAGCGTGCGAATAGTACACTGATCAAATTAATTCCGACGAATGTGCGTACCCCTCTGACCGGTCCCAAACGACTTGTGCGTTGCCTATTTTGGTTGTATAACTAGAGGGCAAGGATTTGATTCCTACTAATTACGCGTTGTACGAGCTATCTATGGATTAATTTGGATTTGACCTCGTGGTATTTGGTTGTATTTTTTTAGTGACATATACACAAGTGATAGAATCAAGTGCTGTGTTAAATAAATATATACTGAGACGGAGAAAGTGTTGAGTACATTAGTATTTTTCGAATTACTTTAATTCAGAAATAAGCTAAATAAAATATGAAAAATACTCTAGCTATTTTCACAAATACAAAGTAGGTATGTATAAACACTATAGGCATACTAATTTTTAGAAAGACAGAAACTAGCATATCTATCTCAGCGTTCATCACAACAACAAATAGTGAAGTAAACCAAATAACATACCCAGATTCAGTAGAAGAAGAAGTAACGCCAGAATTCTTGATAATGTCGTTGTTCGTCATGATGTAGTGGACATCGCGTAGTTGTGCAGTTGAGGTAGAACGTAGCAGAGAGTTGTAGTCGTGCACTTGATGTAGACGTAGCAGCGAGCAGTCGCACGAACACTCCCCAAAAACCTTATTCGTCCTTGCTCGTGCAAGCCTCCAAGAACGATGTTCCGAAGGCCTGCTCTCCCGGTGCGGCCGTACATGCGCCTCGCCGGGATGGAGATCGCCAAAGACAGCAACAAGCACTGTGGAATTTCAGTAGTCCAAAGGCCAGAGACCAACAGTCACCCTTAATGTCAGTGCGTTTCGATCTTCGAATAGATAAAGAAAATCGCGCGCTTTCGACAAACCGCGCTGCAGCGCGCGCGCTTCGGCGGCGGCGGCGAGCAGCGTGTTGTCTCTTTCCAATTTCATAAGAGGGGCTACCACGTTCCACCTTTTAAACTGGTGTCACTCCCCTTAATCCCTCCATGTGGGACTAAATATTTTTAGCACTTGCACATGGATCTTTGAGATTTACTAAGAATTAATTAGAATATAATATTTGAACCTAGCCCATATTAACTCCAACAGAAAGGATATACGCGCATGATGTATTTGCTAGTTTGTTACATGGTACAAAGTCTAAAATCACCGTACTGTTAATTTGTTAGCCACTAGCTAGGTTAGTTGTAGCATGCGCGCACTAGTGCACACCTCAACAAACTCTATACGCGTGAGACATTTTCATGTGGAGAACAGCACGCATGATTGATGAATGGTGGACTGTGTATAGTGCGTGAAACAGTCTAATGCCAGCACGTGGCGCATCATACACTACTATAAAAACACTAATACTAGATGTCTCATTACATACGGTTGATCAAAACTATCTGTATTACATGCAATCACAGACGGTTCCTACTGAAAACCGTCTATATTACTGGTTGTGCTAAAAACCATCTGTGAAGAGGTAATATCATAGACGGTTCACGTTGAAAACCGTTTGTGATAATTGCAGACTTCACTGACGATTTTTAATTATAACCGTCTGTGATAATATCGCTACAGCTCCCCATTGAGTTTCTTCGTCGCCCAATGAGTTTCTTCATTGCCGATGCGTCTCTTCGTCGCATCAATGCCGCTTCGGCTCCCCGATACATCTCTTCGTCTCACGCGCCGAATTTATTCATTGTTTTATAAAAAAGGATCATCCTCCGTCGAAGATGATCATCCCCACATATAACTCTACTACTTCTAAAAAAACAGAAATGACTCCTTCTTCTGTTTCCTTGTCGCCGGCATTGATGGTCTACTGCCGCGTCTTGTCGAGCACCTCTACGGTAAATGCGTTGGTGGATCTTCGCGGAAGACACTTGTTTCAACAGTGTCTTCACTTCTCTGTCCGAGGATTTGCCGGAGCAGGTGACGGCCACCTTCCGCCGTCTTGACATCCTCCTTCGCCGTGTCTTCCGGGTGATCTCCCAATTCCGGCGAGTTTACCGCATCATCGACGTGATCCTTCACAACGGTGTTGCACGTCTCCAGTAAGTTTGTCGTCACTTGGACTGCTTAATCGAGGCGGCGGGCCACCGAGTCGACCAGACCGAGACCCCTCAAGCAAGGGAAGAGAGCCTATGGGCTCAATTCTTCTTGATTCAACAGTCCGAGGGTCTTTGGGAGACACTCGAACGAGCGCGTTAGCGGGTGGACGCATTTCAGGCTTCGTTTGATCACGAACTGTCCGATGTCGACGCCGCCGCCTACGAAGTTTTGAAGACGGAGATAGCTGCTTACCTCCGCCACTAGAAAATTTTTGTTTATTTAGGTTTTTACTTTTTTTTAATGGTTGATTATTAAGAAAAACCGTCTATGATATGTAGAATTATCACTGATGATTATTATTAAGAACCGTCTGTGATACTTCACATATGGTTTTCATTATGAACCGTCTGTGATATTACCTCTTCACGAGCGGTTTTTAGTCTTGACGATACGAGCGGTCTCTAAACCAAAACCGTCTGTGATTGCATGTAATACACACGTTTTTGGTTAACCGTTTGTGATGAGACGTCCAGTATTAGCCTTTTGTAGTAGTGATGGGCCGAAGTGCCGACCTAAGCAAGACATGCCAGCACCTCGGGTCGTGCCTGGCGGTACCACGACAGTGCCCGCCCATTAAAACCAAGAGCCACGCTCGACTCCTGACTCCTTACTGTCAGCCTCCCCGCCCTTGTGCCCCGCCAACCGCCACTACGCACGGCTTCCCCGCGCCCAGCCGTCGTCGCGCTGCACCCGGGCTAGCCTCCTCCTCCATCGACTGTGCCCGGTCTCCTCCTCCTCTCCTTCGCACCAGTGTCCTCCGCCGGCCGTGCCGTGCCTGTGTGTGTCGTGCCGGCTCGGCCCATGAACAGTGCGGGTCATACCGTGCCTGTGCTAGGCCAACAATATCGTGCTTGGGTCCACCTCGACTGGCATGGCCCATCTGGCCATCTCTATAGCCAGATACGCGTCTCAATCGACCATGATAATACACGCAACGTGAACCAGAGGTCATCAAGACATCAACACTCAACAGTGCAATTGATCATATCTCATAAATAGATCATCTTCAATCCACAGCACGATATATTAGAAGCCGATCTCCACCGTCCGATCAAAAAACAAATATCCAAATCAATTGATACAGTAAACATTTTGCTGCTTCTATAGTCTTTGCTACAGTACTACTGTTGAGCATTGTTCACTCACGAGGCGATGTTCGCCGTGGTCCTCTGCGCCGTATCTCCACATTTCGGAGCTCCTGCCCTGCGTCACTTGGACTAGATGTCACGGTTTGGTGGAGCTAGGAACTGAAGACGACCTGTCATGTGATTGATGATCTCCGTGTTGCTGCCAAAACAGGATTAGTAGGGGGGTTGGTTAATTAGTTGGTCGCACGTCACACCAAAAATAATCTTGTAGGGGTATCTCGTCTCTCCCAGAGACATCAGTCACGTTGCTCGAATCTGTTGTACAACACAAGCATGCAACCAGAGAGCTAGAGTTGGAGAAAATATACGTACGTGTAACTAAAGTTGATCGTTGGTTGACCGTTCGATCGGAAATCGACGCTTAAGATATGGAGCTGGCCCCTACTTTCATCCTTTACCATCCTAGCTTTCATTCTGAGTCCACAAATATGCAGTGAAACATAGTATATAGTGCCCTACGTACGGCGAGCGAGCACCGAACCTCGAGGTCAACATTTCAGTCTGTTCCGTGTTTGACGATGTCATGTCATGCCATGCCCCCCTCCTCCTAAATTTTTCATGTGTTGCCGTGCCGTGTGCGTGACGAGGAAAGAGGCGATGCACGCACGCGCACATGGCATACCGCAGGCCGAGAGGGGATCGGTCAATCGACGACGGCAAATCTAGCATCCGATTCGACTAGAGTGCAAATTAAGCATGCCGTCGTTGCACGCGAATATGCAACGTCCGATCGCAAACGCCCAACTTGGCAGCAGTGTAACGCGTGGCAAGGGAAGAATGTTATGTTACTACTTGAGTGACAGAAACACTCGATCGCTACGAGCTGCTCGATCGATCCTCGTACGTTTCCATTGTTGTAGTTAGTTCCCATGCATACGGAAAAGAGACAGAACGAAAATAAAAGAGATGCTCTGTTTCTATATTGTATAGAGGTACTAAATATAGCTAACAGTAATTTGTTCTAAACTATCATGAGGTGGAAGTACCAAACATATATTTAACGGTATTTTTTTAGTCCTGTGCAATTAAAATTCAAACAATACAAAAGAAACACATTGAAAAAACGTGACAGACAATAAGGTGGCATCTCGTGGGATAGTGTGCTCCAAATGCCCATAAATATGCGTGACTAGCGATCCGTAGATCAAAACTAGCAAAACTTGTCATACAAGAGTAAATTGTGAATAGTAGTAATGTCGACGATCGAGTCGCCGATCTTACAAAATAAAAAGAGAAAAATAGCAGAGAGTTCTTGGGAGAGAATGAGACTACTCTTTATTGCTATGAACTGGCTATTACAGGGGTGCATTCGACAAAGCGGTGGACTAATCCTTAATTACACTGAGCGTAATGATTGTTTATAGTATCTAAATCCAATCGCCTGTTGATCTTCCAACTTGGATTCGATCCCCTTCTGTCATTTGCGTTCTTCTTTAAGTAGTTGATGAAGTGGTGACAGTTATTTCTGGAAGTGGCGCCTGTTGAGAAGTGACACGTCCGGTCGGAGGGAAGCAGTGATTGACGAAGTATCAACTGTAAAGTGGTTGTTGTCAGTGTCTTTAGATTATGAAACGTCACGTGGTATGGACCCAATATGGCATGTGTTCCATTCATCACACGGTACGAAATATACCCGGAGTCATATCCAGAAGCCAGTTCAATGTTTCTACGAGCGGCCATCTGGTCGGGGACTAGGTATAGGCCCTCGTCCGACCAGGATATCCTCGAAATAACCTCTAGAATCCTTACAACCACAGAGGTCACGAGCCTTAGGGGTTACGACCATGAAGACATATGGTCTTTTATTACATATTAAAATAATACATCGAGAGTTTAATCCTCGTCAAGTAAGTTTGTGTTCTTATCAATTCCATTGTTTGAAATATAGTTGTGCAAAGTTCGCTTCTCTACTTTTTGCAAATATATAACACATTAATAAGAAACAATCAGACAAATTAGCTATTGAAACATTGATAAGAGAAATAAAGAATATAATATCGTGTTTGACTAGAATTAGCTTGCCATTTGTTGTTGCGTGCTGTTGGCTACCCTGTGCGGCCTCGGCAGCTTGACTGCTCAACCGACCGCTCGGCCCCTCGTAGTGCCGTGGCCCGTCCCGTCGCCAACCATACATCCTCTCGGGCTACCCCCTTCTTCCTGCTACTGCTAGACCAGCAAGTGAAGCAGCTCCTTTCATAGGCCACCAACAATTAAAGCAGCTCCTTCTTTCTCCTGCTGCTGGACCAGCCACCGAACATCCTTGTGCAGTTCGCAGCCGCCCCAAGTCCACCGCCGGTGCTACGGGTTACAAAGGGTTTGACGGCCGCAGCCCGTGCTCGAGCACCCACTAACACGGGCGGTGGCTCCACGCGCTAAAATGAAAGGAAGTGGCATCAAAATGAATATCAACCGGAGCTAGACTACATTGTACGTAGTATGTACTATGATGTCGCCAAATGAATTGGTGACAGATCTCCTTACGCCAATTCATATGCCTCCAAATGACGGTGAGCATCTGTCGCCAAATGAATTGGCCGCAGTTGATCTGTCGCCAAATAAATTGGCGATGAGATATTATTTATGTATTTTTTTTGTACGGTCGTTTATTTTTGTCATTTTATTAAGATGAGGTTCTTATTGTTTGGTTCCACGTGCTAGAAGACTTTCGTGCATGCGTACTGACTAAGCTTTTCTAGCTGTTGACCCTGCCTAACATATATGAAGAATGCTGTCTGCCTACCCTTCAAATATTTCAACCACCGTTCCCACACAAACTAAGTGGCAGCAGCAACTAACAAAATACTATTATGTACTAACATGCATGGAAAAAATAAGTACCTACTCCAGTGAATAAGTATATAAACATGGCGAGGGGTAGTTTAGTAAAGTGACCGGAACATAATAAGGTCACGACGAGCGAGACCCCTCTGCATTGGCCGCTGTGTCGTGTCCGTACAGATGCCGGGCGCTGCCTGCCTGGCCATGCACCGATGCACGGCAAGGTACTCCACGGGACTCCGCTGGGTTTGCTTTACCCGCAGCTTTTGTCTGAATCGGCGATCTGTTACTCCTTAATCTGACACTACGTGGAATCTAGAATCACGATTCTATGGTATTTTTAAAGTATATATATTTTATGTAAAAATTATATTATACTTTCAGACAATACTATATTTGACTTTTGTTTTTATTTAGTTTCGTAAATTTCCTTATTTATTTTACATGCAATTAAACTTGTTTTTTAAACTTTTTAATTATTTCTAGTAAAGTAATAATTTAAATCCAATATATGAATGGTGATATATTTTTTTACCATAGAACAACATGTAAACAACAAAAACAAAGCAAATCAAACTATTGTAACCTAAATTAGCAATAGGGAAAATAAATTTTATATGTTGATATAGTTTGTTATCAGAATCATGATCTTACGCGATCCCAAGCACGATCCTATATAATCATATCTTTATGATCACGATTCTATAACTGTTGTAACCAAAATTAGCAATAGGTAAAATAAAATTTATATGTTGATATAGTTTGTTATCAGAATCATGATCTTACGCGATCCCAAGCATGATCCTATATAATCATATCTTTATGATCACGATTCTATAACTGTTGTAACCAAAATTAGCAATAGGTAAAATAAATTTTATATGTTGATATAGTTTGTTATCAGAATCATGATCTTACACGATCCTATGTAATCATATCTTTATGATCATGATTTTATAAAATTCCAATGCATGTACCAATCGGTTTCATGTTAGCTCGGTACGATCGCCATCATACCAACCTCACCTCAGCTACTAAGGCTGCTCCCAGTGCTCCACCCTGTCTGGTATCTTAAGCCTGCCATGTAGGCAAAATAATGATGTTGCACCATAGTTAATGAAGAGAGAGTGTACTCTAGTATCTAATCTGGATACTGGTTCGGTCACGAAATCCAACGCATAAAATTTATTGTGATCGATCCCGTGCATTGGGAAGATCATGCATATATTGCTTTACTACATGCCACAAATAGGCTACAAATAGGCTACAATGCTCAAATGCTAGTAAAGATCATGTATGTAATTAAATGAAACAACCTAAGATACTACACCATAAGAAACCATGCATTGAGAAAATAGTATCTTAGCACTCCTCATACACTAAAGAAACTGCACTAAGATATTGCCCATTGAGAGCAGCCTAACGTGGTAGCTTGGAATTTCTATGGGCTGGTCGTCATGGGCGCGCAAGGGAGAGAGGTGAGGTATCTATCCATGATGCATCCACATGGTGCGCTCTTTTGGAGGAATTGGCACGGTCTCTATCTAACTCCATGCATGTGAAACCGTGGTTGGAGAAGGTGCACGGCCTCCGAGGCGAGCTCATGAGTTTTGATGCGTCCAAGATTTCATCGAGAGACTCGGATACAGCACTCGATCGGTGCCGAGAACACGCCACCCTAGCCAGGATAGCTCTGTGGCTTGGAGCATGCCCGCCGAACCAAGTACACTCCAGTAGAGCCTAGCTACTTCGACTCCAAGTCACTAGCAATTCTGGTAGTACTAGTTATATGTCCGTACGTTGCTACGAAATATCCTACAGAGAAATATATATATATTATATTAAGAATTAAAATAACATAGCGAGATGCGGAATGATTGATTGATTATATCCATCACCGAAACAATTGCATTATAGAAAGGAATCGAGCAAATGCAAACACAAACGAACACTAATGGTAGTACATATCTGATCTGTAAATGGCATATGCTTCTGCCTTTAGCAATGGGTTCAACAATGATATGTAAATGGCATATTTTCCAGAGTTTTTCGTATTTACGATGGTATTTTTCAGTCGACATCGTTCCCGATGATATTTTGTAACTCACGAGCGATTGCGATGGCACTGAAAAAATTTACCCGTTCACAATCTAAAGAGATGGTTTACGTGCCCATACTGACGCTTTATTTTTTTAGAATCGGCACTTGCAGTTTTTTTTTATACATCTCCACTACCAAATACTATAAAACCTTTCAACTCGCAATGAAATGGAAGTCAAACAAATAGTTTAGTTCCAACAATCAAATGCACAACCAAACTGCTAATACTCTTTAACATTGCCAAAAGTGCAAGAAAAAGTGCACTTCCACAAAACTATATTTTGATATTTCTTCGAGTGAGTGCCAATTACAAGATACCTTTCAATTGAAAATTTCTGCCAGTGAGTGCCAGAAACAATTTATGCATTTATGTGATCATGCAAGTGCTCCCTCAGATTACTTTCAACGGGGAATGGTTCATAGAGGAACTGAAATTTATAATATTTAGTGTTAAACTCAAGATAAATACACATTAGATTGTTCCTTAGGCACACAAAATAATACGCAACCTTCTTATAAAACCCTTTTTTGGTTCATGAACAAGAATAACAGCTTTGCCATGTTGGTCATATTACGGTCAACCTGCCCGACCCATCATTTGCAAAATATATGTAATATCGTAATCAACGTATCTTTTTGTTTTGCTATCATAGTATTCATTACCCTATAAGAAAAATATTGAATGAGTTACCGAGTAAATCATCACTAAAGATGAAGAAAATACATAGTATTGTGCCATCTTAATTATCACCAGGTGAGCTAGAAGATTAACACCCCAAGCTAGTGTGCTAGTGCATACTAGTACCTGGCAAAACATCAAGCAACAAAAAATGTTGTTTAAATTTTGCTCAAGTATGTAATTAACTCGGTTATTGAGAGAAATTGCAATAAACATACTGAAAAATCTAGAACATGCTTATCAAGAGCATTCAGTCATCAAAGCAGAGCAGACCTGAATCTTGTTGTTTGAAAAGAGTTCCTCAACCAAGGATCTATCTCTATCATTTAGACCTGCATGATGCAGACCTATTCTGAATTGCAGAGTATGTTTGAAATTGTTGTCAGAGACTTGTGAAAGAATCAAGTCCTGAGAGTTATCCTCCATGCTTAGGAACTGCCTTGGTTTTTCATCTGATGCTGCAGGCTGCAATATAGAGTGGAGTAAACATATAAGATAGCATCCATCCATATACCCATTTAGTAACATAAATCCAAATCAGTGTTCCACCTTAATGAGATCAAGAGTTGTAAGTCTAGTCTGTTGACGTGATGATACAAAAATGAGAACCATCTATGATATTACCTCTTCACAGACGGTCCATTTCCAGACTTCACAGACGGTTTTTAATTATAACCATCTGTGATAATATCGCTACAGCTCCCCGTTTAGTTTCTTCGTCGCCCGACGAGTTTCTTCGTCGCCGATGCGTCTCTTCGTCGCATCAATGCCGCTTCGGCTCCCTGATGCATCTCTTCGTCTCACGCGCCGAATTTATTCCTTGTTTTATAAAAAGGATCATCCTCCATCGAAGATGATCATCCCCACATATAACTCTACTACTTCTAAAAAAGCAGAAATGACTCCCTCTTCTGTTTCCTTATCGCCGGCATTGATGGCCTACCTGGCCGTACTGTACGAGCACCTCTCCGGTCGTACGTTGGCGGATGCTGCGGAAGGACACTGTTTCAACAGTGTCTTCACTTCTCTGTCTGAGGATTTGCCAGAGCAGGTGACGGCCACCTTCCGCCGTCTTGACATCCTCCTCCGCCGTGTCTTCCGGGTGATCTCCCAATTCCGGCGAGTTTACCGCGTCATCGACGTGGTCCTTCACAACGGTGTTGCACGTCTCTAGAAAGTTTGCCGTCACTTGGATCATGATCGAGGCGGCGATGCATCGAGTCGACTGCATCGAGACCCTCAAGCAAGGGAAGAGAGCCTATGGGCTCAATTCTTCTTGATTCAACGATCGAGGGTCTTTGGGAGACACTTTCGAGCAAGGCGTCGATGGGTGGACGCATTTCAGGCTTCGTTTGATCACGAACCGTCCGATGCCGCCGCCGCCTACGAAGTTTTGAAGACGGAGATAGCTGCCTACCTCCGCCACTAGAAAAACTTTGTTTATTTAGGTTTTTACTTTTTTTAATGGTTGATTATTAAGAAAAACCGTCTATGATATGTAGAATAATCACAGATGGTTATTATTAAGAACCATCTGTGATACTTCACATATGGTTTTCATCATGAACTGTCTATAATATTACTTCTTCACAGACGGTTTTTAGCGCAGCCAGTAACACAAACGATCTCTAAACCAAAACCGTCTGTGATGGCATGTAATACACACGGTTTTGGTTAACCGTTTGTGATGAGACGTCCAGTATTAGCCTTTTTGTAATAGTGATGGGCCAGAGTGCTGACCTAAGCACAACATGCCAGCACCTCGGGTCATGCCTGGAGGTACCACGACAGTGCCCCGCCCATTAAAACCAAGAGCCACGCTCGAGTCCTGACTCCTTACTGTCAGCCTCCCCGCCCTCGTGCCCCGCCAACCGCCACCACGCACGGCTTCCCCACGCCCAGCCGTCGTCACGCTGCGCCCGGGCTGGCCTCCTCCTCCATCGGCTGTGCCCGGTCTCCTCCTCCTCTCCTCCGCACCAGCGTCCTCCGCCGGCCGTGCCGTGCTTGTATGTGTTGTGCTGGCTCGGCCCATAAACAGTACAGGTCGTACCGTGCCCGTGCTAGGCCAACAATGTCGTGCTTCGGTCCAGCTCGACTGACATGGCCCATCTGGCCATCTCTATAGCCAGATACATGTCTCAATCGACCATGATAATACACGCAACGTGAGGCAAGGGTCACCAAGACATCAACACTCAACAGTGCAATTGATCATATCTTATAAATAGACCCTCCTCAATCCACAGCACAATACATTAGAAGCCGATCTCCATCGTCTGATAAAAAAACAAATATCGAAATCAATTGATACAGTAAACATTTTTGCTGCTTCTATAGTCTTTACTACGGTACTATTGTTGAGCATTGTTCACTCACGGAGCGATGTTCGCCGTGGTCCTCTACGCCGTACCTCCACATTTCGGAGCTCCTGCCCAGTGTCACTTGGACTAGATGTCACGGTTTGGTGGAGCTAGAGGCGAAGACGACTGTCATGTGATTGATGATCTCCTGTGTTCTTTGCCAAAACAGATTAGTAGGGGTTGGTTAATTAGTTGGTCATACGTCACACCAAAAAAATCTTGTAGGGTACCTCGTCTCTCCCGAGAGATCGACCACGTTGTTTCGAATCATTGTACAACAAAAGCATGCAACCAGAGAGCTAGAGTAAGTGGCGGAACTACTGGCAAGAACAAGTTAGGCGGTGCCCTGATCTCTGCCGGTGGAAGTCCCCTTCGCTCGCCTTGCCGTGGCCGACGCCCCCGGCCAAATCGCCATCGCCATGACTGATGACTCATCTCCATGAGCTGATGAAGTGATGACTGATAAGCAAGCTGCGCGCAGGCGCGCCGCGTGGGCCATGGCCATGGGTTGAGTCAGAGACGAGCCGAGGCAGGTAGTAAAAGGCGGCAAGGCCTAAGCCAATTAGCCAAATGCCCAAATAGACACCAGCATCCAGGCATCCAGCACAACCCTAATTCGGGAATTCCCCATCGGGCAGCACCGCAGCATCAACCATTCCCCATTCCTATTTGGTTCTTCCTCCCGTCCCGTCGGAGATTGCGGCGCTTGAACTCTGGCGGTCGGCGGGTCTTGCTGGCTTGAGGGGGGCGTGGCGCTGCACGTAAGGGTCAAGCGTGGGGGCAAGGCGCGACGCGGCAAGGAGTAGGACTGGGGCGCCACCGTCCGCTGGCACCGGCAGGCACACCGCACACTGAGGCAGGCAAGCGATCCGCGATTAGCGATCGACACTCGACAGCCCACCGTCCGATCGAGCCGATCGGCGTCTCCGAGGTCCGAGGCGGTAGGAAGCGAGCGGTCGCGACCTCACAAAGGGCGTAGTTGCAGGTGCGCCACTGAGTGTCTGAGCTTGACCTTTGAGTATTGTTTTGAATTTTGATTTCTAGAGTACAAATGTATGATATTAGTAAATTTTGATTTTTTGTAGGAATTCTATAAGAAAATAAAATCAATACAAACTTATTTTAGACTTATTTTAGAACCGTAATAGTAGATGACAATTAGTTGATCCTAAGATTGTGCCTCGGTATTTTTTACACTACATGTTCTTGGGTCTTTCTAATTTCTAGTTCCGCCACCGGCTAGAGTTGAGAAAATATACGTACGTGTAACTAAAGTGGATCGTTGGTTGACCGTTCGATCGGAAATCGACGCTTAAGATATGGAGCTGGCCCCTACTTTCATCCTTTACCATCCTAGCTTTCATACTGAGTCAACAAATATGCAGTGAAACATAGTATATAGTGCCCTACGTACGACGAGCGAGCACCGAACCTCGAGGTCAACATTTCAGTCTGTTCCGTGTTTGACCATGTCATGCCAGCCCCCCCCCAAAAAAATATTTCATGTGTTGCCGTGTGCGTGACGAGGAAAGAGGCGATGCACGCACGCCGAGAGGGGATCGGTCAATCGACGACGGCAAATCTAGCATCCGATTTAACTAGAGTGCAAATTAAGTCAGGCGATCAGAATTGTCTAATTTCTCGAGTGCTCAGAAGTTTTTTGAGTGTTTTGAATAATACACTCGGGAACTTTCCGAGTGCCTCATGAAACACTCGGGGAGAGAAAAAAACACTCGGGAAATTTGACGGGAGCAACGGGGAAAAATGATCTCCCGAGTGTCATTTGTTACAGACACTCGGGAGCTAAAACAACAGGCCGCGCGCCATATTCCCCCCCCCGGCGCGCGCCCGTTTCTAAGATCCGTTCCCCAAACCCCCCACCCCCCCCGCGCTCGATCTCCCCCACGACCGGCGCCGCTCCTCCCCGTCCTCCGCCGCCTCCGCCGCCTCGACTCCGCCTTCCCGGCTCCTCGGCTCCCTCCTCCCGGCTCCTCCTCCATGGCCTGCCCGGCTCCGCCTCCCGGCTCCTCCTCCGGCCGGCGTCGCCCCAACTCCGCCTCCCCGCCTCCTCCTCCATGGCTCCTCCTCCTGGACCTTGCCCGAAGCAGGCTGCTCTGCGCATCCTCTCGGTCCATGAGGTAACTATGCTCACTAACTTGACTAGCATGGACCTAAGCTACAATGCCTTGCATGTCGTCCTCATCTGTAGTCTTATGTCATATATAAGCTAATTGTATTGTCTGTTGATGCACACTATGAATGCAGACCTTTGGATCATTCCTCGTAGTCTTATGTCATATATAAGTGGTCATTTTAACCATTGAGATGAGAACCCAAAGACATGATTATCCTTTTTTAATTTCCTTTCTTGTTAAACTAACCTTTGATCAAGCTTTATTTTGAACTAATTATATCTATACTTTTTGTGAGGAACTAATTATACACCACTAGAAAATATAGCACTTCTCCATTAACGAGTTGGAAACCATACATTCCTCTAGACTTTGTTTCGAGGGAGCAAAAAAGGACCTTCATTACGGTCGTAAAATGATGGGACCATCATGCTGACCGCTTTGTATTCAAGCCGTTAGTTATTAGGCCCAATACTTGTGCTGAATGATAAATATAAGCCGGATATTTAATCCATACAATGCTTCAATTTGTATCACAATCCAACAATTATCTGAATACATCAATTACATTGATCTATTGTCTAAACACAACATCCATCATGGTAGATGAAGTCATTTAAGCGCATCATCCGCTCGCTACCTCTGGATTTAACCTATGATTCATTAGTTATTATATGGAATAAAGCTAATTTGGTCTTGTAGTTAACATCAGCTATTGTTAGTTGCTAATTTTCCTCATTTTAAATTTTGTCGTCTCTAGGTTAGATCAGATTGTCTTTTTGTGAGATATATCTTTGCCCACAAATTTTTTTGGTAGTGGTTAGCTTTTTGAATCTTTGAGGTTAGTAAGGAAGGGCCTTTAGTAAATCTCGGTGAGTGTCAGCATCATGTCTAAGCTTAGCACATTTTACCAAATGACTAATAACGTGCCTAATAAGAGTAATCAGTAATAAGAAACAAACCATAAATGATAAATCAATTAATTAAGATCAAGTCCAGAATATAATGGTAATCTAATAACAGTTTTGGTATGTGATCCCTTTTGCCACAGTCAGCCTTAGTTTTCAGGCAAGATATGTGCTTACTTTGTTTTCAGTATAGTCCCTAGTCAGCCTTTTGCTATGACATTTAAGTTGCTATCCTCTATGGATATTGTTGCTTACTTTGTTTTCAATCTGATCCCTAGTCAAGAGACACTACAGTCATTTGGGCTTGATTGTTTTCAGTACTTACTGCAGCAGTGCCGCCTCCTCCTCCTCCTTCGCCGTGTAGTAGATCTCAATTCCCCTGGCGCTTCCCCCCGCCGACTGCCTCCACCGACACACAGCTGTAGCCATCTTCCCCACCGCAGCTCCCTCGGCTCCCTCAGCTCCAAGAACTACTATAAGGTAGTGGATAAGTGCAAAAGAAATAAAATTTGCTTATTTTCTTCTGTGTTGTTAGTTTATGGTGGATTGATATGCTGTCATTATAATGCTACATTAACGTGTTAATAAATAATTGTATTTATTTATAATGGTATTCATTTATATTGAAAGAAAGTGTTTTTATGCTCCGTTGATCATGTATATTATCTTCATGTCAATCTGTTTTAGTGTACATATATATGGCATGTATCGTATGGTAGCTTCTAGCTAGCTCTGTAGTCGTATTTGTCCCCAAGGCTTCATGGAAACCCTCCCAAAACCTTGAGATGAACTGGGAACCTCTATCCGACACTATACTCTTAGGTACACCATGTAGACATACAATTCGTGCTAAGTACAACTCACCAACTCACATTTGAATAGGTGGTCTTGATCGATAAAGTGTACCACTTTAGTCAACCGATCCACAATAACCCAAATGGAGTCATAACCCGATTGAGTTCTTGGCAATCCAGTGATAAAATCCATGCCAACTTGTTCCCATTTCCACTCAGGAATTGGTAAAGGTTGAAGCAAACCAACAGGTCTTTGGTGCTCGGCCTTGACCCTTTGGCACACATCACAGTGTGCCACATACTCGGTTATTTCTCTCTTCATGCCAACCCACCAATACCTCTCTTTGAGGTCTTGGTACATTTTTGTGCTCCCAGGATGGATGGAGTAATGTAACTCATGGGCTTCCTTAAGTACAAGGTCTTCTATGTCCTGGCAGTTTGGCACACACAGCCTTTTGCCGAACCAAAGGACCTCATGTTCATCCATTAAAAATCCAGGAGCTTTGCCTTGTCCTACATTGTCTCTTATCTCCAGGAGGTCTTTATCCTTGAATTGCTTCTCTCGGATCTGCTTCTGGACCACAGGCTCCATTTCAAGCGCATGTACAAAACATTTCTCCACAATTTCCAGATTAAGGCGCCTCATCTCTTCATATAGTCTGGGCTGATTTTCTTGGACCAATAGGTGATTGCAATAGCTTTTTCGGCTCAAAGCATCAGCCACCACATTTGCTTTACCTGGGTGGTAGTGAATCCCAAGGTCATAGTCTTTAATGAGCTCCAACCATCTCCTCTGTCTAAGATTGAGGTCAGGTTGGGTAAAGATATACTTTAAACTCTTATAGTCTGTAAAGACCTCGCAACGATTACCAATAAGGTAATGGCGCCAAATTTTTAGAGCATGTACCACAGCTGCTAGTTCCAGATCATGAGTGGGGTAGTTGGCTTCATGAGGCTTTAATTGCCGAGAGGCATAAGCTACTACCCGACCCTCTTGCATTAGCACACAACCAAGACCTTGTCTTGAGGCATCACAAAAGACTTCAAAATCCTTTCTAATGTCGGGTAAAATCAACACTGGAGCAGAGGTCAATCTTTTCTTCAACTCTTGAAAACTATGCTCACAAGCTGGAGTCCATTCACACTTGGTCTCCTTTTTGAGCAGTTGGGTGAGAGGTCTTGCTATCTTCGTGAAGCCTTCAATAAACCTACGGTAATACCCTGCCATTCCAAGGAAGCTTCTTATCTGAGGCACTGACTTGGGTGGTTTCCAATCTAGGACGTCTTGGACCTTGCTAGGGTTAACTACCACTCCAGCAGCTGACTTAATATGGCCCAAAAAGGTAACTTCCCTCAACCAAAAGTCACACTTCTCAAACTTTGCATAGAGCTGGTGGTCCCTTAGCTTGTGTAGGACCAACCGAAGGTGACCTTCATGCTCTACCTCGGTTTTAGAGTACACAAGAATGTCATCTATGAAGACAATGACAAACTTATCTAAGTACTCTATAAACACTTTGTTCATCAAGTTCATGAAGTATGCAGGAGCATTAGTTAGTCCAAAGGACATGACTGTGAACTCATAAAGTCCATACCGAGTTGAGAAGGCTGTTTTTGGAATGTCCTCTTGTCGAATCTTCAATTGGTGATAACCGGACCTTAGGTCAATCTTGGAGAAAACTGCTGCTCCTTTGAGTTGATCAAATAAGTCATCGATCCTGGGCAAAGGGTACTTATTCTTGATGGTAACATCATTAAGAGCTCTATAATCCACACACATACGTTGTGTACCATCCTTCTTTGCCACAAAGATCACAGGAGCTCCCCAAGGAGAGGAACTCGGCCTTATAAAACCTTTACCTTGCATTTCTTCAATTTGCTGCTTTAGCTCAACTAAGTCATTAACAGGCAACCTATATGGTCTTTTAGAAATAGGTGCTGTCCCAAGGACTAGGTTAATGACAAATTCTAAATCTCTGGCTGGAGGCATTCCAGGTAGCTCACTGGGAAACACATCGGGGTACTCTCTAACCACAGGGAGGTCTTCGAGTCTCACTTCTCTTAAGCAAGACACCCTCGAACCTGCCTTAGGAGAGGTCTTGGGGCTGAATTCCACTTGCACCATTGCTCATTGGTGAGCACAATGGACTTGCTGGCACAATCTATTCGGCCCTGGTTTTTAGATAACCAGTCCATTCCTAGAATCACATCTAATCCTTGGGAGTGCAAGACTATCAAGTCTGCATAGAAAGGTACTCCCAAGATTTCCAACGAAAGATTTGGGCACAAGGAGTTAGTCCTCATTTCCAAGCGCGGGGAATGGATGAGCATAGGGTTTAATAAAGGAGTAATAGCTAACCCATTGCTACCCACAAACTTTGAAGAGATAAATGAATGAGAAGCTCTGGAGTCAAAAAGAACTGAGGCTGGAATGGTATTGACAAAGAACGTACCAAGGACCACATCCGAGGCTTGTTGAGCTTCCTCTGCCGTGAGGTGGTTCACTCGCCCTTTGTTGAATTGCACTGGAGGTCTTGAGTGGGTGTGGCTGCCATGAGCTGAGGACCCTTGAGCCGATCGGGTGGGAGTTGGAGCTGGAGCTTGAGATTTCTTCGGACATTTATTTGCATAGTGCCCAACTTCATGACAATTAAAACACGCCACCCCCTAATTTGGGTTTGTGGTCGGTCTTGCCTGAGATTGACCTCCTGGGGAGGTCTTTTGAGAGCTGGAGGTGCCAGACCTCTTGACCTGCATGGAGGTCCTGATGGGGGAGGAGGTTGCAGACCTCATAGGCTGAAACTGGGAGGTCTTTGGCCTAGAAAATCCCTCTGACCTGAACTGCTGGGCTGCCTTCCTCTTTTTGCGATTTTCCATCTCAACATGTTTGGCCTCTTGCCGAATGGTCTTGCTCACCAGATGCTGAAAATCTAGGTAATCATGAGCAAGGAGTTGGACTGAGAGATCATCATTAAGTCCATTCAAAAACCGTTCTTGCTTGGACTCATCTGTGGCCACATTCTCAGGTGCATACCTTGCCAACTGGTTGAACTTGTGTAGATATTCGCTCACTGTGTAGTTCCCTTGGCGCAAAGCCCTAAACTCATTCTTCTTTAATATCATCATCCCATGAGGAATATGTGCACGTCTGAAAGCTTGGGTGAATTCCTCCCAGGTGATTTCTTGAGCGTCGGGGTGGGATTGAGTAAAGTTTTCCCACCAATCCGAAGCTGGTCCTTGGAGTTGATGGGAGGCAAACAGAACTTTCTCTCTGTCAGTACATTGGATCATGTCCAATTTTCTACTCATAACCCTGAGCCAATCATCAGCTTCAAGAGGTTCAGTGGTGCTGGAAAATGTAGGTGGCCTCATCCTCATAAACTCGGAAATGTTAGCTCTAGGAGGAGGTGGAACATGTACAGGAGGTTGGGCTGCTGCTGCGGCTTGGAGGTTCTGCGTATTGGTGATGGACTGAGCTAACAGGTTGATCAATTGTGCTTGATTGGCCATCATTTGGTTTCAGTCTGGTCCTTGGGCTAGAGGAGGAGGTGGCTGCTACACTGGAGTCTCTGGATCATTCCTAGGGGGCTCTTCCTTGGCCACTGGTGCTGCCACTGCCCCTTGTGGTCACCATCTGCTAGGGTCCAAAAGGTAAGAAAAGATAAGAGATCTGGGAGGTAAGGCTTAAGACTTAAAGCAACTAAACCCATGATAACCCCAAAAGCCAAAAATTTCAGCAATCAAACTCACACTTTCTACACGAAGCTTGCTGCCCTCAGGGCTGCAAGAAAAGAGGTCATGACATGGAGGGGAGGTCTTTTGTAAATGAGCCCCAGAGGTAACCTTTACAAAAGAGCCGCCACTCATTGCCATAACAGGGAGGTCCTTAACACTACCACCACAACCTTAATCGGTCCTATAGACGGTCCAAGGAAAGGATTCCATTTAATTTTATAAAACGTTGAGGCAAGCAAAAGATAAGGAGGAGATAGGGTGAGATAAAGCACCGTAGAGGAACAAGAATAGATAGATGACTCAGGTAAGGACAGAACAATTTCCTTTCTCTTGTTTATTAAAACACATTTTGAAACTTTTCCTAACGGCCATTCTATTAGGCTGCGTCCTGCGGTCGGAATGCTCTGATACCACCTGTAACGACCCGGCCTAGGGCACCCCTGGGAGGTCCCTCAGGACCTCCTGGGAGGTCCAGTGAGGAGCCCCCAGGACGTCCCGAGAGGTCCTCAGACCTCCCTGGGAGGTCAAGAAGGACTTCCCAGGACGTCCCGAGAGGACATCCCGGTAGGACCGCACAGACCTCCCGAGAGGTCCGAGAGTACCACTCGGAGGTCTGGGAGGTCCTGACCCGCAGAGGTCACTGGACCTCAGACCTCCCCAAAACTCCACGTCTCCACTCTAGGGAGGTCCGAAGGGAACCACCCCGAGGAGGTCGTGGGGCTTGGGGCAAGCCTAAAGTCCTCTGTGATCCAAACCAGCCCCCATAGATCATCGACTGGTTCTCACAGCAACAAGTGATAACATAAACATCCACAAGGCTTAATTAACAGCAAAAGGAGGTTTGTTACAAAGGTTGCTTACAAGCTCCAGCAACAGGGAGCACACAAACGCAGCGAAAAACCCAAAAGATAATGTCCACCTATTACACCACAGGTGACTGGCTGGAGGGCGCGGCCTAATTGAGCTGGTCATCTTCATCATCGTAGGAGTCTTTATCTACTCAATTCATGAATCAAGCAAGAGTGAGCACAACAACCGTGCTCGCAAGTTACACCCGTCAATTAACAGAATGACATGCATAGGGATGTATCAAAGGACAAAGATATTAGGGTTGTTTTGCATAAAGCCAATTTTATTTCAAATACAAGTACTAAGTTTCAAGGCAAGTTACAATAATAAAATTCAGTTTTTCTTAATCCATTTTCGCTTGGATAGGTTCCTCATTGAAATGGTGAAGGATATCCTCTGCACAAGGCTTCCGCCACACCCATTTTGGTTAAACCACCAAAACCAATTTCATAACTTTTTGAAAACCAAAACCAAGGCTAACTTTCAAAGGACATTGCCAAGATGTCCATGACCGTGGACACGGCTATTCAATAGATTTACACTCTGTAGAGGTTGCACACTTTACCCACATGACATGAATTCTCTAGTTTGCTTGACATCCGTCGATGCCACCTCACACTTCCTTTGGTGAGAGGTCTAGAGCACATGACAAGGCCTTTACAATGCATTGCTCCACCGCAGCCCACCCCCATTAAGGTTTATAATCCCCCTTTGGGAAGAAACACCTTAGGTTAGTAGGGTGCCCCTCTATGCCAAAGTGGGACTACAACTAGTCATAACATGACAAACCCACCGCGTCCGAGGGATGAACCACGATAGAGCTTTGCAAATTAGTTAGCTAGGTCCCACACCCCACACTGGAGACATGTGGTTGCACAATTTTGACATAGCCCATTATAGGCTTAGCAAGTGGTGTCTCAAAGACCGGTCCTTAACCGACTTGAGCGACAAACCTCAACCCTGGGGCATCGGATCACACGACCCCCGTGCATAGATATGCACCAACCATACAACCAACTTCGCCCAAGTCAAAACCATTTTTCATTTGTTTTGCTTTACAATCCTCCATGGCACACCAATGCCATGGCCATGAGTAAAACATTCATGACACACCAATGTCATGGCCGAAATCTCCATGGCACACCAATGCCATGGCTCAAATCATTTGATTATTTGGTATTTTTGGTCAAAACTCCCCAAATCAAGATTTTGGTCTAAGCATTCTTGAGCATGTCATTTTTCAAGAGCTTCGTCCTCACTATTGCAAGAACCAGCTTTTATCTAAGGTGACAAGGAGGTTGATTCAATCATGGATAGAGGTCATACCAAACAAGAGGGCTTAACTATGGATTAAAAGATAGGCATTGAAATACTTAGTAAAGTAAGCATGCATACATCTTTGAAAACAGCATAAATAATTTGAAGTATTGGGTGCAACATGTTCAAGAGTGTAACTTGCCTTGCTCAAGATCTCGAGCTGCCTCCTCTCCCTCACTGAACTCTGGCTCCCCACGGTCTGGGCAATCTACACGTGAAAAATAAAATACTCAATTGCAGCCCAAACAGGAATCCAAATAACTTCCAAATAAACTTGAAAACAAAATCAACAGAGAAGCTGGGAGGTCAAGAGGAGGTCCAAGGAGCTCACTGGAGAGGTCTTAGGGCTCCAGAGAGGATGTCCAAGATCAAACTGGAGGAGGTCCTGAGACTAAGAGTGAGGAGATCTATGGTGACTCGGTTGAGACAGAGAGCAGGAATGAGGGAGAAAGTGATAAAGGAGGGCTTTCCCAAACTATATATAGGGGAAGCAAATGCACGTGACCTAGAGTAGAGTCAACAAGAGTTGGTAAATAGGACAAGGGAGTTGGCAGGGAATGTGACAATCAGTATGACATGCGTACTGCAAAGGTGAGGGCATTTAATGTGATACAACATGCATTAAATGCTACAAAGACTTCCTTGCCCAAGGTCTTAGTCAAAGGTAAAGAATCGGGTGCTTGATCGCCTGATTAAGCCAAGACCCGCCAGGAGGTCTGCAATGACCGAGGAGGTCTTGCAGTGAATCAAGGGAAGATCCTCACCCACCGGGGAGGTCCTAACGGTTGGATCTCCAAGAGGGAGGTCCAAACGGCCAAGATCAAGCGCTCCAGAGGAGGTCCGCAAGGGCAAGGAGGAGGTCCTTACCCGCAAGGGAGGTCCTGACGATTGGATCTCCAAAGGGGGAGGTCCAACGGTCAAGATTAAACGCAAACGGGGAGGTCTAAAACCGTAGGATCAAGTCCAAGGGAGGTCTGAATGGTTAGGATTTCCAAAAGGATGTCCTAACGATCAGGTCTGCCAAAAGGGGAGGTCTGGACGGCCAAGATTTCCAAAGGGAGGTCTTGACGGTCCAGATCCACAGGAGGAGGAATGACGGTTAAGATCTCCAAGGGAGGTCTTAACGGTCCAGATTTACAAGGAGGAGGATGCAGACGGTTAAGATCTCCAGGGAGGTCTTAACGGTCCAGATTTACAAGGAGGAGGTCTCGACGGTTAAGATTCTCCAAGGGAGGTCTTAACGGTCCAGATCTACAAGGAGGAGGTTCGAACCGTTGGATTTCAATCGACCGCCACAAAGGTTGGGACGTTCGGACCACCCAACGCTACAAAGAAATCGGACCATCCAATAAAGATCTAAGGGCTCAGAGGAGGTGGGACGTTCGGACCATCCGAACATCTCACCAGGATCAAGCTGTCCAATGCAAATCGGACGACTCACAATCAATAAAGATGCAAATAGGTAAGGAGGAGGTCCAGGGGGACCCGGGGAGGTCCGGTGGGACACAGGGAGGTCCAATAAATGTAAGGGGAGGTCCTAGAGGACATAGAGAGGTCCTGAAGGACACGGGGAGGTCAAATAAATGTAAGGGGAGGTCCTAGAGGACATGGAGAGGTCCTGAAGCTTCACAGGGTTCCAAAGTAGTTCAAATACACACAAGGGTGACACGGACTTAGGGAGGTTGCAAGTCAGAGAGGACTCGAGAGGGAGAAATGGGGCTCGGGGAGGTCTAAGCGTTTGGGAGGTCTAGACCTAAGGAGGTCTGGACCATAGGAGGACTGCACAGAGGAGGTCCGAACCTCGGATCCTAACAAAGGTGAGGTGCAGGGTTTGGAGGTGGGTAAAAGATGGACAGAGAAGGAAAGACCAAAGAAAGCTCCAATAACTCAGCAACCAACAAGGAACTTTTAGTGGTAGTTTGAGTTAGTCAACTTAAAGCCATTATGAAATTTCAGGTTAAGCTTTAAATTCTTATCAAAACAAAATGGTTCTTTTTATTTTGAAAATTCCAAAAAGATTCTAAAATAAATTCAGGGTGTCACAAACCTACCCCTTAAGGGAATCTCGACCGAGATTCAAGCTTGGCCACAAGAAAGAGATATGGGTAGTTTTCTCTAAGGTCTTCCTCCTTTTCCCAAGTGCCTTCACTCTCTGGATGGTGGCTCCATTGCACCTTGTAGGTTCGAAGGATCCTGCTCCTGGTGACTCGCTCTATGACATCCAAAATTTTGATTGGTTTCTCCACATATGTGAGATCTTCTTGGAGATTAATGTTGTCCAGCGAGGTGTGGTCTTCAGGTACCCTAAGGCACTTTCTCAATTGTGACACATGGAAGGTATTGTGCATTGCCGAAAGAGAAGTGGGCAGCTCAATTTTGTAAGCCACTTCACCTTGTCTTGCCAGTATCTTGTATGGTCCCACAAATCTTGGAGCCAGCTTTCCTCTGGTTCGAAATCTCCTAACTCCTTTGAGTGGGGTTACCCTAAGGTACACAAAATCTCTAACTTCAAAAGATAAGTCTCGACGTCGAGTATCGGCATAGCTCTTTTGTCTAGACTGAGCTTCCCGCAAGCGCTCCCTTATGAGCTTCACCTTTTCTTCAGCTTCCATGATGACATAAGGTCCATAATACTGTCGCTCACCCACTTGGTCCCATAGGAGAGGAGTTCTCCACTGCCTCCCATATAGAGCTTCAAAGGGTGACATCTCCAGACTAGCCTGGTAACTGTTATTGTAGGAGAACTTGGCATAGGGGAGGTTCTTATCCCATCTATCCCCATAGTCCAAAGCACAAGCTCGAAGCATGTCCTCAAGTATTTGATTCACTCTCTCTGTTTGACCATCGGTTTGAGGATGGTAGGCAGTGCTGAAATTAAGTCTTGTCCCCAAGGCTTCATGGAGACCCTCCCAAAACCTTGAGGTGAACTGGGAACCTCTATCCGACACTATACTCTTAGGTACACCATGTAGACATACAATTAGGTGCTAAGTACAACTCACCAACTTTGTTACTTGAATAGGTGGTCTTGATCTGGGATAAAGTGTGCCACTTTAGTCAACCGATCCACAATAACCCAAATGGAGTCATAACCCGATTGAGTTCTTGACAATCCAGTGATAAAATCTATGCCAACTTGTTCCCATTTCCACTCAGGAATTGGTAAAGGTTGAAGCAAACCAACAGGTCTTTGGTGCTCGGCCTTGACCCTTTGGCACACATCACAGTGTGCCACATACTCGGCTATTTCTCTCTTCATGCCAACCCACCAATACCTCTCTTTGAGGTCTTGGTACATTTTTGTGCTCCCAAGATGGATGGAGTAATGTGACTCATGGGCTTCCTTAAGTACGAGGTCTTTTATGTCCTAGCAGTTCGGCACACACAGCCTTTTGCCGAACCAAAGGACCTCATGTTCATCCATTAAAAATCCAGGAGCTTTGCCTTGTCCTACGTTGTCTCTTATCTCCAGGAGGTCTTTATCCTTGAATTGCTTCTCTCGGATCTGCTTCTGGACCACAGGCTCCATTTCAAGCGCATGTACAAAACCTTTCTCCGCAATTTCCAGATTAAGGCGCCTCATCTCTTCATATAGTCTTAGCTGATTTTCTTGGACCAATAGGTGATTGCAATAGCTTTTTCGGCTCAAAGCATCAGCCACCACATTTGCTTTACCTGGGTGGTAGTGAATCCCAAGGTCATAGTCTTTAATGAGCTCCAACCATCTCCTCTGTCTAAGATTGAGGTCAGGTTGGGTAAAGATATACTTTAAGCTCTTATGGTCTGTAAAGACCTCGCAACGATTACCAATAAGGTAATGGCGCCAAATTTTTAGAGCATGTACCACAGCTGCTAGTTCCAGATCATGAGTGGGGTAGTTGGCTTCATGAGGCTTTAATTGCCGAGAGGCATAAGCTACTACCCGACCCTCTTGCATTAGCACACAACCAAGACCTTGTCTTGAGGCATCACAAAAGACTTCAAAATCCTTTCTAATGTTGGGTAAAATCAACACTAGAGCAGAGGTCAATCTTTTCTTCAACTCTTCAATACCATCTTGGTGACCTTTTGGCTAAACCACGGCGCAAGACGGTGCGTCAAGAAGTGGATTAGGTTAAGAGAATTGAAGACGGCGCTTTAATATGCGTGCGTATGTGTTTCGTTGATGTTGGGCCTTAACGGAAGCCCGTTAGGGTAAATCTTCTCTAAGGTCTTTAGGGTTAGAGACTGCCCTATAAAAGAAGGGAGATGGAATATTCTTGAAGCTGCCGCTGGAGAAAAAGAGGAGATGTGGCGGCGCCCCGCTTTATCCTGATATGCTTGGCGGCAGTTGTCCTCCTGGAGAAAAAATCCGGGCGCTTGTGCTTGTGTGCGCCTGTAGCTGCTTTGAAAAATCATGAATCCCTGGTGGCGGCGTCTCTTCCCAGAAAAAAGATGAGCGCATGTAGAGCTCTGTGGCGTTTTTGTTTGACTGTCTTCATTAATCATTAGCGACCAAGTCTTGATTTTAATTGTGCATCGCCATTTCTTGCCTGTGCTTGCGTGTGCAAGTGGTTCGAATTGATCTCGGCAGCGGATGCTTGTTGATTTGATTGCAGCTCTTCTGTGTTTGCTTGTGTTTGGGTTCTTGCTGTGCTGGCCGGCTGAAAAAGTGTAGAGCCCTTTGTGGCGGCCGTGAGTGCCCCTGAGAAATCCTGTGGTGGCTCTTGGAGAGCCCTCTCGCAGAATCGTAACTGGCGGCGCCTGCTGCTCTCGCAGAACCAGAAGCGTGGCGCCTGCTTTGCACCATAAAAACCGGATCACGGCAACAGATCATGTCCTATCGGGTTGTGAAATCTGAATCTGTTGCTTTGACTTGATACTGGGTGTTAATTTTTTTTTAAGATTTGTGTTTGGCTGCCAATCAATGATGCGGATGTTGCAGTTTTAAGCCTTGTTTTTTTTTGTGTTGGCTGTTCGGCTCCTTGTCGTGTGGTTTGTGTCGGCCTCTGTGCGCGCTTGGTAGGATTTAGAGAAGCCGTGGCGGCGCTTCCTTGAGGTACTTGAGTTTCGAGCGGCGGCTCAGAGCCCGTGACCGCCGGAAAACAGGAGAGTATGGTTGTGGCGGCCAGATACCAGAGAAATCGGAGTGCGATGCATTTGCTTTGATGTGCGTCTGGTAGATTGACTGCTCTGTGACCTTTTGTTTATTGCCGTTCCTGTTGGCTGTAGGGGCGGTAGAAATTGTGCGCCTGGAGACGCCCGTAGAAAAAGTAGAATCCAGCGACTTGAGTTTGGATTATTTTATTGCTTGGCTGTCCTCGTGTTGCGACCGATTCCAATCAGATAAATCAAGAGCTGTGGCTGCACAGGGCGATTGTGCATGTGGTGATTTCCTTGAAGTTTTGCTAGCCTTGTGCCTCTTGTTTGTTGCGTGTGAGGTTTGCTCGCCTTGGCTTGATTGACCGAGTCTATATTGGTTCTTGCACTGGTGGTAAGATTGAGGATTTCTTTGCTGCTGCGAAATGCAAAGATGTCAAGATTGACCGAGTCTATATTGAGTTCTCGCACAGGAGCGCTGCCGTGCTTGGTGGTGTTGACAACATCTGGATTTCTCCTGGTGCTCGTGTGCTGGTTCTGTTCATCTCATATTTACAGTAAGTTAGTTATACCTTGCGCATCTTTCTATGTGGTTGTGAGATGTTTTTGGTCTTTTGCTTAGGGGTTTGATCGGATTCAACACGGGTCATCCATTGCGTGCTCAGTATCTGATCTTCATAGCTTTTATAGCTATTAGAGTGAAAGTAGTGTTGAGTTCGATCGAGATGAAAATAGAGAAAGCGTCTATTCACCCCCCTCTAGTCGCCTTCCGGTCCTACAATTGGTATCAGAGCCAAGTTTGCTCTGTTAGATCTTTCTTGATCTTTGAGCATGGCGACAAATATGAGGACTTGTGAGCGCTTCCTTGCATCTTGTCGTGGTTCTTTTACCAATGGTGTTGGTCGTAACAAGATATTTGAATGTATGATAAGTCTAATGGCGATGGAGGAGGAAGTCTCCTGTGATATCTGTGGCAAATCCTTTTGTTTTGATTGTCCTAGTTTCAGGGATGAGTCACTTTTAGAGCCTGAGGAGAAGGAGCCCGGTGGCATATGTGCAGCAGCTTTTGAGGATGAACATGATGGAGAGGATTTTGATGATGAGCCTTTTGATGATAGTGATGACTCTTATGAGGACGATCCCCTACTCAAGCTAAGCAAGGTGAGCAAAGAAAAACTCATTGATGGCTTGATTTCATATGAATACAAATTACATGCTCTTAGAAAGAAAATGAAATTGCTAAAAAGAGAAAAGGGTGATTTGTCTCATGAGCTTGCCGAATTGAAAACCTCCATGAATGCTTATGATTCATTGCTTGTAGACATGAATATTATCGTGATAAAAAAACTACGAGTTAGCTAAACCTCTCTCTTTTCAGAAAACCCATCAAACACTATTTACTTGGTTTATCTAAATAAACCAAGCAAATAGTCGGGGGCTAGGATAAAGTTATTAACTTGACTTCAATTCTTAGTCTTGCTCTTTTTTTATTCATTATCTTATGAGTTACTAACTACTCGACAAGATGATTTTCGGGAAGAAAGAAGGATTATATATCAACATCAACAAAAATTTGTCTTTACAGAACTGCATGCACTACTCAAAGTGAGGAGAACCGATTTGCATACCCTCCGTGACTAACTTCGCGATCGGTGCATTGTCTCTATTAACTGCTCCGCTTCGCTTCAGTATAAAGCGGTCATCTACGACAGTGCAGCAGATTAAGGGTGCGATCATGAGATTTAAGTTTTGCTAAGACAAATCTTATTCCCTCTTGGATCACATCCTTTATCGAGTCAAATTGGTTAGCTCTCAGCGTAGTCATCAACTCTTGCAAAGTTCCGACTTGTTCACCAATGGCACTCGATTGGGCAGACAACGTGTCGTCACGAGGAGTAATCCCCTTCGCATGAAGCCCACCGAGTACATTGTTCGGGAGTGAAATATTGTCTTGAAGATTGATCTTCAAAGCCTTCATTTCCTCCTGATTGCAAGTCGAAGCCTCGCGAACTCGTTTTACTTGTACTACTTGTTCTGAAAAGAATAAGGTCAGTCAAATAAAATGACATCAAGAAGAAAACACAACCAATTGCAGGTAAAGATTTGCTTACTAACTAGTCGAGAATCTAACTTCTTAACTTCTTCAGCGTGGGCGGCGGTGTCCTTAAGGTAACGTTGCTCTCACGTCTGGACCTCTTGGTCTTTGTCTGAAAGAGAATAAGATTCGAAAAAAAAAAGGAGGTCGAAGGCGGTCTTAAGTTCAGCACTTACCGCTTAGTCGTCCCTACAACTTTTGGTTTGCAGAGTTTACCTCCTGAAGCTTCTTCCGGAGGTCTTCAATCTCCTCCCTTAGCTTCTTCATCTCGGCTCTTTCATAGTCGAGAGAATCAGCTAAGGTCTTCTCGTCACTCTTAAACCTGCAAAGGAAAAGGGTAGACGTCAGCAAAGAACCTGATCGTAAGTTCTTTGCGACCAGTTCTTCGTCGTAAGTTTTTCTACGACAATACCCTGCTCGTAAGTCCTCCTACGGCCAGTACCTAGTCGTAAGATATTCTACGACAAACCCCGCAAGTACTGCGTATGTAGTCGAAATATAAAGTCTACGAAAAGCAGTTACTTACCACTTCTCTGCCTACTTGCAGAGTTCCGCTTTTTCCTGTCGCAATTGGACAAGTTGCCTGTTGTATTCAACAACAGTAATAATTTGTTCCAATGCTCTCTACATAAAAGAAAAAATAGTTAGAAGCGAGAAACAATATAAGTGCAAATACCAATCAACAGATACTTACATTCATTGCCCTCCGTACAAACGAAGACACTACCCTTGTGGGGTTCCTTAGATCATCAACCTCTCGGACTCGGTCCCACCACACCTTTTCGAGACGTGTGTCATCGAAGACATCCCCTCCATCGGGAATGTCCTTGGGGTGAGGGACACGAGCACGAGGTCTAAGAGCAGAAGATCCCACAATGGAAGACAACCCGAAAAACTCAGAGGCGAAGTTGGCGTATTCCTCCTCTGATTCGGTAGTGCCAGCTCCTCCTTGAGGGTCTGGCAGAACGTCCGCGACAACCTCCTTTCCAGCACGACGCTCTGATGCCTCCGCAATATCAGACGTCGCCTCTGCCTCGGTCTCTATGACCACTCCTGCGATCGCAGCTGCCTCTGACTCTATTACCACCCCTGTGGTCGTAGCCGCTTCTGGCTCTACGACCGCTCCAATAGTCGTAGCCAAACCAGCTGCAACGGCATCTTCGGTCACTTGGACGGTGGACAATCCTTCGACCACCGCCACTGTTGTTCCTTCGCCTGCCGAAGAAACTGCAGTGGGTTCCTTGGCAGGAACGTTCTTGATGATAAGAGGAGCCAAGGTGAGATCATAAAAAGGAAAACACGATCAGGTGGTAAAAAACAAAAGGTAAATGCTGTCCTTACACTTTTGTCTCTTTTACGTACCTCCGAGTGTCGGATTTGATCTTAAGTTTGGAAACAACCCTCCCTAAGGAAGGTTTCTTCGACTTTTTCTCAACCACGTCTGGTTGAGACTCATGTTGAGGAACAGTCATGACCACGTCTGGTCGTGGGTCTTGATCGAGCGCCATCGCTCCATGAGCCTCTTGGCTCTCCGGATGGCCGAGACCAGTCTCGACCACCTCAACAGCGGCACTGTCCTCGACCACGGACACTGCTGGTGCGGCAGTCTTCTACACAAAAGACATAAAACTCTTCTAGTTCTCCTTTTCTAATCGCTTAATAAAGCAACGAGAGGCAGAAACTGCGAACGTTTTACTATTATAATAGAAGGGTACCTTGGTCTTGGGGACCCTGGGTTTGAATACTTCAGCTATTCCTGCCGCGATTGCTTCCTCTGCAGCAATTATTTCCGCAGCAAGATTAGCCAAAGGTGCAGAAGGAGTAGCGGAGCTCGAGCTTGCACTGCCCCCATCAACAGCTTGCTCGAGCCTCCTCCCCCTGGTCTGAGGAGCATCTACTTACCCAACAGTAGGGCTCGAGCTTGAGCCCCCTTTGTCGGCGGCCTTAACAAGCCGGTGTCTCTTAGCCGGGGGAGAAACAAATTACTCTACGGCCGCACCAACGTCCATCAGTTCGACTTCTTCGTCGTCCTGACGGTCCTCCTTGCCTACTTTCTGCAGAAATCAGAAAGAGAGATATTATAAAGCTGTTGTAAGTTCTTCTACAACTATCACCATGTCGTAAGCCTTTCTACGACAACTTCCTGGTCGTAAGTTTTTCTACGACCAGAACCTGATCGTAAGCCTTCCTATGATCAGTACCCAGTCATAAGTTCTTCTATGACTACAAAGTCCTAAAAACGAAATCGACTCTTGATTACATTTAGGCGCTCCACCTTGTCCTCTAGAGATAAGTCAGCCAGAATTGGAGGCGCCACAACATGGGCTGGGGTCTTCTCACAGATGAGCTCGACCCGAGCGTCAATCTCCTCTAGTGAGAGGTCTGCAGGGATAAGAGAACCTTCAGTAAGCCTAATTTAAAACTAACAGAAAGAAGGCTAAAGCTCAAGGTTTACTTACCCTCCGCGTAGTCTCTCGTCAGGTCCGTTGGGCCCGAGTATCTCCACATCTGATAAGCCCTCTTCTTCAGAGGGCTGATGCGGCGCGTGATGAAATCCTTCACCACGTTCCATCTGGTAAGCCCCTCTTCCTTCAAGTCTGCAATAGCTTGAATGAAAGGGGCGATCCGGCCAAGATCCTTGGGAATCGAATCCCAAGCGGGAACCTTCTCTGCAGGCTTCCCGGCGAAAGAAAGGCTGTCCTCGTTGGTGATCTCCTAATAGAACCACCTCTTCTTCCACCCCAGCCACGACGACTGTGTAAACATCTGAATGTACTCCCTTGACTTCCCGTCATGGAGCTTCAGACTACAACTACCGGTGATTCCGCTTAATCGGGTCATTCCGTAGTAATACCGGAACAACTCTAGATCAGCCGGAATTCCCAGGTAGGCCTCACACAGGTACACGAACACCCCCAACATTATGATAGAATTGGGGACAAGGTTCACCAACTCCACTTGGAAATATTCGAGTACCAATGTGAGAAAAGGATGAGCGGGTAATCGAAGACCACACTCACAGAATGCTTGGAAAACAGGGATTTGTCCAATCTCCTCCGACGGCCAATGCTGCTCGACGGCCTCAATCCACCGCACGAATTCCATCTTCGGAATCTTCTCGGAGTTGACCAAAGCCTGGATTCTGGTCGCATCCATCTTCGGTTCGGCCCACTAGGAAGCGGCTCCAGCCATTTCTCCCAAAAGTCGAAGATTTGGATGTGGAAAGATTGAAGAAGAAAGCTTGATTTGGTTGGCGGTGGAGAACTCGGGAGTTCGAACAGCAAGAACAATTTGGGGGAAGGTAAAGGACCTTATCCTCACCCACGGTGAAGATTTATAACCGCACACCCGAAGTCCAAAAGACATGGCTACCCCAACGGTTGCCAACGCTTCGGGAACTGCTCCAACAGACAAGGGTAAGGGAATCGATTGAGACTCTTAAATTTGTCTGCTCGAGGAAGTCAGATCTATTTTTACACCTCGCTTAAATTACCTCCTTGACCAAGTCTTTTTTCGTCAAAACGCAACAAATGACAGAAAGATCCCGCTTCGACCACAAGATCTGTAACCACTCTATGATCAGTTAGATCTCCCACCACCACCTTGTAAGTCGAGGATTATTTCACAACTTTCTTGACCAAGTAAATTTCTAGTCAAAGGAAACACCAGTCGAAGAGTTCTTCCTTCGACCATTTCCCTACGACCACTTACTGGTCGTAAGACCATCTACTACTCATTTTTCAAGTAAGTTATTTTCGCTTAAGCTAGGGGGCTAGATGACGAGGATATAACAATCCTTATTTTATTATATATCTATAATTTATATTATGGATAATAATGACGTCATATAACTCTTGAGTATACCCCTTAATATTCATAAGGGAGAAGCTAGAAGTCGTAAATTCTCCTACGACCACCCTGTAGTCGTGGGTCTTCCTACGACTATCCCATAGTCGTAAGCCCTTCTACGACTATCCCGTGATCCTAAGCTCTACTTCGATCGATCTGTGGTTGTAGGCTCTCCTACGACCACCACCTGGTCGTAAGCTCTTCTACGACGAGTCCTCAGTCGACAAGACTCACAGACATGTAGGCCTAGTCGATCAGGGAATATCATGTACCGTATCTAAGGATATGAGCAATCAATTACGTTGTTATTCCTTGGAATAACAGCACGACTTAACTCCATGTTATGGTGATAATTGCCTGGCAACGTGGGAACGTTACAACTCCCGTAATAACCTCCGGTAACAGCTCCACGATCTAGTGCATTAACGTGACCTTTATACTGAAGATTCAACGGTGCACCCCGAGGACAGTATAAAAGGCAAGGATCATCAGGAAGAGGGGAGAGACGAAAAGAAGATTAGAAGGACAAGACACTAGTCTCTGATTTCATCTTATAATCCAGTATACTCAATATATACACACAGGAGTAGGGTTGTTATTTTCCCAGGAGAAGGCCCGGACCTGTATATAAATCTCCGTGTCTCCATCTCTGTGTGATTTTGAGCCTAGAGGAACCCCCGAATCAAACAATCTTTACGTAAGTTCGGCTCTAAAAAATCGACAAACTTGTTTTTTTAATTTTTTTAATTATTTCTAGTAAAGTAATAATTTAAATCCAATATATGAATGGTAATATTTTTTTTACCATAGAACAACATGTAAACAACAAAAACAAAGCAAATCAAACTATTGTAGCGTAAATTAGCAATAGGTAAAATAAATTTTATATATTGATATAGTTTGTTATCAGAATCATGATCTTACGCGATCCCAAGCACGATCCTATATAATCATATCTTTAGGATCACGATTCTATAACTATTGTAACCAAAATTAGCAATAGGTAAAATAAATTTTATATATTAATATAGTTTGTTATCAGAATCATAATTTTACACGATTCCAAACTCGGTCCTATATAATCATAACTTTAGAATCACGGTTCTATAAAATTTCGATCATATGCCGATCGATGTCATGTTAGCTCGGTAGGATCGCCATCATACGAATCTCACCTCAGCTACTAACGTCGTATCTTGGAATTTCTATGGGCGGGTCGTCATGGCCATGGGCGCGCAAGGGAGAGAGGCGAGGTGCCTGTCCATGATGCGTCCACGTGGTGCGCTCTTTTGGAGGAATTGGCGCGGTCTCTGTCCGTGGTTGGAGAAGGCGCACGGCCTCCGAGGCGAGCTCATGAGTTTTGATGCGTCCAAGATTTCATCGGGAGACTCGGATACAACGCTCGATCGGAAAATAATCCTATAAGACCTGGTCCACAACTCTATCAAGGTAGACCAACTCTACCATATGACACGTGTATATTTGCTAATCTCAAAGCGCACAATCTCATAAATTCTCCTTGATAGGTGCAAAAAAGATTGATGGATTTTATGGGGTTGTACGCTTTGAGATTCGTGAATATACACGTGTCACATGGTGAAGTTGGTCTACCTTAATAGAGTTGTGGACCAGGTCCTATAGAATTATTTTCCCGCTCGATCGGTGCCGAGAACACGCCACTCTAGCCAGGATAGCTCTGCGGCTTGGAGCATGCCCGCCGAACCAAGTACACTCCAGTAGAGCCTAGCTACTTCGACTCCATGTCACTAGCAATTCTGGTAGTATACCACAACACATCGATAGAGCCGTGGATTTTCATATTGTGCAGGAACGGTGGTTGAAATATTTGACTAGCCAATTAGGCATGGCTTTGAGTGAACGCTAGTACTCCAATACGGTAACGCTTTTTCTAGAATGAATTAATCGTTACAAAGTGGAGTATGGTAGCGTCTGTACGCATGCAACGAAGGTATCAGATGATTCAGATCTGCGTGGTACTCCGGTTACTTCGATTCGATCCATGCATTGACGTGACCATTTCAGCATCAAATAGATTCAGGTTAGGGTAATCCTCTGGACGAGCTGCGAAGCAAAGCAAAGATAATGACAAAGGAACACCCGGACGACACAGCTGTCCAACCACGTGGGGCGCTGCCCCACCGCGCAGTCCCACTACGGAGCCCCTTCGCACTCTCTGACATGTGGCCCCTCCCCGACCGCACCTAAACCTGCGGAGTACGTGCAACTTGCCCTAGTTTACTTTCAACTGCCACTGCCAAATTATATGGTATTAACAGATACTAAGAGCATCTTTACTGTATTGAATCGACGTCGATTCATGGTTATGCTATATAAGCATTTTAGAAACTGAGCTTGTTTTTTTCCAATGTATTAAACCGATTCCTACTAATAACTGAGACCCACGTTACATTAAAAAACCACAAAGTAATAATATCATCTCTCAACCGCACTCTCTTCTATATAGTTGTTTAATGCTTATATGAGTTGTTTCATGCTTTGAATTGATTCCTAAGTAGAGTTCGATTCCATATATTTTTTTGTTGGAATCGACCCCTCCAATATATTGAATCGATTTAATACATTCTCTTTTCTCATTTGAACCGATTAAAACGCAACATTGGAGATGGTCTAAGGGCACCCCCATCGCTGAGAGGTCACTCGGTCTCTAAGCTGAGATCCAAACTCGGCACAAATTGCATCTTCAGCGGCCTCTAAGGTGGGTGGGACCCAAATATTTATGTTAACGAAAAAACAACTCTCCATTCCTTCTCTGAGTTTTATCACTCATTGTCTCTAGATCTCTCTCAATCTTGCTCTCTCGATCCGCTCCTCCAAACCAACTGCACCACCACCCCATCTACATCGTTGGCCGCCGGGTGGAGTCGAGCTGCAGGCGGCCCAGATCCGACGTTAGAGGTGGCTTCCCATCCCGACGGTGATGGCGCAGGAGGAACGGAGCGGCGACTTCCCATCCCAGTGGTGGCGGCGCAGGCGGAACAGAGCAGCGTCTTCCCATCCTGTTGGCAGTGGCGCAGACGGACCCAGGGGCGGCGGCACATACGGAACTGAGTGGCGATGGCAGTGCAAGAGCACCCGACGCCCAACCTCGAAGACGACTATTGGATATGTCTTCCCCAACTCTGGCGCGACCGGATCTGGCTTCCCCAACACATACCGGCCAACCGACAACGGTGGCATCTCATGGTGGATGAGGCGCTTCAACTTCACCCCCATCTCGCGCCATCTGACACATGGGGCATGCGATTTTTTTTTTGACGTAGGCATGCGATTTTTTATTGGGTGGAGGCAGCCTCCACGCCCTGGAGGCAGCGCCAAGCAAATTTGCTTAGAGATTCTGTGCTGCAATGTGTAGCATCACGCTACGATACTTCTCTCTTTTTTTGGAGGCTGTTTTTTGTAACACTGTGGACGCTCTAATGCTATAGTACCCTCTCCGTTTCTAAATACTTGGTCCTCTTAGACTTTAACCAGTCAAACTTGGTAATCTTTAACTAATGATTTTTTCTAAATATTTAGATTGATTGTATTAAAATGTTATTCTTAGATTTGTCGTGAGAAATATTTTCATAATATTATACTCCCATAAAATTTTATAAATTTTGTAGTATAAAATTAATAGCCAAAGTTTATTTTTTAAGACAATAAAAAGTCAAAAAGAGCCAAGTATTCTGAAATGGAGGTAAATTTTAGAAAAAGCAATATGGTCCTATTCATTAAACTAGCCTAGCCTATGCAGCTGTGCGACCAACCATACTAAGGAAGCTAGCATCAGAATCAAGGTAGTCTTCAATTTATCAATCCTAAAAGAAGTTCCAGACTTAAAGATAGTGAAGAGGTGAATGTTATTGACAAAGCTAAAGAAAGAGCCAAAGCTAAAGATTTAGAAAAAGGGAAAGGAGGTCGATCAAGATCTGCCCTTCAAGGGCGCCGTGGTGATGAATCAAGTGGCTATGGAGGTTTTTAGGGCAAAAAAACGATGGACACCATGGATTAGGAGGTTGGATGATGGGTGTGGCTCTGGTGCTAATGTGGTGACCGCTTAATGTTTTGTTTTGTATTAGTTGGATAAGCTTGTTGCTTAGTTTGATATTGCCCCGGAAATTGATTTTGTAAGCACTTGTTAGCTTGTTTTGCTTCTTTGTTCGAACTTCTGTAAGCTGGTTTCTTTTAATAGAAACAGGGAAACGTTCTTTTCCAAAAAAAAAAGGAAGCTAGCATGTGACCATATAGCTATGTGTGTGGGTGTGTACCTAGCTCTCATGTTTGAAATATCAGATTTAGCGTTAGTGTCCACCGATTTTAGAGTAGACACGCGTGTACTCTCCGTGAGGCTTTAGTTGTCTCTCATAAATTTTAAACGTGTGTAGACGATGTGTATACATATGTGTGCGTGGATGACTTGGGTGTGACGTGTTACTCTCTTAAAAGACCGTACTACCATATCACCGTTTTCAAAGCAACTGTACGCGCCCGTACGCGTACTCTCGTACGTACTCCAGGCAGCTGTCGCGTGGGCACGCATCCGTTGGGACGGATTGATCACCGTCGCGACGCATTTATGAGCAGCACGCGGTCGGGCCGGCCGGCCGGCTCTGATTTCGACGCGGCGCTGCCATCTTGTCTGCCGCTCACCCGACCGCCGACGCAGCGATACCATGCATCGGCACGCAAGTGTTTCTGACGATCGATCTGCATCGATGCCGAGTTAGCCCAACTTGGGCGATCAATCCATCCACCGCTACTTCGTGCGTCTCGATTGAGTTTTTGTGCCGTGCGATTTGACCGCGGCCTTCTAGCTCCTATGCATGCATGCACGAATTACGTTGGATGCATCGATCGGTGGCGGCCGGTTACGTGCATTGCGTGCATGTTCTCGCCAGGGAACGAAATAGCAGCCGCGTCACGGCTTGGCTTCAGATATCCGATCGATATACGCTGTATCGGGGTCGTCGCACGTTGGTTGCCGAGGAAATTTTAAACAGTGGCGCGCATGCATGCATGCAATGCCGCGTTAATACGCGTTTGGTTGACGAATTAAGCTTCAGGATTTTCTTTCTTGGTACGAAGTACTACAGGTTTATTCTTTCTCTGACGGTGATTGAGCTGCATGCATGCAGCAGCTTGTTCAGAGACGCAGCTTGGATTTCCTTTCCCTGTTTTGGAACCAGTACTCAACATTCTAGTTTGTTTCTGTGCGTGTACAGTATATTTGACATTCACGGTACGTGCGTGCTAGTTTTTTTTTCCATTATAATGAAATGCTAGGTCATCTTTAGTGTAGGTGATCTAACACCGATCTTACGTATAATTGTTTATTTTAGGGAAACTCCTAGGATTAGAACCACGCAGAGGATGACATATGGATTTATATAGGTTTAGGCCTTTTTCAGAGAGAATAACAACTCTACTCCTGTGTGATTATATCGAATGTACGGTTTACAATCAAGAGGAAGACTAAAACCTAATATCTTGTGTTCCAGACTATCTTACTCTCGATTGCTCTTGTCCTTCTGTCCACTGACTTCATCCTTTATATAGCGTATGAAGAGGTGGCAGTTCCTCCAAGCCAAGAGACGTCCCAACGTTCAAATTGATGAACCGTTAGTAGATGTTACTATTATATAAATAGCTCCCTCATGTCGCCAGGTAGTTTTTGTCAGAGACAGAGGTATAAAACATGCGGTTATCCACAGAGAATAATAGCGTATGTTAACTACCATGTGTGTTAAACGCGGCGCATAAAACTCCCTCACCAACTAGGCCCACATACATGTAGGCATCATCGATGGTATGGAGGTCGTAACCGATTAGGTTGTGGAGAAACTTACGACTATAATGTGCTTATAGAAAAAGGCTCACAATCTAAAGCGAGTCGTAGAAATGTTTATGACTAGAGACTAGTTGTAGAAAAGACTTACAACTAGGGAGTAGTCGTAGCAAGACTTACGACCACTCGATTAAGCTTCTTCTTTATTAATGGTAAGGGGTATACTTGCAGGTAATATGAAGATATTGCTATCTATAATATAAATTACAGGTAAACAATTAAATGATGATTATTAGGTCTTGTCATTCAGCAATGCCAGTAATTAACTACGTACTGGCGTAAGTATGCTAGAAAAATGGAGTAATCATTTTTCTAGCATCCTTACGCGTTGGGGAGAATATTTCAACCATAGATAATAAAACAAAAAAAAATTCTGCACTAGTACGTACATCGAATCAATAAGCAATAACAAAAGTACAAATTGTCATGCATCGCATCTCCAGCCAGCTTGCCGTTAATTCCCTTGACGGTTTGATTATGCATGCCGCGTTCGTTCGCTTGGCGTGTGTTTTGGAGCGTACGTACGTAGTCGACGCATCACGCGTGGGAGCTGACCTGTCAAGAACGCAAGAATCCACTGAATAAATGGATCGAGTACCGAACAGAAAATACTCCTACTCGGCTACTCCTGTACGGTACGGGCGATCTGTAGCAAAGCTATTAATTTATGCCAAAACTGTCCAAGTCCGCGTGGGACCCACGCCGTACAGTCCGGAATCACGGGCAGCCAGCACTGCATGAGTCCTCCTGCTTTTCCGTTATTGATGATTACGTTCCAGCTTCTCCCCTGTGACCCTGTCTGTAATGCCGCTGTCAAGGTGATCGATTAGTCATCCATTTTTGTCCTGGTCTGTGTGATTGCTGCCTACTCGGCTACTCCCCCCCACTAGCCTCTGAAAGTTACATTTCAGCTTAAACAAATCCAGCCGACGTCTACATAAATGGGAATTTACTGCTAAAATAACACGGTTGCACGACGTAATAGTAAAAATAACTCATCGTAAGTGAATTGGCAAAAATAGCACCCATGTCGTGCTAAAAAACCATGGCAGGGGCTTACCGCGCTCCTATGCGGCCGCCACATGGCCTACCGTGCGTTAGCCCCTGCCGTGGCTTTCGAGTGCGGTATGGGTGTTATTTTTGCCAATTCGTTCGTGGGGAGAAGTGATATTTTTGTTATTTTGCTTTAGAATGGTGTCATTTAAGCTAAAAACTCTATAAATATTACTACCATAGTACAGGATAAAGCTGATGATCCGTACAATAACATAAAGCCCATGCTTGCTTTCTGTATACTATCGTGCATTATGTTGGGGGACTAATTTTCTATCTATATGCATGCATGCACAATAGTGTCATTATATACTTCTAAAGTTGTATTATTGCGAACTGAATTTTTATCTGATATGCAGACGAAAATCCGGGCGGTTTGTTGTATCGACGATCTACCGAAGTCTCTGTTACTCTAGTCATTAATTTTGTTCAAAGCTAAGGAGTTTCTTGATTTTTAATCCCAAGCTTCTTTGTAGGCGTCCACATCACCTGATGCTCTTAACATTTTGACCAAAGGCGAAGTTAGGTCTCGAACTGCCGGGACAATGGCTAAGGTCTAGATCAAAATCATAATGTACCATACACAAAGAACACAGAGACGATATTCTCTCGGCTCGGCTGGCCCGAGGTGTGCCGCTGATCCAGTGCGTTCGACTAATGATCAAAAGCTTACAGGGATTAACTGGATCGGCACTGAGAAGAAATTGCAGATATCTTCGTCCAAATTTCCCAATCCATCACGCGTACACTAATCAATGGTTTTGCCGTTGCTTTCTCGCGATGCGATGTGACTACGGACATGCGTGGACGGACGAGTGGACTAAATTGTCCTTGCCTCCTTGGAAATGGTCAAATATCCCAACTCCATTCACACGCAACGACTGCAGAGTAGCTTGACTCAATCGCTCTGGATTAATTGGCGTGTGCGCGCGTACGTTGCGTTGGAGATCAACCTAATTTTGATCCAGTCCAAGGGTTCATGAGTCGGCGATTTCTTCTAATCAAATGCATGCATGGTGAGAGTTCACCCATCTTCTTCCAGTTTTTTTTTAACATTGGAACGTACCAGGGGCGAAGCTCCCTTGGAGCCAGTCGCATCCGTGGTACCCCATTACTACTCATGTATAATTATGGTGAGTTAGGCAACAATGTTCAGCAGCGATTTATTGTTTTGATTGTATTTTGCATTTTTTTTCTAATTACGTAAGAATTTGAATTGCACAAAATCTTCGATATATGCTCGGTTAGTTTGTTTTGTATTAGCTTTAACCTTAGAACATCTTCTCTATTTTCGTCGTAGCAATGACCACAGCTCGGAATTGAATCTCACGTACATATCTCGACGTTGACTAGTCCCGTTCCTCTCTTCCTCCTAGAGGAAAAACCCTAGCCACCACCAAACAAGCCCACCTATCCTTCTCTCTTCCTCCTCGCCGCCGCCATCGACGGCCGTCGGCCGGCCAGCGGTGGCGGTGGGGATTTTTCTTCTCGGTGGTGGCGCATGATCTGCATCGCGTTCCAACGCCCGACGTCTGTCCGTCGATTTTCAATGGTGTGGACTTTCGTCGGGGTTGGATCTGAGATCCTTCTCTGCCGGCTCGTCTTCGGACGTGGCGATCCGGGGCCCTTCTCCGCCGGCTTCTTCCGACGGTGTGGCTTCGTTGATGCATGACGACGGAGGTGGCGCGGTGCAGATCCAGATTTGGCACAGTCGGTAAAGATCGCGACGGTTCGGTGGCGGTGGCTTATGCAGCGCTCGGCTCCTCCCTGGTGAACGGTTGTCAACTGGCCGACGCGTGGGCTGCGGTGGATGTCGCCTTCCTTTTTTTGGCGTGTTGCTTTGTGCGACGCGCGGCCTTGATCCACGATGGACAGATCTTTGGAGGCTCGATCCATGTGTCAGATCTGTGGAGGCGTGTGCATTCGTGACTTCACGGTGGTGCTAGCAGCGGTTGGGCGTCGGGGATGTTGCGGACGTCGTCTTGGCGATCTGACCTTCATTGATTGGATCCAATGATGAGGTCGTGTTGCGGCGTGATCTTGGAGCGCTGATATCTTCGATCCGGGGTGAAAAATCTTGATCTGTCCTTTGCTGGTTAGATCCGGCAACAACGTCAACCTGAGCGGCGTTACCTTCTTGAAGGTATTGCTTTGGAGCACCAGTACCTGAGCTCCGGAGTGAAAACTCCTGTTTTGACCTTCGCTGGTTGGATCCGGCGACGACGACGTGAGTCGTATCCCTTCTTGGAGGTGTCGCTACGTAGGCTGACCCATCATCACCTCTTTGCTGTGTAGCTGCTGTTCGCGTGTAGACGATCTCCTGGTTGATCCCGGAGGCAGGGTTTGGTGGGTTTTTTTAGGCTAATCTTTGTATGACAATTTGTTTGTTATTGTTGACTTTTGATCGTTTTTTGTTTTAAGTTTTTAAATGATGATGGTGTAATAACTGTGTATATCTTAGTTGGTCTAGAGAACAAGGATTGTACTTCTGTTTGTTAAAAAATGTACATATCTCGACATCATCGCCGGCAGTTGTCAGTGTGAGCTGGGAAGGACGCACGTAAATACGTAATCAATATACATTTCTTCGTAGGCTCGACATCATCGCCGGCCATTGTCAGTGTGAGCTGGATAGTGACAAAGACAAGCTAGAGCTCCAAGCTTGCAAGCCTCCCCAACCAACAAATTCTGTCCATGACGTATTTGCTGGTCTACAAACGGCATCGGTCGAGTACGAGAGTAGTCTACCTAATTAAGCCATGCATCGATCTTAGCTTTCCCTTTCGAGATCCGTACGTACTGCCAGCACGCACAAATGAAAACTTATATACAGGTGTACATGTGCTATTCATGCCGTATGCAGTGGCGAGTTGGGCCTCAGCTCTCGGACAATGGTCTAAGGCTCAGTCTCAAATTCTCATGTGATGGATCAATCCAAAAACAAAAATTTCTACGTGTGGAAAACCAAGAGATGAACCACGGATGGGCTGACCCGAGACTTAAGGCCCATTTGCTTTGATACCTAGGAGCCTTTAGTCTGGCCGAAGGAGCACCTGGTCACTGCCGGTGATTTGATTGCTTCAGTACCTGGGAAAGCTGCCAGGCCAGGCAGCAATGCTGAGCCAGGCGTTGAAATCTTGAGCCTGGGAGTGGTGCCTGGGAGACAGCGGCTCATCCACTGTTCATTGCTTTGATCCAACGGTCTATTTTCCATTCATCAATTCCAGACACAGGTTTTCAACCAAACAACTCATCTTTAGATTTACCTGGCCAGACAAAAATCATCTACTTTTCAGGCTACCTCCAGGCACCACTTTTTCTCAGACATGAAATTCAGGTCACTAACCAAACAAACCCTTAGCCACAGACTGGCCATGCCCCTGCCGGTATGTACAATGGTGTACATATAACTAAGCCAGCTGTACGTGCACACGGATTAATCGAGCAATGTATGCACGTACGTGTGCGTCCTAGTTGGAGGCTGACGTGGCGGAATGCCACTTTGCAACGACCAATCATGCATGCAGCTTGGAGATGGAAACGAATTAGGATCAGCATCCAGACCATTTCGTTGTCAGCTGTCTCTGTCTTAATCCAGCTTCGAGATCAATGGGAACGCCAAGCAGACATACCGCACAACTGCACAAGACACGGAGAAGTCCAAATCAAGAGCACTCAAACTCCTTTGTCCCAAGCAAGAAGGCAGCAGCTTGTATTGCAGGAGGCGATCGAGGCAAACGCGTACTCTTGATGGTACTGTTATCTTATCATTTAGAGGCGGAGTTGGTCACAGCCCAAGCTTCGGATAAACCAGCTATTCTTAGAACGAACTCGAATGTTTGATGATTTTTCAAGAGACTTTTATGAGCTTTAACACCGGTAAGATTTCTAAGCCTCGGACGATAGTCTATCCATTGGCTACCTCTCCGGTTAATCCAATCATGCATGCCTGACACTGCGCGCGCGTCTGCAGGCACCTCCTGAAACTGAAAGCGAGTGAACTACCTACTGCTCCAAAACCAAACCTGCAAGACACGGCTACGCGCGTACAGTTGTTTGGCTGAGCTGCACATGGTCCAGCCTGCTGCTGCTCGGCTACATATCTTGCTGGAAGGGAAGGGAAAGAAAAACTCCTTTTTAGAGCACAAAAGACGAACTCATTCGGTGAGCAGAATTAGCACTTTAGCAGGCGATGGATGGGCCATGATTGGGTAGACTCGATCTCTAGCTGTACATTTGCTTCGTTGTTTGTTTCGGAGTTGAGAGATTCTCAGGAGTAGGAAGGCGGCGTAGTTTGCTGTCGGGGACACCGCCCATCGTCACACCTAGAGAAAAAGGGGAGGAGGAATGTGGAGGTGAATAAAGAAATGGCCTTGAGGAATAGAGAATCAACACATATCTCAAGCACCAGGCATTGCAGATGTAGTACAGATAAGCTCCTTGATCGGCATAGATTTGATTCACACTAGTAACTGGCTGGCTGACTCAGTTTTCTAAATATATCAAGAATACTGTTAGCTGTTTAAATAACAGCTAGCATGCAGAAAGTCTCACTTGGTTTTCCTAGGATACCTCATTTCCAGACGCTGCTGAATGTACTTTTTTATTAAATTTTTTTTGTTGACTCATGATCTACCAAGTTGATGTCGGTTATTATTTCTTTCTAAAAAAAATCACTTCCACAATGGTACATACATACACATGGGCTTGTCCTGAACGCTTGAGTGCCTAGGAGATCAAAGGACAAAACTTAGGCCCAAACAGCCCAGGCATCGAACAAAATACAGAGTTGGGCCTGCTTCCCCCCCAAGAGAATAGCACCCATTTCCTTAAGAAAGAGAGAGAATAGCACCCAATGGCCAATTCCATACAGCTAGATTGGAACTACTAAGTCTAAAAAAAGGTACTCTGAAAGACCTTTTTCTTAGAGAACTTAATCTGAAAGACTTCATCTCGCATGACAACTTTATCTAAGAACAGACAATACAGGAAGACTTATGAAAGTACTCTCATCACAAGCCACTTAGAATACTTAACGTTTTTCACTTACAGAGAGTCATGTCATCTTTCGGAAATAAAACAGGCCATCTTATATATGCGCCATAAAAAACTACTTTGAAAGACTTTACCTGAGATGGAAGACTTTATCCAATAGCAAAAAAAAAAGAGGAAGGCGACGTGCAAAAGTGCCTACTCTTACAAGAAGGTCATGTGACCTTTCAAAAGAGAGAGGAGATACTCTTTATAGGTTGGTGGAGGCCTGGCGGTACAACTTTATCTTTCTTATCTTGACTAACTAGTAGGGTGTCTGTACGTTGCAACAGAACTCTAGAAGAGAGTGATACATATCAGTAGACGGGAACTCAAATCGCATAATAAATATCAATTTTCTTTCACACACATATAAATAGAAACATTAACTCCGCCTATTGCATCACCTACTACTGTTACTGCCTGGAAATTAAAATTTTGAGCTCATAGATTGTTTACCTTTGGAAGTTGGCGTCGATGTTCACTTCCCTCCTCGACGTGCTACCCATTTTCAGCCATTGCCAGCTGACAAGGAAGAGGGCTACGCGTTGATGGCCACCTTCTTCCACCCCGAACCCAAGCCATGACTCGGTTCTAATAGCCATTGGCATCTGCAGCCCTCGCCAGGCACATTGGGACGAGGAGGTGGGAGGCCGGGGGAGGAGGCAGTGGCGGTGTTGCGGTGGTAAGCGAGGAGAAAGTGGTGATGCTTTCTCAGTCGGCGTAGGGGAGGATTAAGATAAAGAGGACACGGTGCAGTGAACTCGAGATGGCGACACGACAAGGGAAGGACGGCTTCGTCTCTGCGTCTTCCTCGTGTGTCATCGTTGCCTCACCTCCCTTCCCTGGCGCCACTGCTTCTCCTCTACAGTACCTCCTCCTCCTCTCATCCCTTCCCTCCTTGGGACTTTTCCCATCCCCGACACCACCTCCCCTCACCGTACCTCCTCCTGTCGCCGGCGCTACCTCCCCGCGCCGCCGCCTCCTATGCTGTCGGACCCCATCATCTTCGTGCACGCCGTCGTTGCAACCCACTTGACCGAGGCCGGAGGGTCAGATCTTTGAGGCACGGCAAACATCGATAGGCGCAGTGGCAAATCATGCGAGACAGTAGAAGGAGTGGGCGCCGATTTAATTTCAGTGTGTACATGTGAAGAAGAAGTGGGGTGGCGACAGTTTGGGTAGTTGCGGAAGAAGTGGAGGTTTGGATACTTTCGCGAGTCACGAGGGTGGTGGGGCGAGACCTTGTCCCTGTCAGATTGGGTCCACATGTTGGTGTGCCTCGATAAGGAATTTTGAGAGGGGTGGGAGAGACCAACCGTGCGCACAAGAGAAAGGACATCGTCCTGCTGCGCAGGGGTAAACTCCTTTTATTAGTTAAGATAAGATAAAAGAAGGGGTTTCCCCCGCGTAGCGAGAGGAATCGTCCCGCCTTTACTTTCATCATGTGCCGATAGGTAGCCTCAACCAATTGCTCCTCTGGCTAATGACACGTTTAATCAATTCTGGTCCCAAAACTGTCTATTTGCCCATGATCTCCCACCTCCCCATCTCCCAAGTCCCAACTGCAACCTACAGTCTACTCACCTACCTCCTCAAATCCCCTGCCTTCTACATCCCCTACACAAACGCACCACCAACGATCCCAATCCCAATCCCGTTGTCGAGGCTGATGCCTTGCTCGAGTCACCGCCGTCCTCATCGGTCGTCATGAAGATTTGGCGCTGCCGTCCTCGCATGTTGTTGTGCAGATCTAGTGCCACCGTCTCCATGCTCAGGTCCCCATAGTACCTACCGGCGACGCCCGGGGGAAGCGGAGCACGCAAGGGCGAGGGCGAACGAAGGAGCCGAGGGTGAGTAGGGAAGAGGGAGGTGGGTAGAGCAGCGGTGGCGCCTAGCCAGGGGTGACGGTGGGTGAAGGGGTGCGGGATGTTGCGCGTAACCTCCTGCTTGGCCCGCTCCGGCCAGGTGTTCCTCTACGCGTAAACCCCGAATGGATCCACGGGCTCAATAGTATGTGCCTCCTCCTCCCCCTCTTCCTCTCTTCCTACTATCTAATTCTGCAAGAGAATTGCTCATCTCCCTAAATTATGCAATTGATTTGGGTTAATTTTGGTTGATGCTGAAAGTGCATGTGCCCATCAAATTGTTCCAGTTTAATTCTTCATACCATGCGACCTGTGAGATTTCAATTTGATTCAATTGTGATGTTCCCAACTGTTGGGATCACCGAAAATGATCAGAAAGTTGATTTGACCTTGTAGACACATGCTGCAAGAGGAGAGATACCACTAGGTGCAGTTCGAGGAGCTAGCCAAGGACAATAGCTCCAACATATCCATGGTCCCATGGGCGCCCTCCCAATCCCAAACAGCCTCCACGACCTCGGGTGACGCTGATAGAGATGATGGATGTCGATGCCGAGGACAATGAAGGCATATCCATGGAGGTCGAGCAGGAGAGGTGTGATCAGCTCGCGATCGCTGGCGCTCTACAGGGTGAGGCACTCCACCAGTGGCTGCAGCACTGCATGGTACAACAGCCACTCAAGGCGGTGAGCTACTAGCTGAACCCAGTGACGTGGTCACTGTGAAGTGCATCGCACGGCGTCTGTAGCATGTAGTACCACAAGAGCCCCACATGGTAGTGGTAGGACAAATGCAGGTGTTGGTAGTAGTGTTCCTCCATTGTGGCCTTAGATTCGCTTCCTGCTTGTGCTGGCGATTTCTTGTTTTGGCAGCATGGCCTTGAGCAGGAAAGGGGTTGAGGTACTATGTTGCTGTCCGGTTTAGCAGGCGGCAGTGGAGTTCTTGTGCATGGGCTTCCTGAGATCTAAACGCTGGGAACCTTGTTAGATCATGTTGTTTTCTTCAGTTTTGGCTGGATCAAAGGGGGTTTCGTCAACATTTTGATCTCAAGCATGTTGTATTCTGGCATCGATCAATGGAAAGGACATGGTGGTAGCCTATAGGAGTACTAGATTTCTTCTTCTTTTCACTACTAATAAAAGAATGGGTTTATCCCCGCACAGCGGAAAATCGTCCCACCCCATCCTCCCCCGCGACTCATGAGCGTGTCCATGCCGACGAAAAGAGGAGGTAGCAGGGAGGGGAGGAGGCAGCATGGTAAGGCAGTGGTGAGGACAGGAGAAGGCACCAGGAGGGAAAGAAGGGGAGAAGGTGGTGTCGGGAAGGGAGGGGGCCTGCCTCCTGCTCTACGCCAGCCGATCAAGCATCGTCGTCTCCTCGCTTACCACCGTGACGCCACCACTGCCTCCTCCCCTGGCCTCCCACCTCCTAGCCATGATGTGTCTAGCGAGGGCTATAGAGTCCAATGGCTGTGAGAATGAAGCCGCGGCTTGGGTTTAGGGTGGAAGGTTATCGTCGATGTGTAGCCCTCTCCCTTGCCGGGTGGTGGCTGGAAATGGGTAGCGCATCGGGGTGGGAAGTCGACATCAACTTTAATTTCCGAAGGTAAACAATCTATGAGCTCAAAATTTTAATTTCTGGGTAGTAGTAGTAGTAGCAGGTGATGCAATAGACGAAGTTAATGTTTCTGTTTATATGTGTGAAAGAAAATTAATATTTATTATGCGGTTTAGGATCCCATTTGCTAATATGTATCACTCTCTTTTGAGGTTCCGTTGCAACGCACGAACATCCTACTAGCTAGAGTTAAAATCATGGATGATGCTTTAATGTGTGTAGTTATGGTGGAATTTTTTTAAAATAATATTTTTAAAAAGATATTTACAAAAATAAATAGCCGCCCAAAAAAATTACAAAAATGACTCCCTGTCGCCAGTTGAAACTAGCGACAGGTACCTATCGCTAGTTGAACTAGCGACAGGGACCCTGTCGCTGCTCTGTAGCCGGTTCAGCTACCTGTCTCGCGACAGCTACCTAAACCCTATAAAAACCTCTTGAAACCCTAAAATTTGGTACAAGACTCACTTTTATTCAGAAAAAAGAGAAGGAGAGAAGAGAGAGGAGTAGAGGGGAGGAGAGAAACTAGCGAAACGCTGCCTGTCCGGTTGCTCACCTCTTGGGTAATTTTTTTAATCGAATGGATTACATAGTTTTAGATGTACGGTTACGTAGTGCAATATGTTTTACATAATAGTTTTCAGTGGGTAGTCTAGTTTTAGATATGTGGTTAATCATAGAAATGTTCTTTATGGTGCAGTGCGAAATATGTCCGACGTCATCAATTTCAAAATTTACTACGGTTAGGGGACTATTATGGAGGGTCCCCGAGGGGATTGATTTGCGTTATTTCCGATTGGCGACCGTGCCCCTACCAAAATCAGAGCAGCGTACATGGGGCGCTGTGATGCGGTGGTTGTTCCATACATTCTAAGTGGACCGTGATGTGTACGATCTGAGATTGAGTTGCTTTGCCCTGCGGGTAGCACAACCCACATATTAGGAGTTAGTGCAGTTGAGGGGAACAAATTCATGGCAGTCATATGTACGCATGACTAGGGATGAAGGGTGGAAATTGGTCCTTCTGGTCCAAGCATATGCCAAACCCACTCCTCCATCCGCGGCTGAACAAGAAGGGGGTGCAGACGCCGAAGAAGACGTCAGGGACTCCAGCCACAGCGCGGCACACACAATGGCTAAAGCTCCTAGAGTTGCTGATGCTGTCAATGAAGACCCTGCGGAAGTAGCTCTTTCGGTCAGGCAAGCTACTGGTCTTGCTGACAAGGGTGAGGTGGTGGAAGCCGTAGTGCAAAGGTTGGATCTCAAAGACCGAGACTACATGGCATTGTTTGAAGATGAAGGTTCCGACGACGAGGATGATGTGGACCAGTAGGCGGTTCCATCCAAGTGGAGCACATACCAATTCGACAACTTTGTCGTCAACGAAGGCTCCCGTGTACCGTGGGAGTACGACCAGAGCGAGGTTAGGCTAGGAGCTATGTACAAATGCAAGGAGGCCGTGCAGGACGCGGTCAAATTCTGGGCCTTGTCGGTGCGACGCACATTCACAGTCGTCATGTCTACCCCAAGATGCTACGACGTGAAGTGCGGCATAGAGGGATGCCCTTAGCGAGTGCACGTATTTCAGCCTAAGTGGGACACCTACTGGAAGTGCTCTATAGTGGTCCCTCACACATGCGTCGTTTCTGAGTGAGTGCAGTCCCACCGGAACCTATCATCAGGCTTCATCGCCAACCTCATGTACAATTAGATCATGGATAATCTAGATTTTGAGCCACGATCCATCATTCGGACGATTGAGGCAAAGCTCCAGTACATAATCAGCTATACCATGGCTTGGAGGGCAAAACAGAAGGCATTGGAATTAAGGTGAGGCACGTTCGAGGATTCCTACCACAACCTCCCTGGGCAACTTTGAGTCATACAAGACAGGAATCCTAACACCCATATCGACATTCAAGACGCCACACATACGAAGTGGGCCAATAAGAGGGTATTGCAGCGAGCATTCTTCGCGTTTAGTCCATGCATCAATACATTCCGGCACTGCTGTCCAATCTTGTGCGTAGATGGCACATTCTTGACTAGTAAGTACAAAGGCCAGATACTGACTACAATAGCAACGGACGAGAACAATCAAGTTCTTCCCGTGGCATTCGCTTTCGTTGAAAGCGAGAACACGGACAGCTGGTTATGGTTCCTGAAGAATGTGAGGATTTCTGTTGTGCAAGACCGTCCCAACGTATGCCTCATACTTGATCGGCATGCAGGCCTACTGCGTGCAATAAGCCAGCTGCAACAAGGAAAGAATGTACCACTTCCATGGCTGGATATGTATAGCAGGTGGTGCATGAAGCACTTGGGTGCAAACTTCTACAAGCAGTTCCGCAACAAGAACTTGATGAACCTATTCAAGCGTGTCACGACCCGGGTAGCAACCCGCGGAACCCACTGTGCATTCTGGACTAGTCCCAAGATCAGTCGCAAGTCTGCACAGTTCAACAACGATGTAATCACAGCTAGGGATGGCAATCGTGCCCGATTACCCGCGTGCCCACGGGCGAATACCCTAATAGAGGCGGGTATGGGCGTCTTTCTTTGCCCACGGGCATAGAACGGTACAATTTTTGCCGTCGCTTGCAAACGGGCGCTGCATGGGTAAGCTCCACCGTGCCCACTTCACCCGACACCAAGAACCTAACCGGTGGGGCCACCGTAAAACCATTGTCAGATCCAATCTTCTACGTGGCTACATTCTCGCATGTGGCCAATCAACTAAAAGCTTCATGTGCATCAGCAGAACAAAGGTTTCGGTCAAGTTCAAAGCAGAGATACCGAGTGGATATGTCGCGCACGATAGCACATGCATCCCGTAGTAAGTGAGTAATAATACAAGTATGGCTCCTTTATTGGGGTTACCTAGTAGTAGTTGAGCCCAGAGTTTTCAAAGATGAGGGCCAAAGCCATCGACGACTAACTCCTCTCCCAAATTGCTCAGAGCAAGAAAAGGGAGGTTGATCAAGTTTTACCCCTTTCAAATCTTTAGAAAACACGGTGAGCTTTGCTCTTGTTTTATGTCGCTCTAGGTAAATGATTAAGTGGACTGATCCTAGTTTATTTATCTCAACTAAGATGTAAATGGTAGTCGTCGTGGTAGCAGTAAATGTTCTTGTAAAATTCTGACAATGATCACCATGCTCGTAGCTCCAGTTCATGGTATCAGGAAAACAAGTTATTTCTGACGAGCTTGTTGGATACATTTCCGCTACCGATCCATGCACCTGTGCTTGTGAGTAGTTCATAATCACAAACATGCAAGTTTGGTAATTCCTCCCTCACCAAAAAACATTCCTATACCTTATAGGCGTGTATGTCAGGCCGGGTTCAAGCGTTCAGCTTTCGGAATTGGCAATCCAACGTGCGGTGTTCTGGGTCCACACCCTCAGTTTCCCTACTGGCAGCGTACAACACTTGGTTCGCGGGTAAACGGGCATACCCGCGGGCGATGGGTATGGGCGAGGTTTTTCGCCCGTCGTCCTTCGCGGGCATGCCCATGGGGGAAAATCGGGGTCGCGGGCATGGGTATGGGCGAACATTACCTGTACCCGCCGCGCCCGATTGCCATCCCTAATCACAGCCATACAACAAACTATAGAAGAAGCAGACAAATTAACAATAATAACAGTAAAAGACCTTATGGCCAAGCTTTTTACAGAGATCTGCCGCACAGGGCTACAACCTAAAGAGCTCACAGCGGAAACAAAAGAACACGTGGAGGCCATTCGACATGCCCATAGGCAATCGAGTGGAGGACGTCCTAGCACGCAAGGTGTTTGAAGACCTCCTCTTCAAAGAGGTCGGAGCACCCTAGGTTCTCTTCAGCTGCTGATCAACCAGAGGGCACAAGCCATGAGTACTTTTGAATGTACTCAGTAAGCCGTAGGGAAATGTATGCAAATGGTATTCATGCAAGGCTTGACAAGGAGGTCTTTATGATTACTTTACAGAAAGCAATATTGACTTGAAATACAGTAAGCAGATTGCAAAGCACAAGTTGAAAGATTAATACATAAGCAAACAAGTTTCTTTGAAAACAACACATGACCACCCTGGTCACTGTCCAAACCTCTCGTGACCACCCTAGTCACAGCCCAGACCACTCGGAGCCAACCAAGACCAACAATTTTGAGAAAGTCTACCCCTTGCGTGAAATCACCAGGCATATCCATAACCGGGGACACGGCTATTTGAATAGATTTACACTCTACAGGAGTTGTACAGCTTTACCCACAAGACACGACCTCTCTAGTTTGTTTGGCACCCGTCGATGCCCCTACTCACTACCTTGGGTAAGCAGGCTAGAGCACGTGACAAGGCATTTACAAGGTTCTGCCTTGACTCAGTTCCACTCGCTAAGGTTTCTCCTTCCTAGCCCCCTCTTATGCCAAGTGTGCGTGTCCATCCTATGTCTTACACACTTTCACCACGGAACCGAATCAAAGCATTGCCAATTAGTTGGCCAGGTCCAACCCATAATGGACTTGTGGTTGCACGGTATGGCCCGGATCAATGGCTTACAAGGTTAAGTCCTTAGTGGTTGCTCAGGCGAGACCTCCTCATCTGAGTGTGCTTCCTGCACCCCCTTTACTAAAGGTGGAAAAAAAACTCGAAACTTGCGAGCCAGCTCGGCTCGTTAAGGGCTCGGCTCGACTCGGCTCGAACTCAGTCCCTTAACGAGCCGAGCCGAGCCGAGCTAGCAAAAAAGCTCATTTTGTTAACGAGCCGAGCCGAGCTGGCTCGCGAGTAACTCGTTAACTCGTTAGGCTCGTCGAAGTCGCAGGCCCAGCCCGCCCGATGCCGCAGTGCGCTCAACCCTAAACCTTCCTTCTCCTTCCCTGTGCAGTTGTGCTGTCCCTCATTCTTGACCTACTCCCTGCCGCCTCCTCCTAGTTGGCATGGGCGCCAGACCCCACCCTCTGCCATCTCCCGCTTGTCATGCAAGGCCAGACCCCGCCTCCGCCATCACACCTCCCGCTGCCATGGTGTCAGACCCCACCTCTGCCATCCACCTCCCGCTGCCATGCACAAGACCCCACCTCCGCCACCTCCTGCTTCACCATGGCACAGACCCCACCTCCGCCTCCTCTTCCACCACTTTTTCCATCATGGCGCAAGACAGCACGCACCGCGCAAGACTTCTTCGCTTCCATGTGCGGTGCCACTCTTCGCCACCCTCTTCCACCGCCTCCCGCTTCGGCCGTGGCGCCGCCTCCTCTTCCGCCGCGGCACCGCCTCCTCTTCCGCTGCCCCCTCTTCCGCCACCCTCCTCTCTTTCGCCACCTCTCGCTTCCGCCACCCTCCTCTTCCACCACCTCCTGCTCGGTCCGGTCCCGCCTGGCCTCCTCTTCCGCCCCGGCTCGCCTTGCCCCCATTGTCGCGGTTCTCGCCCTGCCATGCTCTAGTACCCGTAGCGGCGGTCGATGGATCAACAATCGAGCCTGGAGTCCAAGAATCGCGGAGGGAGGAAGTCATCCGCCTCGACTGCTTTCACCTGATCAACAACGGCGCCGCTAGAAGCCGCCTCGCATACTCGTCAACCGGCAGGTCCCAAGACCGCAAGACCACCCGCACTACGGATGTCCCTCGGTGAGTGTCATGAAATGTCCACTCGATCCGATTGATCTCGATCCGATTATCAATTGAATGAAATGTTGACCAATATGTTAGTGGCTTAAAGAATGAATAAATGACAACTTTGCATGTAATCCTCTGTTAGTGGGCAAATTTGAATCCTCTGTTAGTGGGCAAGTGGTGAATCTGTGTTAGTGAATGAATGATCTCAAGGATTAGTGTTAGTCTTATCATTTGAATGGAATGTTGAGTAGCATTTGCATGCATGGTTTTTGACTTTGGTCCATCTGGTGGTTGTTAAGTCCTTGAAATGTCATGTTGTAGAAATGTCATATGTTATAGATATGTTAGCATCAATGGGCACAGTATGAATCTATAAGATACGCTATAGTGCTAATATGAATCCATTTGTGCTATGCAGGACTCCGAGTGTAGTGATTTCAACATTTCTGATTGTGAACTTGTCATCTGCCACTATGTTCTTAATCAACTATGTATCACTTATGAACCTTTAACTGCAGCTGACACTCTTGCAGTTGCTTTGCATGTATGTTTATTGATCTAGAGACTAGAGTGGACTGCAGCTGATTGTGAACTTGTCGTGTCACTTTCTTACTCCTGAGTTCTAAAGAAGCTGGCAATAAAGTCTGCTTGAATGTTGTTAATTTGACTCAGGAATCAGTGTGATGGAAAAACAAGTTTAGTGTATGATTAGAAACCTTTGATAGTTTGGTGGTGCATTAGGTGATGTTTCTAGTTTTAGTAGTGGCAAGCTGGATATATCAGGTTTAACCAGGCACTGGTGATATTTATCATGTCTTATTTCAGTTTTGTGCAAGACAGTCTTTAACTGGCTCTATTTATTGAAGGTGATGTGGCCATGATATTATTTTTACACATGTAAATATATGAACCCACTATTTGCCGAGTTAGATGGTTGAGTGTAAAATGTGAAAAAAAATTGAGAAAACTTGTTAGTTATGGTCTGACGGATCACAGATAATGATTTCCCCTTTGACATTGTTAAAATGAGCCCAGCTGGAAAGATAATTTACACTGATTCCTGAGTATTGTTATACACTTTATTTCCATTAGCATCTCAGTACAATTAATTTGTCAGTTCATAATTTTGCTGATGTTTTGTCAAGCTTCATGTACACTAAGTTCTTGTGTGCATCTGATTCAGAAGGGGGCCATATGTGTTGCCCATCAATGAAATTTTAATTGCAGCTTCACATTTACATGATGGAGATCAGATCATCATATGATGCTTTCAATGATGTCAGCCATGTAAAGTGTAAACATTTCGTCTGATTACCCATGGGTTTGGGAAATATGTATTAAAGCATTCAAAAACTTATACATTTTTGGTTGATAAGTTTTGATTTGATTACTGAAAACAGGTTCCCTTTCTCACAAAGGTTTACCATCCAAACATTGATAAGGTTCACCATGTTTATTGATAACGAGCCTAACGAGCTTAACGAGCCGAGTTCGGGTTTTTAACGAGCCGAGCCGAGCCTGTGTTTTTGCTCGTTATCTTAACGAGCTGAGCCGAGCCGAGCCAAGCTCGTTTTCTTAACGAGCCTTAACGAGCCGAGCCAGCTCGTTATCCACCCCTATCCTTTACTGCACGATCACTCGCCCGAGCGAAAACATTTTGGGTTCAACCCGGCCAAATGACCACCCTGGTCATGGCACAACAAGTTTATTAACGGCAACACATGCCAGGGCAACACATGCCAAGACAACGCATGCCATAATTCCATAATCTCTTAATCAAGTTTATCAATATTGAAACAGGTGATCGAGAAACATCGCATAACTAAGCAGGTCTAAGCCATATACGCACCCTTGTTGGTTATCACAATAAGAATGTCCAACTAAGATTACCCAACCTATGGTGGTCCAAAGGTACATGTCAACATATCAAACACAAGTGTTCAAGGAGTCATACTAACGAGTAGGTGTTTAGCTAATTCCCAAAATATTTTTATACAAATAGCCATGCATGTTGATATAAAACAATATAATTTTGCAAACTGGGAACGACATGATTAAAGGTCTACGACTTGCCTTCGTTGAAGAGCTGAGATTCTTCGGTAGAGGTCGTCAGGTCCAAGAACTCTTCAGAGTTGCCGAAATCTATATGTGCGAAAAGAGCCAAATAAATACAATGAATATAAATAAAAACAAAAAAACAACCAAACTAGAACCAAAAGAAAAACACAGGAACAGAAGAACTAGAAACGGGCTCTCGGGAGGAGGTCCAACTGAGAGGGGTCGAGGGAGGTCCTAAAGAGGAGGTCCAAATGAGGAGGTCCTGAGGATACGACTACTCAACATAGTCGTAAAAAGGGATATGTGGAGGATACGACTACACAACGTGGTTGTAAGAGAGATACAAGTACGCAACATGGTCGTAAGAGCAAAAAGGAGAATAGGGCACGAAGAAACTCACCCGGACAGAGAGAGAGGGAAAAGATGAGGAGGATAGTGAACGGCGCAGGCGATCCGGTGAAGTCTTTAGCGGTGAGGTGGTCGAAGACGGCGCAGCTCCAGTAGACTCTTTCGGCGACGAGGAGGCGACAACGCAGCTCCAGCGGGCTCCTTGGCGAAGCTTCAAGCACGGAGAAACAGGATGAGAGCGAGAAAACAAGAGAGCTGGGTGAGAAAAAGGTGATGAAAGAGGGCTGCTCAGGCTTTTATAGCCGGGGAGGACGGGAAGAGCAGTTGAGAGGCTCTGAAGCACACGAGTTCAAGAGTAGGTGAAGGAGGAGATGGGAGCAGGTCGGGGAGGAGACAAGAGGGGGAACAGGTACTGCAAAAAGCAGTAGCATTTAATGCGACACAACAGCTTTTAATGCTCAAGGACTTTTGCGTCAGCAGCGACGCGACGAGAGGAAGAAGAAGGTGAGCAGGACTGACAGGTGGGACCGGTCAAAGCTCGGGAGAGTGGTCCAACCAAAGGGAAGGTCGCGGTCAAAAAGGAGGTCGCGATCAAAGGGGAGGTCGCGACCCAATGGGTGGTCGTGACCGAAGGGATAGTCTTTGCAAAAAGACCAAGAGGGTGGTCTCGACACAAGGGGTGGTCATGACCAAAGGGGGGGTGGTCGTGGCAAGTCTCTACGACCACCCGGGAGGTCTTGGACAAAGGGGGAGGTCTAAACAAGACGGAGGTCTAGACTGAGAGGGAGGTCCAAACGAGATGGAGGTCCAAACGAGATGGAGGTCTAGACTGAGAGGGAGGTTTGGACTGAGAGGGCGGTCCAAACGAGGGGGAGGTAGGAGTGAACAAAGAAAGGAAATTCAACACCAGAGAGCTCCAACAACTCCAGAAAACCAATCTCGAATTAGTTGAAGTTGGATTAATTCATATTAAATTGCTGCAAATTCCAAAATCTCCAAGTTAAGCTTGAGCAATTCAACAAAACCAAATGGTTATTTTTATTTTTTGGAAAATCTTAGAAACTCCAAAAAATTGGGACGTTACAAAGCGGCTGTGCAACCAGAACCAGCAGTGGAAGTTCGAAGCACTCTGAAAGATTCTAGATGAGCGGATCAAGACACACAGAGGAGACAGTGAGAAGGGTTGCCCCAAGCGCTGACCAGGCTCCCGAAGCATTGCCACAGCTACCCACAGATGCTCCTAAATTTCTGGGTGCATCGCAATATCACTTACCTTCGTACTTACGAATCATTGATACCTCAATCATCCTCGCAAAATTCTTCAGAAATTCTCCGCACTAGAACAACATACGACGATCACAAAATATTATTGCGAGTCTAATATATTTCTTACCGTTCAAAATCTATGAAAATCAAAAATAGGTAAATCAGTTTAGGGTTTCAGGTAGTTGTCACTAGTTCAGCTGGCGACAGTACTGGCGACAGTTACCTATCGCCAGTTGAACTGGTGACAGGTAGCTGAACTAACTACGGTGAACTGGCGACAGGGAGTCATTTTTGTAATTTTTTAGGGTCACTATTTATTTTTGTAAATATCTTTTAGGAAATATTATTTAAAAAAATTCAGTTATGGTGTGCGTCTCACTAATCTGAGAGAGAGAGGGAGAGTAGGATGCTATGTAAGATACAATATTCATTCCTTAAACAAAACAGGAAAAAAAGAGGCAGTTAAAAAGCTTGACCACTGAAGAAGAAAAAAATTGTAGACCTGGTTTTAGTCACCACGAGGCAGTTCAAAAGCTTGACTATTCATCCCTAGTTTGTGCCCTGCAAAGCACAAAGGGCCAAAGGTACAATACTACTACCTTGTCATGTTCCACCCACTTATATGCATGATGCACGGAAGCACAAGTCTTCGATTCGATTCGATTCAGCCAAGAGATCAAGAAATCAAGAATGTTGGCATCGGGATTATGATATTCACAGGTCCGAGTCAATATTGGCATGCATCCAGATCCAGTGTTGTGGAGAAGAACAAAGCATGCTCTCGATCAGATTGGTTTCTAGAACTGTGAAATGGACAGATTCACCTCGGTGGAAATCTTGGACAAGACTGACGTCGTCGTCCTCGAGGCGAAGCTAAAGACAGAGGCCTTGATTTTCATGGACAAGGCGGCTAGCTAGTCTTTTCCGGATGTTTGCTTGATAAAATCTTGAGCGGTTTCCCTGCAGTCAATGCTTGTTGCAAAGCCACTAGTCAAGGTCTACTAGTCCTCGAGCATTAATAGTATAGTGATTGATGAGAGGCCGAGATTGCATCCGTTTGATTAATCTTATATTCATCCGAAACAGCTAGCAATGTTGAAGCACCTCAGCTAAGAATTATTAGGTAAGTTTAATTCAATCTTGGCTTAAAGTTATAACTTAAAGTTGGGACTACTGAAACTCTTCCGAGCATATAATTTTGAAAAAAATTTACCTCTAGTTACCTAGTTCAATATAATTCGAAAAAGGAGGTAGAAGAATATTCAGATTCAGTAGCTAGGTAGAACTCCGTGCGTGTGGCTTCTTATGTGAGTGTCTACTCACTGATTGTAATCATGCTGGCTAATTTATAAAGCTCCTATTAAAAAAAAATATCAAATTCAGTGCGGCCATCATTTCCGATTAGTGGCATTAGAGCATCTACAATAGTTTGTTTCTTAGTTTGTTACTAAAAGGAGAGACAGTACTCAATCTAATAAAAAGAAATAAGCTTTCCAATTGATTGTTTCTTAAACTTGTATCTGAGACTTCAATTACTTCCCACAAAATAAGTTTTTAAGTAACAAGCAAGTCTCCAATAACTATTTTGTTGTGTTTTGTGTTTTGGTATCAGCAACTTATTTGTTTCTTCATCTAAAACCAAACGCGTATTTTCTCCTTTACACCACCTAAATGCTGATGTGTCCACCTGTATCAAGTTAACGTAGGCTATTGTAGATGTCTTACCGTCCCAACACCAAAACCATTTTCAAGTACTAAACTTGTACCCGTGTGATGCACCTGATGTACGGTAGGTACGACTAAAGCGGAACATTTTTTAGTGCGATGTAAATTATAAAGTTTGTTGTCACTTGTCAGTGTTACCCTGGATAACTTTGAACAATTCAGCACGAGATGTATAATATCTACTACCAAGAAGTCTTGTCTCACGTGCAATCATGTATAGTTAATCACACGTGCTATATAAAACCGGTACAACATACTACGCAGAAAACAAAAAATCTCTAGAGGAAACCAACTTCGTCGAAAGGAACAGTTCTCCTCGGAAGCTCCAAGGAAACTTCGGCGCGCAGACCATTAGCACAAATACAACGCCACCGTACAACCGAGATGGAGATATATAAGGCTGCTTCTAATGGGTAGTAGATTCAAGATAGCTTAAACAGTGTAAGAAAGTAACATGACACTATCTTTCTAACGCATGGTTTCTTATGTCAGAATATCTTGGGTTGTTTCATTTAATTACATGCATGAGTATACAATAAATTTTACGCTGCTAGATTTCGAGCCCAAACCCAGATTCAAATTAGACATTGTGAAGCATCATCTCTCCACATTAATTATGGTGTCACATCATCAATTTACCTATATAACATGCTTAAAATACTAGCTAAAGTGAAACATTAGGAGCAGCCTAATTGACTCCGACTTAATTTGTACATAAGCGAGTCGATTAGCAGTATATTTAACCGGTAAACCACCTAGTTAGGTCAACATTTTAAGTACATCCATGGTATCGTAGCCTTGTAGGCAACATGTACATACACAGCTTATTGATTTTGGATTTGGATCCCGGCCGGGTCTGTGTCGAGGTGCAAATTTCTGCTCCACAGCCCACAAGCGCGGCTGCACGGCGTGCATGAACAAATCGAGGTACAATACTACTAGCTTATTGACGAGATTATAATAATCCTCATTTAATCATTTATCTATAATTTATATTATGGATAATAATAACATCAACAACTCTTGAGTATACCCCTTAAATGTTAATAAGGGAGAAGCTGTAGGTCGTAAGTTCTTCTACGATCACCCTGTAGTCGTGGGTCTTCCTACGACTACCCATAGTCGTAAGTCCTTCTATGACTATTCTCTGATCGTAATCTTTACTACGATCAGTATGTGGTCGTAAGCTTTCCTACGACCACCACATGGTCGTAAGACCTTCTATGACCAACCCCTAGTCGACAAAGCTCACAGACATGTGGGTCTAGTCGATAAGAGAATCTTCCGCATCGTATTCAAGATACGGGCAGTAAACTACGTCATTATTTCCTGAGATAATGGCACGATTTTAACTCCCTTTTATGATGATAATTGCCTGACGCCGTGGAAACGTTTTTACTCCTGCACTAACCTCCAGTAACGGCTTCACGATCTGAAGGGTTAAGTTACCTTTTATTGGAGATCCAACTGCGCATACTCAGGGAACAATATAAAAGGCAAGGATCATCAGGACAAAAGGGGAGGGCCATTTTAGAAGCACAATACTCTTGTTTTCTGGCTTGATCTTGTAATCCAGCATACTCAATACATACACACAGGAGTAGGGTTGTTATTCTCCCAGGAGAAGTCCCGAACCTGTATAAAAATACCCGTGTCTCCATCTCTGTGTGATCTTGAGCCTAGAGGAACCCCCGAATCAAACAATCTTTACGTAAGTTCGGTCCTAAAATACCGACACTTATCATGTTCCACCCACTTATATGCATGATGCATGGAAGCACAAGTCTTCGATTCGATTCAGCCAAGAGATCAAGAAATCAAGAATGTTAGCATCGGGATTAATTATGATATTCACAGGTCCGAGTCAAATATGCATCCAGTGTTGTGGAAAAGAACAAAGCATGCTCTCGATCAGATTGGTTTCTAGAACGGTGAAATGGACGGATTCACCTCGGTGGAAATCTTGGAGAAGACAGACGTCGTCGTCCTTGAGGCCTTGATTTTTCATGGACAAGGCGGCTAGTTAGTCTTTTCCGGATGTTTGCTTGATAAAATCTTGAGCAGTTTCCCTGCAGTCAATGCTTGTTGCAAAGCCACCAGTCAAGGTCTACTATTCCTCAAGCATTAATAGTGATTGATGAGAGGCCGAGATTGCATCCGTTTGATTAATCTTATATTCATCCGAAACAGCTAGCAATATTGAAGCACCTCAGCTACGAATTATTAGGTAAGTTTAATTCAATCTTGGCTTAAAGTTATAACCTAAAGTTGGGACTACTGAAACTCTTCCGAGCAGATAATTTTGAACAAAATTTACCTCTAGTTACCTAGTTCAATATAATTCGAAAAAGGAGGTAGAAGAATATTCAGATTCAGTAGCCAGGTAGAACTCCGTGCGTGTGGCTTCTTATGTGAGTGTCTACTCACTGATTGTAATCATGCTGGCTAATTTATAAAGCTCCTATTAAAAAAAATAAATCAACTTCAGTGCGGCCATCATTTCCGATTAGTGGCATTAGAGCATCTACAATAGTTAGTTTTTTAGCTTGTTACTAAAATGAGAGACAGTACTCAATCTAATAAAAAGAAATATGCATTTCAATTAATTGTTTCTTAAGCTTGTATCTAAGACTTCAATTACTTCCCACAAAACAAGTTTTTAAGTAACAAACAAGTCTCCAATAACTATTTTGTTATTTTTTGTGTTTTGGTATCAACAACTTATTTGTTTCTTCATCTAGAAACAAACACATCTTTTTTCTCGATATTACCTAAATACTGACGTGTCCATCTATATCAAATATCGTAGTCTATTGTAGATGTCTTACCGTCGCAGCTCCAAAACGGTAGGTACGACTAAAGCGGAACATTTTTTAGTGCGATGTAAATTATAAAGTTTGTTGTCACTTGTCAGTGTTACCCTGGATAACTTTGAACAATTCAGCACGAGATGTATAATATCTACTACCAGGAAGTCTTGTCTCACGTGAATCATGTATTGTTAACCACACGTGCTATATAAAACCAGTAAAACATACTACGCAGAAAACAAAAAAATCTCTAGAGGAAACCAACCTCGTCGAAAGGAACAGTTCTCCTCGGAAGCTCGAAGGAAACTTCGGCGCGCAGACCATTAGCACAAATACAACGCCACCGTACAACCGAGATGGAGATATATAATTGACTGCGACTTAATTTGTACATAAGCGAATCGATTAGCGGTACATCTAACCGGTAAACCACCTAGTCAAAAGGTCAACATTTTAAGTCCATCCATGGTATCGTAGCCTTGTAGGCAACATGTACATACACAGGTTATTGCCACTACCCGAAACCGGAAATTTTCCAAGTACTCTAAACACTCGAGAAAATACCAAATACACTCGCGATACTAATTCCCGGTTTCTACCGTCGGGAAAAAAACACCCGGGATCATTTAGTCGTATAAAAATTGGTTTCCCGAGTGTTTGGACTTACACTTGGGAAACATTCAACACTCGAGATAATAGTTGGCATAACGGGTTCAGCCACCATAACAGAATACTTTCCCGAGTGTATCTCAACCAAAGACATTCGAGAACAGCACGTTTTTTCCGAGTGTATATCAACCAAGGACACTCAGGAAATTAACAGAATACTTTCCCGAGTATATGTCAACCAATGACACTCGGGAATAGTTGGTTATTCCCAAGCGTATGTTAACCAAGGACACTCGGGATAACCGAATAGCATATGCACCGATTTTGTACGTACAACGCGTTTCATTTTGAACCACGCTAACAGGAAACTTAGCAATCAAACAGACCATACATTGCATAACAAGAAAAATACTACAAATTAGCCACAAATCATTACATATATAGATTCGACAAGATTGACATAATGTTTGAGTTTACAATACAACATTCACATATATACCCCATACTCAGCACAACATTCAGATTTCAAACTAAATACACTCTGCTATGAGGAGCCGATATACATCCATGGAGTAGACAACCCCACCCAAAAGATCATGCCTCTCCAACAGAACTCTCGATGACTCTACCTCAAACTTCGCTTCAGAAGGCCGCCTCATTGGTTCCTATGGAGAAGACGCCGAAGGAACAAGAAAAGCGTGTCGCCGTGTCGGTTCTTGAGTCATTTCACGGGAAGATGTGTAGCGGGCGAGTCGTTAAGGCCAAATCGAAATTGAAGAACATTAAGGTGCCTCCCAAGCCCGAGTAATACTCACTCGGAAGTCCGTTGGCCCCCGACACTGTATTAGCCCACGTTGGAGTAGGTTGCCAGTCTTTGCATGTCTGGTACACGCAGAAGACCAAAGAGAAGGGGTACGACATTGAAATCATCGTCAGATGCACGAAGGAGCATTTCTTCCACGAGCCAGGCCACTTCGTCGTGGGCTTCAACAACTTATTCGACCTATTCAACCTCAATCCCTTGACGCCTCATTTCTACGATGTTGAACACTATAAGTGTGTAAAATCAAGTTCTACATTCATATAATACTGATAAATGTCACAACTCATTGCGTATAGATACATGATGAAAAATGTCTGGCGATGGCGAGAGCGATGGGTTTCCTCGACCCACACTTGATCTCTGAACAATGCATCACCCAAGACGCATCCTACGTCGTGAAATACATAACGACGGGATTGCTTACTCAAGACGACAAGGACTACATACTGGTGTCCTACAACCAGAAGTAAGTGCTTCACTACTTGCTATACAAATTTTATTTGTACTTTAGGGTGCATTTGGTTCATTGAATTATCTGGTTCTGTACCAGGCGGTTCAAGAAATCAGAACGTTCATGTGTTTGGTTGAAGGGATGGAACCAATCCATCCCGAATGAGAAGATTCAACTTTATAGAATATTCCTTGGAGATGGTGTATCAACTCATTCCGAAAAATTGGCCGAACCACACCGTCCCGGTCGCGCTCGCTCACATGGCTTCACTAGATTTGGAGTTAAAAAGAAATAGTTATGCATTTTTGAAATTAAATGATTTTTCAGTGCAATAATAATTCATTTCAGAATTTATAAATGCATTAAACCCCTTAAGTCCTTATAAAGACCTCTGTAAAAATAATTTATTCAAATACTATAATATTTACCATGATTAAATATAATTTTTTCTAAATTTTTGGAACTCTATTCAACCCACACGAAATTCAAACTCTATTCAACGACCTAAGTTATGTTTGAATTTAGTGTAAGCAAATAACACTTGAACAGCGAGGTTTCAAATTTTATTTGAGTATTAGCACATCCCAGGAACCTTTCTGAATTCTTTCAGGATTTTTTGATTTTTTTTCTATTTTATAGAGCCCGGGTTTGTTCGGACCGTCCAGATCGGAGGAGACGTTTGGACCGTTCAAACGTCTCCTGCGATCTGCACGGTCCGATTCCGATCGGACGGTCTGAACAGATCCGGGTTCTATAAAATAGCAAAAAATTCCTAAAATCCTGAAATAATTCAAAAAAGTTCCTAGGATGTACTAATACTCAAATAAAATTTGAAACATTGCTATTTAAGTGTTATTTGCTTAAACTAAATTCAAACCTAGCTTAGGTCGTTGAATAGAGTTTGTATAGAGCTTAAGAAATTCATAACTAATTCATGTGAACTCCAATTGAGATGAACCAAGTTATTTTGGTCTTATAATTTTATTTTTTATTTATCTATGTAATCCTTATCTCTACCACTATTCTACAAAATGTTACTAAATAATTAAATTTGGATGAATAGTAATGAAAGTGTATTTTTTTCAGAATCTGATTTTCAAACTACTATAACTTTCACTTGCTAACTCCAAATGGAATAATTCTTTTACATAAATTCATCTAAAATCATTATCTAGCTACTGTAGAAAATTTATGCATTTTTGAACATTTTGAATATTTAGGTTTTTCTCGGTGTTGATTTGAGAGAGAGGGGAAAGAAAACAAAAAGAAAAGAAATAACCCGGATGTGACAAAAAAAAATTCTATTTATTAAAATGGGGATGTGACAAAATTGTTCTACTGAGATAGAACCATTAAATTTGTGGCAATCAAAATACAACCTCATTCATCAAACCAAACACCATCTTAAACCATCTAGGACCATTCTATCCCACCAACCAAATAAAATCATGTATCATCCTATCCCACCAACCAAACACCATACCTGTATCATCTCATCCATTCTGTACCATCCCATCCCATTCACTCTGGTTCACCCAACCAAATGCACCTTATACGCAGCACGAACTTAGGTTTAATGACTATAGCGACATATCTGAGTAGGTTCCACTGGATCTTTTTAGTCATTGTACCAAAGAGGAACAAGGTAATATACCTTGATTCCCTACTCAACAAAAATCACAACTTCACCCTTATGCAAGGAATACTCGACATGTATGATCATTTCCTCCATACATAACTTTATTGTAGTCTTCATTCGTTTGAAATGGCTGAGGATAACTTTTTGGAATCACATAGGTTGTTCAGCGCCTATGTTGCCGAGGGAGGGACACATAAGAAATCGAGCGCTACACTGCAACACAGGACACGATTTTCGGTACACGCTACAGCACAATAATCCTATATCACACTTTGTAATAATACGTCTCGAACTGACTATACCTATATATGTAATTCTATTTTTACAGTGACACCAGCAAAAACAAGATCACCTATGCGCATTCTACGTTTGTCGTCATATGTAGCAAATCATGAGTACTAAAACGAATGATCCAGATGTTTGACAATCTCGTAATAATTATTTCCTAATTATAAATTTAAATATATATGCTTACTACTTTACTCCTGCTAGCGATAGGGCGTGATACTCGATTTAGATGCATTCGTTATGACCGAGATCTCGGAGGTTCGAGGAATGCTCTGTGGCTTCATCAAGATGGATATCGTTAATGCCAACGGAGAGTTTCACTCTGTCGACACCGCTGAACGACCTTTAAACAATTGATTCAATTGTAATTCACTTTGAGTAGTTGTAATTCAATTGTAACTATAGCAACAATACTTGGCATATTCTTTTGTAATTGATTTTGAGTTGTAAATGATCACTTTGAGTTGTCAACAATTGATTCATCTATGATTTATTTGTTTTCTGCTTGCTTGTTTTCAGAGGGCATGACTAGCAATTCCTAAGGCCAGCCGAAAATCAAAAAAATTTAGTTAGGTATAACGAACTATCATAGACGATTTTTTTTGGATCGAAGCCGTCTGCAAAGGCCTACTATCACAAATGATTTCCACCAACAACCGTCTGTGATATGTCGGATATCACAGATGGTTCTTTTTACTAACCGTCTGTGATATGTCTCCAATCACAGACGGTTAGTAAAAAGAACCATCTGTGATATCCGACATATCACATACGGTTGTTGGTGAAAACCGTCTGTGATAGTAGGTCTTCACTGACGGTTTCAACCCAAAAAAACGTCTGTGTTGTGATTTATCACAGACGGCTCACAAACCGTCTGTGATAACCGTCTGTTATCACAGACACATAAATTCAGATAGTTCAAAAATTGTCTGTGATGACGGTTTGGAGCCGTCTGTGATGACCCTCTCTGTAGTAGTGTAGTACCACAAGAGCCCTAGATGGTAGTGGTAGGACAAATTGTAGCGACCCAACTCTAGGGCACCCGAGAGGTCCCCTAAGAGCTCCAAGAAGGTCCACCAGAACCTCCTAGGAGGTCCTAGAAGGATCTCCGGTGGCCCACCAAGACCTCCCAGAGGTCCAAAGAGACCTCCCGGGAGTTCAGGAGAACAAGCCCGAGGAGGTCTTGGAGCCAGGAGCACCCCGCAGACCTGCCACGGCCAGACCAGGGGAGGTCGTGGAGGTCTGTGGTCATCCCAAGACCACCCACGACCCACCAGAGGAGGTCGTGGAGGCCGAGACCACCACTGAACCACACACACGCCCAACCCCGAGGGTGGTCTGGGAGGATCGAAGCTTATCTCGTGGTTCCTGTGCATACCGAGCTAGTCCCAAGGATCATGGCTAGCTCTTTCACAAAGAACAATAGTGATAGCATTGCAACAACACCAACTTTATTAATATCAAGGAGGTTGTTTACAAGAGAGCTTACAATCTAACAAGCAAAATACAGCAGAAGGTAAAACACTTAGGCCACCCGATACACCACAGCAATCAATTTGGAGGGCGATCCTAGTCGGTCAGACCTCTTGGTCCACAACAAGCTCAACCCAAGGCTTCCATACCTGCTAAAGCCAAGTGACAAGCAAGAGTGAGCACAACAACCGTGCTCGCAAGTTACACCGTTAGATAACAAAATGACATGCATAATGGATATCACAAAGAAAGGCTTAATATGGTTGATTTGCATAAAGCCATGTTTCTTTCAAATACATGTATTAAGTTCCAAGGCCGTATACGATAATTAAAATTCATTTTATCAAATCGCTTTTTCAGCTTGGATAACATTCATCATAAGATGGTGAAGGCTACCCTCTGTCACAAGGCTCCCCGCCCACAACCCATGGGATAGCAATCCCAAAACAGTTTATTAAACACTTTTGGAATCCCAAAACCAATATCTAACTCGAGTGGCATTTGCCAAAGACGTCCATAACCGCGACATGGCTATTCAATAGATTTAACTTTGCGAGAGGTTGTGCACTTTACCCACATGACATGAATACTCTAGTTTGTTTGGCATCTTGAGTGCCACCTCTCACCGCCAAGGTAAGAGGTCTAGAGTTCATGACAAGGCCTTTACAATGCATTGCTCCACCACGCCTTTCCTTGCTAAGGTTTCACCCCCTATGGATGCAATCCAATGAAGCCCCTCTTGCACCAAAGGGGAACGATGAGGTTATAAAAGACCATTGGCTATATAAGACCTCCCACACCTCCAATGGAGCGACCTATGGTGGAGTTTTGCAAATTATTCACCAGATCCCACGCCCACACCGGAGACATGTGGTTGCACGATTTTGGCATAGCCCATTATAGGCCTAGCATTGGCGGCTCAAAGACCGGTCCTCAATCGACTTGGGCGACAAACACATACCCTCGACCTCCACCTTTTCCAGATAGAGTCCGTGCATAAACCTTGCACCAACCAAGCGAACCAATTCGCCCAAGTCTAAATCAATTTCCATTTTCTTTGCTTCCCCAAAGAATATTTTCATACGTCCATGACACCCCAATGTCATGGCCAAAACATTTAAATCAGTAGTTGGTCATGATGGTAAAGATTTTCCCAAATCAAGTACTTTTGGTCTAAGCAAGTCTAAGCATTTGGTTTTACAATTGCTCCTGGTTCACACTAATGTATAATCCAGGTTTTGTCTATGGTGACAACAGATTGGGTTCAATGTCAAGTTGGCCATATGAAGGAATTAGGCATAACTATGTGTTTAAAGACGTATTGATATAACTTGGTAGAAATAAGCATGCATTACACTTTGAAATTGAACATAAATAATTTGAGAAACGGGTGCAATATGATCAAGAGTGTAACTTGCATCTTGCTTGGTAGCTTAAGATTCTATTCTCTCACTGACTCTGCTCTCTAGAACGCCAAGATCTACACGTATATAAAGCAAAGCAAATAAAGATCCAAATGAAATCCGGATGAACTGAGCAAGAGGTAAATAGCAGAGGATGATACTAAAAGAAAAACCAGAGAGGATCCTTGAGAGGAGGTCGATGGTTGAAGGGCTCTGCCCAGAGGGTCCGAACCAGAGGGGCTTGGAGAGCTCCTCAAAACCGAGAGCTGAGGGCAGAGGCCGAAATGAAGAACAGGGAGGCAGTGGGTGTTCCTGGTGCTCTATTTAAAGGAGAGAGAATAGAAGCACCATAAACAAAGGATGTCCAAATTCAGTGTATTGGTACAAAGGCAAACTACCCAAGGTACTAGAAAGGATAAAGAAAGCAAGGATGTGACAAAAAGTAGAAGAGAGGACAAGGGTAGGTGGTAGCATTTAATGTGACTCATCCCACATCAAATGCACTTAAGAACCAAGGAAGACCAGTCAAAAGGGTGAACAGCTTGGTCAAAGGGGACGGTCCAAGGAGGAGGTCCTGCGAGGAGATCCACAGAGGAGGTCCACGGAGGAGATCCTAAGAAAGAGGTCCTGAAGACGGACAGGGAGGTCTTTGGGGACAAAAGGTCCTAAAGGCCACAAGGAGATCTAAGGACATGAGGTGCAAAAGTCAGTAGAAGTCTAAACCACAAGGTCTAACCACAAAAGGGAGGTCCAGACCATAAGGGTCTGAACACCATAGGGAAGTTGGAACTTAAAGGAGGTCCAAAACTCAACAGAGAGGTCCGGACATGGGAGGTCCCGTGCTGAGATCTCTGCAAGGAGGTGCAGGACGGTTGGGATCGAGACAAAGGGGAGGTCCTAGAGAACACGGAGAGGTCCTGAAGGACATGGAAAGATCCAACTAAACAAGGAGGAGGTCCCAAAGGACGCAAGGAGGTCCTGAAGGACAAAAGAGAGGTTCAAAGGATTGAAATGAAATTGCGGCCAAGATTTGGTCTAGGAGGTCCTTAGCGAGTGAGATCAACTCAGAGGTGTCTCAACGGTGCGATTTAAATCAAGAGAGCTTTAACGATTAAGATCAAGGCAAGGGAGGTTCAAAGGACACACAAGGGGAGGTCTCATGGACGGGAGGTCCGAAAGACACCCACGAGATGGTCCCGAGGACAGACCCACAAAGGCTAGTCCCGACGGTCAGTCTCACGAAGAGGAGGTCGATGGTCAAGATCAAATCAAAAGGTGGAAATCGATGGCTAGGACCTCACGGGGAGATCCCAACGGTCACGATTGGCAAGAAGGAGGTCCGCGTAAGCAAGGATACGCGGAGAATTTGGTGCCATCCGTTCTTGATCGAAGCGGAGGAGGCAAATCGACGTCCCGACCATCCGAACATACCCACAAGATCGGACCGCCAAAGACAAATCGAACGATCCCAAGCTAGGAAAGTCAAACCCGAGCGGCACGACACCATGGGGCAAGCGAGGTCCAGATGCTAGGGAGGTCTGGACCCTTAGATCTAACGAAGATGAGGTCCGAACCGAACGGAAGGCTTGGATGTACACGAGGGAGGTCCAAATGGACAAGAAGGAGGTCTTGTTCGGCTAGGATCTCCAAAGGACTAAGAGGTCTTGCAGACTGGGAGGTCTAAAGGGTAAGAAGGTCCTGATAAATAAGAAGGAGGTCCTGGAAAAACGGTAATACCGAGAGTTGGGGCGATAATACCGGATTGCACTAGGAGGACTTTTCCAAAGAGAAGGTTACAAGGATCAGGGTGAGAAGGAGTCCAAGTGATCACCGAGAGGTTCACAAGAGCATAGAAGGAACTCAAATGAACGTGAGGCTTAGGTCTGGAAGGAACATGGGAAGGAGGTCTGGACCAAAGAGATTCAAACCAACAAAGAAATCCAAAGCGGCCCAAACCAAAGGGAAGGTCTGGACACAGAGAGGATCTAATCTGAAGAGAGTACCCAAATAAAAAGGAAAGTGGTTTAAAGCCAAGAGGATGATCTAGACCTCAGAGGAGGTCTAGCTACAAGGAAGCCTAAACCTCAAGGGAGGTCTAAACTATAAAAGAGAGATTAAGAAGAGAGGTCCCGACCCAAAGGTGGTGCGGACCAAAGAGGTAGACTAGACAAAAGGTCTCAACAGAGAGATTTTTCCACGGGAGAGGAAGGACCCGAAAAGACAAGGAGGAGATGACCACAGCAGAGGTCAAACAAGAGGGATGATCTGGACATATAAGAATGTCGAAATATAGGATAGAGGAAAGGAAAAGAGGAGAGATAGCTCTAGAGAGCTAGAGCAACACCAAAAGAACTAAGCTTTGGATTAGTTGAAGTTTAGTTTAGTCATTTTAAACTCTCCAAATTTCAAAATTCTCAGGTTAAGCTTCGAATTCTCATCCAAACCAAATGGTTCTTTTTATTTTGAAAATTTTCAAAAAGGCTCTGAAAATCAGGGTGTTACACAAATGCAGGTGTTGGTAGTAGTGTGCCTACATTGTGGCCTTAGATTCACTACTTGCCCGTGCTGGCCATTTCTTATTTTGGCAGCATGGCCTTGAGCAAGAAAGGGGTTGAGGTAATATGTTGTTGTCCATTTTAGCAGGCGGCAGTGGAGTTCTTGTGCATAGGCTTCCTGAGATCTAAACGCTGAGAGCCTTGTTAGATCATGTTGTTTTCTTCAGTTTTGGTTGGATCAAAGGGGGTTTCGTCAACATTTTGATCTCAAGCATGTTGTATTCTGGCATCGATCAATGGAAAGGACATGGTGGTAGCCTGTAGGAGTACTAGATTTCTTCTTCGTTTCACTACTAATAAAAGAAAGGGTTTACCCTCGCACAGCGAAAAATCATCCCACCCCATGCCCCCCCTGGTGACTCATGAGCATGTCCATGTCGACGATAGGAGGAGGTAGCAGGGAGGGGAGGCGGTGGCGGGGACGCGAGAAGGCACCAGGAGGGAAAGAAGGGGAGGAGGTGGTGCCGGAAAGGGAGGGGGGTCTGCCTCCTGCTCTGCGCCTACCGAGCAAGCATCGTCGTCTCCTCGCTTACCACCGTGGCGCCACTGCCGCCTCCTCCCCCGGCCTCCCACCTACTAGCCATGATGTGTCTGGCGAGGGCTGCAGAGTCCAATGGCTATGAAAATGAAGTCGCGGCTTGGGTTTAGGGTGGAAGAAGGTTGTTGTCGAGTGTAGCCCTCTTCCTTGCGGGACGGTGGCTGGAAATGGGTAGCGTGTCGGGGAGGGAAGTCGACATGAACTTTAATTTCGAAAGATAAACAATCTATGAGCTCAAAATTTTAATTTTCGAGTAGTAATAGTAGCAAGTGATGCAATAGGCGGAGTTAATGTTTCTGTTTATATGTATAAAAGAAAATTAATATTTATTATGCGGTTTATGATCCCGTCTGCTGATATGTATCACTCTCTTTTAAGGATCCGTTGCAGCACACGAACACCCTACTAGCCAGAGTTAAAATCATGGATTACGCTTTTATGTGTGTAGTTTGGTGTGCGTCTGCACTAATCTGAGAGAGAGAGAGAGACAGAGTAGGATGCTACGTAAGATACAATATTCATTCCTTAAACAAAACAGGAAAAAAAAGAGGCAGTTAAAAAGCTTGACCACTGAAGAGGAAAAAAAAATTTGTAGACTGGTTTTAGTCACCACGAGGCAGTTAAAAAGCTTGACCATTCATCCCTAGTTTGTGCCCTGCAAAGCACAAAGGGCCAAAGGTACAATACTACTAGCTCATGTTCCACCCACTTATATGCATGATGCATGGAAGCACAAGTCTTCGATTCGATTCGATTCAGCCAAGAGATCAAGAACTCAAGAATGTTGGCATCGGGATTATGATATTCACAGGTCCGAGTCAATATTGGCATGCATCCAGATCCAGTGTTGTGGAGAAGAACAAAGCATGCTCTCGATCAGATTGGTTTCTAGAACTGTGAAATGGACAGATTCACCTCGGTGGAAATCTTGGACAAGACTGACGTCGTCGTCCTTGAAGCGAAGCTAAAGACAGAGGCCTTGATTTTCATGGACAAGGCGGCTAGCTAGTCTTTTCCGGATGTTTGCTTGATAAAATCTTGAGCGGTTTCCCTGCAGTCAATGCTTGTTGCAAAGCCACTAGTCAAGGTCTACTAGTCCTCGAGCATTAATAGTATAGTGATTGATGAGAGGCCGAGATTGCATCCGTTTGATTAATCTTATATTCATCCGAAACAGCTAGCAATGTTGAAGCACCTCAGCTAAGAATTATTAGGTAAGTTTAATCCAATCTTGGCTTAAAGTTATAACTTAAAGTTGGGACTGCTGAAACTCTTCCGAGCATATAATTTTGAACAAAATTTACCTCTAGTTACCTAGTTCAATATAATTCGAAAAAGGAGGTAGAAGAATATTCAGATTCAGTAGCTAGGTAGAACTCCGTGCGTGTGGCTTCTTATGTGAGTGTCTACTCACTGATTGTAATCATGCTGGCTAATTTATAAAGCTCCTATTAAAATAAATAAATCAACTTCAGTGCGGCCATCATTTCCGATTAGTGGCATTAGAGCATCTACAATAGTTAGTACTAAAAGGAGAGACAGTACTCAATCTAATAAAAAGAAATATGCCTTTCAATTAATTGTTTCTTAAGCTTGTATCTAAGACTTCAATTACTTCCCACAAAATAAGTTTTTAAGTAACAAACAAGTCTTCAATAACTATTTTGTTGTTTTTTGTGTTTTGATATCAACAACTTATTTATTTCTTTATCTAGAAACAAACATATCTTTTTTCCTCGATATCACCTAAATACTGACATGTCCATCTATATCAAATATCGTAGTCTATTGTGGATGTCTTACCGTCGCAACTCCAAAACGGTAGGTACGACTAAAGCGGAACATTTTTTAGTGCGATGTAAATTACAAAGTTTGTTGTCACTTGTCACTGTTACCCTGGATAACTTTGAACAACTCAGCACGAGATGTATAATATCTACTACCAAGAAGTCTTGTCTCACGTCCAATCATGTATACATACTACGCAGAAAACAAAAGATCTCTAGAGGAAACCAACCTCGTCGAAAGGAACAGTTCTCCTCGGAAGCTCGAAGGAAACTTCGGCGCGCAGACCATTAGCACAAATACAACGCCACCGTACAATCGAGATTTTTTTAAGAAAGGAAATAGTAACTCCCGGTCTTTACAATAATTAAGAATGCACACAGCAAAATAAGTATATAAATTCGCCTAAAAAAAGATTAGAACCTGAGTGGTGAGGGTGTACACCTGCACCTTCCCATCAACTGAGTTAGACTCAGTTCCTATTTAATTTGTACATAAGCGAATCGATTAGCGGTATGTCTAACAGGTAAACCACCTAGTTAAAAGATCAACATTTTAAGTCCATCCATGGTATTGTAGCCTTGTAGGCAACATGTACATACACAGGTTATTATGTTTTTCCCTCTCCAAATGACTAAGTTGATAGAGCTAGAATTTGATGATTCTACTGTGTTTTGCGGCCTGAAAAAATGGCAGAAATTCTGAAGGAAAAGGGCATCAAAGACAATAAAAAAAATGAGAATACCTAGCAGGAACTAATTATTTTTCATTAAGAAAAAAAGGTACCAAATTCGCATTGAAGACAGCGGCGGAGCCAAGGGCCCTCTAGGCCGGGCACTTGCCTAGGCTTTGGCTCTGCCGCTGCTCACCTCCAACTCCAGGCCAGCATGCTTACTCCAATTATCCAGTAACTCCACCACAAAATCACTGCATTCACCGCATCCAACTCCACGCCCCGCGTGCGTGACTCCGAGTGACACAGAAGGTGCCTCCTTCCTCCATGCCTGCTCCTGCTGCCTTCATGCTGTCGGAGGCCTCCATCATCGCCTAGAAAGTCGCGCCTCCAAAGCGGGCTCTCTCCGCCATCGAAGCGAGGGCAGAGCAAGCACTGTAAGCCTGCAAACATATGCCTCCATCTGCACTACATAAATACACGTCTTTGCCGACGTAGTACTTGTTGTCCATGACGAGGTTGCTCGGGCTTTCCTCCGCCGTTGGTTGAAGAGGACTTGAAATTAGATGGTGGGGGTGTGCACCCACCAGCCACACCTCCCGCATCCAGGCACCGAAGACAATATAAATTAATATAGGGCATGTTTGGTTCGAGACCTGAGAGTCGTGCCTGAGAAAAAGTGGTGCATGAAAGTAGCCTGAGAAGCAGATGATTTTTGCCTGGTTAGACAAACCTGGTGATATGGTGTTTGGTTGTTGATACGTGCCTGGAGATAGAAAGAAATGAGAGAGAAAGAACAAAATAGAGAAACAAGAGATGCTGCCTGCCAGGCATTCATTTTCTACGACTGGTTGCTAGGCCTTCATCCAAGCGAAGCCTAGGCAGCCATCCGGTTGCTCCCTGGCCAAGCCTGCTCTCGTCAGGTAGCAACGCAAACACGCCCATGGTGTTTGGTTGATGGATCACCTCATCCTCAGATGTCCTCGGATGGATTGATCGATTATGTGACCACTATCCCTAATTTTGTACTAAATTTATGTTTATGAGGGATGGGGTGGTAATGGACCAATCCATTCCTTTCCTCAAACTAAACAAATAGGTCAGGTTCGGAATTAGGATCAGATGGTTAATTCACCGTCCCATCCTTCAAACCAAACACCCTATGAGGAGACCACACAACCTCGCTCTCGAACATTGAGTTGAGCCCTTCTTCAATTTTGCCCGTTGATTCAAAACATGATCTTGATTAGTTGTTTATGTTTTCTAGTTAAGAGCTCTATCCAGCGGTAATTTATTTCCCTCCACAAAATTAACTCGAATTCACCACTAAAACTGAGTTTGCATTTAGAGAGAGAGAGAAAGGCATATACTACTCCGGTCACAAATAAGTATTGTCTTAAACGCTAACACGGTCTATAAAACACAACTTTGACTAATATTTTTTATTGGAACATAACCGTGAAAGGTAATAAAATGATGGAGCATTATCCACTCAAGTTTTTGTTTGGCCAATCTAAACGTTCATAAAGGTACCAATGGTCACAGCTAAAATAGTTTAACTGCACGACATACTCTCTTCCTCAACCGAGGTCCGAGGGTGCAGTGCATCGCGGGGACGACCAAGTACGTTCTACGTACGCCTAGGACGAGTCTACGGGTAAAGAGAAGCCAAAGACACTGTACATAGGATGTACTAGTACCTAATTAAGCAAATTAAGTCGTCGCAAAAAAATTTTAGGCAAATTAAGCCGTGTCAAAGTTAGGGACTGCAGATCAAAATTGGGCCGGTGCTAGTTGCAAGTTGCGACGTGGCGCGGTCCATGTTGCGAGCTGTCACTAGCTTGGGGCCGCGCGGAATGCGCCGCGCTGCGGCGCTCAGGTCAAAGTCTTCGCCGGCCGCAACGCGAGGCGATCGGTGTGAGTACGTCAGGGTCGGATCGGTGTGAGTACCGCCAGGAGTTATTAGATTCTAAATCCTGACGATTCAGCCTTTTGTGTTCACATGAGTGGTCTGATTAGGAGTTGGGCTATGTATAATGGTACAAAAAATTGCTGTCTATAGTATATTTCTATGTCATCTATAGACAACACTAAAAACAGTTTCTACAATGAATTATCTTTTCACATGTTTTTATAGACAACTTATGTATGTACAATATGTCTTGTTTCTCGTGTTACAGTTGACTACTGCATGAAAGACGACCCAATTCTCTATACACCCTCTCTTTCCTCCACATCATCTTGTATCCTACGTGACAAGACTTACAGACAGCTGACATTATACTATTATACATGCTCTTAGGAGTGTGTACGTATTTGTGTGAACCGTTGGATGCCTGCACTACCGGAATCTTATTAGTTCTGACTGCCTAATTGTTTACCCAGTGTTTGCTGTAAGTACCACGTGTTAAGGGGATGGCCAGAATGCACACGGGAAAAGTTTCCCCAGCGTTTTATGGTGCGCACGGGAGATATTAACGGGAATCGACAGTGGAGACATTTTCTTGTTTACGATGAATTACAATATAAAAAGTACTTTGTAGAAATACTTATCAACGCACTGGCCTCATTTATTTTACAACTTGAGCGATTTTTTTAATAGGTTATCTATTTATAAGGCGACTGAATTTTTCTTAAGTATAAGTTTTATTTTTTTATCATTGGATCAACATCCAACAATATGATATATCAATCTCTATACAAATTCAATGGTCACAAAAATTGACTTAGACTTAATACAATTTCAGATGACTTAGAATAGCAAATCCGTTTTTTCAAATGACTTAGAAGTACTTGATTATTACCTGCATGGACGCGCTTACGCATACGTTTGATTTAAAACTCGAGTTTTCCAGTGCATAGATTCTTCCAAAAATTGATCGGTTTTGTTGGTTCGCCATTCGTGGTCCTCGCTCACTCGCACTGGCAGCAATTTCAAGCCCACCAAAGAATACCAGTTTGCACGTTCAAACTCCCTTAGAAAGTCCACGTCTGAGACCAAAAAGGAGGAATAATTTTGTGGCTGTAGAATACATGCATGATGCATCTGCCATCGTCTTTTAGGGGTTGTTTGTATCTCGCATTTTGTGAAAATTAGATTTAGTTAAACTGGTTTTAGCGAAAACTTTGTTTGAATAATGCAACTAACTCCCTGGATAACGAAAACGTGTTTTTCTGTAAAACCAGAATTCCGAGTTTTACCAAAAACTAGTGAACGTCGTTTTTCTTAAAACGAATTTCTGCTATCCTCATTTTCAACAACTACCTCATCGCTATTCTCTCGTGTGCTGGCGCCCTCCTCCTCGTCCTCCTGCTTGGGTGGCTCTGAGCCGATGGCGCTCAAGAAGAGGAACTTCTCCTTGCCGTCGCTGTGGCTCTGACGGAGGCGCTTGCCGACGCGGCACCACCAGAGGACCGACCCCATGGATCCGCTCTTCCAAGACGCCCTGGGACGCTTAGCGCCGACGCCTGTGCCCAAAAGCAGTAGCTCTCCGTGGCACCCTCCACTCGCTGTTCCTCCGCCTTCTTCATCCGTCGTTGCGGTTCGCCCGTGAGCAAATCCGCTGCCGCGCCGAAAGTCCCGCTCCTCCAAAGCAGAGCCTCCCGATGGCACTCAAGACGGTGGCCATCTCCGCTCCTCCAACAACGCCAGAGGAGGCGACGGCGGCTGGCTGAAGTGGGGTACACGGGCACGATGCACGCGCCCTCCACCACGAACGGCAGGACGAGGATGGTGAAGCCGCCGCATTCATCACTTTCCTCGTCGTTGACGACGTCGGCTGCCTCGTCGGCGGTGCCCGGGCTTTGACCGGAACATGATGGGAGTGGTGATGCATGGAGATTATAGAGAGAGAGCAGGAGATCGATGTGCTCTGTGCTTATGTGGTGATGCGTGGCGAGAGAGAAATGAGGATTCAGGAGATCGATGTGCTCTGTGCTTATGTGGTGATGCGTGGCGAGAGAGAAATGAGGATTCAGGAGATCGATGTGCTCTGTGCTTATGTGGTGATGCGTGGCGAGAGAGAAATGAGGATTGAGGCAATGGGGAAAGTAAAGAGATATGGGAGGAGTCTTTGTCTTGATGTGTTGGGTTAGTAATGATTGTGGTAGAGTGGACAGAGAGGGGATGATGTATTGGAAAGTCGGTAGATCGAATGGTTGATAGATGACAGGGGAGTTGATCCAATGGTTGAAAGCTATCATGTTAAAATAGAACTGACGCAGGTTAAAAACTTCATTTTATCAAATATCTCAACCAAACACTGTATCCATGAAAACTCGTTTTATTTTTTCTGACCCAAGCAGAATAATCCATAAGCTTACTCTAACAGAATAACAACTTAAAATCTGCTTTCGTAAAAATTCTACTAAAACTTGTTTTATGAAAACTTATTTCTAATCCTCGTGATCCAAACAACCACTTAGCTGCTGGGGTTAAGTTGATCTCAAATGGATTATGTAAACCGAGCCTTGCCCTCGTAAGTTTGGTTCACGATGGGCTCCTCATCTATCCAGTAACCTATATAAAGGAATGATGATCCCAACCATTGCACTACAGTTTTATAGAAGAGCAATAAAGAGAATTCAGAAGTCCCCTCATATCTCTGTGTTCAATCTGCTATTCTGTTCTTGTGTTCTTGCATTGTTCTTATGATTCTGAGTTTATCTACGAGGTAATCGCTCGGACTGGACTCGCCAGCTACGGTTCCTCAACATATTATCAGTATGGTCGACTCTGACCTACCTCTACACCTACTCTACTCGGATCGAAAGGTAACCGTCGTAGCATGACGCTCCTAGATCGAATCGTATTTTCTATATCGCTTTCAATTCTGCAAATTTGGCTTTATAGATTAATTCCTACAGTGCAAATCATCTCTAATCTACCGCGGGCCGACTTGAAGTCGCCAGCCAAGCCGATCGGTTAGATTGCATGAAAGAGATGATGTTGATTGCACCATAGATCATTGCATGAATAGTAATTACATGAACATGAATTGGATGAACAATACATATATTGCATGAATAGTAACAAAAAATCGTCTCGACAAATTTCAGAGAGCCACATGACCACCGCCGACCACGCATCTTTGCCCAGAACGACGCCATGGCACCCACATCGCCTGGCCGCACTGCCTAGAGCCGAACATCCGCCGAAGCGCCGCTGCACCGCCATACGCCAAATCTGGCCGGGCGCCGCCAGCAACAACGCCCGGCCGCCTCCGTGTTGTGCCGCCGCGATCGCCGCGGCGCACCACCATCCCAAAACCGCACCACCGCGACGGGCTTCACCGCGATCGCATGCGCTGCCACCGTCTGACAAGGCTTACGCTGCTGCATTGCCCCGCGACGGCGTCACCCGTCGGTGGTGCGCGCGCCGCCGACGTGGCCGCCACTCAGCGTGCCACCGTGCCGCTGCCCGCAGCTTCAGGCGCAAGATGAGCCGCCGCCTCGCGAGCCATTGTGCATCGTCGCTCCGCACCATGCCGCGTCGTCCGGCCACTCGCGACGCTGATGAGGCCCCACGCCGCAACCGCCAGACGCTGCCAACACGGCCCAGCCTTCAAGATCCACGGCTCCAGCACAGACGCCGCCAAGACCTTGAAACCCCGAGCGCTGTTCACGTGCGAGGCCGCCGCCACAAGGCCTCCTGGGCACACTACGTCGCTCACCTTGCGCACAGGGGACGCCGCGCGCATGGCCGCCACACCGCCCGTTGCCCGTCGCACCGCCGGCTCCTGTGCAAGAAGAGCTTGCGCCGCCACCCCTCCGCACAGGGGCAGGGAAACCATTTTCCCCCTGTGCAATCCCCTTTTGCCTGGCCAAGCAGGCCAAATGGGCCAGCCAGCCCACGGCCCAAGAAGAAATTCGAAAAGAAAAAAAAAGGTGGAAACCGAAAGGAAATAGGAAATTTGCAAATAAACCTTCTTATTTCTGAAAAGTACAAGGAAATATTTCGAGAAAGAAATTCTTGCAGAATAACCCCTCAGATATTTAAAAATTGCGCGGAAATTTCTCCGAATTGAAATTTAGTGGTTTGGTCCTTGAAAATTACAGAATTTATCGAAAATTCATATTCCAGCAGGAAAGGGCCTTGAGAATTCAATTTTTGAATCATTTTGAGCATTTGAAGCATGTTTGACTTTGTTATTATTATGCAATTTATATATTGTATTTTCTGTTTTGATTATCTATGATTTTTTATATTACTTTAATCACTAAAAATAGTAGTAAATCATGAAAAATGCATAGAAAAATACAGGAACATTATAAGAATTTTTACAACCATTTTATGTAAGTTACCAGCATTAAACTTATGAACTCTTTGCATGAATATACAGATGACTGGCATTACGAACCGGGAGTTCGAAGAGCTGGACCAGCATGGCCAGAATTACTTGATTTGGACATCAAATGTTAAG